>JALJCO010003062.1:0-600000 GCA_023101725.1 Atherinomorus stipes
GCACAAAACAGGGCTTGAAAGTGGCGTAAGTGATTTTCCACGCAAAGTTTCTGATTTATAAAAACAAACCTGACGGGAGAATGTGCGCAACGGTGTGCACATTCTGAACTTTGCGCACGAACATTTTGGAGACGGGGAAACTGTCTGGCGGCACCGCTGGTGAGATGATGAACTTAAGCCACGTTCATGCATTTAACCATTAATATCAGACTGTAGACCCTCGTAAACCCTTGTATGGTCCTCAATTAAGCCATACAACCCATAAGCACCCATTCAGGACTTACAGCACAGTGTGTTCGAAGTGTATGTTCATCTTCAAATTATGTAGCAATGACAAGTTTATCTAGAAAGCAAATTAATGTACAGGATAATTCAAAATGCTTTACATAAAACATAAAAAGCATTGCAGCAGGGGTGCAGAAGAGAAAACATCAAAGCGTAAAAGAATAAAAGATTATTGTTCCATTAATTGTGACAAGCTGTATAGCAATTACTGTAATTACTGAGTAAACATAAATACTGCAGTGACACTGTTGCGTAATGCTTTACAATGGATGCGCTGGCATTGCTTGAAGACTATGCCAATGGCAGGATCAGGATGGAGAGAGTCTTTAGAGACCATGAGGATTTTCTGGCCCATGATGATGAGTGGCGGGTAAGCCGATTTAGATTCCCCAGAGCAGTGCTCTTGAATCTTTGTGCTGATCTGGGCCCAGTGTTAGCTCGACCTACCCGCCGGAACCGTGCTATCCCAGTACATTTGCAGGTCTTAACCACTCTAGGGTTTCTGGCGACCGGTTCTTTCCAGCAGGAATTAGCCGACAGGTATGCTGCTATTTGTTTGATGAACAATAGGATATATGACAGTTGTCACCCCAAAGCAAAATAATTTATTATATTTTATCTTTAGGTCTGGAATATCTCAGCCATTACTAAGCACAATTATGGCAACTGTTTTGGGTGGCATTATTAAAATGACCACACAATACATTAAGTTTCCATACACTGTGGGAGAACAGGCCAACATTAAAAGGCAATTTGCAGTAATGTCCGGTTTCCCAAATGTAATCGGTGCGATTGACTGCACACATGTTGCTATAAGGGCTCCGAGTGACAACGAATTTGTCTATGTGAACCGTAAAAATGTCCATTCAATCAATGTCCAAATTATTTGCGACTCGGGCATGGTTCTGACCAATTTAGTGGCACGGTGGCCTGGGTCAACACATGACTCATTCATTCTGACACACAGCAGTGTGGGGAATAGATTGCAGGCAGGCGCTGGGCGTGATGGCTGGCTACTTGGTAAATATAAATTAAACCTAAATAAAAACTTGACCTAATATCCTATAAATTGTAGAAATTCTAACACACACTTGATTCAGATTATTTGATCTAATTTGCAGGTGACAGTGGCTACCCCCTCAGGCGCTGGCTCCTCACTCCTTTCCCAAACCCGCAAAGTGCAGAGGAGGTGCGCTTTAATCTGATCCACAGCCGTGCGCGATCTCTTGTGGAACGCACAGTCAGCCTCCTCAAAAGCCGATGGAGGTGCTTGGATGCCTCCGGGGGCAGACTGCTGTACCATCCAAAAAAGGTCTGCAAAATCATTATGGCCTGTGGTGTCCTGCACAACTTGGCGATGCCGAATGCCATTCCTCTGCCACCTGGCCCCCCTCCCCCTCATCCTGATAATTTTGATCCACTGCCCCCTCCACGACATGAAGAATTCCGGCATGGAGCAAGGCTACGCGAACAGGTCATGCAACGTTTGTGAGAAAACTGTAAGCAATATTCATTTTTTAGCAATTTCTTTTAATGAAATGGAAATTTCACGCAACACACCGGAAATTTCAGTCATAACTTCACGGATTTGTTTCAATTCAACTTTGACTTCCTTGACTGCGTCAATTGTGTCCCTTTGCGTTTTCCGGACTGCATCAGTCAGCACCCGGCCACTTCCAGGTGTGCCATGCGCTTGGGGCACATTTGTGTTTGGGCAGGCCACTCCAGCAGCGGTTTCGGGACTCCCAGGTCCGGGATTCTCCTCTCCACCCACTCCTTCCATCTGAAGTGTTACTGGAGGACAAGATCTGTGTTTATTCATTTTGTTTAAGTCTTAGCCTAGTTGAACTAAAATAAAAATTACAGAATTACTTACCGGTCTCCTCTGTGGTCTCTGCCTGGTCCGTGTCTCCCTCCTTCTCCATCACTATGCCACTCACACTTTCAGGCCCAAGTATGGAGGCTATTCTGGACATCAGAGGTGAGGGGCTGGGTGTGCTAGGACCCCCACCAGTGGCAGACACACTCTGGCGGTGGCATGCCGTCTACTTTTTTGCATCCACTTCCAGATCCGACCACTTTTTTTTTACTTCAGGCACAGACCTCTCCGTCACACTAACAACATTCACCGCAGCAACAATATGCTGCCACTCATCAGCCTTTCGCTATTTGTTATTCCACTACTGTGGCCGCCAAATAAAACATCCTTTCGAGCCTCCACCTCACCAACTAGCACCTCGACTTCAGTCTCGGTAAAATTGCGCTTTCTCGTCCTCTCTGCCATTATTAAGCTGATGCTGTCATGGCGCAGTTGGCTTGTTTATATATTTATGAGCTATTTTGCATCGACCATCTATGGAAGAATGTGGGTGTGTCGGGGGCGGGGTATGAAACAGTTTCACCTGCGCAAAGTTCTAGGAAGAGTGTGATTTATAAAGAGGAAATTGCTTGCACCTGTGCGTACGCACGGTTTTATAAATCTGAATATTTTTCGGCGCATGCAAACTTTGGGTTTTTGGCGCACGTAGACTTTTAGTAAAGATTCTGCGCAGAGTTTTATAAATGAGACCCCAGATCATTAAAAACTCTTACCAATGCCATTTCAGTACTATGAAATGCTTTAAAACCCGACTGAAATTTCTCAGAGATACTGTTCTGCTCAAGATAGGACTGTAAGTGATTATACACTGTGACGGTTTAATGGGGGTGCCAGCCAGGTATCCCTCCTGACAATTAGGATAAATTACTATTATTAATATTGTTGATTTTTAACCGACCACACAAGGACCTTCACACTAGATGTAGACCCTTTCAGTTACCATGAAAGACAAACTATTCTCTTATTCACACAAAAGTAAACACACAAACAACATAACAATTAATTTCAACGCTGTATTGAACATTGGAGGTCACAGTTCTGTTCTTCCAACAATGTGTCTTGATTCCCCACATAAATTGCCCCAAAGCATAAGCTGAAGAAAGAACATAGACAAAAAACACAATAAGAAATACATTTAAATTGTGCAAAGCCATACCAGTGATGTAGCAATTAAATACAGAAGACTCACAAGTCGCAATGGGGCCTGAACGCACCAGAAACAGATCCAGGAAGCAGGCTTCCCTTTTTGAACTAAAATAATAATTTTATATTATTATTGTTATGTTACAGAGGAGAGCCAAACGGTGATTTCACTTACTTTTTTGTTGTTTGTAAGTTAGTTTGGGTAGGTTTTTACTTACGAGTGATCAGCTGTTTTGTTGATGACGTCACCAGCTAACGCCGGGACTTCCGTGTTGACGGTTTTGTACTGGCTGTAAGAGGAGCGGATTTAAGTTTTATTGTTTTCACTTTTGAGGATTATCATATTTCCTGGAACAGAGGCACAAGAATAGATACAAATGGTCCCAACTACCTTTGATTCAGCGTCGTGAGTGATGTTGATCTCCTGGATATTTTAGCGGCGTTGTGGTGGCTGCTTAGGTTACGTGGCCCGTCAGAGAGACTGCCATATGAAAGGCAAAAGGAGGCTGAGAGGAGGCGACCTGAGCGGAAGCGCCCACAGTAGACGAATGGGGTGAGTGAACGTAGTAATAAGGGCGTGGGTGCAAAACTGTGTAGATGACGTGTATCAAAACCTTGCAGCCTCACAACATAACCAGTGGGTTGTTACAACACTACTTTCTCCAGGATCTTAGATAGAAATGGAAGTTTGGACGGTAGCTAGTCAAGACAGAGGAATCAAGTCCTCTCTTCTTCAGGAGAGGCTGTACAACTGCATATTTAAAAGCAGCGGGAACACAACCTGACCTCAGTGAGGAATTAATCAATTCCACAACACAAGGCCCTATACTCTTAAAAACATCCTTGAATAATTGAAAAGGGATCGAATCTAGAGGACAATTACACAGTTTCAGGTGTTTCACTATGTCTGTCAGGGAAGACAAGGATTCTTGCTCAAAAACATCAAAAGAAGAGTGACAGGTCAAACAGGGAACAGGTCCTATCATAGCAAAGGATAATGGTAAAGCAGGCTTGGTCAACGCAATTTTATCTTTAAAAAACGTAAGAAATCTGTCAGAGTGCCTCAGAGGGTGAAATGACAGAGGAATCACATGGATTTAAAAGAGAATTAAGCGTCTTAAAAAGGAACTGAGGTTTATTCAAATTAATCTAAATGAGACTGGACAAGAATCGGGATTTGGCCGCTCTGACAGCCCTTTGGTACCTACGTAGGCTATCATGAAGGATTTCTAAGGAGATCTGCAAGTGATCTTTGTTAAATTTCCTTTCAACACGTCTACAAGTACGTCTCAGAGCGTGTGTGACATCATCAGGCCAAGGTTCAGACCTAGGTGTAGAGCGCTTCACCTTGTATGGGGCCACCATGTCGAGGATATCTCTACAGACTGAATTAAAGACAGCTACAAGCTCATCAGTACTAAGGTTAATCGCAAAATCAGGTACTCCGAGAGCAGAACTGCTAAAGGCTGCAGAGAAATGAGAAGCAGTTAATGAATTGATTATACGCACATGACGCACCAAAACCTGCTGTTTAACAGGAGGAGTGGGAAGCACAACAGAAAACAAAAACCAGAGAGCGATCAGAAAAACCTGCATCACATATCTCCAAAACATGAACATTCAGTCCAAGAGACAAGACTAGGTCCAGTGAGTGTCCCAACTGGTGCGTAGTACCTGTTACTGACTGGACTAGGCTAAAAGAGTCTAAAATGTGTAAAAACTCTTTTACCAGAGGACTGGACTCACAACAGACATGAATGTTAAAATCGCCCAACACTAAAAGATGGTCAAAGTTCATACACAGGCCAGCCAAAAAAATCCGCAAAGTCCTGCACAAAGTCCTGAGTTAATTTTGGCGCACATAATGGGAGGATCGCAGCATATAGAAAAAGTTTGCAGCTCAAAACTACAATAACTTGTTGCTGGGACTTGCTGGGACTTGCTGGCAGATGAAGCTAGATTTGAAGACTGAGGCCAGTCCCCCACCTCTCCTTTGTGTAATTATTCTTCTTTGTGTAACTCCAAATTATGGTTTACATGGAAAACACATTTATCTAATTCCGCTTTAGATCTCAGTTGGGAAGGGTTCTGATTGGAAAGGGGCCGGACGTGACATATTTGTCAGTTTTATGCTTTCCTGTCCCACCTCCACTCTCTCACCCTGCAGCTCAGTCATGGACCTGAACACAGCCTCATCTCCCTCCACATCAGGACATCCTGAGACCTTTCAGGACCCATTACAGTTCGCATATTGTAATGGGCTTCGGGTTGAAGACGCCATAATCTTTCTGCTTCAGAAAGCCCACTCTCATCTGGACCAGTCAGGCAGCACTTTGAGGGTCAAGTTCTTTCATTTTTCAAGTGCCTTTAATACTATTCAGCCTGCCGAAGCTCCATAACTTCCAGGTGGATCCCTCCATAACCACCTGGATTTACGACTATTTAACAAACAGACCACAGTTTGTGAAAATGAAAGGTTGTGTGTCTGAGATGGTGATCAGCAGCATTGGAGCACCACAAGGAACTGTACTCTCACCATTCCTCTTCACACTGTACACCTCAGACTTCCAGTACAACTCTGAGTCCTGTCATCTGCAGCAATACTCTGATGACTCTGCAGTTGTGGGGTGTATCAGTGATGGACAAGAAGCCGAGTGCAGGGAACTGGTCAATCGGTTTTTGAAATGGTGTGGTAAAAATCATCTCATCTTAAATACCAGCAAGACTAAAGAGATGATTGTTGAGTTCAGGAGGAGCAAGAATAAGCAGCATAGCCCTGTCTACATCCTGGTAGAGGAGGTGGTGGAGAACTACAAATACCTTGGAGTTCAGCTGGACTTGCAACACTGACTACATCTACAGGAAAAGTCAGACCAGACTCTATTTCTTAAGGAAACTGAGATCATTCAACGTCTGCACCAAGATGTTGCAGATCTTCTACAAGTCTGTTGTGGAAAGTGCAATCAGCTTTGCAGCATCTGATGGGCAGCAGCATCAGAACCAGAGACTTGAAGAAACTAAACAAGCTGATCAAGAAAGCTGGTTCTGTGCTGGGAATGACTCTGGAGCCGCTGGAGCTGATTGTTGAGAAAAGAATGCTGCACAAGCTGATGAAGATGATGGAGGACTCTTCCCATCCTCTCCACAACACACTGAAGAGTCAACAGTGTGTTCAGTGGGAGGATGCGTCAGGTTCGCTGTAGGACCGAGAGATACAGAAATTAATTCCTGCCAGCAGCCATCACCCTAAAGAACAAGACTGACTGATTATTATTATTGTTGTATTATTATTTCATATACAGGTGCTACCCAAAAAATTAGAATATTGTGAAAAACTTTATGTATTTCTATAATTCAACTTAAAAGGTTCAATTTACATATTGTATAGACAAATAATATGCAAATCAATATTTTTCAAGATTTTATTTGTTTGGATGTTGCTGATTAGGACTTGCAGCTTAAGAAAACCTCAAATTCTAAAACTCAAAATTAGAATATTGCATGAAATCAATTTAAAAAGGACTTTAAATACAAAAACATCAGGCCTCCTAAAGTAAAATGTTGCATCTGTACTTAGTACTTGGTTGGGGCCTGTTTTGCTTGAATGACTGCCTTAACGCGGCGTGGCATGGATGCAACCAGCTTCTGGCATATCTCAGGTGTTACGGAAGAAAAAACATGCTTCAATCACAGCCCTGAGCTCTTCTTTATTGTTTGGTCTCTTCCCGTTCAACCTTCTCTTGACAATGCCCCACATGTTTTTGATGGAGTTCAGGTCAGGTGAGTTTGCAGGCCAATCAAGTATGGTTGTTGAACCAAGATTTGTACTTTTGGCAATGTGGGCAGGTGCCAAGTCTTGCTGGAAGATGAAGTCTGCATCCCCATACGGCTGGTCTGCTAAAGCAGGCACGAAGGGCTCCAAAATGTCCTGGTAGACCTGTGCTGGATTTATTGAAACTCACAGGTCCATTCCTTATGAAGACCATCTTGTCCAGGCTGCTGTCAGCGCTCCGGCTTGTACACCATTTTCTTCCACACTTCTTCCTTCCACTTAACTGTCCATTAATGTGCTTTGAGACAGCACTCGGAGAACAACCAGTTTCTTTTGCTATCACTTTTTGTGTCTTTCCCACCTTGTGCAGGGAGTCGATGATGGTTTTCTGCACAACTGCCAGATCAGCAGTCTTCCCCATGATTGTGAATTCTTCTAAACCAAGACAGGGACTTTTTTAAAGGCTTGGGGCACTTATGGAGGTGTTTTGGATTACTTACCTGATTAGAATGTGACACTCTGAGCCTACAATACTGGAGCTTTTCACAGTATTCTAATTTTTTGAGTTTTTGAATTTGAGGTTTTCGAAAGCTGCAAGTCCTAATCAGCAACATCCAAACAAACAAAAGCTTGAAATATATTCATTCACATATTATTTGTCTAAACCAGTGGTGTCCAAAGTCGATCCTCAAGGGCTGCTGTCCTGACGGTTTTCTATGCCTCCTTGCACCAGCACAGCTGACTCAAATTAAATGAATCTAAAAGTCTATGAATTTAAGTCAGGTGTATGTTGGATAAGGGAGACAGGGAAAACCTGCAGGATTGCGGCCCTCGAGGACCGGAGCTGGACAACCCTGGTCTAAACAATATGTAAATTGCACATTTTAAGTCGAATTACAGAAACACATGAACTTTTTCAGGATATTCTCATGTTTTTGGTAGTACCTGTATATACAGGGGTTAGACAATGAAACTGAAACACCTGTCATTTTAGTGTGGGAGGTTTCATGGCTAAAGTAGACCAGCCTGGTGGCAAATACTCATTAATTGCACATTGCACCAGTAAGAACTGAGTGTGAAGGTTCAATTAGCAGGGTAAAAAGCACAGTTTTGCTCAAAACATTGCAATGCATACAACATTATATCAGAGTTCAAAAGAGGACAAATTGTTGGTGCATGTCTTGCTGGCGCATCTGTGACCAAGACAAGTCTTTGTGATGTATCAAGAGCCACAGTATCCAGGGTAATGTCAGCATACCACCAAGAAGGACGAACCACATCCAACAGGATTAACTGTGGACGCAAGAGGAAGCTGTCTGAACGTGATGTTCGGGTGCTAACCCAGATTGTATCCAAAAAACTTAAAACCACAGCTGCCCAAATCACGGCATTCGCTTGGCCCGGGACTTGTGCTGGATGGGCCAAGGACTACTGAACCATTCTGGAGGACCATGTGCATCCAAAGGTTCAAACATTGTATCCTGAAGGCGGTGCAGTGTATCAGGATGACAATGCACAAATACACACAGCAAGACTAATGAAAGATTGGTTTGATGAACATGAAAGTGAAGTTGAACATCTCCCATGGCCTGCAAAGTCACCAGATCTAAATATTATTGAGCCAATTTGGGGAGTTTTGGAGGAGAGAATCACGAAAAGTTTTCCTCCACCAGCATCACATAGTGACCTGGCCACTATCCTGCAAGAAGTATGGCTTAAAATCCCTCTGACCGCTGTTCAGGACTTGTATATGTCATTTCCAAGATGAATTGTCGCTGTGTTGGCCGCAAAAGGAGGCCCCACACCATACTAATAAATTATTGTGGTCGAAAACCAAGTGTTTCAGTTTCATTGTCTAACCCCTATGTATATATATATATATATATATATATATACACACACACACACACACACATATATATATGTATATATATACACACACCCATATATATATATATATATATATATATATATATAGATAGATAGAGTGAGAGAGAGAGAGAGAGAGAGTGAGAGAGAGAAAGACACACAGAGAGAGAGAGCTGTGTGAAAAAGTTTTTGCCCCCTTCCTGATTTCTTACTTTTTTGCATGTTCGTCACACTTAAATGTTTTAGATCATCAAACAAAACAAATTTAAATGTGAGACAAAGATAACACAAGTAAACAGAAAATGCAGTTTTTAAATGAAGATTTTTATTTTTAAGGGGGGGGGGATCCAAACTTAAATGGCCCTGCGTGAAAAAGTGATTGCCCCCTAAACCTAATAACTGGTTGTTCCACCCTTAGCAGCAACAACTGCAATCAAGAGTTTGTGATAATTGGCAGTGAGTCTTCTACAGCGCTGTGGAGGAATTTTGACTTACTCATCTTTGCGGAATTGTTGTAGTTCAGCCCCATTGGAGGGTTTTCCAGCATGAACCACCTTTTTAAGGTCATGCCACAGCATCTCAATCAGATTCAGGTTTTGACTTTAACTAGGCCACTCCAAAGTCTTCATTTTGTTTTTATTAAGCCATTCAGAGGTGGACTTGCTGGTGTGTTTTGGATTATTGTCCTGCTGCAGAACCCAAGTGTGCTTCAGCTTGAGGTCACCAACAGATGGCCAGACATTCTCCTTCAGGATTTTTTGGTAGACCGCAGAATTCATGGTTCCATTTACCACAGCAAGTCTTCCAGGTCCTGAGGCAGGAAAACAGCCCCGGACCATCACACTAAAACTACCATATTTTACTTTTGGTATAGTGTTCCTTTTCTGAAATGCCATGGTACTTTTACGCCAGATGTAATGGGACCTACACCTTCCAAAAAGTTCAACTTTTGTCTACTGAGTCCACAGAGTATTTCCCAAAAGTTTTTGGGATCATCAAAATGCTTTCTGGCTAAACTGAGATGAACCTTTATGTTCTTTTTGCTCAGCCGTGGTTTTGGTCTTGGAAATCTGCCATGCAGGTCATTTTTGCCCAGTCTCTTTCTTATGGTGGAGTCACGAACACTGACCTTAATTGAGGCAAGTGAGGCCTGCAGTTCCTTGGATGTTGTTCTGGGGTCTTTTGTGACCTCATTGGATGAGTCATAGCTGTGCTCTTGGGGTAATTTTGGTTGGCCGGCCACTCCTGGGAAGGTTCACCACTGTTCCACGTTTTCACCATTTGTGGATAATGGCTCTCTCACTGTGGTTCACTGGAGTCCCAAAGTTTTAGAAATGGCTTTGGAACCTTTTCCAGACTGATAGATCTCAATGACTTTCTTTCTCATTTTTTACTGAATTTTTTTTTGGATCGCAACATGAGGTCTAGCTTTTGAGGATCTTTTTGGTCTACTAAACTTTTTGTCAGGCAGGTCCTGTTTAAGTGATTTCTTGAATGAGAACAGGTGTGGCAGTAATCTGGCCTTGGTGTGGCTAGAGAAATTGAACTCAGCTTTCCAAAGATGTGATAAACCATGTGATAAAATTTATGTTTTAACAGGGGGGGCAATCACTTTTTCACGCAGGACCATGGAGGTTTGGATTTTTTCCCCTCCTCACTAATAAAAATCTTCATTCAAAAACTGCATTTTCTGTTTACTTGTGTTATCTTTGACTCATTAAAATTTGTTTGATGATCTGAAACATTTAAGAGTGACAAACATGGGGGCAAAACTTTTTTCACACATATATATATATATATATATATATTTAATATGGGGCATCTTTTTTGACTACTCGTAGGTTATCTGTTGTAATCTTCATACAATAATGAAAATATAAAAGACATTTATATAGCAATTAGGGAGCATAACCTTCCGGATGCCACCACAAACAACAGATTTAAAAGTCTGGAGATGTACCTGGTGCTGATTGGCTTAATCTAACCTGACGCACCAGATGGTTTGCTACTCTGAACCATCTGGAAAGTCCTCCATGAAAATAGTTAGAAAAGGACAAACATGTTTCAAAAACATTTAGCAGGCGACTGGATGAAACAGCTGTCTGTCCGTATCTGTCAGGAGCAAACGTTAACCAAAGACATAGCACAAGTGGATTTATTCAGTAAACAGAAGCTGCCTTTGGCAAATTATTTGACATCGAAAATCAGTGCAGAACGGGACTGGTCCAGACTCATTTTTTCTTTCTTCCGAGAAAGGATTGTTTGGAGCCGAGATGGCAAAATGGTTTTAGTTGTGGGTGAGAGGTCCAAGTCTCCAAGAATCCAGCTGCTTTGCAAGGAAAAGTGAATCCATAACTGCACACATTTACATGTAATGCTAAATGTCATTATTCGAAGGCATCAGACTGCATATTTCAGAATTTACATCAAGACATGCAGCCACACTTTACATGATCAAACTGCAACAGGTGCAGTTAATCTTTCATCAGGTCTCTCTGCATGGTCAGATTTTAATGGTATCAGGTCAACATTTACTGTACATAAATTCTTCATGTACTTCAGGGGGAGTACTCCAGTTTTACTAACTCTCATGAGTTAAGGAAGCTGCAACTCTGGGGGCAATCAGAGGGTTGCTTGTTTGAACCCCAACTTTGCCAATGTGCATGTTGAAAATTTTCAGTTAAAACATTGACTCATGTGTTGCCCCCAAAATCTGTTTCTTTGTCCACTAAATCAGTGTTCCCAACCTTTTTTTTTTCCTTTACAAAATTCCCTTGTGAAATACATTTTCAGTCAAGTACCCTCTATCTAGTAAAAATTATTTTTGTTGGAAAAATAGATTTAAAATAAATCATCTTGTCACCTGGTCAGTTACCATTTCAACACATTGATGAGAACTTGCTCCATGCAGTTGGAAAAAGCATGCTTTGCCTCAAAAATCTGACAACACATACAGTCGTCCTCAAAATTATTCATACCCTCAAATTAAACAACGTGGAAAAAAAATCAGCTGTCAGTGAAAAAAGATTAAATTGACAAAAGTTGTTATGAATAAAAATTCTATGAAAATCATGACATTGATTTTGAGTTGTGGTTTTAAAGAAATATTAAAAACAGACCAAAAATAAAACAAGTGAACAAGCATGATGGTGCTCCAAAGCTAAAATATTGTTGAGTAACACTTTGAGAAAATCACTGCAATCAGGTGTTTTCTCTAATGCTCAAAAATACTTCTGCCCCTGTTGACAGGTATTTTGGTCCACTGTTCATGGGACAGGTGATTTAATGTGTCTGGGACAGTTTTGTTTGTTTCTTTGTTTTAATCATTATTTCCAACCACTAATCAAAAGCAATAGTTAATTTCACTAAACTATAATTTTGTAAATTTTCATTTACTATTAATTTATTGAGTTTCTGGCTATTTGGATTACTATTGTGGATTAAGTCTTTTCTTTAATTGGAGGGTATGAATAATTTTGAGGAAGACTATATATACACACAGGTACTACCCAAAAAATGAGAGTATCCTGAAAAAGTGGGGAATTTCATAAGGAATGGACTGAGGCTGGAGTTACTGCTTCAAGAGAAACCACACAGGCGGATGATTGGAGCAGACGCCAGTCACTTGAACTCTCGAAGGAAAAAGAAAGAAAGAAAGAAAGAAAGAAAGAAAGAAAGAAAGAAAGAAAGAAAGAAAGAAAGAAAGAAAGAAAGAAAGAAAGAAAGAAAGAAAGAAAGAAAGAAATTAACGGGGGATGCGCCGACAAAAAAGTAAGAGCTTTAGATAATGCAAGTTTGAAAACCAGGGCTAATATTAGTTTGGCTTTTACCAGCTTCTGAGCTCTGAAGGAGAGACTTGAAGCTGAACATTTTGAAGAACGAGGCGGCCATTAGCCTGAGAGGGAGGGGCGCAAAGTTTGAATGCTGCTGTTTGCAAACAGAAATGGTGGGGGGACTTCGGACTCTACCTTTAAGTTTCCCCAGTCTGTGATGACCTGGGGATCCATTTCAGCTGCTGTGTTGGTCCTCTGTGCTTCATCAAGTCCAGCATAAATGTAGCCGTCTACCAGGATATTTTGGAGCACTTCATGCTTGCTTCAGTGGACCAGCTGTATGGGGATGCAGACTTCATCTTCCAGCAGGACTTGGCACCTGCCCACACTGCCAAAACTACAAAATCCTGGTTCAACAACCATGGGATCACCTTGCTTGATAAGCCCGCAAACTCACCTGACCTGAACCCCATTGAAAACAACTGGGGCATTGTCAAGAAACAGATGAACAGGAAGAAACCAAACAATAGAGAAGAGCTCACGCCTGTGATTGAAGCATGCTGGTCTTCCATAACACCTGAGATATGCCACAAGCTGGTAGCATCCATGCCACGCCGGGTTAAGGCAGTCATTAAAGGGGCCCCCACTAAGTACTAAGTACAGATGCAAGATTTTACTTAAGGAGGCCTGATAGTTTTGTATTTGAAACCCTCCCCTGATTGATTTTATGCAGTTTTTTTTAATTTGAGGTTTTCTTAAGCTGCAACTTCTTATCAGCAACATCCAAACAAATAAAAGCTTGAAATATATTGATTCACATATATTACTCTATATGTAAATTACACCTTTTAAGTTGAATTATGGAAATACATGAACTTTTTCAGGATATTCAATTTTTTTGGGTAGTACTTGTATATACTGTATATTTAATTTGCAATATAAGTACATTTTTCTCTCAGTAAGAGCAAGAAGCAAATCGTACTTTTGAGAAATTAGTCACACTGCTACCACCCCTCCCTGGCAAAAAACAGAAAAAACAAAACAAAAAAGCACGAAACAGAACACAAAACTTCTTCAGCCAGTGCAATTTTTGCAACCACAATGTTCCTATGACGTTGGGTCAAACCATGTTGGAATGTGGGAAAGAGTTTTTTGTTAGGATAATGAAATAGTTTGAAATTAAATTTGAATACAATTTATGAATGTACACTTACATTCCTTAAAATCTAGATCAATTTTAGACAGATATTAAAATATTTCGCGTAGCCTACCTTCTGGAATGCCTCAAAGTACTCTGGGGGATACTTGTACCGCCATTTGAGAAATAATGCACGAAATGAACGAGGGAAATAAGAAGCAGGTCTACCAGTCAGATGATGCAAAGTGTATTTACCTTTGACCAAAGTAATATTGATTTTACCTCTTGAGTCGGAACAAAAAGTGGAGGCTTGGGGATGTCCTTTAAGCATAAAGGGGAAAAGAACCTCTTACACAATAATCTCACCGGTTGTTTAGAGTGAAGCTAACTTATCCATTCATCCATAGGCTTATTCAAATGCGGCTCAGGTTGCAGCTGCTCACTTTTCTTCACATCATCAGATCATTTTAAGAAACTCAAACCTTTTTGATGCAAAATGTATGAATTTATATTGAGAGAATTTATAAGCAGCTTCATTTCGCATTTTGAAGATTCAGTTGTTGTAAAAAAAAAAATGTACCTCAGTGCTGCTCTAAATCTGCTTAGTTAATGATTCATCACACCTGAGTCTCTTTCAGTTTTGTTTAGATGTATCATCTTTTGCTGTTTTTCTTCATTCCCATTGTTATCATTTACATACATATGAATCTTGAAGCTGGAAAGGTGCAAAATTATGCAAAACAAAATTAATTAGAAATGAGAAAATTGAAATTAAATTAACATGACTGTTTTACAACAGGAGAATCACAGATATTCTTTGTCAAATACAGCAGATAACAGATCAAAGTTACTGTAAAGACTTGCAGTTGAGAACAAGCCGGAGATTTCTGAGATTTCCTGTCCCCATCTGATGAATGTCTTCATCAATGTTTTCCATCTTTCAGTCAGAAGTTTGAGTACCTGTTATGTTAAAACTTGACAACACATAAATCTGTAACAAAAGGATTGACATTTTTTTGGTGTCAAGTGTTTGAATCCAGACCTCAACCCACCACCTTTGAAATAAACCATAATTTTTAACGTAATCACCTCACCGTCTAACGCTGAATGGGAGCAAATCCTAGCTGCCCAAATCTTAAAATCAGACAGAAACTCACAAATCACAAGTTCCTCTCCGCATGCTTTGGCCCCTTGCTGTGGATAGAAAACAGTTTCCTTTTCTAGGTCTAACTCAAAGTCAGCAACGCTTGCAAATGAGTCAGAAAATTGTCAATCTGCCCTCTCTGATAGTCCACCTGACACCTACCACCTGTTCGCAGCTCCAACACAGCCATCCTCCGACTTTAACGAGTCGCCACCCGACCGTTTCCTCCCTCCTGGTGTTTGTCGAGAGGTCGAGGGGTTTCCAGCCCAGATGACCGGCGGGGCTTGCCAGAGCAGGTGTTCGGCCATATTGGCTCGGCCATTAATTACCCACAGTCGTGCTCAACAACGCGGGGCCCCGGGCGGGCACCATATTGCTGCCATATCGTCATGACAACACATCAAACAGACACGGCGGGGCCAGAAGTGTAGACTGGAGCTTGTGGTGGGGAATTTTCATGATGATGATTATGAATAAAGGGGGAAATAATTACAGCACTGCATTTGCCAAAACCTACTCCATCTGTGTGTGTGCGCGAGTGTGTGTGCACAAAAGTGCGGTACCCAGAGCTTTGTGGCGAGCGCCACCCAATTCCATTCCAGATGAAATGGGATAGCAACACAATTATCTCAAGTCCAATTCTTCGAGGTCTATTGTGTCTGTAAACTGAGCCCGAGCTAAGGATTAATGTGTCTGTGGGGTTTAGAGAGGAGGGATGGAGGGACGGGGGGCAGTGGAAAGCTGTTGCTTCATCTCTCTGGTGAATAGACTCTAAGCTGTAACCATCAGCGAGGTGGAGAGAGGAGAGCAAAATCAGATCTAGAGGATGGAGGGAGGAGGAGGAGGGGAATGGACTGGCCTTCGTCCACAACAGCATGAGAGAGGAAGAAACACAGAGACAAGAGAACAAAGAAACCTCATTTACACCGTCAGCTGTAATGTGTGTAACAACCGCAACACGCATTAGTGCCCACCCAGAGAGAGAGGAGGGCGCGGAAGGTGAGGCAAGAGGAAGAGGGGGAAATCAGAAGCCATCCCTGCTGTCACTACGGCAACAGATTGGCAAAACACTGTCAGTTTCTACCAGGATACTGGGCTCCCCTCATTTGGTATAATTTACCATCCAATGATGAAATGACGAGTAAGAGCCCAAATCTCGACAGAGAGAGTTCAGATTTCACTGAACTGACACGTCTGCTGCCGCGGGAGCAGAACTAACAATCACAGGAGTCACACTGCTGGGAGTACGACTTCCATCTGCAGTAATGGTAATAGTAGCAGTAGTAATTTTAGGGTGTAACATTAGCAGAAAACCTTTCTTTCAGACAGAGATTCAATATTAGCTACAGCTCCTGCAGTCTGCTCAGGTGAAGGCTGAACAGTTCTCAACATTACGCCGATAAATAGAGCTGCGGATTGTTGAGGCTGCCAATATACAGCAACTTTAACTAACTTCAAGCTCATGTTTCAAAATCATCTTAGAAAACAAACAAACAAAAAAAACATGGTATATTTCAAAATGCTGCTGTTCCCACTTTATTCTTATTGTAAGTCACACCAGTGACAATCCTTTCAAAGGAAAGCAATGTGTCAATCTAAACCAAGGGGAAAACTCCGCTGAAGAACACTGAAGCTACTTCCTTGTTGCCCAAAAATTGTAATTCTTTCTTCATCTGCTAGGGGCTGGCCTCAGAACAGAGCAAATCCCCACAGACTCCCATGTTAAAAAGGCCAACATCACTACAGAAATGAACATGTTTACAGTCTGGTTCAAAACATTATTTTAGGTTTAATAGGTCAAGTTTACCTTCATTTCAACTGTGAGGGGGGTGGATTTTTACTCTGATGACTCTGCAGTTGTGGGGTTTATCACTGATGGACAAGAAGCCGAGTACAGGGAAATGATCAGTCAGTTTGTGAAATGGTAACAATCAGCTCATCTTAAATACCAGCAAGACTAAAGAGATGATTGTTGACTTCAGAAGGAGCAAGAATAAGCAGCATAGTCCTGTATACATCCTGGGAGAGGAGGTGGTGGAGAATTACAAATACCTGAAGTTCAGCTGGACAACAGACTAGACTGGAAATGCAACACTGACTACATCTACAAGAAAGGTCAGAGCAGACTCTACTTCTTAAGGAAGCTGAGATCATTCAACGTCTGCACCAAGATGTTGCAGATCTTCTACAAGTCTGTTGTGGAAAGTGCAATCAGCTTTGCAGCATCTGCTGGGGCAGCAGCATCAGAACGAGAGACTTGAAGAAACTAAACAAGCTGATCAAGAAAGCTGGTTCTGTGCTGGGAATAACTCTGGAGCCGCTGGAGCTGATTGTTCAGAAAAGAATGCTGCACAAGCTGATGAAGATGATGGAGGACTCTTCCCATCCTCTCCACAACACGGTGAAGAATCAACAGAGTGTGTTCAGTGGGAGGCTGCGTCAGGTTCGCTGTAGGATGGAGAGATACAGAAATTCATTCCTACCAGCAGCAGCCATCACCCTGAAGAACAAAACTGACTGACTGACTTATTATTGTTGTATCATTATTTTATATATGTTAAATTGTTAAAAATAAGAGTACAAGCTTATTATAATATTGAATTTCCCTTCTGGGATAAATAAAGTATTTTTATTCATTCATTTCATTTTTTTATAACTCATCTGTATAGATGTTATTCATGAAATTACACATAATTAGGGGCGTGTACTTTTGATTGACAGGCAGCAGACTGGGTGCCTATTTTAGCCGTGAGGCCAATAGTTACAGTGCAGAAACTCAAATTTGACCAAGTTTATTTTTCCAATTTCTAGTCAAAATATCTCACCACACTCAAAATAAGACAAAAATACTTAAAGAGGAACATTTCAGTGAGATATAAGAACTTGTGTTAAGGAAATGCAGCTTATTTTAAGAAATCTAATCAAGAAAATTTTGCTTGTTCTATTGGCAGAATTTTTATTTTGCTCATTACAAGCCAAAAAAAAAAAAAAGGAAAAAACCTGCACGTTTGTTTTTTTTCTATAGGTTTTTATTTTCCCTCTGTCCACCACTGTAGAGGATTTAGGAGGTGTTGTGGAACACATCAACATAAATTAAGACTTTAATTTGCTGTTATATGTATATATGTGTATTTAGTAAAACTATGCATCACGGTTTCCAAAGCACTGTCCATGGTGATGATGCTGTCAGCAGCATCAGCTTCACTGGATAATAATCTTCTCAGAGATGTTTTTCTGGGTGAACTTGTTTACAGATTTTGGCTTTGCAGAGCACTTTTATTGGATCATCTATGTAACCTAAATGATATTCAGTTTTCTGGTGGTCATGTTGAGCAGGTGTCTTGTTGCTGGGAGTTTTATCATTGGGGTTTTTTGGCGCTGACGGCTGAGGTGAAGGCCCAGCTGTGAAGGTTACAGTTCACCTCTACAATTCACACTCATTCCCCATTCAACACCCCTGAATCTCTCTGAACATTTAAATGTTGGGTCTGATGAACTGTTGTGCATTTGAAACACACTTACTTTTGGACTATTTTCTTTTTTTTGTGCATTCCTCCTTTTGTAGGAGTCTGTGTTTTTGACATATTCGTAATACAATTGTATGTTTGTAAAGTATTTTTAAAATCTGGTACCACAAAGTTTAGTTTGTACTTGGTTCTTCCTCACCGCTCCTCGTGCTTACTGTAGCCTTCTCAAGTTTAGTCCCAAGATTACATCTGTGATATTATAGTTATTTAAGATAATGATATTTAAGTGCCCATATTGCACTTAAATTGTAGCGTTACACAGGCTACAGCTCCATTAATTCCAGTCAGGTGAGAGCAAAGAAACCTTTGGGAGTACTGGTGTAGGGTTCTGGTGCTGCTGTGGACTTTCAGCTTTTCAGATAATTAACATTGATTAATGCTACTGTTGTCTGTAATATTAACTGTGCAATGGCATTTCTTTGTGTTTTTCATGAATCTTCTTTTTTATGATAAAAGTTGGCTGTTGTTTTGGCTTCCATCCAGCACATGCTAACTGGTCACCAGCAAAGCCCAATATAATATCACTGATACACAGGGAGTGTTAAACTTGGACTCTTCCATTTTTAGTTGGCTGCTCATTTTAAACTTGCAGTTGCTCTTTGAGGCGTAATAACAGCTGTTGCTTTACGACTCCATCTTTATAGCATAATGTGTGTTTCACACTAGAACTTAATGGCTATGATGGCTGTAATTCCTGCACACAGGTGCCTGGGGGGCAGGCATCATCGTATCATGTTGTCATTTACCATTGAATGCATTGATGAGAACCTGCAGTTGGAAAAGTGTGCTTCGCCTCAGATAACACACAAGTATACATACTGTATATATATGTATGTATATAACTTGCAATAGAAATACAGTTTTCTCTCAGTATTTGTAAGAGCAAGAAGCCAATCTGACTTTCGAGAAATCAATCACACTGCTGCCACCCCTCCGTGGTAAGAAACAGAAAAAAATAAAAACACAAAACAAAAAACTTCTTCAGCCGGGCAACGCCCTCAGGCTGTTGTAACTCTGCTGGTTTGATGTTTTTTTACTCTGCACAGCAACAATAACAACCTGACTCCCTGTCGAACTGAACTTACCTGCTGTAAGTCAGCACAATCGCTCAGCCTAGCCTGATGAAGGAAGGCCACATTTTTTTCCTGTACAAAATGAGAAACTTGTAATTATAAGATAAAACAATGACCTGCTGGCTCATAAACAGAGCATATTATCAAAATCTATTAAGAAAAGACAAACACATCTTTTATAAAATTATTTATCCTGCATAATATGCAGAATGTTTGAATCATCTAAGATGTAGAGCTGTTTTTACTGACAAGAAAATTTCTTTTCTTGCCATCAGCTTCATTTTACTGCATCTTAAGCATCTTCAAGCTGCTGACTACTCAAACCAAACACGTTATATATAGTCGCATTCAGACAGAGCAGTTCTAAGAACTTCCTACCTTGAGTTTGATTGCATGAACTTCCCGTCTCTAGGGGAGCTGTTTCATTTTTCATTCGCACATGAGTTGGGGACCTTGAGAGGGACCGATACAACCGATGCAACCATCTGTGACAGTGACGTGTTACTTTTGCGCCCCAACAAAATAAAACAAATCCCTCGAAAAGTAAGAAGAGAAGACAACACCACTGTTTTCATGTTCTGCATGATGGGATTATTTATCAGGGATGATCACATCAGGCGTCTAACATGGAGGCTGGAAGCGAACTGAAAGAACAAGGAGAAGCAGAATCGGTCAGCAGGCAAAACATTGTTTTATGGGAGAAGAAAAGAGACCAGAGTGCCACCGACAAAGGAGACGACTTGTAAGTAACTTCTTAAACATGCACAGGTGTTCGTGTTGTATCTGTAAACATTATAGACTTTATTCTGTTGTTTGCGTTTGGTGGCAACAAAATTCTAAACATCTTCGTCATATTGGTTCCTATGGAACCATGAAAAGACCCTGTCTCAGAGTAGGAGCTAAAATGGTTGTAGGAACGAAGGGCCGTGGTCCCCAGTTCCTGTCTGTCCAAATGCGCAAAAAAAAAAACCCCAGCTCTGTTCCTGAAAAAGTTGTAGGAACCTCAAAAGGTTTCTACAGTGTGAATGCCCCTTATGTCTGTAGAGAGAATCCAGCTTGTTATAACCCATCACTTTTTTTTTATCAATTTGGGAAAATTGCGCCAATTTTTTTTTTTTAGAAAATGACAAAATAATCATGGATTTTGAAGAGAAAGTACCTGCTAATGGTCGCAGTGATGGTGGAAGTGCTAAAGTGGTTATTTGAATAAGTCCATGATTTATTAATTGCTTCTTTTTTTTTAACTCGAATAATTTGGTGCCACTATTAGAAAATATACTACTCCAGGGCCACATGTTAAGAGTGTATGGAAATATATAGTTTTGCATGCATGCAACTGGGATCATTTTTATTTAATAGTATTATACACACTCAAAAATAGAGGTATGGGACAGGAACATTTCTGTACCTGTAGGTACATTTTTACAAATGTTCTCTCAAAAGTACAATATTGGTCTTAATGAGGCCAGAAGTGTACCTATTTACTATGAAAAGGGGTCCAAAGTAATATGAAGTACAAATTTGTATTATTTCAACCCTAAGGGTACCTGCAGCATTGAAAAATGTGCATAGCTTATACAATAACTATAAATAGCAGTCCTTCTAAACAGTAGTATAATTGTAGTTATTATATTATCTTTTTCATAATAATCATTGTATATGTCTTTGGCCTGATGTTTATATAATAATTAGTCATTTATTATTACGATTGAGAGGAGACACCCCAGTACGACACTTAATGGCAACTTTACTGTTTTATTGTCTACCACAAAACTACAAATCCAACAAAAATGGACAAGTCTGCCTATTATGTGGTAACCCTGAGGGGGTTATTATGATTATTCCTGTGCATAATAGTCATAATAATAGTCATAATTTATCATAAACCATGCTTCAGGTACATGGTTTGAGATAAAACAACATGCGGATCGTATGCAAGTTGTCTACACATCAATAATACATGGTCACTACAGCATTATCTCCACATATTACTGTAGCACTTTTAGCCACAATAAGGCAGTGCAGGGAATGTTACTTTTAAAAAGTAGTTCATTATAGTTACTAACTACTTCTCCAAAAAAGTAATGGCGTTAGTAACAGAATTAAAAATAACTTATTACTTGGAAAAGTAATTATTCAGTTACTTTTTTTTTAACATTCCATTTGATGAACCTTTAAATGAATCTCTATGCTGAATTATTCACAATAATAGTGCATATTACTTTTCACTAATTAGTGAAATGTAAACTTAGAAGAATAAATCACTAACAGAAAAATATCACTGTAGCTCCGTCTCCTCCTCAGGAGAGGAGCTTCAGGCCTGATTGGTTCTAATGGCTTCCAGCCACCATGAAGAAACATGTAGTTTCTGATGAACATTTCTCATTATGTTGTTTTATCTCTGAGGAAAAACTGATGTTTGTGATTCCAGTTTATAATTCTTCCCATTTTCTCTGTAGTCAGCATTGGTCTAGTGTGTATGTGTGTGTGGTTGTGCGCATGTGTGCAGGTGCGCATACCAGAGATGTGAATAAGTCTTTGACCTCAAGTCCAAGTCAGGTCTCAAGTCCTTGAGTGGCAACTCCAACTCAAGTCTAAAGTCACTTTAAAGGAATAGTTCACCCTCAGAACGATTTAACTTTATTTTCCACTTACCTTCATGGTGAGCAAGACTCTGGAACACTTTTTTAATATTTCAAATGCAGCCGGCGATCAGGACGACTTCTCGTTTTCCCCCAACTTTCATATAATGGAGTTCGATTGAGCCCGAGCCACAAAGTCCTTAGAAGTCCACAAAAACTTGTCAATATTCCTCCATGCTGCTCGTCCAATGTAATCCAAGTGTCATGAATGGGTAGCGTCCAGAATTGACTCGAAACGACGTCATTTACTACATTTTTAGAGCCTTTGAAATATTAACTCTCAGAACTCCACGGGCGCCGGCGCCCCAGAGCAACAGCGCCGGTAGTTTGCATAATATCTGGGAACCAAAAACGAAACTTAACGGGGAAAATTGCTATCACAAGCTTACCTTTGGGGCGATCTCTGGTGAACTCGGGGTATTTCTAAACATCCCAGAAAGTTTTTAATCCAGCCGTTAAGTGCGGCGTTTTTTCGGGACCTTGGTTGAATTCCACCGTGATAACTCCATTATAGTCCATTTTTATTACATTTTGTGATTAAAAATGTGTAAGTTGTGTTGGCAAATTGAGATTGAAACGATGACAACTTCCGGTTTGTCTCTCGGCCAATAAGATGTTCCGATTTCTTCTTTTTTGTTTTATGATGGTGACATCCAATCCGAGCAGCCAAAGATCAGCGTGAGTTAAAATAGTTATCTTCCAGTATTGTAAGCAAAGGAATAATAATATTCCATGGCCAAAATAAAGATAAATAATAAATATTTACTAACCTTTGAATGTGGAAATGTACACAGCTTTACAAACAGCTTTGCCACTATATGGTGTGTGCTTTGCGTGCATTTCTTGTGTGTACATATGTTTTTTCCTGCATTTACTGCAGTTTATGATATACAGAAGTTTTGTTTGTTTTATATAGGTATATTACAAGGGTAATTTTTCATGGGTAATAATTTCGCGGGGTTTGTGGGTGAGAGAAACCTGTTTGTTCCAGAGAGAAACTTTCATGGAGTGGCACAAGTGACTGAGTGAAAAAACGAGTGGAGAAGAAATGTAAAAATTTAAATATTTTTTGTTGTGTTTGTCTTAGAATCTTGGAGTCTTTTTTCCTGGTAGCCAAGGCCTGAGAGAAACATATTTTAAAATGAAAAAGCTTGTACATTTTTGATCTGTGTCTTTTTAAAATTAAATTCTGTGATTTTCAATTTCCATTTTGCTTTTTCTTTTGTTTTTGACATATAATTATTGTCATTATGTGGCATTTTTTAGATACATTTTTTTGCCAGGTTGTCCTGAAAAAAAAGATATTTGTTTTTGACTGTGATGAAAGGGTTAAGATTATACATGCATTAAAAGACAGAAAGGCAGGCGGGCAAAAAATAGCAATAAATGGCTTGGAGTTCTAAGGGTTAAAAAAGTGCTCCAGAGTCTTGCTCACCATGAAGGTAAGTGGAAAATAAAGTTAAATCGTTCTGAGGGTGAACTATTCCTTTAAGCTGTACAGTAATGAGTAACCTGACATGCAACGCCTGTGATCTGGTCTGCTTGAAGGACTCCATGATAATATCCAAGGAATTAAAAATGTGTACTCACCCTTTACCTCCCAGCAGCCTGTAACCGCACTGATCTTTAGCTTTACATGACAAATACTCTGTCCCTCTCCTCTGGAAGATGCCTTTGCTGTACCGAATTAAGAAAACCTGTAGATCAACATGGACATTTATTCAGACTACTGTATTTAATCTCCTCTAACTTATCGAAGAGTTTCTAATGTGTACAAAAATCCATCTGGACCAACAGAGAATTTTTCTAAAATAATTCTGCTAATTTTATAATTACTAATTAATTAGTAATTAGTAATTACTAATTTTTTGGGCTGAATGTGGAGAGGAGACCAATATCCTGCACCTTACTGCAGCTGTCCTGCAGGTTATAAGTGTCTTCTGCTGTAACACACATGACAGCTTGTAGTCAAATTCTGCACAAGCCTCATATTGAGCCAAATAATTTGACTCCGGTGTGTTGCAACAGGTTAAATGTCCAAACCTGCAGGACAGTGTCCACAGCTGGTGATCCTGCACTAGAGCTGAAATCTTTTCAATGCTTAATATAACTGTGTAAGCTGAGTGCAGAAAATATTATTGATTTTAAACTGAAAAAGCCTCAACATCTTAATTTAGATTCAGTACTCGTTTAGATCCAGCCAGTTTCAATAAATATTTCTGATACTCCTAAACTAACAACAGCTGGACTTCTCTAATAAACATAGTCAGTACAGCAGGGTCTGATTCCGGTTTGGTCCCAGTTTACCGTGGGCATACGAGGCGCGAGGATTTTGGGCCATGAAAGACATTGATGTTGGGCCCTCCTCCCTAAAATTGGAAGTTAAAAAGTTGGTTTTTTGTATTTTTTGTGGGTGTAAAATTACTGTTTGGTTCACTTTAGACACATTTAGGTTAAAGATGTCTAGCAGGAATTTGCATTTTCTTTGTAGACTAGACTACTGAAACCCTGTCCTTACATGTCTCCTAAAGTCCTTAGATGGCGGAGTTTGAGATGTGTGATCCTGGTGACTTCACTGTTTATGTGAGTGAGTTAGGTCTGAGTCTGGACGACTACAGATTTGGTTTGGTTTTAAAGTTGGTTTTTATTGCACATATTAATAAAAAAATTTTGTTGAATAGGTTAATTTTTTGAAGCCCTATTTTTTGTTGTTCCTCCATTTCTTCTTTTTTGGACCTGAGAGGCCTGAGATGTGCAGATGTAGTTTTCATTTTTTGACAAAATTTTATATTATTTTTGAGTATTGTCTACGTGATTGAGGTAGGTATTTATGTGGTGTGCTAAATAATCCGTTGAGAATGTAAGTTTGATGTTTTTGAGGGTTTTTGAATGTTATGAACTTTAATTGATTTGATTTTTAGGTGTGGTGGCTACTCAGTGTTTTCTTTCTGTCCAGTTCTGTACACTCACTCGGCATTTTAGAGATATTTGTTTTTGTTTAGTTTTGTTTTTTAATGTTTAAATTTTTTTTTAAAATGCTTCATTTTATTTTTGGATTGGTAAAATGGAAAATTCACAGCAGACTCTGTAATGATGTAACTAGTCCCAATGTTGCTTCTTTTACTGGGAATGGAAAGGAGGGTGGGGGGTTGAAGAGATGGGGTGTGCTGGGGATGAATATGATTAGGAGGGACAAGGACAGTTTTTAATAGTTTTGTAAACATTAATAGCACTCAAGTGATGTTGTGAGAACTATGTTTTGCCTGGTCTGGTTTGTAAATGTAAATTCTCAGTTTGAGTTTGGCTTATTTGCTTTGTGTTAGTTAGACACACAAGGCTTAAAGTGGAGAGTCCTGGTTTAATTTTTTTAGAAAGAAAAAAAGAGGGAAAATCACTCGTTTAGCGCACTACCCGGATCATATATGTGATCCATCACTTGGAGGATTAATGTTGTATAGTCTGCAGATGTAGGTTTTTTTCAGGTTATTTGAACAACTCAGGCAACAAACCTTTCTTTAAAACTGTCTCACGCTTCGTTCGTCTCTTTCTTTCTCCTTTCTTTCTGTTTCATTTGAAAATCATTCTTTCATTTCTTGGGGCGTGCATTTTTGTTGGGATGGACTTTTTCATACTGCTGCTTTTTACACATTTTCCTGGTCGTGTTTTTTGTGTCATCTGTAATGGGATGGTATAGGCCGTACAGCAACGCGGTATACAGGAGGGAGCTGATGGGAGGCAGCTCCTGAGGACCAAACCATTTTTGCACTTTAGGGGGTGGATTGGTCAATATATTCATGCTTTGTTTTGCCGTTCTGCTGAAAACAGTGAGAACATGAAGGTAATTTATTTCTACTGTATTTTTTGTTCTATTTGAAATGTTTATAAACATTTTTGAAATGAAGGTTTGATAATTTCCACATCTTGGGGCCCCACAGTATGGGCCCTTGGAATCTTCTAACTTTTCCCCCCATACGGCGCCCCTGGGGCAACGTCACAGTTAATGGAAACGGTGTTCAGTAAACTTCTCATTCTTCTTCTGCATACATTCAGTAGAGCCAATCTGATGACGTTAATGTGACTTAAGTACAATGGTTGTAATGAGCTAACGCAGCAACGGTGCTAAGCTCATTGCTAATCCAGCTTTAACAGGCTAGCTGGTAACATGAAGCTAATCCAGCTTTAACCGGCTAGCTTGCTAACATGAAGCTAATCCAGCTTCAAAAGGCTAGCTACTAACATGAGGCTTTCACAGTGACTAATTTGTCCAGGTGTGTTTAAGGAGGTTGAAGGTGGATGTGGGGAATCCAGCGTCCCGGACTTTTAGATCACAGACGTTGCAGCTTGATGCTCACATATTTGTGATTTTATCAAGTTTTTGTTAGCCAAAGTTACAGGAATACGCTGATTGCTGTTCACTGATGCTCCCGCCGTTGCTTAGATTGAGTGCACATGTGGGCGCGTTTGGGTGACGTTACGTCAGTGCAGTCTGGGGGAATGACAGCAGTCACACAGACAGGAGATCAGAGATCATGACGTGGGAGAACTTTTTTTTTTTTTAATGTTCACGAGTCTGAGGCGAGTCTCAAGCTGCGAGTCAAGTGGAGTCTGAAGTCTTTTGAGGGCAAGTCTGAGTCTTCTTAAACTGGATTCATACTTGCATGCTGTCAGTGTCAGATCAGTTTGCTGTTACCGCCGCATGCCCTGCATAGATCCACTAAGGCTCAAACGGCGTTCTCCAGATTTAACCGCATCACTCTGCCACCTCTCCGCTGGAGCGGCAGCACAAATAATATAGTCCCTACAAATGCCAAACTTCTGTTCTCTAGGAGCAAAAATTAATCTCATATTACGATAGTAACGCGCTGTCAATGACGGTCAGCAACGGTAATGGTGTTGTCACCATGGACTAAGTAATGGTAGGTTACCCCGTTACTGAAAAAAGTAGTGCCGTTAGTAATGCAACAAGGTAACACATTGCCACATGATAATGTAAACTTAAGTACCCTGCTGTCATATTTTCTTCCAGTGTCACCAGACAGGCTCTGTGAGAACAGCAATATTTTTTTAGAAAAGATTTCCTTGTTTTATCATTTTTATTAATTACTGGAAAATTATTGCTGCATTTAAAATATAATATTCATAAATTTTATTTTCTTTTTCTTTTTTCTTTAAAAAATTTGGGGTAGATATGTGATGTTTGAGAAGAATTGAATTAAGTGAATTGATTAAAAAAAAAATTATAAAAAATAAAAAAAAAAAATAAAAAATTAAAATTAAAACAAAAAATAAGAAAATGAATATACTAAATCGAAAAAAATATAAAATAGAGAGAAGAAAAAGGATTATAAAAAGAAAAATAATATTATTTTGTTTTTTATATTGTTTTGATATTGTGTTATGAGAAAAGAAAATCTGGAAGAAAGAATGTGAAAAGGAAAGAAAAGAAGGAAGAAAAGAAGGGGGATAGAGTAAGGAGGGAGAAGAAGAAGAGAGAAAGGAGATAGAAAGAGGAATGAAAGTGAGGAGGTAAAGGAGGAAAGAGAAAAAAAGGGAAAAAATCTTATTTTTTTTATTTTTTTTATATTTTTTTTTTTTTAAATTTAATTTATTTTATTAAATTTTTTAATTATTTTTTTCAAGGAATAAAATAATATTATAATTAAAATAAAAAAAATAAAAAATAAAAAATAAAATATATATATTTAAAAATATATATATATTCTATAAAAAAATACAAATAAAAATCAAAATTAAATTTTAGAACACAGAAATGAAAAACATATAAAGAAAGATAAGAAATATATAAAAATACATGATTATGAGATTATCTTTTCTTTACCTTCAACTACATCACATTAATATTCTATGAAATTCTTCTTTTGTGATTTTCCTGGTGTGTTTTCCTTTATTTGGACAATCATCAATCAATCAAATTTTATTTGTATAGCCATTTACAATAACCAGAATGGTACTCAAAGTGCTTCACAATTAAGCCATAAAAAGTACATCAATACATAATACAGAAAATGAATAAAACAGGACAAGAAAATGAATAAGAAATAACTGGGAAGTGCCACAGCACTGCAGGGTATTAAGAGCCTGTAGGAAACACATAAAATAAGTTAAAAATAGATAGACAAATAAATAAATAAAAGCTTTACCCAAAAGCTAACCTAGATGGAGTTAAAGGCTAATCTGAAAAAGTGGGTCTTCAGCTTTGATTTAAAAAGGCCGAGATCAGTGGTGATGCGAATGTCGAGGGGCAGTTTGTTCCACAACCGAGGAGCAGCAACTGCAAAAGAACGGTCACCCCACTACTTGTATCTCGACCTTGGGACCTCAAGCAAAAGCTAACCCGAAGAACGCAGGGCCCTGCCGTGATCACGGACAGTTAAAATATCTGACAAATAGGAGGGCGCCTAGCCATGAATAGCGTTAAAAACAAGCAACAACAGTTTAAAATCAACTCTAAAACGAACCGGAAGCCAGTGAAGCGACGACAGCATGGGGGTGATGTGTTCACATCTAGACGTGCCTGTTAAGAATCGGGCTGCAGCGTTCCGGACAAGTTGAAGACGTGAAATTAAAGACTGGTTTAGGCCAACATAGAGGGCTTTGCAGTAGTCCAGTCTTGAACTTATGAATGCATGAATTGCCTTCTCTAAGTCTTGCCAACTGAGAAAAGCCTTCACTTTGGCCAAGAGGCGAAGCTGAAAAAAACTCGTTCTAACCACGGCGCTTACTTGTTTGTCAAATTTTAGCTTGCTGACAAATGTTACACCAAGATTCTTGACATGTGATTTAAGAAAGGGGGGCAGAGAATCACAGTCTGTGAGAACATTTGACATGGGTGATGCACCAAACAAAATGCATTCAGTTTTACTGTCATTGAAGAGCAGAAGGTTCTGTGCAGTATAACTGCAAGTCATCAGCATAAAAATGAAAAGACAATTCGTGTTTTCTGATGATTGATCCCTGAGGTAACAAATACAAAGAAAAGAGAATGGGGCCCAGAATAGATCCTTGCGGCATCTCACAGGAAAGGGACACATGTAAGGAGTAGAGATCACCGATCATAACTGAAAAGCTCCTATTTTCCAGGAAAGACTTAAACCATTGAAGGGCATTGCCACGTATACCAACATGCTGCTCGAGACGAGATACAAGGACTTCATGGTCGACTGTATCAAAGGCAGCTGGAAGATCCAGCAGCACCAGCGCTGGATCTGGTCATCATCTGTTTTGTCACTGACCTACAGTACAGGCCAAAAGTTTAGACACACTCCCATTAAAGAAAAGAGCAGTAAAGATAAAACATTGTTTTATTTATTTATTTTTTTAAATTCTTTATTAAAACCGCAATTCAAAATCAAACAAACAAAACTGTCCCAGACAAACTGCTGTAGAGCACCTCGCTCATGAACAGTGGGCCAAAACACCTGTCAACAGGTGCAGAAGTCTGGATATTACAGAAACACCCGATTGCAGTGATTGTCTCAAATTGTTACTCAACAAAATTTTAGTTCAAGAGCCCCATCACGCTTGTTTGGTTGTTACCTCCGCCAAGGAGGAAATGTTTTTCGGTAGTGTCGGTTCGTCTGTCTGTCAGCAACTTTACAGAAAAGGAACTAAACTGATAGACCTGTCTCTTGTGGTGTGGTATCACATGATTGAGAGAGCTGAGCAGGCTCAGATATCAACCACTGGCCTTGGGATCCATCATCAACTGCTGGCCCAGAACCTGTAACCAACCATTTTTTTCCCCCTGTTTTATTTCCCTGTTGCTTTGTTTTCTGTGGTACCTCTAATCCTTGTGTTTTTACTGTTTTAGTTTCCTGTTTTTAATGTTTTATCTGCCTGTACAGTGTCCTTGGGTGTTCTGAAAAGGCGCTTTCAAATAAAATCTATTATTATTGTTATTATTTACTATCGGGCCCAGGATCGTTCACTGGCCGCCAGGCCTGGAGCCTGCCACCAACCATCAAGCCTAGGATCCGGCCTCCAGGCCCTACACCCGCAGTCGGGCCGTAGACCCGCCACTATCCACAAGCGGGAACTACCACAACGGCAGCTAAACATGGACTCAAGCTTGTCCCCCAGAGACTCCACAAAGTTAAGCAAAGCCAACAAAAGAATCAATGACCTCTTAGAAGACATCAAACGACTATCACTTGAAATAAAAAGCAAAGATGCACTGTTCACCAAATACACGGATGTTGCCTTTGAACAGTCACAGCAAATCACTTTACTTACCTCGGCTCTTCAGGACACTGCGCTTTGGGATCCCGCAGTTCATACATCCTCTTCCACACCAAAACCCCAGCGATCCTGGACCAAAGTAGTGGTCCTTATCTCAGGAACTTCCACCACCACTAAGCCTCCAAAATCGCTTCAATGCAGTGTCACAATCAGTGGGGGACCTGGCGCTAGATCTGTCCAGAGGAATGGTGGAAGACACTTTCTGGCTCCATCAGCTGGGATTACGATCGGAGACTGGAGAGGATGGAGCCGCGGCACCCGCTTCGGCATTAGCTGTCATGGAGACAACGACCAGCCACCTGGTTGGGTCCACTGCTAATCCCCCTCGCGAGCCAATGAGGGGACCTGACAGCCCAAGGCCCCGGTCTGTGTCCTCCTCCTCAGCGTCACGCTGCTGACTTCTCTTGGATGCAGTTCGCAGTCACTCTACCCTAACGGTTCAGCCCAGTTGGGCCTCAGCAGTGGCTCCCAGGCCCTCAATTCACTGCATCCGCTGACGGGAACAACGACCGACAGCCACCTACCAGCGTCCAGGCCCCCTCAGCTCCAGCCAGCAACGAGGCAGCAGCGCTCCCCAAGATTCTTCCTTCTAGCCATCTAACCTGGCCTTACCATCCACCTCCTCTCATCCCACCAATGACCCTCATCCGAAGGGACTCCGTGGTAAGAAATATACATTTCTTCCACACTTTGCTTTTCCGAAGCCACTGTCCCGGTTCGTTTAGATAAACTCCCAGATCTGCTGCACACTCTCCCAGACACAGTAAACTGCGTCGTAGTGCATGTCGGGACCAGCGACATCTCCCTTCATCAGTCCGAAGTGACAAAGCTGCATTGTATGGACCTCTTCAGGGATTCAAAAAACAGCGGCAAATCCGTTTTTATTAGTGGTCTCATCCCCACTCTAAATTGTGGATCGGAGCGTTTTAGCAGGCTGCTCGGACTCGACACTTGTCTTCAACACACCTGTAAAACTTCAATCTGTTCTGGAATTGCCCCTTGTTTTTCAAACCCGACGATTTGCACCCAAATCAGTTAGGTTTATTTATACTGGCAAACAACTTAAAATACTCAATACAATTAGCTGCACATTCATGACTTTCTACATCATACACCCTAGCAACCCGTTCTACTTCTGCACCACCACAACCAGTACACAACAACCCCCCATCACTCATTAGCTCTCAAATAAGTCTTTTATGGTGAATGATTTGATTTTAGACCATGAACTTGATTGTTTGTTTGTAACTGAGACCTGGCTGGGTGTAGATGCGACTACTGTCCTTGCTGAGGCTTCACCGCCTGATTTTAACTTTGCTTTTTCCACAAGAAGTAGCAAAAGGGGAGGTGGCACTGCTTCAATAACTTCCACAACTCTTGCCACCAAACCCGCCTTATTTAATCAATATGACACCTTTGATCACCATGCAATTGTTCTTAGCAGTCCCCCAATTTTGATTGTCACCGTTTACAGCCCCCCCCCCCCCCCCAAAAAAAAAAAATGCACAGCTTTTATCAGTGAATTGACAGAATTCCTGTCAATCATTCATATTTCCTACAACATGGTACTTTTAACCGGTGATTTTAACCTACAAATAGACAACCCCTCAGATCCTGTTGTAACCAAGTTTTTAAGTGTTATTAACTATGTGGATTTTATTCAACACGTAAGGCAGCCGAGTCACAACAGGGGACACACTCTGGATTTGGTCATCACGCATGGCTTGCCAGCTGCTTTGTCCTCTGTTGTTGACTTGGCTGTCTCTGATCTCTGTGTTTTTTAACATCACTGGTTTTATCCAGCGGGAGACCTTGGCAGGGACAACGAGGAAATGTCATCTAACCCCTGAAGTGGCTGCAAATTTTCTTGGGGGTTTTAGAGGAATGTCCCCCTGTTGTTTTAACTGCCTCCTGTGATTTTATTGTTTATAATTTTAACTCTGAGCTGACTGTTATTCCACACATAAAGCATATCACAAAAAAGGGTTTTACCATTTAAAAAATATAGCCAGAGTCCACCCCATTCTCTCTCGGGCCAACACAGAGACACTAATGCATGCTTTTATTACAAGTCGTATTGACTACTGTAACAGCCTGTTTTCTGGTCTTCCCAAAAAGAACATCTCAGGTTTACAACTCTTGCAAAATTCCGCAGCACAAGTCCTGACAAAGACCAGGAGGCGGGCCCATATTACAGCAGTCTTACGATTGCTGCATTGGCTCCCTGTGTGTTTAAAGATTGATTTTAAGGTCCTTCTTATCTTCTTATCTCTCAGAACTGCTTTTACCCTATGAGCCCTCGTGGTCCCTGCGCTCCTCCGGCAGCAGGCTTTAAGTCATTCCCAAAGCCAGACCATAACTGCGGTTACGGTTGCTGTGCCGCCCCGGTGCAGATGGGTCCTCTGGTTGGGTTCCCTTACTTTTTCCATCTGTACTCAGCTCCAGGTATATTAATTTACTTGAGTTGGAGAGGGGTTTTTTTTGTTTGTTTGTTTTGTTTTGTTTTTTTTTTTAATTACATATACATGCTGTAATATTTCAGGGCGGGTTTGTGAAAGGCAGCAGGTGGGAATTTTTTAAAACTGCTTTGAGTCTTGAATCTTGCTGGAAAAACGCTTCACAAAAAAAGAATGATTGATTGATTGAAATTTTCCCCAGCTGTGTGCCTCAGCCCAAGGACGAACCCATAAATTTTGATGGAGATGCGGACCGCCTTCTGGATCCAGGAATTTTTTGAAGGATTCTTTCATTGAACGAGCTGCTTGATGGAGGTCTGCACTCTCCGAGTGCTTTTCTAGTTTTATTTTTGTTTGGTTTTTATATTTCTATTGAGCCACAATTTTTTTGTTTTTATTTATTGTTACTTCTGTCAAATTCAACTTATTTCACTGACAGCTGATTTTTTTCGGTCTTTAATAGAAGTGTATCTAAACTTTGTAACCTGCTGTCATCTTGTCTGTGTGTTGTGTCCTATAAGCCCATGTGGGCTGGGCACTAGATTGTGCATGACACTTTAATAAAAAGTATCTATCTATCTATCTATCTATCTATCTATCTATCTATCTATCTATCTATCTATCTATCTATCTATCTATCTATCTATCTATCTATCTATCTATCTATCTATCTATCTATCTATCTATCTAGCACATAGGCTTTGCCCTCTATGGGTACAACTCTCCTCCAATCACATACACACGAGCGATGGCCCACTGAAATTTTCATGTACGTAGCCGGCAAGTAGGGCGTGTCTACCCATGCCCGTGCTACCGAGAAATGCCCAGTATCCGTCGCGAGGAGCGAGCAGACTACTTCACCGGCCGTGAAGCTCTTCTCACCATGTCACCTGACGACAGCGAGGAGGGAGAGGGGAGTCTGGAGACGATGCCATGGAGGATGAGATGGCTGCTCCAGTGCTCCCCACCTCTACTGCGCCTGAGACGGCACCGATTACCAGACCTGCTCCATCTTCGACTGCAGGCTCACTGCCTGAGCGAGACGAGGGGGAAGAACTCTCTCTCGCCGACAGTTCAATGGTGTTAGGCGCCGCTTCCATCAAGCTCGACTTCCCGAAAGTCATGTCTGCTGCAGCGGAGTGTGTCGTTCTTCTTCTGCCCCCTCCACTGCCCCCGAAGCCAGTGAGCCATCTCCGCCAGGGGTTTTACAGCCCGGCTCAACCTCCCCTGCCTGCCTTCGTCTTCCCAGCGCTTCCAAACATGACGCCTGGCCATGACGCCTTGACGCATTGCCAGATCTGCTAAAGACCAAGGCGAAAGTCACGGGGGTGGTGTCTTTCCTGCGTGTGCAGGGCCGAACAGAGACTACGTTTCCTGGTGTGCCCCCGCTCGAAGAAGCTTTGGCTGTGCTCCTTATCCTGCAATCAGCTGGCTGGTCAGGGTCCAGAAAACCACTGCCACTGCTGCCGCAGGATAAAGACACGCTGGAATATTTTGACAAAATATTCCAGCTGGGTGCACAGTTAGCAGCACCAGCTAATAACATGGGTGTGCTAGGCATTGCAGCAGTGGCTTCTCTCCCCTGCGATGCCCCCCCTTCCCCTGACACTATGGAGTTCCTTGCCCACATTCACGGTCAGATGGAACAACCTCATTCAGGGAGTCGCTACTGCTGCCGGGCTTGTTATGTCCCTGTCATTTGGCTCTCGCAACGTTTGGATCTCACCGCCCTCCCTAAAAGAGACCGAGAGGATATCCTTTCTGCACCGGTCTCATCTGAACGTCTCTTCGGCCCGCTCACTGCAGTGACGCAGTGGCTGAAGAGGCTGGAGGAGGAAAAGGCGCAGGTTAGCCGTCATCTCCACTGGCTGCCGCCGCTAAGCAGAAGGGAGAGACCAAGCTGCCCCACCACCGTAGCGCTGTGGACAGGCGAAGGGAGCGTCGTCAGCAAAGAAGCTTCTCCGCGGTGGACCCTCCAGCTGAACCACAACCAGCCCCGAATGACCGGCCTCAGCAACGCCCCACACGTGACCACAGTGTACTTCGGCCCGATGCCCGCAGCACCCCGAGGCCAAAGCTGGCCTGGGGCACCCAGCGAACTAAGTGACAGTTTATGGGAGAGACAGCGGTGGGAGACAGCTCCACCGTCCTCCCTCATTGTTCATATGGTTCAGCTTATGTGGAGGTTCAAAATGTTTTAAACAAAGCCTGTTACTCCACTGTAATGGCAAGGGTTTCCACCTTCACCATGCTCCAGGTTAGCCAGGGGGCCCCGACTGGTGTAGTGTCACTCCAGCCGGCGGCGGCTTGTACAACATTACGCCGCAGTGAGCCCAACACTCAGGGCCCCTACGCTACGGTTTCACAAGCACAACCACACAACACACCCTCCGCTTTCTCCATATTGGAACAGCAGAGTACCGTAGTCAACCGGAAAGGAGCCTCAAGGGCATTCAAGAGATGATTCTACCCTCTCAACAAGAAAATAGAGTTAGTTGAGGGAAAATTCAGGACCTGCTATCAAAACAGGGCGTGTCAATTGTCCCTCCTCATGACAAGGAACGAGGTTTTTACTCCCCATACTTTTTAGTTCCCAAAAAGACGGGGCACTACAGACCCACCCTGGACCTCCGTGCCCTGAACACGTTTATCAGTCGCAAGACGTTCCGCATGCTAACCGTAAAAAAACTGCTGGAACTCATCCAACCAAGCAACTGGTCCTCAACCATCGACTTGAAGGATACTTATTTCCATGTCAAGGTAACACCAAAACACAGGAAATTCCTGCTCTTTGCTTTCCATAGAACAGCCTACACTATACAGGCCTACATAACATGCTTCCTTTCGGCTAATCCGAAATGTTTTCAGCGTTGGTGCAAGGGGAGGAAAGTGAACCCAAGGGGAGGAAAGTGGACCCACTGACATGTTCAGTGGGGGACATTCTTTTCTTTCTACAGCTTTTGGTCAATAGAGGGCTGTCTTATGTGACTGTTAAGGTTTACACTGCAGCCATCTCATTGTGCCACGAAGGGTTGGGCGGAGGTCCAGTCTTCGCCCACCCTCTGGTTAATGAAATGAAATGAATGAAATGAAAAATACTTTATTCATCCCAGAAGGGAAATGAAGTATTCTAAAAGGTCACGTTTTTTTTTTTTTTTTTTTTTTTAAATAAACAAAAAAGTCAGTCAGTCTTGTTCTTTAGGGTGAAGGCTGCTGGCAGGAATGAATTTCTGTATCTCTCCGTCCTACAGCGAACCTGACACAGCCTCCCACTGAACACACTCTGTTGATTCTTCACCGTGTTGTGGAGAGGATGGGAAGAATCCTCCATCATCTTCATCAGCTTGTGCAGCATTCTTTTTTGAACGATCAGCTCCAGCGGCTCCAGAGTTATCCCAAGCACAGAACCAGCTTTCTTGATCAGTTTGTTTGGTTTCTTCAAGTCTCTGATTCTGATGCTGCTGCCCCAGCAGATGGCTGCAAAGCTAATTGCACTTTCCACAACAGACTTGTAGAAGATCTGCAACATCTTGGTGCAGACGTTGAATGATCTCAGTTTCCTTAAGAAGTAGAGTCTGGTCTGACTTTTCCTGTAGATGTAGTCAGTTTTGCAAGTCCAGCTGAACTCCAAGGTATTTGTAGTTCTCCACCACCTCCACCTCCTCTTCCAGGATGTAGACAGGACTATGCTGCCTATTCTTGCTCCTCCTGAAGTCAACAATCATCTCTTTAGTCTTGCTGGTATTTAAGATGAGCTGATTGTTACCGCACCATTTCACAAACTGATTGACAAGTTCCCTGCACTCGGCTTCTTGTCCATCACTGATACACCCCACAACTGCAGAGTCATCAGAGTATTTTCCGCAGATGACAGGACTCAGAGTTGTACTGGAAGTCTGAGGTGTACAGTGTAAAGAGGGATGGTGAGAGTAAAGTCCCTTGTGGTGCTCCAGTGCTGCTGACCCCCATCTCAGACACACAAGAGGTTAAGAGGTTCCTGCTGGGAGTCAGAAGACTACAACCAGTGGAGCGTACTTCTGTACCTCAGTGCGACTTACCGTTAGTGCTCGAGGCCCTCACTAGGGACCCCTATGAGCCTTTGGAATGCTCCTTCAGGGCGTTGTCACTCAAGACAGCTTTGCTTCTTGCTCTGACATCAGCAAAGAGAGTGAGTTAAATATGTGCCCTGTCAGTCCATCTGAGTTGTTTACTCCTTTGTGGGGACCACAGTGGTGCCGTCCTGAGACCTAACCCCTCCTTTGTTCCTAAGAACATAAGGAGCTCATTTCGGTCCAGAGTTATCCAACTGGAAGCTTTTCCGCCCCCTCCACCCCCTCATGAGGATTCTAGGTAGGCAAAATTGCATCTCCCATGCCCTGTGCGTGCGTTGACATGCTATGTCAACCGAACGGCCACTGTCAGGAACACCACCCAGTTGTTTGTGTGTTATGGTGACGGGCTGGCAGAGCCCTGTCCAGGAAACGCTTGGCTAGGTGGTTGTGTGAATGTATTTTCACAGCCTACACACAAGCGGTTCAAGAGGCACCCACTGTGATCAGGGCGCACTCCACAAGAAGTGTGGCAATGTCTATGGCTCTTTTCAGTGGTGCGAGTGTTGAGGACATATGTATGGCGGCATCGTGGTCTTCACCCTGCCCATTCATAAGGTTCTATCTTATGGATGTGTCAGGCTCCTTCTCCAGGTCTGTGCTCACTGCGGGATCACAGGACCTGCGAGAGGAAGGGTGTGTCAAGTATCTGCTATGCTTGACCCCCACAGGGTGTCATGCACCTGCATTGGTCTGGGCTCTGCTGGACACAATCAATGAGGTGCACGGGTAATCATAGTTGAGACCCCTGCAAGGTTAGGCCATAACTTCACCTAGTCTAGCCAGATGCTGCTAACTGGGATGAAGTTGGACCCAGTACCACTCCAAACGTGGCTAAGATTAATAAAGTGGTGACTGGGTCTTGGTACCTAATCGGTAGCTGCCATGGTCAGTGTACGGAGCCTCTCCCACAGCAGGGAATACATATGTTGGGCTTCGTATACTGTACCCATAGAGTCCAGTAGAGGGCGAAGCCTGTGTGAGATATAACGAAGGTTACAATATTGTAACCCTAGTTATATTAACACAGGTGGAGCCCTCTACACAGGGCCCTGCTGCTCTTTCGCCTTATGCTGAAGCTAGGTGGAATGAGGGCAGCTGGCGATGCACCTGCTTTTGTACCCGCTAAGGTGGGAAAAGGGGTAGACACGCCCTACTGGCCAGCTACGTACATGAAAATTTCAGCGGGCCATCGCGTGTACACAATTGGAGAGTTGTACCCATAGAGTCCAGTAGAGGGCTCTGCCTGTGTTAATATAATTAGGGTTACAATATTGTATTCTTCGTTTCAGCCGATACTCCAATGCAGGGTCTCGTGAGCTTTTCCCAGCAGCTACTGGTCTAACAAGGTGCATCCCAGACAGGTTCCCCATCCATTGCAAGGCAAATGGTTAATGCCTGGCATGTATTCATACTCATTTACATATTTGTTAATGGGAAGGAGACAAGGCTAAGTGGCGATCTGCAACTGTATTCCATTCTTAGTCGAGATGTATCAAGGAAAAATGAGCAGGAATAAGTGGATGTACAGACTCATGCATCTGAAAATTTCTGGGGTCATGCACTTTCCCATTTTTGGCTGTGCGCATTCTTTATTAAAACTACAGAATTCTTCATACGAGGCCCCTGGACTGTAAACTGGGCTTTTCTTAGCCACAGGTAGTTTTTATATCCAATCAGATGACAGGTATACAGGTATAGACTGACAGGTATAGAAGATCTGTCAGCTGTGCATCTGCTGAGCTGTGTTTGAAGCCTGACTGGCTGCATCCTGCTGTCTTCTTGGGAGAGGGATCAAAGACTGCAGCAGGTAGTGAGATCTCTAAATGACACTGAGAGCAAAGGTGCATTCACATCAGGCAATAATCCTCTGCTAAATAAACCCCAGCTGCAGGAATCAGTACAGACATGATGTCTCACTCATCATTTTACCACCAGCAGGAGTGGCGTCATACAGCTGGGCCGCTCCATGAACGCACCCCGAGATTGAAAAACACGTCAGAACATGGGTTGGACAACTCTGCAAGCTTAAACTTCTTCTGGAGGCTTCAAGGTTAGAACCAGGGTGGGTTTGCAAAAATTTAGACTTATCATGCTCATGCAGATGAGGCTGGTTGGAGTTACGTCTGCGTTTAAGGCGACCAATTCTACACGAAATAACAGAAACCAGTAAACCTCCAAAATGACATTCACATGCAGAATCTACATCTTCAAAATTATTCATACCCTCCAATTAGAGAAGGAAAAAATCAGCTGTCAGTGAAATAAGATGAAATTGACAAATTTATTAATTTGTTGAGCAACACTTTGAGGCAATCACAGCAATCAAGTAATTTCTGTAATGTTCAAATAGACTTCTACACCTGTTGACATGTATGTTGATCCACTGTTCATGGGAAAGGTGCTCTAATGTGTCTGGGACAGGTTTTTTTGTCTGTTTGTTTGTTTTAATTATTATTTCCATCCAAAATTTAACAGCAATTTCTGATTTCACTAAAGTATAATTTTGTAAATTTGTATTTATTATTAGTTTCTTTAGTTTCTTGTTATTTGAATTACTATTGGAAATTTAGGGTGTATAAATAATTTTGAGGACAATTGTATATGTACTGTAGGAGTTTATCAAGACCACTGTGGGACCAGATGAGGTAAACTCAATAAACCAACGTTCAAGCCTTAAATCGGGTCCGTAGGTGTGGATTCTTCTTTCCAATTTTCTCCCACTTTTTATTTCTTGTCAGTCAGGTTTCCTTTGTTGTCTGCGATACTGTTTTTGTCTGCCAAGCTGCCATCTGTTCTATGATTTGAAGAGTCTTTAACTTGTCTGTCAGCCTGCCTCTATGCACCTGTCCTATTATAGAAATATACTTCTGAATAATTTTTTTCTTCTCATGAATGTCTAATTCTGTTGGTTTTACATCATTGTTACAACTCATCTAAAGTTATTCAAAGTTAAATAAATCTGAGAGCAGATAAAGTTTGATAAGTAATCCATCTCTTTGATTCATCCACTGGGTTAATGTTCAGCATATTCAGGACCAATCCACCCACAAGTTGTCGTATTTCTGATTTCCAGAGTTGTCATCAGTGTGGAGAGTTGATGTGCTTATTTATTTTATTTATTTAATTTTTGGAGGGGATACAGCACGCATGACCATGCAGCCAGGATTTCAGGCAGCTGTTGATGAAAAGGCTCACGCTTTACATATTTATTGATCTCTGAGCTCTTCTGGATTTCCAAACTGACCAGAAGAAAGAGCCTGTTGTGATTTTAATGAGCAACAAACAGCATTAAGATTCTGACCTAGAGGACATCTCGGCACTAAGCTCCAAGTGAAGCATGGTTTGAATTTTTACTAATGTGAGAGGGATTTCCCTGCAGCCTGGGCCCTCATGTATGACCAGCTATGCAACCATCACATACTCCTGCTAACCACCAGAGGACATGAATTAGGAAAGCAGTCTTCTTGACAGAGCTTCTAACAAGCGAATCTACAATCAAGACTCTGTCGAAGCATGAAAAAAATGGCGTGGTTTTGGAAAAGCACGACTAATGGAGACGAGGTTGTCAGACTTTGAATCTATTTCACAGCCAGATGGAGACTCATTTAGGGCTCTCTGAACAGACAATATTTCTATAGAGGGTCCTTGGGCTGTGTTGTGCATGCTTTTGAAAATATGTTATCAACGGACCATATTGTTTGCCTCATGGCATAATAATGTGGTATTTTGGCCAGTTTCTGTCTAAATATACTCCCCTAATATTACTGACTGAGCATCATTGCCCAAAAAACCTTAAAATATTACTTAAATATTTAGCTATGAGGTTAACAATATGAGATGGAGAATTCCTGAGTTCTTATTCATTGTCAATGACCTCACTGCTCTACTTTGTAAATGCTTCTTTAAGAAAAAAAAAAACTGCTGTAAAACTGTGAAGAAATGTTGGAACAGCTCAGTCTGAACAGAAGATAAAAGTCATATCAAGAAAAAAAAAACTGAAGTGAACCTTTCTTTCATCGTTTAGTTGAAATTAATTAATTTAATTGTGAAGATTTTCAGATACTTTGTGTATTTCACTGCCTCTGTGTGCTGAGATCACAAGACCACAAGGTTTCTGCTGTAGATTTATATTACAAAATATTGTGAACATTTGCTAATCTAGTAATGTTTTATGTGTTTTAATATGTTTGTGAAAAGAATATACACTATATTGCCAAAAGTATATTTGCTCACCCATCCAAATTGTGGGAATCAGGTGTTCCAATCACTCCCATGGCCACAGGTGTAGAAATGAAGCAGCTAGGCATGCAGACTGTTTTTACAAACATTTGTGAAAGAATGGATGCTCTCTGGAGCTCAGTGAATGCCAGCGTGCAACTGTGATGGGATGCCACCTGTTCAACAAATCTAGTCATGAAATTCCCTCACTCCTAAATATTCCACTGTCAACTGTGAGCTGTATTATAAGAAAATGGAAGTGTTTGGGAATGACAGCAATTCAGCCATGAAGTGGTAGGCCATGTAAACTGATGGAGCAGGGTCAGTGGATGCTGAAGCGCATAGTGCAAAGAGGTCGTTATCTTACTTCTGAGTCAATCACTACAGACCTTCAAACTTCATGTGGCCTTCAGATCAGCTGAAGAACAATGTGCAGAGAGCTTCATGGAATAGGTTTCCATGGTGGAGGAGCTGCATCCATCCATACATCACCAAATGCAATGCAAAGCGTGGGATCCAGTGGTGTAAAGCACACCGCCACTGGACTGTAGAGTAGTGGAGGCATTCTCTTAAGTGATGAATCGCGCTTCTCCATTTGGCAATCTGATGAATGAGTCTGGGTTTGGAGGTAACGGGACAACGGTACTTGTCTGACTGCACTGTGCCAAATGTAAAGTTTGGTGGAGGAGGGATTATGGTGTGGGGTTGTATTTCGGGAGCGTGGCTTGGCCCCTTAGTTCCAGTGCTGAATACTCCAGCATACCAAGATATTTTGGACAATTCCAAGCTCCCAACTTTGTGGAAACAGTTTGGAGCTGGCTCCTTTCTCTTCCAACATGACTGTGCACCAGTGCACAAAGCAGGTACATAAAGACCTGGATGGCAGAGTCTGGTGTGGATGAACTTGACTGGCCTGCAGAGAGTTCTGACCTCAACCTGATAGAACACCTTTGGGGTGAATTAGAGCCAGGTCTTCTCGTCCAACATCAGTGCGTGACCTCACAAATGCGCTTCTGGAAGAATGGTGAAAAAATTCCCATAAACACACTCCTAGACCTTGTAGACAAGGTTGTAGGCAAATTATTTGTGATACATTATGATAGTTCATTTCTTAATCAGCATTTAGAATTACTAAACATGTAAAAATGATTCTGGTCCATTTTTATCAGAGATCTGTGCCAAACATAAATGTCTTTGAGTTTGTACAATATTAACAAAAGGTCAGATAAAAACTTTAAGTGGAAATGAATCTGTCAACCAACCTAACTATTTACTAGACTGAGTCCTGGTCTTATCAATAATTATATACCAAACGTGAAAAATATAAGCATATAAAAGAAAAATGTAGCAAAGTTTTGTGTTTTTAGGACAAGAGCATCTTGCAGTTCTCTAAACTCTGACGTCACCGGGTTGGTTTGTGCTCTGACTCTGCCTTAAATCAACAGGAATCAGCAGCTACGGTGCACTATAATTAATAAGCTGGAACCTGTTTTATAAGATTAATATGATGGAAAGCAAAGCTGGGAGGCCAGTCCAGCATCCAGATCCTGTTGCCGATGCTTTCCAGCCGTTACACGGTGTGACTGGGGAGGGAAGACGTGAAGCCGGTGTTGACGTCGGGAGGGGCAGGTTGGCCGCACCTGTAGGAGTGGCTGCTGTCAGCAATGCTGGTGGATGTCTGCTGTCAGGAGGTCCACATAGACCAGGTCATGCGTGGAGAATTTTGTATAACAATTTGGATTACACGCATGGATTACTGTACCGGGAGGTGGACGTTTTGGAGGCGGTGCTGTCCCTGAAGGAGATCCGAGCTGAGACACAGGAGCATCCGGGAAAACAGCAGGTAGGCTAAGTAAGCTAACTGTAGTAACCGGTGGTTGGATGTAAAATGAAATAAATGCTACAGCAAGACAGGGATACGATGGGAAAGATGCAAAGCATCCAGGCTGCAGGATGAAGAGGGAGAGCACGGTGTTTGGTAGAACCGAAACAGTATACATAGAATACTTTTGTGTACTTATAAGTGTACTTTGCAATAGTAAAAGTAAGCTTAAAGCTTTAGTACGAGTGAACTAACAGTGTACCTAGAAGTATAATTTCAGTATACTTTAAAGTGTACTTTCTAAAAGTAAAAGTAAGCTTGAAGTTTTAGTACGAATACACTCACAGTATACCAGAAGATGACTTTAAGTATACTTAAAAGTACTTTTAAATACTTAAATTGGGACAATTTAGTCCCAAGAAGTACACTTGTTAGTATACTGGTAGTGCACTGATAGCAGTGTACTTGGTAAATAAAAGTAAAGTATATCCCCCAAGTATAGTATACTTGAGTATACTTAATGATATGTACTTAAGGAATACTTCTTTTTGGTAAGGGTCGCTCTAAAGGGCTAGATTCATACCCCCTACTCCTCGTTATGTTCACTACCCCTACATACAAAGAGAAATTGGGACACCAGTTCCCTCACAGGAATGTGCAAAATTTAGGAATAGGACTAAAAAGTAGGGTGAGGGAGTGCATTGGGACGGACCCTTAATTTATCCTTAACATAGTGGGAGCTAAGAGAAAAGGACCCTGACAAACTGAAGTGATTTGGAAATTTGTAACACCACACGACTGAAATTCTGCCAGTTTTCTCACCGTAGAACTTCTTCAAAAACTAATTCAGTATCTTTCTGAACTCTCTCCAGCCAGTAAAAGTCCAATGTTGACATTCGTCTCATCCATTGCTCTGTCGCCTTCTCTCCTTCTTTTCCTCTCCTACTCAGAAACTGTCTGCTTGTGTTTTCTCTGAAGAATGGCCAGTGTGTTGTTGATATCCAGTTCCTGGCGTGTCATTCGGTGCCATAAAGTGAAATGGTGCTGGAAAGTGATGCAGTGTCTTGGAAAAACAACTTGATGTTATTTGGCAGCCTTGGGACTTTGCCTTTTGTCCAGTCTCTAGAGCTAAAAATTTTACCATCCAACAGAACAAGAAGCTGCATATGAGCCTGTGAAAACTAAAAGGTTGGTCCACTTAGATGGTCAATAACTAATAGAAAAACATCCCAGATCCAAATATTGCAGGGAAATTAGGTACCCTGGATGTGCTGGGTTCCAAATATACACCAAATTTAAGTGCTAAGTGTTGAACGTTGAATCTTTATTGCAGATGAGTTGTGGACTAACAAATTGACAGATTCAATAGGTTTTACAGTTTCTTTCATTTGCTAACCACTCTGCTATTGGTTTAATTTATCACTGTGCTTCTTAATGCTATACACACTCCTCATCATGTTGTCTTAATCTGTGTGGACACGGTTCAACTTCACCGCTTTTCATCTAATTGCTGGTTATGCTCTCAGGCAGCAGATGAAGTGAAGTGTATCAAGCCGAATGTTTGTTTACTTCATTAAAGACAAGATAAAACAGAATCAACTAGAAGAGAGGCCAAAGAGCACTTGTACTACAAATACTTAGTTCAGAAAAACATATGACGTGTAACACACAGATGCAGATACAGAGCAATGAAACAGAAAACATTCTTAAACTTTTAAACTGGATCGGGTATGGTTATATTCATGTAGTGTTTACTGTTCTCGTCGATACGAAACAGAAAGCTTAACTCGTTCCTTCAAAGAGTCCCTCCAATGAACAGGCCATGTGTTGTACTTGGCAGGGGATTTATTGAAGAAAAGGTAAACTGAAATACACAACACGAATAAGCAAATGAATGACAATAAAGGTAGACCAATTCACAAGCTAACATTCACATCACATGCCAGTAAACATGATCAAATACCACATAAATCAACATACATTATTACCATAATGAAATAATAATCACTGTCCAAGCAATTGAACCAAAATAAACTTACTGGCAATGCCCCGCAAAGTCAGAGGATACAGGATGGATGCAGATTGTTTCCCTCTTGACATGTGCTCAAGAAAATAATCCAAAATGGCCGATTTGGCAGGAAAAGGAAGTTGTTCATTTACAAAATAAAGGTATACACTTCAGAATAAAACTCCAAACTTCACACAATTACTCGTGGCTTTAACTGATACATTACACTCCCCGCCTGGCATCTCCAGGATGCCACACATATCTAAACAGTATCACTTTCTAAGAGTAGAACCATCTCAGAAATGGGCCTCAAATAAGTCCTGGGAGGCTGGTGGGATGTCACCTTCACATCAGCCTTCCTGACAAGACCATCGGCGCTCTGATGGGTCTCAGTTATAATCCCAACCGTCCACTCGGGTCTCCGAGCCTGCTTGTCCTTGAGCAACACAATGTCTCCTTGTTTGAGGTTTGGCTTCTTGATGCGCCACTTTTGTCTGCTCTGAAGTGTGCTCAAATACTCTCGCCTCCATCTTGCCCAGAAGGTGTCTGCCAAGGCTTGTACTCTCTTCCAGTGATTCTTCACCAGACATCCATCTGAGGAGCTGTGAGGAGGAATAGGTGGAATCCCGATTTTTTGAGTGAGCAGTGATGCAGGAGTGAGAATTAGTGGCTCTTCCGCATCCGAGGAAACAGGTACTAATGGCCTGGAGTTGATAATGGCTGCCACCTCAGCCATCAAGGTGCACAGAACCTCGTGGGTGATTGTCGACCTTCCAGCTTGGAGCAACATTGAGTCGAGGATCCGCCTCGCTATCCCTATCATGCGCTCCCAGCTGCCTCCCATGTTAGAGGCATGCGGAGGGTTAAAAACCCATGTGCATTTCTGAGAGAGAAGGTAAGCCTCAACACTATCCTTCTCTTCCTTCGTGTCAAACTTCAAAAGTGCTTTGGCGCCCACGAAGTTTGTTCCATGATCTGACCGCAACTGCTTTGCCGGTCCTCTGATGGAGAAGAAGCGGCGAAGAGCATTTATGCAGCTGGAAGCACTCATCGATTCAATGACCTCTACATGCACAGCTCTGGTCGACATGCAGGTGAAAAGTATTGCCCATCTTTTGCTATTGGCACTACCACCTCTCGTACGCCTTGTCATTACCTCCCATGGGCCAAAAACATCCAATCCCACATAGGAAAACGGAGGTTCTTGCTGCAACCGCTCTGTTGGCAGGTCTGCCATCTGCTGTTGCTCCAACTTGCCACGCAGTTTCCTGCAGATCACACACTTGGAAATGAGGCTGTTGATGGCTCGTTTAGCGCCTACTATCCAGAGGCCACTTGCACGCACAGCGCCTTCTGTGAAGTGTCTTCCTTGGTGCCTCATCCTTTCATGGTGGTAGCGAATAAGCAACATAGCAACATGATGTTTACCTGGAACCAGGATGGGATGAGCTTCATCTCTGGTTACATTTGCATGAGTAATGCGCCCTCCCACACGCAGTAAACCATAGTCGTCCATCACAGGATGTAGTTTGTTGAGGGGACTGCATGCAGGTAAGTTGTGTTCCCTCTGCAGGCATTTTATGTCTTCTGCATAAACCTCTTGTTGCACGCTCTTGATGATTATGTGTTCCGCCTTTGTTAAGTTATCACTTGTCACACCTTTCCTACAGAAATGCCAGCCGACACATTCTGAATCATCTGATGGTTTCTTGAACCCTTGTGTTACGTGTAGTAGACGAGCCACAGCGGCGGTCAGTTGACTCCATGAGGAAAAACGCTTAAAACGTTCTGTGCTCAGTTGCTTTGCAGAGACTTGGGAGGAAAGGGCAGTTACTTCAGGACGAATTTCCGTATCTGCCGTTGGATCAATCAGATCAAAGTGTAAGTCATCTGATGGCATACTTTCGGGCTCCTGTAAAAACCTTGGTCCATTCAACCAGCTGTTGGCTTGCAGCTGGCTTGCAGGTACAGACCGGGTGGCGCAATCAGCTGGGTTGTTTTCTGTGGAGACGTATTTCCACTGACTGGGATGACTGGACTGCCGGATTCTTTGGATGCGGTTGTGGACAAACACATAGAACCGTCGTGATTCATTATTTATGTAGCCCAGAACAACCTGACTATCCGTAAAGAATGTGATCTTGTCCATCTTCTCTCCAATTTCCTCTCGGATTTGGTCTGCAAGTTCCACAGCTAACACTGCTGCACAGAGTTCCAATCTGGGGATGGTGAGTCCTCCCAGAGGTGCCAGTTTGGCCTTGCCGAATAGGAAACTGACTTCAGTGGGTCCAACTTCAGGTTCCACCTTGAGGTATGCGACTGCTGCGATTGCCTTTACTGAGGCATCTGAGAAGATGCATAACTCTATGCCCTTGGCCTTAGTCAAAGAGAAGGAAGTGTAGGTGCGAGGAACACTTAGCTTGTTAAGCTCTTGTAGTGAGTCTTGCCACCTCTTCCACTCGCTGAACTTGTCCTTAGGCAGAGGTGTGTCCCAGTCTGTCCCTTTTGAGACAAGTTCTCTTAGAAGGAGCCTTCCTCGCACTGTCACTGGTGTAAGAAAACCCAGAGGATCGAACAGACTGTTGATGGTGGAGAGCACTCCTCTGCGTGTAAAAGGTTTCTGGGACTCAGGAATGTGAAAGGTGAACGCATCAGTTGTCATATTCCAGGCAATACCCAAGCTGCGCTGCACAGGCAGATCATCTACTGCAAGATCCAAGGAGTCCATACCCTTAGCTCGGTCCTCTTTTGGGAAGGCATTCATGACATTAGCCTTGTTCGAGGCAATCTTGTGGAGTTTGATGTTGTAGCGTGCGAGGAGGTCCTGCGCTCTCCTCAAAACATCAACTGCTTCGGCTTCCGTGGCGAATGACCGCAAGGCATCACGACATAGAAGTCTGTCTTGATGAAATGGCACACATCGCTGCCAAAGTCTTTTTCCCATCTTCCGCTGTCTCCTTAATCCGTAGGTTGCCACGGCGGGTGATGGCCTATTCCCAAACACATGGACCCTCATTCGGTACTCTACAACATCCTTGTCAGGATTGTTGTCTCTGAACCACAGGAAGCGTAGCACATCTCTGTGTTCTTTCTGGACAAGGAAGCAATAAAACATTTGCTTAATGTCTGCAGTTATCGCAACTGGCTCCTTCCTGAACCTGAAAAGAACTCCCAGGAGGCTGTTGGTAAGATTTGGTCCTGGAAGCAAGACATCATTCAAAGAAACTCCCTCAAAGCGGGCACTTGAGTCAAAGACGACTCGGATTTTACCCGGTTTGTGAGGGTGATACACCCCAAAGATAGGAAGGTACCAAACCTCCTTCCCTTCTGGTGGTGGTGCTAGTTCTGCATGGCGATTATCCAAAATCCCTTGCATAAACTCCACAAAGTCCTTCTTCATGTCAGGTCTCTTCTGGAATGTGTGTAGCAACGACCGAAAGCGCTGGTATGCATGTTCCTTGTTATTCGGAAGAGGTGTTCGAAGGTTCCGAAATGGTAAGGGTGCTACCCAACTGCCGTTTTCGTCCCGAAGGAAACCCTTGTCCATGAGCTTGAGAAAGGACAGGTCATCAATGGAAGGCGCGAGCTGGTTATCCTTTTCAGATCTTTCAAAAACTGTTTCAATGATGTGTTCGTTCTGCTGCACTACATCACTGATTCGCGGAAGGAAACAGTTCTGTTTGAAAGGTTGGCTGAGATCCTCTTTAACCTTGAGAAGGTTGTCACAAGGACGCAAACAGCTGGGGCGGCCATTGTCCATGTAGCATGTCTTGAATGCATTCACTTCCCTTGGTGTGTGAGCTCCATTCAAACACGCTTCGCCAACAATGACCCATCCAAGGTCATGTTTCTGGGCAAACGGAGCATTGTTTTGACCATTGCACTGCTGACGGACTTTATGGACTTGGAGAATGTCTCGTCCCAATAAGAGCAAGATGTCTGCTGAGTTATCCAAAGGAGGAATATGATTAGCTACACCTCGCATGTGAGCATGGTGGTACGCTACCTCTGGAGTGGGAATCTCTGCCCGATTGTTTGGTACATTATTGCACTCTATCAGAGTTGGAAGGGGAATGCTCATTTCTCCTCCAAGCGGTTCGACAATGTAACCATGAGCTCTTCTTCCAGTCATGTTGACGACTCCAGCACATGTGGTGAGGATGTATGGCAATGAGGGACCTGTTATACCAAAGGCATCAAAAAACTCTGTTCTGGCCAAAGAGACATTGCTCTGTCATCCAAGATCACGTACATCCGTCTACTCCTGTCACGATGACCTTGAGGATATACGTTAACCAGGCATATTTTTGAGCATGACTTTCCACTGAAGCCCTTACCACAAAGTTGAGTACACAGTGATTTAGCATCTGTGTCTCCTGCGTCTTCAGGCATGGTTTCTGACTCCCCGCCATAATCTTTAGGGGTAATCGATGGCTCATTTGCTTCCTTTAAAGCTGGACCTGGATGGAGTGCTGTTACATGACGATCACTTCCGCACTCAGCACACTTGATAGACACATCACAGTTCTTGGCTAAGTGTTTGACAGAAGCACAGCAGCGGAAACATATTCCTTTGTCTTTGAGGAATTTCTTCCTGTCACCTAGCAACATAGTTCTAAAGCCCTTGCACTTCTTTAGTGCATGTGGTTTCTTGTGTAAAGGACACACAGCATTTGGGTCTTCTGCCAGTTTTCCTGCCATTTTAGTTGCATTATTGAATTCCTTGTCGTAGACATTTGTCTTCTGGACGGAAACGGAGTACCTCTGAGTTGGAAAACGTGATTTTTCACCTTTTGGAACAGGTGCTGTTGGCGTGGTAGCATTGAAACTTGGGTCGTTACGTGCTTTGGCCTCTTGCCTTATGAAGTGACAGAAGACAGAAAAAGGAGGGAATGGTACGTTGTGATCTTCCTTGTATTTTGACCCAACTGACATCCATTTGTCCTGTAAGTAGAACGGCAACTTTTCCACGATAGGACCAATTCCTCTTGCTGTGTCCAAGTAAGTTAAGCCATGCAAGTACCCATCCAGCTTTGCAGCTTCAAGCTCGAGTAATAAATCTCCAAGTTCTCTGAGTTTGTGACTATCTCGGTTTCCCACCTTTGGAAAGTTATCTATTTTCGAAAACAGAGCTCTCTCTATGGCTTCTGGAGCGCCATAACATTCTTCCAGCCTGGCCCAAATGAGGTTCAGAGCAATTGGAGGGTGGTTGATATTGACTGCTTTCATCCTGCGAGCTTGTTGACTTGATTCTGGACCTAACCACTTTATAAGGAGATCAATCTCTTCATGAGCCGAAAGATCTAAACCATTCACAACACTTGCAAATGTTGATTTCCAACTAAGGAAGTTCTCTGGTTGGTCATCGAACCTGATCAAGCCACTTGAAACCAGCTGACTTCTTATCATAAACTTGGCCAAATCTGCTGTACTGTTATGTACACTTGTACTCAGTGGGGGGCCTGATGCATGTTGAGGCATATTAACCTGCTGCCTGGCTCCCATCTTCATTCCACTTCCTCCTGACTGAGCTCGGGAGTTAACTGACTGATAAGTGTAAGGCTGATTAACCCACTGGTCCTGCCTGGAGAAGTGAGGATGTGCAACGGGTGCACTGGAGGGATTGTTGATGCCCTGGTCTAGCTTAGGATGTTGCTGTTGTGGTATAAGAGAGCCACAGGTCCGACTCTGGGAGTCAAGCCTGTTGTCTGCTATACCTGCATCAGGTGCCTGTTGCTCTTCTGGATGCTTGATGAACTCCTGTGAATGCTTTTCCACATAATCGTTTACCTTATCATGTGAACTTTGCATGTCATGTAAAGATTCGAATTCTGCTAAGCTTCCCTTAGAACTCAGATTCGTGGCAGCAGCTTCCATGATGACTGCTCTGGCAATTGCGGCTTCAGCTTCTTTCTCTTGCTGAAGTACATCCAATTCTGCATCCAAACGAGCCCTTTCAATCTTAATCTGCATTTCTTTCCTGCTGAAAGCTGCTCTAGCCTTTGCCGCTTCTGCTTCTGCACGAGCTTTAGCAGCTGCCATGCTGACTGAAGACTGGCGTGAGTGCGAAGAGTGTCTTGAGCTCTGACTTACATCTTCAGCTTTCTCATTGCTTTTATCAGGTGATTTCTTCACTGATGAGGCTGAATGATGAGAGGTTGCCATTTACTTTACTGTTCTCGTCGATACGAAACAGAAAGCTTAACTCGTTCCTTCAAAGAGTCCCTCCAATGAACAGGCCATGTGTTGTACTTGGCAGGGGATTTATTGAAGAAAAGGTAAACTGAAATACACAACACGAATAAGCAAATGAATGACAATAAAGGTAGACCAATTCACAAGCTAACATTCACATCACATGCCAGTAAACATGATCAAATACCACATAAATCAACATACATTATTACCATAATGAAATAATAATCACTGTCCAAGCAATTGAACCAAAATAAACTTACTGGCAATGCCCCGCAAAGTCAGAGGATACAGGATGGATGCAGATTGTTTCCCTCTTGACATGTGCTCAAGAAAATAATCCAAAATGGCCGATTTGGCAGGAAAAGGAAGTTGTTCATTTACAAAATAAAGGTATACACTTCAGAATAAAACTCCAAACTTCACACAATTACTCGTGGCTTTAACTGATACATTACATAGTGCAAATTAAATCTTTTCATACCACTGGCCAATTTCCCTTTTCTCATCAATCATAAGTAATTCTACACAAAAGAAACTTATTGATTTATCATTTAGTCTAATTTAGGCTACATCATTTTCAGACCTTTGAGTGACAGTTGAAGCACCTTTGATGATCTCAAGCCTTCACTCCAAGGATGGTACAAGCTTGGTACACCTTGACGCTGCAGTCATCAAAATGCCTGCCCGAGTTAGTTCAGGCATTTTGCGGAGCTTTCTAATTAATGGTTTATCCAGGATTGGTCTGTATACTTCGGCATGCACATTTTCCTCCACACTAAACTATCCTCTGGTCATTCCAAGGGGCAAACTCCGCTGGAAAAGATTGTTGCCCAGTGCTATTTTCATTGCTACAACACAAAAAGAAAAATTGGGTGCAATTTTCCAACCTATACTTCTGTTCCCAATCGCTTGACTCAGTTTGTTACTACTTTAGATTTCCTCATCGTATTAGAACTCTGACTTTCCTTCTTTACACTCTGTTGTCAATTTCACATCACCATTGTCAAAACACAACACACAATTTTTCAGGTTTGCACACACTTCTCACATAAAATCTCAAAGCATCAATCCACACCACACAAATATTCAAATCTCTAAACTTACGGGTCTGGCAAGCAGTTTGCAACCAAGGACTGCAGCATAAAAGGAGGCTTGACCCTCTGTTTTGTTTGATGAGCAATGGAGAACAGAGACAGTGGTCAGAGAAAGAGAGGAGTAGGGAATTCTATTGCGATGATTCCCCCTGTCAGTTCCGACGACCCAACAGTTGAAGCAGAAATCAAAGGCAATGCACTTGCCGGCGCCCGTTATCATCTACCCTTCAACCATATCAGCCACTACTTTAGAAAACTGCCATAATCCATGATGCTTATGTTTGAATGGAGGGGGGGATTTTATAATAAAATGTCTTGTCTGAAAATTTTTGTGATGTTTTATGTTTGTCTATGAGACAAGGGGGCATTGTCATTGATTCAGTGTGTTCCATTGCTATGATTGTGTTTTAGCAAATTTGTGTGTGATGTTTAGAGTTTTGTGTGTGCAGTTTTCAAAAAAACGTACAGTTTTGAAAAACGTGTTTTGGCAATCGCAAAAAAACAAACAAACAAACAAAAAAAAAAAATCATGTAATTTAAATAACTGTAATTCTTTTTTTTATCCACAGGGGCTGGCTCCAAAACAGAGCAAATCCCCTTAGACTTCGTTGTTAAAGGAAAAGTACACCCACAGAATGATGTAACTTAATTTTCCACTTAAATTGAATACCATCAAACAGATGAGTTATAAAAAAATCCCCCCCCCCCCCCCAGCATTTTCTTGAAACTACGCCATTTAGTATATTTTTAGAGCCTACTAAATGATGTCGTTTCGAGAAAATTCTGGGCGCTACCCACTCAGGACACTTGGATTACATTGAACGATCAGTATGGAGGAATATTGACAAGTTTTTGTGGACTTTTATGGACCTTTTAGGCTCGGGCACAATCGAACTCTATCATATAAAAGTTGGGGGAATACAAGAAGTCTTCCTGATCTCTGGCTGCATTTGACATATTAAAAAAGTGCTCCAGAGTCTTGCTCACCATGGAAAATAAAGTTGCATCATTCTGTGGGTGTACTATTCCTTTAAAAAGACCAACTTCACAGCAGAAATAAACACGTTTACAACCTGTTTCAAAAAATCATTTTAGGTTTAATAGGTCAGGTTTACCTTCATGTCAACTGTGTGGGTGTGTGTGTGTGTGGGGGGGGGGGGGGGGGTGTTATAACTCATCTGTTTGATGGTATTTAATCCTGAAATTACACATTCTTAGGGGCATGTCCTTTTGATTGACAAGCGGCAGGCAGGATGATGATTTTAGCTGTGGAAGCTATAGTTAGCTCCCTGTTCGCTCCCAGGAAGGCCTCAGCCTGGAGCAGAGTTGCACAATGGTGGCTTTTAGCTGGTTAACAGCAAGTCTGGATGTGTCTTACCTTTAGACCACCTACCTTAATTTTTTCCTAACCTAGCTCGGTTAGCATTATAGTAGCTGTCAGACATTTTTCCCCGCGGCTCGGTGCAGCGTTACCTTTGCCCATTTTAATATTATCCGGGAGTAATGACACATGCGGCACAGCAAGCTTGCAATGGTGGAAAACGCCCAACTGGCTTCACTTCATCATTTCTAATTTTACAGTTATTATGCACACAAATATATGATCCTTTTTTTTTTTTTTTTTACAAAAATATTAAAAATGGTACAATAACCTGTTTATTGTACTTTTATAGTTGTTGTAGAAATTGTATTAACACTATGGTGTTATTACAATTTCTAGATAGATAGATAGATAGATAGATAGATAGATAGATAGATAGATAGATAGATAGATAGATAGATAGAGATATATACTTTTAATTTTCATCATCTGCTACCCACAAAGTCAAAATAATTTCACATGAAAAATGATATGAATATCTTGGGATTGCTGGTACAGGCTGATACTGGTAATGCAGTATCACCCACAAATATTGGCAGGTTGTATTGGCTGAGGCTTATTAGAAAATATCGCTATCGGTATCAGCCCTGAAAAAATCTGTATTGGTCGATCCCTAGTTATGATCAACATGATGGCCAAACACGCAGCATGGCTGATTCATGAAAGAAATGTGAGAGGACATTGTTGAGGGAAGAGGATAAGAAAGAGAGAAATGGACAGCACAAAAGATAAGACAAGACTCACTTTTACTAGCTGGAGAGAGCTCAGAGTAGAAGTAGGATGCTACAGGTGTAATAACTTAATCCCCACTAACTGCTACCCGGGCGCTTTAAATAGCAGCCCACTGCTCTCAGGTTCAACCTGAGATGAAAAAATGAAAGAAAAAATTTATTACCCGAAGGGAAAAAAAAAAAACTTTTTTTTTTTTTTTTTTTTTTTTTTTATATAAAAGGGGGGGGGGCCCCCCCCCCGCGGGGGACCTCCAATTTAGCACCATAGAATAAAAAACGGACTACACCCCCTCCACTCACGAATCGAACTAAACAACCCAAAAAGGGGGGGGGCCCAGGGGGAGAAAAAAAAAAGGGTGGGTTAAATGCAGAGAATGAATTTCCTAATTGGCTCTCTAATTGCTATTAATAAAGTATATCTTTTTTTTTTTAATTAGCTGCTGTTAGAGGATGCCAATAGGAGAAAATCCGTCAAAGTTCAGTTGTGCAGTTTCAGTTCGGTGTAATGAAGCACAACCAAATCATAATGGCAAACAGTCACTGATCCAGCAGGACAATTTGTGGGATGAATTTCATGCCTGCTTTTTTAAAGCAAATTTCTGTCACAACACTGACTTCTTTGAAAAAAAAAAAAAAAACAAAAAAACAGCTGTATTCTGCAAGTTGTCTGATTGTTCATCTGGGTGGGAAGGTGCAGAGTATTTCAGATCAGATCCTCATCACAGAAGTCAAAGAGAATCTCTTCTTTCAGTCCCATCTACGTCTATTTTTCTTATTAGTAAATATATTTTTGCTACCAATTACTCATTGCATGAGGTGAGCACAACAAACCTCAGCCTTCATTCTATCTTTGTCTGCATCTTTGTTTTGTTCATTTTGTTTTATCTCAGGCAGCTGAGCTAGATCTCTAACATTGGGTTAATGAGAGAAAAATCAATCAGGTGAAGAATCTGTCTGCTTTTTTTTAGATTTTAACTGGTATAAAGGACTCCTCTTAACATGTCAGCGTGTTTGACATGCAGAAAATCTAAAACGTGGTTAAATTGTACTGGTCTTTGTATGTGACTTTTTTCTTTATTGGAATTAATAAATTCAGAGTGCTGTTGTTCCTGTTTTGAACAAAGCAGTTGGGAGCCATTTTATCTCCTCACACACATTTGTTTCTTCCACTGCAGGAAAAAAAAAAATGCTTTTAAGTTTTTAGGAGTGAGCAGTAACAAAGGATGGCAAGCTTTTGAATTTGGAAAAAAAAAGGAAAAGAGAAAAGTAAAGGGATCTGCGAGGGGGGCAGAAACAGTAGCATGGAGATGAGCGATAAAGCAGCTAATTGTGTCCTGGGAGATAAAGACGGTGGTTTAAGAGAGAAGTAGAAACTCCTTCCTGGTTATCAGCCTCCCTCTGAGACGGCGGCTGGTTTGCAGTTTTCTCTCTGGAAAAAAAGAGGCTGTTAAAAGGATATTTAAAAAAAAAGTATATGGAGGCACAAAGGACGCTTATCCACCTTTGAGTGAGCCGACAAAAAGAAAAAAAAATCTCAGCTCAGGCTAATTACAACCCAAATGATGAAAGAGACAGAAGCAGAAAGAAAAGCCCTCACCTGGGAGAAGGTGGAGAGGTCACCTGTGTGTGTACGTGTGTGTGTGTGTGTGTTGCTTGTCCTTGTCATCTCACCGCTGCAGAATTAAAACTAAAACAGTTTTGTAATCAAATGAAAGCAAGTGCTCTCTTCCCGTCTCGTTCTGCTCTGACAACTCTGACTTGTTGACTTGAAGCGGTTCATCCTTGTGAGGATTTTAATTTATTCTCCCTGACGGAGATGTTTGAGACAAACAAAGCTCGGGACGGGGAGGCGGAGGAAGGTGGGAACTGATCCAAATGGTTTCTACTTTCTGAAATCACAGCAACTGGGATCACGTCCAAGTGTTTGACGTCTTTATGTCTTGGCATGATGGCTGCTTTTTGTAATCAATATGAGTTTTGTTGTTGTACAGTGTGTCTTTGTGTGTGTGCAGTCTTCTCTACAACCACAAATTACAATTAACTTTCTTTTAATGGACTGGCAGCCAAAAATTAAATAAAATACATTTTATCCCACTTCAGAATCGATCGGTGTGTTATAACGAATCAATCCGTCCATGTGTCTGAAGCTCTTTGGGTTATGTTGTCCCTTGTGTAGATTCTTTTCTCATATTCATTGTTTAATTGTTTAGTTTTATTGCTTTTTAGCTGCAAATTAGGATATCATACGAATCAGTAATGAAGTAAGAAGAATCTTATCAACAGACAGTGAAGGTAGGGAATTATTCACACTCACCAGTCACTTTGGCCACGTCTACACGTATAGGCCTTGTAGGAGCTTAAACGCATAATATTAAGTCTACTTAACTTATTTTAATTGATCCTAATCTATCCTTGTCTATGTTTACAAGTTTTTTTCCTGTCTATACTTTTGACCAGACTGGTCCGCTGTATGTGTGCTGTTGCAGAATTGCAAATTTCCCCAGTGTGGGAAAAATAAAGGTTTTTCTTATCTTATCTTATCTTATCTTAAGCCCAGGGTTACTCAGTTCAGGCCTACAAGCGCAGCAATCCAGCAGGTTTTCCATGTCTCCCTGATCCAACACAAGTTAATAAGTCATTGTGTGGAGGTTGATTGGCTATTAGATCTGTGTAATTTGAGTCAGGTCTGTTAGAGCAGGAAGACATGGAAAACCTAATGGATTGCGGCCCTCATAGGACCAAATTTAGTAACCACGATTTAGCCAATACCCCGTCTAATACCGCCACACTAGCCTATCGTTTATGGTTCCCCTCCCTGAAAATGTTTTTACATGGGTAGGTGGGCCATCTAATTCTTGAATCTCCGGTTCTTGGATTGGAGTAGACGTCTTAGGCGTGTAAGAACTGAGTTCGTAAAAGATGCATTTTGCGTGTGTGGACAGGACTAAGGTTTCGGTAGGTTTTACCCTGTGTAACCTCAGCCATGTTAGTGTAGAAGTAGCCTTTATCAGGTGCCGCTGGATTGGACCCCCTTCTCCCCTTAGAACTGCCTTAAATCTTTGAGACTTATATTCAACAAGATGTTGGAAGCACTTCTCAGATATTTTGCTCCATATTGGCATAACCACATCACACAGCTGCTGCAGATTTGTCAGCTGCACATCCATGATGAGAATCTTCTGTCGTTGCATTGCGGTCTAATGGGATGCACAAAAAAAAAAAATGCTATTTATTTTTGTGAACCTCTGCATTGAGTTAAACACAGTTGAGACGTTAAAAAAAATGCTGGGATTTTTAACACAACCATTTAGTTGGGTATGTTTCTGTTGGAGGGGTTGGGGCTACAAAACTTAACGCATTTGGATCACAAAGGCTCATGGGAAATGCAAATGCAGTCAAATTTTAACTTTTATGATAGTTATCCAAAATGTGAGTATCCCAACAGAGCACTACACACTTAGCTCTGTCATTGGCTGGGGACAATATGCACATCTCCACCCAGAAACGTCCTGAACACACCAAAACAGTCATTGACTTTTAATGCTAGGTGGGAGTTGGACAACTCCCCTCTCTCTCTCTGCAGTCCCCTAGGCTCGGTCGTTGAGTCTTTCCCAGTGCAGAGGATTTTTCAGACCTGCTCTTCTGGAAGGAGGTACCAGGGAAGAACCAGGGCATGCTGGGAGGACTGTCTCTCAGATGGTCTGGGAATGGAAGTCTGGGGCTTCTCTCCCTGGGCTCCTCCCCCCACCCCCCAGGGAAAGTGGATGGATGGATTTTTCTTATTTGTAGAGCCATCAAGTTGGTGCACTTTTATTAGGATTAGTGCCATATCATACTCGCAGACCAACATTGGGGGCGCTGCAGATGTGAGAAGCTCAGTCAGAGGGGCAGGAAGAAATCTGTCTCTCCGGCAATAAGAGCAGACATTTACCCTGCATATCCCAGCTGTTGCTGAGGCTGCCATATTTGTTCCACCATTATTACTACGGTGTCCCTGAATGGACAAAACAATGTGTGTGAAGTGAGAACCCTCTGAACTTTAAACCTGCTTTACCAGCTTTGTTTAATGGAAGTTAGAGCACTGTTTGAGATAAGTAATGCGAGTAAGTAATCTGAGAGGTACAGTATGTAAGAATTACTGACATCTAGCGGTAAAGATCGGTATTTAAAAGAAAAGATGTTTTCTTTCAACTTACTTCATATTCCAAGTCCTGTTGTGAATTTACAGTATGGCGGCCGTTAGTGGCCAAACTTTTCCCAGACATAAAGATGTTTTAATTTGTAAGTGGATCCAGTGGTCTCAGGTGTAGCTATGACTGTACTATGAGTAACTAGTTTTAATGTCTTTCAAGGCATTACTTATTCCAAACAGTGCTCTTACTCCCACTAAACAATGCTGGTCCAGCTAACAGTTACACATCAATAGAAACACAGTTTTGAATTATCACATTTTTCTGCTATTGACCTTTGATTTTTTGCATACTGTACCTTTAAAGCTAGGGTTGGCAATCTTGGACTAACGGTTTGAGCAAGCTACATTTTATAAAAACACACCGCCCGAAACCACACCTTCAGAGTGCAGGAAGGTGCACGCCAATTGTTTACGAGCAGGTTTGCGAAGATAACCAATAACAGCCAAGGGAATAGTTTGTTAGCTAGCTAGTAAACAGCTGAGGAACCACATTTCTAAAAGCCTTAATTCACTCACCTCCAACTCCTTCTGCAGTGTAAAACGTCCAAACTGCAAACATCAACGCCTCCAAGACTTGATCCTTATCTGATTTTTGTTTAGGTTTGTTGGGGTTTTTGGCGCAGCAGCAGTTAGCAGTCCGTTAGCTACATTTGGTCACAGTCATCAGCAAAAACATTCCTGTGCCCTGGAGGCATGGTTTCCGGCGGGGGTATTTTTAAAAATGTTGCTTGCTCGAACCGTTTTTCCAGAATCTCCTACCCTGCCTTTAAAGCTCATTTTATAGAGGTGCGCACGTTGATGATTATTAATTAATCAAGTGTATCTGATCCGCTGTATAGCTACTACTTATGCTCCTATGGAAGCAGAATAAATGGACTAAATCCAAGCTACACCTGAGGCTGAATGGACTGCCTTGAGGTTTGCAGTTATTCTTGCTTAAGAAATATTGAATAAATATCATGACAGATTAAATTTCATCTCCTGAGGATCCTGAACACTTCTGATCATTCTGGCAAGATATTTGTATAAAACCCATAAATGTCAGTCTGCTGGTGGCATGAGAGCAGTAGTCATTACAATACTTCACCTGGGAATTTCAATACATGTCTGAAAGTGTGTGATGGACTGACTGGCTGACGGACCAGCTGACAGACGGACACAAACATCAGCGCCATCCCTGGAGCCATGCTGCGACCAAGGCTAACATTTCTTTATTTGCTCTGAGTGTCACATCTCCTGCCAAGAAACTTGAATTAAGAAGCGCTACATAATGCAGCCCTCCATCCGCCTCTCCCGCCTGCAGCCACATATCCAAAGGTCAGACTCAACAACGGGCACTTCAGTGCTCCTCAAAGGCTCACAGGCTGCTTTCTTCTCTCTGTGTTTTGCTGTTAAAAGGAGCTGCTGCAGGTGATGTCACATGACTTGGCAACAAACTCACTAACTAACACACAATCACACACCTATTGATGTTCCATTTTGTCAAGTTCATTGATGTGCCAGATGAAGTGTGATGTCCGCTGAGAGTTAAATCCTGGGACAACCAATCAGTGCATCAGCTTCTAATTTAATTAATAACTCCTCAGTCTAATTAGCAGACGACAGGCTGGGAGGAAAAACAGCTGCAGTCACCTGGGCCTCTCCACTCCATATCAATCCCGGGAAAACGACAAGATGAGTCTCCAGGGGTGATGGTGAGGGATGTGCTCAGAGAAATGAGTGTGTGTGTGTTTGGAGGATGTAGAGGTGCTGATCAGCTGCAAATCCTTGGGGGTGTAGTGTGTGTTTGCTAACAGCAGGAAAGCCAGCGGCATGTTATCTGCTGGCAGAAACGCTCTTTGGTGGAAAAAGAAAGAGCTGCTGGGATTACCGCTGGGACTTATTGACAAGTTGTTGAGTGGTGGCGAGGGTGGTGGGGCTTGTCGACGCTCGCCGTCTGCTTGTTCCAGTAATTAAAAGTGATTCAGTCGGCCCTTTCACATCCGGAAGTGATAATACAATCGGTGTGGCGATGCAAACATCAGCACAGGGGGAAACACAGCTGGGATCAGGGTCAAAGGTGGGAACTGATGAATTTTCTATCATTACAAGACAGGTAAACAACACTGCACATCTGCATCTTCTGCAGAGGTACATACTTAAAGCTCTCTTCAAATTTCCTACAGATCTGACCTTGGACAAAAGATAGAAAGCAGCCCTGAAAATAAAATTCTTATTTATCTTGGCATTTCAGTTTGTTTAATGCTGTTGTATGTAACCTTGGAATATAATTAACAAGCAAGCTTGTCAGTTGAACAAAGAATGTTTTTTTTTCTCAGCAATTAATGTAGAAAACTCATGTCCTGTTATTAGTGGAAGACCAGCAGCAGTTCGATTTTTTATGCAGCTGGCATTACAGTGTGTGGGCATCCTCCAACATTGATCTTGGTCAGTTTGGTGGGAGGTTTAAAGGGAAAACACACTGCTGTATGGCGTGTTTTATGCACTAACTGTAGCTGTGGATCTCCCTAAATGTATTTGAGTGCATTTGATTAAGAAGTTCTGTGGTCTAAACATCGTCTCTCCCCAATAGTATAGATGTTGCCTTTGGCCAGAACCAGTACCGTCACCATGCCGCTGATTGGCGCTGGCATATATATACATATATATATATATATATATACCTCTTTTTTAAAAGTTTATATATAAACAAAAAAAGAAAAAAAAAAAAAAAAAGAATGGTAATAATTAAAAAAAGAAAATTTGGTAGGAAAAAATTAATATTAAAAAAAAAAAATGATAAAAAAGATTTAAATTAAAAAATATATATATATATTTTTTCTATGTCTTTTTAAATAATTAATTTAGGAAATGAAGGGTGGAATGAAATCAATTTATTTTGGGGGGTGGGGGGGGAATAATATGATATGTAATGAGGAGGGGGGGTGAGGAGAGTGAGAGGGGGGAAAAAAAAGTGTGGAGATATTAGCTTGGTATCTTTCTCTCTTTTAAAAAAAAAAGAGAGGAAATCATCAATTTATATATATCTATCAAATTAATTAATTCATTTAAACCAAAAAAAAGAAAAAAGCAAACAAACCCCCCCCCCCCCCCCCCCTCACGGATGTTGGCTCCCCACCCCCCCCCCCCCTCCGTCGGGGGCTCACTGTGGAACTGAGTGACTGCTTAACAGTCAGGTCTTGGTTTTCAAACAAATGGATTTAAAAGAAAACTTCTGCAGTAACACTGAGGGAGGCGACCACAACCTTGTTATTATCTGTAAGTTTGATTATTTTCTAAATGCTGTCTTGTCTGATAAACACAGCTTACTGTCTGAAGTGCCCATGTTGCTAACAGATACAGTAGCCTTTAGCAAACTCCGACCACTAGGGCAGCTTGACCTAGTTTTTTACAATAAGGTTATAGCCAAATAAGGTGTAGCCAATCAAAATGAAGTCAACTTGGTATCTAGGTAAAGCTGCATATCATTACCGCACCCAACTATTTTACTGAGGAAGGAGGTCTGGCGTTTCAAAACAATCCCCAGCTGTAAAAAGTGCCATTTTTTTTTCTTTGGAGATTTGACATATGCAGCAATGCAACAACATGAACTAGTTTTTGCTGCTATGTCATCACTCCTTTAAGTTCTTATTATACATGCTTCCTTTGGGTAATATAATGGAAGAAGTTTGGGACCACCAGAACTCTTCCTGGACCCAGCCGTCCAGCCAAACTGAGCAATCACGGGAGAAGAGCCCTAGTGAGAGGGGTAAAGAACAACCCAAAGATTACTGTGGCTGAGCTCCAGAGATGCAGTAGGGAGATGGGAGAAAGTTCCACAAAGTCTACTATCACTGCAGCCCTCCACCATTTGGTGATTTATGGCAGAGTGGCCTGACAGAAGCCTCTCCTCAGTGCAAGACATATGAAAGCCTGCATAGAGTTTGCCAAAAAACACATGAAGTACGCCCAGACTGTAAGAAATAAGATTATCTGGTCTGATGAGACCAAGACTGAACTTTTGGAGTTAATTCTAAGCGGTATGTGTGGAGAAAACTGGGCACTGCTGATCACCTGCCCAATACCATCACAACAGTTATACACAGTGGTGGCAGCATCATGCTCTGGGGGTATTTTTCAGCTGCAGGGACAGGACGACTGGTTGCAACTGAAGGAAAGATGAATGCAGCCAAGTACAGAGAGATCCTGGAAGAAAACCTCTTCCAGAGTGCTCAGGACCTCAGACTGGGCCGAAGGTTCACCTTCCAACAAGACAATGACCCTCAGCACACAGCTAAAATAACAAAGGAGTGGCTTCAGAACAACTCTGGGACCATTCTTGACTGGCCCAGCCAGAGCCCTGACTGAAACCCAACTGAGCATCTCTGGAGAGACCTGAAAATGGCTGTTCACTAACATTCACCATCCAACCTGACAGAACTGGAGAGGATCTGCAAGGAAGAATGGCAGAAGATCCCCAAATCCAGGTGTGAAACACTTCTAGCATCATTCCCAAGAAGACTCATGGCTGTACTAGCTCAAAAAGGTGCTTCTACTTAGTATTGAGCAAAGGGTCTGAATACTTATGACCATGTGATATTTCAGTTTTTCTTTTTGAATAAATTTGCAAAAAATTCTACTTTCTTTTGTTATACTGTTAAGATCCCTGGGGGGAAATTAGGGCTCTGCAGTTTACCCATCTCTGTACAGTAGTACCAGAGAGCAGTGGGCTGCTACCTAAAGCGCCCAGGGAGCACAGGGTGGGGGTTAAGGACCTTGCTCAGGGGTCCACAGAGGTTCACCTGAATGTTGTGTCGAAGACTCAAACCGAGGTCCTCCGCACCATAGCCCACGACCGTACCACTAGGCTACCCACTCCACTGTCATTTTTTTTTTTGTCAAGATGGTGTGCTGAGAAATAAAATGAACCTTTTTGATTTTAGGAAATGGTTGCAATGAAACAAAGAGTGAAAAGTTTAAAGGCGTCTGAATACTTTCCGTACCCGCTGCATCTGAATTAAAGGTGTAACCCATCTAATTGGGTTAAAATGCACAACCCATTTTGTTGGGTCAAATTAACTACTGCTGGTCCAGTAGTTACTCTGGATTTTTTGGGGGTGTAGCTCAAGGGGTGAACCATTGTTGTGTTGACACATAGCAGATACAGTAACCATTTTTAATTTAGATCTTTTGGGTGTTTCTTACTCAGTCTGTCACAAATACACATCATTTGTTCCCATTCCTTTGGTTATCCTTTGTGATCTATCTACTGTTAGCTGAATGGTCTCCATGGAAGGTGGCTTTCAATATATGGCCAAGATATGCCTGATGACACAAAAACTGGACGGAAAATCAGTAGCAACAGTAATGATGGCGTAATGAATCCTCCCCCGCGCCTGGACCTCAACATGATCAAAGCAGTGTGGCATCATCTGGATAGAAAACTGAACAAAAGGCAGAAACACCCAGAACTCTAAAAAGTCCTTCAAGAAGCCAGGAGAACTTCCTGAAGACCACTTAAAAGCCCACAACAGAACTTTTGCAGTTTTCTCAGTGACGTGCCCCCTATTGGCGGCTAAACCAGCATCCATCTTGCATCGTACCTGTGCTGTTAGCTCCCTCCATCCATTTGAAGACCGTCTTATCTTGACTCTTGTTCTGCTCGTTCCTCTCTTCTTCCCACAATGTTTCCTTGAGTTTCTTTGCTGAATCTGACATGATGCACATTCAAACCACCTGCTGTGTTCATATTTGCTAAATATATTTTTGCTAGTAAGTGATGGATATGTCACTTACTAGCGCAACTAACGTAACCAATAGTCAGCTGCCGATATCGGATTCACTCTAGTTCTCAATAAAAATGCAGATGCAGCGAAGAAAAGGAAGTATTTTGCTGTGAAAAGAGCTTTAGATTGTGCACGCTCGAAAACCATGGTTAATATTGGTTTGGCTTTCACCCACTTTCTTTGAAGGAGATGCTTGGGGCTGAAGAACGACATGGCCACTAGCCCAAGGGGAGGGGCTCTCAGATTAAATAGTGTTTACAAACAGAAACAGGGGAACACTCCGGAATCTCCCTTTAAACGCTACGTTGCCACTTAATGTTTGCATATTTCAATGTATTGTTGCATCTATCTGTCATTATCTTGGCAATATTTCAAAAGGCTGTGGCCCAAGTCTTTTACATTTCTGAGTGAAAGAAAAACTAGTCTGAACCAGACTGAAAACTCTGAGATGCTGCAGCAAAGTGAAAGTCTGAGACGAAGCGAGTCCGTGTTGTTCTGCAGGAGCCGCTGTGCTCGCCTCTCGCTGAAAAAGAAAACATGACTTATAACCGATCGCTGATGAATCCGAGCATGTGTAAATGTCTCCTAATATATAGTCAGCATATCTGGGTTTGAATGATTCTTTCTTTCATTACACTAATGGCTCGGCAGAGCACAGCAGAGTCGATGTAGAGAGCGAAAGAGAAAGGAAATGATTATTTTCAGCAGGCTCTCAGATACAGGTGGGAAAAGGGCAAACTCTCAGCTGGTGACGTTCATCAACAGCCGCTGGAAAGGTCACACCATGTCTCTTGACGTGCGCCCACAACCGTAGGCGTGTTTATCCCAGCTGGATGCCCCCCCAACTCCTCCTCTACAGCAATACACCCCACAACCCACCTCTGCTTTTATTAGCCCCCACGGGAGAAAGGCTGCAGTGGCGGTTACATACCATGTAAACACACAGCACTCTTTAATGTCCTTGTTCAGAGGCTTGATGGCTGATGAAGCTGTGTTGCTTTTGGTCTGAAGCAACATTTGAAGAGTTTTAACTTGGCCCTTGTTTTTATATGGCTGCATCCTTTCAGAGCTGAAAGATGATGCCTACGCTGGTATGAGACATTCAGGAATGTCTGGACCGTCCAGCTTTTCCTGACATCATTAATACCTGTCTGCAGTGTTGTTTCTGTGTGCTTTATCATGCTGCATCATGTTCTGCATGTTCAGCATAAAGTGTGTGCACATGAAGCATCCCTGAGATCATGACTGGGAGGAAAGTGGGTCAAATGGTAGTCATTTAACTTGTAGTGTTTCTGCAAGTATGGAAAATGCTGAAGATAAACACAACTGTCCTAGTTACCTCTGTACATGCTCATTATGCTCATTATGTTTGTGTCAGAATATTCTGATCATTCAACAAGATGGAGTTTTCATTTGTATGATTGCTTAGTTTTGAATGACAAAGTACAAAAAGGTTTTTTATTTTTTTTTTCATTCCAATTAGTGCATTGTCTATTATTTAGCTTTTTATTTATTAGTGATTCTAACTCTTTTCTTTTGGCTATACAGTATTTGCCATCATCATTTAAACAAGGGAGTTAATGGTTCATAGTATAACACAAGCCCTACAGATGGAGGTGTTATCCTTAAAGGGATACAACACGCACAAAATGATGGTCCTTCATTTTCTACTCACCCTCATGCTGACCAAGACTCTGGAGCCCTTTTTTAATATCTCAAATGTAGCCAGAGATCTTTGGTGGTTTTCGTTATCCACCAACTTTCATATAATGGAGGTGACCGGCGAAACACTTTTTCCTTGCCACAAATCACGTGATTACCAGCTGTCACCGTGGCAACCACGGTGGCACCCATAACGCACGAAAAGATTTGATTCCAAATCAAATCTAATTTTGAATAAAGGTATTTTATTTACTGATAGTGTTTAATCAACTTTCTGTTGTTTTTTTCTCCTTTTTTTACTGCTGCTCGATGTGTGCAACACCTCGTGCCATTCTGCTCTCATGACTGCAATGCATTGTGGTCTATATTGTCCCATCTAGGGACCATTGAAGCTCACTAGTTTTCAAGATACATTGTGGTTAATTTTGAGTGCACTACTTTTTTCTTTCTGGACATTCGGACACCACTATTAAATGGCGTGATCCCTATATAGGACCCTATGTAGGGAATAGGGTGGACACAGTCTTTGTCCTAAATCAATAGCCAACCCCTCTTGTATTTGTCCGCAGCTTGGTCACTCTTAGCACAATGTAAACAGCGAATTTCTCTTCTACGCTTGCATTATTGGCAGAGTAGGCGCTGAACGTGCTCTCTCGTCTGGTTTGGTCTGTCGTGGCTTCTGTAGTGTCATGAACTTGCATGGTTGCACATTGTGGAAGTGCGATGTACTGTAGTACTGTTTAGGCTATAAAAATATGCCAAATGTTGCTGTTTTGAGTAAATTATGGACGCTACCCACTCAGGACACTTGGATTATAAGAGATTATTATTATTACTATATTGTTATTATTATTATTGTTATTATTATTATTGATTATTATTATGGCAAGTAACTCTACCACTACAACTATGATCACTATTGCTGCAACTATTACTACCATTATTTCATACCAATAGTATCACTATTATTATTACTATAACTATAGCTATCATTGCTGCACGGTGGGGTGGTGGTTTGCACAGCAACCTCACAGTAAGAAGGTCGCTAGTTCGCTTCCCGCCTGGGGAGGGGGTTTGAACAATTCCAACAGTGACCAGTTTGCATGTTCTCTCTCTGTAGGCTATGTGTGGGTTCTCTCTGGGTACTCTGGCTTCCTCCCACCATCCAAAGACATGCGTGTTAGGTTAATTGGTCACTCTAAATTGTCCCGAAGAATGAATATGAGCGTGTGTGGTTGCCCTGGACCAGGTGTCCAGGGCGTACCCCGCCTCTCGCCTGATAATAGCTGGGATAGGCTCCAGCAACCCCTGCGACCCTGAACTGGATAAGCAGCACAGAAAATGACTGACTGACTAGCTGTTATTGATGTTACTATTGCTTAGACATTTTCAACTCCATTAGGACTCTGAGTAATGTTACTTTTGAACGTTACCAGATTCTGTTTTGAATTCTGATTTCTCCTAAAAAAAGAAAAAAGTCAGATAAAAGCTACATTCTATCTGTAGCCTCTAGTATTGTTTATTTTGTCTACCACATCACCACCTACACAGTGCACTCTAAATATTATCACAGTTTTTAATTAAAAAAATAAAAAATAAAATAAAATAAAATAGATATTAAAAAAGGGCTCCAAAGTCTTGCTCAGCATAGGTGTGAGTAGAAAATGAAGGCACATCATTCTGTGGGTGTTGTATCCCTTTAAACTGCATTTGCTTGAAACGAAAGGTGAAAACAGAAAATCAGTGTTTTTTTTTCAAAAGTCCACAGACCCCACCAGAGGAACATTATTTCCAGTACAAAAAATATAAGTCAATACCATGGAATTCAAAATGTTTAGTTTTGTTTATTTTTTCTTGCATTAGTCAGACTTCATCTACTGAATATTAAAATAAAAACAATTCAATAAGGATCGATCAGCTTAATAGATGGAAAAATGTGTTTGATGTGCAAAAGATGAATATTGAACAGTTTTGGTGTGATGTGTCGATTCAGTGCGAAGCTGGCGATAGATGAGCAGAGTAAAGAGATACTACACTTCTGATGAGGCTCTGAAGGCATCATGAGGAGGTGGACGTGGGAGGATGAGGAGGGTTATTCAGTCTGAAGGGAAGATGACAGAGGGATAAGACTTGATTGGTTGGAAGAGTAGAAGGCAAGACCACTGAACCAAATTTGTGCAGACAGATTTAAATATGAGGTGAGTTTGACAGCTGAGGAAAACAGAAGTGATGATGCAAAGCAAGATGACAAACCCAAACACCAGAAAATGAAGGTAGATGAGGAGGAACAGAGCTTTCTTATTAAATTTATTCAAAATCTTAATTAGTTTTTAGCCTTAACATCAGGGATCAACACTGTAAAATATGACACTGGCTTTAACAGAATAAATCTTGTGCCGATAATTTACTCAAGTTGTAAAACTAAGCTTAAATAAGTTATATGAACTTTAGAGAGGACAGTGTTGTATAAATTAACTTACTTTAGTTGAATTGCTGTAATTAATATGAGAACATGAAAAATAGTGATAGTGGGAGAGCAGGGTTAACTTCTATTCACAACAAACTAGTATAATACTTTTCACGTTTACTTTGGCAGCTGAAATTATCCAATAATTCCTTTTTCTTTTTATGTATCCAATATTTCTTGTGTTTATTCAGTTCATTTAGTTGATTAATAATTCAAACATGACAAAAGGTTTCCATTAATTCACCTGAAAAGTTCAGCCATTTGGGATCCATTTCTGGCCCACCTGGATATGATCAGAGCCTCACTCGACTATTCACCCTGGGACTTGGTTGAGACACAGTAGCTGTGTTCGAAATCGCTCTCCATCATGGATGTAGTGCACTATATAGTCAGCACGCCATTTAGTAGTGTTGTTTGAATTCTGTTAACCATTTTTCATCCACTACATCGTCCACTACAAAATACCCACAATGCACTGTGAACGTAAGTGTACAAGCGATGTACCCTAAATTTTGCTCCTGTATACCACAATGCAATGCGGCCGTGTTTTGTGATTACAGAAGAAGAAAAGTGGCACTGTAGCTGTAGCCAACTTTTCGCTTGTGAAAACATACAGGCGTCTGAAAACTGGGTCTGTACCTCCCTGTTTCCAGTGGAACAACTGGGGACTCCCAAAAAAAAGACACGCTTTCAGATGCTTGTGTGTTTTCAGCCGCACAAAGTTAGGCACGTCATCGAGCTGGCTAATGCTAGCCTGCCAACACAACTGTGCAGACTGCCGGCTACAAACAAACGTGTGTCGTTTTATTATAAAGTTCGGTCCTTCACCGCGGCGAATCGGTCGTTTTAATCCACTTCTTCCTTAGCATCACTTCAGTCTGGAATGAAAACTTGGCATTGCCGTTTATCCGATTAACAAAGTTTAACAGAGTAGTAGTCGGCGGACTACTGTTAGCAGGTTAGCATTAGCCAGCTCGATAACGTGCCTAACTTTGTGCGGCTGAAAACACACAAGCATCTGAAAGCGTCTCCTTTCTTGGCAGTCCCCAGTTGTTCCACTGGAAACGGGGGGTACAGACCCGATTTTCAGATGTTTGTGTGTTTTAAGACGCACAATGTTGAGCACGTCAGTAAACGCTAGCTGGCTAATGCTAGCATGCTGTGAAGTGCCGGTGTTGTGCCCCACCGGCGACAAACAAACGTGTGTTTTATTATAAAGTTTGGCCCTTCACTGCGGCGAATCGATCGCTTTGATCCACTTCTTCCTTAGTATCATTTCAGTCTAGAATGAAAACTTAAGTATGTTTGGAGTTTATCCGATTTAAACAGTATAACAGAGCAGGAACGGCTGTCGTTAACATGGCCCGGAAGAGGAAGTGCCAAAATCCGGGAACTTCCGGTAAGCGTGATAATCCCCTATTCCAGCATAATGCCTAGAAAGGAGAGGCTTATAAAAGAAAGGGAGCTGCGGCAGAGCAGCTCTGGATGAAACCACCACCAGCAGCGAGGAGGATGATGAAGATGGAAGGTCAGAGTCATGTTAACTGTTGAGGGTCTTTTAAAGCTCAGAAGTTGAACTATTCCTCTAATTTTATTGAAATATCTTAAAAACTGTCCACATTTTCTTTTAACAACACAAAGTGGTTTGGCTACTAAATGAGGTATGAAGCTATTTTAGCTGATTATATTATGTTGTACAGTACCAACCAGAAGATATTTATGTTACAAGACTTGCAGTAATCTTGTATTTACCTTAATAGGCTATTATTAAATCTTTTTTTTTTAACTTTATTAAATCTTAAAAATAGGCTATTATTACAACTATTATTCTATTCTGGGAAGCTACAGCAGGGAAGCAGCTCTGTGCTTCCTGCAATAGAACATCTACCAGCATGGAAGATGAAGGAGAGGAATCCCAGAATATAGTGTTGTAGTACTCGAGATCGGTCTTGGTCTCGAGACCATTTTTTTAGGTTCTCGGTCTCGTCTTGGTATCGACAGCATTTTGTCTCGGTCTTGTCTCGGTCTCGGACAGGGCGGTCTCGGGATTTTTGAACGAGACCGGTCGAGACCACTGCTGATCGGCTTTTTGTCCATAACTTGGCTGCTGATAAGAGTGGAAAAGGAGCCTCTTAAAAACAGCGAATGACAACTTAAAAACATCGGTAGTGTTACGTCTCCCTGCAGCGGCACTGTGACCAAGCGCCTCCTGCGCACACCTGCAGAGATGCGCGAGCCGACAGGAGGAGAGCGGCTGTGTGAACTTGTAAGCATGACTGTAGCTACCATTGCCATACCATAGCATACAGAGGTCTGGACCAGGACCTCAGTATTTATAATAAAATTAACCAAAAACCCATGAAGCTCAAAAGCATTTACCCGAAAAGACGATTTCTGTGCGGATTGAAACTGAAATAGTGATTCTTCCCTGACCAACCACCTGTATAATAGAACTGATTCTCAAGCTAAATCTGATTTCACATTTATTATCACCGATGAACACCGTGAAAACGAACTAAATCATACAAATAGGTTTGAACTACTTCTTCCGCCTGCCAAGGCGCAATGCACCGCATCATCAGCTGTTCAGTCACTGATCAGAGATCGATCATCCACACAGCAAATCCCCGTTATTTTTTCAGACTTCAGGTATGCAGAGTAATTATTTCACATCAGAGATCATTAAGAACATCTTACCTGCAACAGTGATGCTTAGCAGGGTCATTATTGTCTCCAGGTTAATGTAGAGTTTATATTTACTGAACAAACTCCCTGTTTGCGCATTTGTGATTGAGTCTACATGGTTCTCACCTCATGCAGCGTGCGTGTTTACTTCAGGTTCGTAGTGAATCTGAATTTTGTTTGATTATAAACTTTTTTTTAGTAGTGATTAAATCATTTCATGTTTGTGCAAACTGTCTCATTACTAAACAAAATAGTTCTTTGTAAAACTTTTCAACATTGTGAGTATGATGATGATGATGATGACACTGCAGAAATTTCAGAATTTATGCAGAACTTATATAGGCCTACATATAGGACTAGGCTACTTATACTGTTGTCATTAGTTCTAAAACAGACACTGAGATTAAAAAGAGACCAAATGACAGAAAATAAGAAGAGATTTCTCCCAACTTGGCAATAGTTAAAATTGATGTTTGCCAAAATTTATTAGTTTATAGTTTATTTAATTCATAGTGCTGCTTTCAAAACAACAGAACAACAATTAATTTTTGTTGTCATATTTGTTTAAAAGTTAACTTCAAAAAACCCTCACATTTTGGTGTTTTGTTATGATTTTTCTTTTATATTTGTGTCCTTGGTCTCGGCTTGGTCTCGGTCCGTAAAGGTCTTGGTCTCGTCTCGGTCTCGGTCTGAAAAAGTCTTGGTCTTGTCTTGGTCTCGACCTCTAAATGTCTTGACCTTGTCTTGGTCTCGGTACTCCCTGGTCTCGGAAATGTCTTGGTCTCGGTTGGTGCGGTCTTGACTACAACACTACCAGAATACTCAGATAAAGCTGTGGTGCAGCTGATGGTTTAGAGGGGCAAGGAAGCACTGATCACCTGTTAGACAAGGAGCTAACCAGTGATCATGTTGGTGATGTGGCAGTATTTCATACTGGATTTTCTCTCCAGCAAGACTGCATTTAAAAATAAATGGCTTCAATTTGCTAAATTGATTTTTTACAAAGGCTTAAACCTGAGCCAGACATTTACCTCATGTCACAGTCGTGCAGGTGGAATATATTTTTTAATAACGTAGTGGTATAAGTAAACCCACAGCACAAGAACCGGAATCGGTATCGAAACATCTCTACAGGCATTTCCACATGCTGCACAAAGTGCCCTTAATTTTCACTGAGCACTTGCCCCCCAAAACGTCTGTGCACGCCACTGGAGCAGCCCAACTTGGGGCGACCCCACCTTTTTCTGGTTGGGGACCATGGTCTAAGATTTGGAGAGGCTGATCTTCATCCTCGCTTCACACTTGGTTGTGTGTTGCTCCAGCGAGAGTTGGAGATCACATCCTGATGTGGGCAACATGATCAGACTGGTTTACAATCCAACTGAAAATGTGTTTATTCTGAGCATGAGAGATGCATGATCACACAATTATTCCAATCTTTGTATCGTAATAGCAAAAGATAGCTGTCATTATTATGTTGCTAAGAAACTTGTTTTGACACAAAACATATGATGAAGCCACTTCCTGTCAAACTTTCTGAAACTGGCAGCAATGTTTAGTCAGGTGCAGCCGAATATCAACAAGTGACAAGAAAAGTATGTCTTTCTGAAGTAGGGCTGGGCAATAAACTGAAAATTTACCGACACCAATATTTACAGTGATAATCAATGTCATTATACCCATGTTGGTATACTTGGTGTTTCAATAAAATTAGAAGAAAAGTCACTTTTGGCTGTTTATAGGTCGGCTATGCTCATGTCCCTTTAAGAGCTACATGTGCCGTCTGTAGTCACGTGACTCCCCCCATCCAGTTTGTAATGAATTTCTGTCCATTTATTATTACCAAAGTGAACTGCACATTGCACCTTATCAAATCCATTTTTTTTAAATCCAACGTGCTAACTTGTAAAAATGGCTGTTTCTGTTTGGCTGAGTCGTCTATATTATTTTGCATTAGCAACTGGTTTAATACTTTTCTATGGACATAAACACAATCAGTGAGTTAAAGTGATTTTAAAAACTTTCTGTTTTACTGTATAGGTCTGGCTAATGCTTACTTAACAGCTGAAAAGTACACGCAAGTAAACAACATGCAGGGGCGTGGTCATGACCAAAACTTAGAAATTTGTGTCCATCTAACATATAATTATTCACACATTTCACTTTTTCTACAAATTAGTAGAGTGCACCCGGTACTTAGTAATGACATCAAACTTAAATAATTTACATTTAATCAAAAAATTTAAGTACATCTGAAATCCAGGCTAATTTTGGGACATTTAAGGTGATTTTAGGCCATGTTGCCCAGCCCTAGTCTGAAAAAAAAAAAAAAAAAAAAAACTAAAAATAATGGTCCTCTATGACTGGAAAGAAGCAAAGACTATTTTTTTTTTTTTACTCATGGCACCAAAAACAAGTTGTGTTTGAGTTGGTTTTATGAGGATTGTGGGTGAATAGTAGCATAAATATCTGCGAATGGTAAAAAGTGACTGGAGGAAAAAGTGTAAATATGTCATTTCTGCTGTGTGTTTCTTTAAATGCCTTTTTTTTCTCGCCTGAAAGCCAAAACTTGAATGAATGATATGCAGATTAGTATAGGCTTAGTCACCGTTGATCATTGTGTTTTTTCTACCAAGTACTTTTGGTAATAAATTCTGTTTTGTCGTCATGGTTGGCCTTTATGGCGATATATCTCGATATATTCATTTTTACGTCTTTTTAGCTTCATAATCTGACAACTGAGGCTTGTAGTTCCAGGCTGCTCCTTGATGCATCCAATGTAGATTCTGCAGATTTATCTCAGACCTGTGTTCCTCACTCATTTTTTGGATAAATCTATGGTTTCGTAGAAAAAAAAAAAAAAAAGTTTGGGAAGTTATTTTGGAAGTGCTTCAAGCTTTGCACTGACTTCTCACAGGTTTTGTTGGAGGTTGAGGACCCGGTCTCTCAGCGGCCTCAGCAGGTGTTTCAGGGGCGGCTGCAGCTCTCCTTATATTTTTATATTTTTAACATGTAGGCCGCTGCACCCATTCAGTCTGATGAACCTGCCCTGCTGTGATTTAGCACACGAGCCTTCTGTGGCAACAGGGGAGGGGCGGGTGCTGAGCCTACTTTATCAATGTTCGTTTTGAAAGCTCCGATGCTTGGTCAGCTGATTCAGGCGGTGACGGCAGAGTTGTGTTCTTCCTTAGTTGGCCTGGTTTTTTCTGCCACCTCAGCAGTCTGGCTGCTTTGCCACTTGCTGAAACGTCTCCACGAAGCTCAAACACTGCTGGAGTCGGGAGGTCAACAACAGATTTTCCACTTCCTGTGCTGGTGATTGACAGGCGCCGCAGCCGGTAGCGCCTGACACGGCAGACGCAGCGGACCACGTAATGTTTTTCTTTTATTTTCCTTCTTGTCTGTGTCGGCACTTCGTTGCAGTTGCCGTTGTCAGGCGGTGGAGCAGAACTGATGACTGTGGCTGGCCGGGAACATCCATCGCCGTTTTCTCCCCAGGAGGCGATTTGTTTGTCATGCTGCGGGGTTATTGACAGGAGCAGGCACAAATGTTTTGACTGAGCACACATACAAACGCACTCAGCAGAGGAACATGATGCGGATCATTTCATATTACAGATGAAAAATCCTCCTCTCTGTGGGAAACAGTCGAAGATGAAACGAATGAAATCTGGACTAAAATGAACTCTTTAGAAGATGAAGTAGACTTTGACTTGATCCTCGGGGCTAAAGGACGCCTCAGAATCCCCTCGTGTGGATTAACATGTTGACCTTAACTCATTTTACACCCAGACAATATGAGTCAAAAACATCTTGAAGTTTAGCAAACCGAAATCAAATCAGATGCTGCTAATGATGAATTTCCATTTTTGTTTGTCCAGGGATGATCTGTTTAAAGCCACCAACAGAAATGTGTAGAGACACTGGCTAAACTTTGAAAATGTTACATTTCAAACAATAAGGATTGTGTGTTTCTTTAGAAGAGATGTGAGAAAGAGCAGATTTAAGTATTGCAGAAGAAACATAAGCGAAAACCCTCTGGGATTGTTTCTGTTGCGCTTTTATCAGCACAAGTGCACATACATCTATTTATAAAGCATTTCTACACAGTAACTAGAAAAAGACAGAACAAGTTAAAAATGAGGCTTTTTTCCTCACTAAAAAGAGGAGTCAGACTGTAATAAAAAAGAGATTTGTAGCAGGTCTGTAACAGAGGGTGAGATGAGCACAGAGTGGGTGCATTTAATCTCCCATTTTATTAAAGAAAAATATCTCAAAGTCATGACAAGGACTATTTCACATGATGTTTGACAAAGATATCTGCACAACACCTGTGACCAGTGTCGGCCCTGACCAATTTGGTGGCCTATAGGTGAGATTGTAGCCGGCGCCCCCTTTTATCACCATCAGTTTTAGAATCAGTCTTGATACGCTTACATATAAGCTGCATATATCTATTTAAGATTTCTTTTTTTTTCCCAAGTAGGAAATAAGACATCAAATAAAACTGGAGAACCATCTGACACAAAATAAAGTGTAAAATAAATAATAATAATAATAAATAAATAACTCCACCCCCTTTGTTCATGCTCTTTAAAACTAAACTCGATGGATTTACTTTATGGAAAAGTAAAACTTATTTCAGACTAGAGAATGTGATTCAACTAAGTTCATTTATTTAAAAAACATTTAATCACCAAACGAAAATATTCAAGTTCAATCAGTGCAGAATATCATTTTGTATTGCAGTGTTGTTACACCGCAACAACTCAGCTCTGCTCTCAGTCACTCTCTTTAGTGGTAGAGTAGCGTGCTGATTATAACACACAGCTGACAACAATAGAGGTAATTAACAGGCTGAAGATTAGAGCTGTCTTTAAAGTGGTGCTTCCAACCGGGCACTTTTCAAATGGTTTGTGTCCAGAGTCTGGGTAGGTAATTATGCAAAAAACTGACCAATTGCTAGGCTGAATTTTTGAAGCAGCCAATCAGTTGACTAGATTTTATTTCACAAAAACGCAAATTTATAAAGAAGATTAATAAAGCATATAGGTTTGTACAAATATATGGAAACAGAAAGAAAGGTTATGTTCCATTGCAAGGGAAAACAGGAGTTAGTAATGAGAGTGCATTGCGTTGTGTTGTAATATAACCATGTGACACCTGAAAGTATAAATTTGTTGTTTTATTGTATTGTGTGTGTTGTCTTTACCTGCCAAGGGACTAATGATGCTAATTAGCTTGCTAATGACATGTTTACCTGTGTTGGTACATATGTTCATTAATATGTACTGTCCCTGTCAAATAAAAAGTTTCAAGATAGAATAAATGCACAGAGTTTTAAAGCTACTCATAAAAATACTGAATTCAAAAAGTTTTTAACACAAACCATTAATTTATTGCAAAATGAAGGACAAATATAGAGCTATAAATATCTCAAATTAAGAACTAATGTTAGGGATGTTAAAGCTCTAGCCCATCTGCTCGACTCCGCCTCCATCTTATGAATTGGAAGTCTTGCAAGCACTGTTTTGGTGAATGTCTCAGCATGCCGAAAGTCACGTGACCACACTAACCGAGGCCTTGTTATGTCATCTGAGAGCGTCGAGCCGTCATCTTGAAGGGACTGGGTTTATTAATCTGTCAATACTTAATACGGGTTCCAAACACTGGGAATTTATTGAAAAATACTTAATTTATCAGAGGATAATTGCAAGATATTAACCACAAAGGAAACACTAACAGAAGGTTGACAACGTATCTTTTATTATACACCGAGCCAGAGACAAGACAGCTCCAGGCAGCGCTTCCCTCAGCTACAGTACACATCCACAGCCAGCAGATGGAGCTCCTACTGACTGTCTCAAACGTCTCAAGACTTTGAGTCTTTCTCAATCCGCGCACTTGCCTGAGTGCACTGGAATTCAGGACATAGTGTGCACTGTGTACTTTGTTTGTAGTGTACACTATTGTCGCTAAATGCTGACCCAAACAGAGCACTGCACTTACAGGAAGTGACGGACTAGCATTGCCCGCTAACCTGAGCTAACTCTACTGAGCTGGTATAACCGCAGCCTCAAACACACGACCAGATCATAACGGTCATCAGGGAGTGAACAGCTTGGTAGCATGCCACAATATAAATTAGTGATTATGTCTAAATCATTTCATAAACGTTACTTAAATCAACTACAATACTGTCTCCGATGCAGCAGGGGTCGCCACTGCGTCATTCACCGCCATTATTCAGCTCTGAAAGGAGTTTGAAAGTCCCGCCTCTTTGTCCACGACAACAAGATGGCATCCATTAAGTGCGAGTAGTGTGCTTCATTCTGCACTGCATTTTTGGGCGTGATTACGGCAACATCCTGGTACTTTCAGTGCACTGAAATTGACGCTTAAATGATACCATGTGTGCACGACACACTCAAAAACAGTGTTTGAAGTGCTCATGTGCGCAGTTTGGGACATACCCAGAATGTCGATCTCTTGGCAGCTGTGTCAAAATATCTCATTGGATCTGTCCCAATCCGCGCACTTGAGCACTTCAAACCCAGATAGTTTTGGTGCAACTTGAATTCCGTCGGGAAATATTTAGATCCACTCGAGATCAGCGTATGTGCGATATAATGGCAGTGATGGGGCAATCGCGTGCAGCCTCTAAATAAGTCATTATCAGCCACAAACTCCTTCATTTCACCAATGTTTTGCTACGAAACTTTAGTCGGCCCCCCCTATGAGATAGAAGCGGCTATTTTGTGGTGATTCATCCGTGTTTACAGACAGACTTTTTTACTGCGACAGCTTTGATGACGTCACTATTATGTGACACCATAATAAGTAAACGTCTGTAAATAATGACGAATCACCACGAAAAAGCCGCTTCGAGCTCACAGGGGGGGGGGGGTCCGACTAATGTTTCGTAGCAAAACATTGGTGAAATGAGGGAGTTTGTGGCTGATAATGACTTATTTAGAGGCTGCACGCAGTTGCCCCATCACTGCCTTTATTGGACATACGCGATCTGGGTGGATCTAAATATCTCCCGAAGGAATTCAAGTTGAACCAAAACTGTCTGGGTGAGTAAATGGACAAATTTCATGCAAGAAAATAGGTCCAGATTGAAAAAAAATGAAGTTCCCCTTTAACTGACAGAGAGAAGCTGCAGTGCCCTGCTGGCATAAAGGTGAGCCAAGAAAGCAGATCTGACAGCAGCTGTTCTAAACACCACAGTCCTGCAACCACGTGGTTTCAGAAAAGTCTGGACACCAGCAGTAGAGAAAGCACACCAGTTAGCTATTTAACTGCCTTGATCCCCCACTTTCCCCGCTCTGTCCGTTTCACCACGAGACCGCATGTTTATCAAGACGGCACCAAAAGTCTTGTGAAAGTGCGTGTGTGCCGTGTGTTACTGCCGACTCTGTTAATGCACAAGTTTACGAGGCTGAAGATTTTAATTAATCAGATGACATGAACGGACATGACTGATGACACAGTCTGACTTTATTACAGCGCAGACGTTTGGGACAGAGCTTCCTCTGTCTCTTTTGCATTAAACATGCAGCTCTTTTCAGGCTCAGATCATGAGAGCATGTTTTATGTTGAAATAATAACTCCCCTCCGTGATGGTACGAGTAGTTACCATAAATTAATGTTTCTGCAGTTATGTCATGTGTAACTGTTATTTCTATTAAGCTCAATATTTCAGACGCAACTCTAGTGAAGCTAAACATACTTGGAACAAGTCAAGAATAAATGACAAAATCATAATTTTAAGCATCACATCTGCAACATGTGTTGCAGATGTGATGCTTAAAATCCATCAGTTAAAAATCTGAGCATCTGATGAAAATATATCTTTGTAAAGGACGTCATTAGGGTATTAAAAGGAGCATCTATCAACTATTTCTTTAAACGCTTTTGTTAGAACCGCACACCACCACCAACAGGATGTTTCAAGAATGGGCAGGACATTTTCCAAGAGGTCTGATTGGTCAGGAGGTGGTGACTGATCTCTGATCCAGAACTAACCTCCTCTGGAGCAGGTCAGGCGTACATCAGTTACCATGGTGATTTACTCTTATAAGAAATGAACCAGCATGGTAGGATGGAAAACCCAGAGTACTTCAATAAGAGAAAACCTAGCTCAGTAGTCCAGGCCCCTGCTGGTATCACAGTTCTGTGATAGTAAAGAAGTGTTTGTAAAAACTAAATGAGAAGTTGTAGAGTGGCAGAGTGAGATAAAACATGTCATGATCCCAAGCATTATAACATCACTTTTTCACGGCAGTTTTTACATTTTTATTGTTAATGGACTTCTGATATCAGTTATTGGCCCTCCATGATCACAAATGATCAGTATCAGCCAAGAAAAAAACATATCAAAAAAACATATCAAGAAAGCCTTTCTGGCAGCCTCTCTAGATCTTTGGTAGGTTCATAGAATTAGGGCTAAGCTGCTTTAAAGTTGTACTTCCATGGTCATTTCATTAATATTTCTGTGTTCTCCATTATTATTGAATGCATTCTGCATCGTTTCTGTTTAAAAAAACCTTCTGGTTGCTTTGTATCCAGCTGTATTTGTATACTAGAAGAGAGGCTTGTGGTCCAACGGCAGGCTTTTCTGGGTCCTTCTCATGAATTTCCGTCTGATTGGCTGCCTCCCATCAGTGTATGAAGGAAGCTCCGCCCTCCGCTCTTATTTCGTTACAGACAGGAAATAGAGCCGACAAACAAGTTTGTTCCGCCATGCTAACAAACAGTTAGCTAATTAGCTTCTCAACTCCGAAGCTACAGTCGTGCTGTCTTCACTTCTAGTGTGTAGTGAAGGGTTACCTGCCTTCCAATGGACACATATAAACCCCACGTGGGATACGCTATTTGCAATGTGACGTAGAAGTGCAAGGCTGTTCCCGATCCACTCTTTTCTTCGTATTGTTTCTCTGATGAGAAAGCACAGCCGACTGGGAGGAACGCAACGCTAGCAAGTCAGCATGTGTAAGTAAACAAGGGGAAGCCCTCTATATTTCAGAAGGAGCAAGTTAAACGGGTTTTCAGTGGAAGGAGGCCTTTAAGAAAAACCTTTAGTCCCAATGGTGTGACTCCTCTCTATAGTACCAAAAACAGCCCGGACGAGCAAATGATGCCTGGTGTGAGTGTGGATAAAATATTTCAAAAGATTATGTAGGAGAGAGAGGAAAGTATATGTGACTACAAATGCTAAATTTTAATTGAGAGGGAGAAAAACTCTTGCTGGTGTCAGATAGAGCAACTCACCTAACCCGTGCCCACCACCCTAATATAGGATAGATAAGGTGGAGCAAGGCAGCCAGGAACCAGGAAAAAAAAAAAAAAAATTTCACTATTTAGCTATAGACCATTGCTATTAAAGGGGACATTCAGGATTTTTGACATAGGGCCTCATTTTTGAGTGAGCCAGGATACTACTTAACCCTGGAGACAGTTTCAACATATCATCCTGTTATTCTAATTCCAGGAGGTTGACAATGCTAATGCTAATGTAAGTCAATAGGAATCTGCTAGCCTGTCATTAAAAACAATCATAACCACTCCACAGAACAGGTTAATAATTTATAACTTATGACTATCTGTGTAAATGCCGTGTTAATAGAATAATGTTACAAATAAAACTAACCTTGCATTTCGTTGCATTTTCATTATTGCTGCTGAGACACTTTACAAAGTTTTACTTCCTGTATTTGGCAGCGGAGTGACATCATCTGCTACTATGTGCATGAAGGAATTTGAATACACAAATATACAGTCAAATCTATGGCCATGTCTGCAAGGCATGACAATATGTCGGATTTTGAAGACAATTTCGAACTTTTTTCATCAAACTGTCACCATAGCTCTATGAACCAGAATACACTTACAAAGGTAGTAACACTACACCTGGAAGCAAAGCATATCATTCCGCAGCTGGGAAGAAAGTTCCTCAATATGTAATACAAAATTTGTAATACAAGGTTAGTTTTACTTGTTTAAACACACAAGTTTACTAGTTTAACACAGCATTTACATACATAGGCTTGCTAGCAGATTGACATGCTAGCAGATTACTATTGACTCACAAAAGCATTAGCAATGTCCTGGAACTAGAATAATGGGATGAAATATGTTGAAACTGTCTTCAATGATAAGCAGTACCCGGGCTCACATGTAAATGAGGCCCTATGTTAAAAATCCTGAACTTCCCCTTTAAGTTATGTTGCTTTGGGTCCATGTAATATCTTCAAATATTACTGGTAACATTGTTTTTTGTTTTTTTTAAATAAAAAAAATGAAAACTGTCATGATATATATTGTGTGTTGTGATATGCCATAAAAGTATTGGGACATTAATAAAGACATCATCCAGCCCTAACTCCAAGGGAGTCATTGGAATGTTGTCTACTTGTTAAAATGCCCTTGTGGGCTGGCTTACGTGTGGAATACCACCGCTAACGCTAACTCCTTCCGACTGAGACCAGATGCATTTTGTATCTATACTCTGGACACTTTAGCACCAAAATGTTTGAAAGTGGACTTTGATTTAAGACCTTTACTGTGTATAATTGCCTTTTCCATGACTGTTTTTTCTGTGATTGTTTTCTGGTGTTTATATGTACAATTTCATTTTCATGCTTAGTTTTGTAGGATGATAATTAGTGTGGTTATGTAAACTTAAGTTCTACAATGTCCACAATTTTCAGTATTTTGCTGGAGTTACTTTTGATAATATTTATAGTTTTGATGTGTTCACCTGCAAGTCCACATATTAGGTGTCACTTTTTATATCTTCTTCTTCCTTATTATTGTATTTCATTATGATGGTCCCTGATGTTGTCATGTCATGTAATGTACAAGTCGCTCTGTTGCTGAATTTATTATTGTCTCTTCTATATACAGAAGATTTTAGTGCTTTTATGTCTTTGAATGCAACTCATCTGATTTTTATGTTATTGATGTTATTTTGCTGATCACGTGATCTGCAAAAGCCTAGGCAGGTACTCCTACAGAGTGGCTTTTAGTCGGGAAGGGCAGTGGCCCGAAATGTCACTTTTGTTTGGTGAAATAAACCGGGAGCTATAACTAGTGTGCGGATCAACCTTTTTTCTTGCAAATGAATCCAATAAAAATAATTGTGATAAACTCAGAATGCATATTCAGCGCACAAGTATTTTAAATTTGGCCCACTGAATGACCCGGGCAGTGGGTGGCAGTAATGCACCTAAAGCTGTTTGCCAACTGACAATAAACACCAGAAGAAGAAGACGTGTCAATGAATCACTGTACATAACTTCATAGGCTGTGTTGGAGTAGGGTTGTAGGGAAAACCTAAAGGATAGCTTTGGTTTTTTTTCAACCTGGACCTTATTTCTAAGAGTATATACGTGCATTTCATCACTTTGAGTCCTTTGGAAGATATTACATTGAGTCGCCCTTCAGTATAAATCCAGTAAAATGGCAGACAGGGCAGCCTCCCTATGAGGCATTATCTGCAACAAAACACCTTGATTTCATCAATGTCTTAAGTTGAATGAACGAACGAATGCGTGTGCCATTGTCCTATTAGTTCAGATGTTTGCAAGTTGTGTTTTTGTTGTTGTCTGGGTAGGGAGCTGCTCTTCTCAGCTGTACGGAAGCACGCATCATGAACATGCAGCCCCGAAATTGTGTACAACACCCTAATAACGGAAAGCTAAATCTGGACTCGCACGACAATAATATTCGTTAATATTCGTAATAATAGGGCGACTCAACATAATATCTTCTGAAGGAGTCATAGCAATGCAGAAATTTTATCAGTGAGTAAATGCTCGTATAAACTCCTAGAAATAAGGTCCAGGTTGAATAAAAAAGAGAAACGTATCCTTTAGAGGGCTGCAGCTCTTGAGGACCATTGTTCCCCAGGACTGCTTGATCAGATATGAGATTAAAATGTGATTAATTAGATTAATGAATAACAAATCCTGTAATTAATTAGATTAATCTTTTTCATTGCCTGACAGCCATACTCAGTAGTTGAATAACGGATCACCTATTTTTAATGCACATCATCTTCTGAGTTACAATAACTAAAGGACAGAGACCTTTGACTTTTTCTGACAAACTCCTGAATTAGAGAAACAATCTGTCTCCCTTCCTATCCCCGCCATGCCAGGGTTTGGCCATCTTTTGCCTTTGGGACTGCCTTAATTTCTTGGTGGCTCAGAGATTTGGCTATGTATTAACATGATAGCATGACAGCTGCTGCAAATTTGTTGGCATGCACAATGGGAATCTTTCATTCCACCACATTCCAAAGGTGCTCTATTGGATTGAGACTTTGTGAGTTTGGAGGCCATTGGAGTACAGTGAACTCAAAGTTAATGAAAGGGTTGGACATTATTAGCAACAATGCACAGTTAGGTTGTGGTGTTTATTGGAATCCATGCCATGTTGCAAAGCACACCAACAGACATGATTCTAAGGATTGATATGATAAATTTCTATAAAATGAAAGTTTACTAATGATGAAAATAAAAAAAAAAACTGACTCTGGTCCACCACCTTAGTATTGAAAAGCAACCTCAAAGCTGGGGCAACTGTTGCAGACAACTACACTACGAGTCCTGATTTAGCTAATAAAAGACAAAATGAAAATGGAAAAGTAAACGGTCAGAGAACACAATAAACCAATCTACAAAGCAATTCCCCATGCCAGAACATTAAAGGGACTTGAGACAGGAATTTTAAAAAAAAACAAACATAAATGTCCCTTTTTCTCATACTAATGGGTGATGAAGCGCTAAATACCAAAAATAAAGTTTCCACCCATGTTTCTCTCCATTGCCTTGAACAGGCTGTGTGCTGCAAAATACGCTGCAATTCAGTGTCCAAATTTCCCGCACTGCCCTGCGGACGTGACGTCAAATGACGCTACATCCGCAGTTTTGACGCAGGAAAAAGCCAGTCGCGGTAAATTCAAACACTGTAAGCGATAGTTATGGATTCTTCTGCCGTCAGCAAACGATCCAGATCAACTGAAAGACACTAAATAGTGTAACTACGGAGAAAAAGGTGTGTAAACAACATTATAGCTTCAGTTTGTGCACGCTTCCGTGACGGCTTGGCTCGTGGCTGCAGTTACCTGAAGCGCCAGTTGTGGCAGTCGCGAGTTTCGTTTCTTAATCTTGCCTCAAGTCCCTTTAATATTGAGCCACAGGTTCTTAGATCCTGTTCAGGGATGGGCTATGAGACATGGACCAACCCCACTGCATGACACGGGCACCACATCCAAACAGATACAGTGTGGGTGGAGACCTACAGCAATTACAGATGAAGACACACAAAGATGACACCTGACACCTAACAGCAGCAGCTGGGACTATCAGGACTGCAACATGCTTAGAAATTTTTAAAAAAGAAACCCACGTGTGACATTTGCCCACAATGAAAAACAACCAACCTGGGAACCAAGGCACAGCTCTCCCACACAGGGGAGGAGGGTGAAGCAGTGAGCCACATCCTTACTGATAAAGCCAACGAGCTAACAATTAGTGGCAAGGCAAATTAACACTGCATGAGAATTTGGAGGAGAAATACCTCAAGAGATGAAGCTATACACAAATGCTCCAGCCTAAATTCCACAGGCAACACACACAGCTCGCTAAAAAGCACAAAAACAAAGCGGCTTCGTGCCTGCACACATAAAATAAAGAGAAACTTCAGTATCTGAAAGCACAACTCAAGTTTCAAATAGACAGCGGAACCAACACAATACAGAGGCAACACTGCCGCAGCCTACATCAACAGCACCTGGAGATCAGGTTCTAGCCAGGGACAGACACAGTAAAAGAATAAATGCTTGCTCATATATCACAGAGCCGCACCTGCACCAGCAGCAGTATGAACCATTGATACAAGACAGAATGGATCCTTGCTTTTTATGATGTTTCCACCAAATTCTATAGAATAAATCACAAAAGCTATGTTTATTGTAAGATTTTTTAGCCTGGCACACCATCCTGACCAACGACATGTATGAGATACACGGTGTTTGGTGCATCAGTCTGGAATCCTTCCGTTGAAGACTGATTTCCATTGTGAAATGAGAGGCTGAACTAAAAAGAACAAAGTGAACCGGAGAGAACCAATCACAGATTGTCTGAAAACCCTCGATCCGTGGATGGTATAAATCGGGAAAACCAGCTCTCCAGTAACGGGTTTAGCAGCTAAAAGTCCCCAAGGGTTATTAACCTCAGTGGGTTTGACCCATAAGCCAGTCTAAGCTGGTGGCGGAGACAATTCGTCCGGACAACTAACTGCCTTAATTCGATAAGGTCTGCCCTTTTACAGCTGCGAATCTCTCACGGGCGAACAACTTTTTATCCCGGATCCCTCATCAGCTACCTTATCTCATCGACAGCTTATCCCCTAAACGTTTTCCGAGCACTTGTTCAGATCCGGAATATTTAACATCCAGGAAACTACAGGATGTCAGGACATGTTAAGTTTGGATAAAACTAACCTGTTAGGACCATTAAAGTTGTTAAAAATAGGCAGGAAATTACCTAGACCACTTTACTTCCCTCAATGAGGGTAGCAACCATCGAACTGTGAAAACGTGAAATAATCACCAATTATTCTTCATGCAGGTTAAATTTATTGAAGCAATTTAGCAGGGGATAAGAAGGTATAAACAGCTTAAAATCAACAAAAGTACAATCAAGTAACAATTTATAAATCCCAGTATAAATGAAATAATCATCTGTCTCCAACACCTTAATCTAATCGAGGGATCCGATTCTGTAAAATGATCAAAGGTGGGATAACTGAAATTAAATCCGGTAATGGAAAATCCAATAATCAAAGAAAATCCAACAATTCCCAAATTAATCAGAATAATTTCATCATAATCCAACATCCTAACTTCTCCATTCTGTATAAAATGTCTCACAAATTAAGCCTAATTATCTCTCAGTCTACCTTTAAATGTTGAAAGTCCTTTGGAAACTCAAAGCTGATAACCCATTAAAAATTTAGGAGAGTGGTTCAAAGTCCAGAATCCGGGGCCCCGGATCGTACCTCAAATCCACTTGTGTGCCCCAGTGACAGCTGTCCTGGACCCTCCGTCCTGAGGGTCCAAACTGCCACTGTTAAAAGCACAAGGCCAATGCTATCAGTCCAGAAGCTAAAATCCTTTTCAGTTGTGAGTTGGTTGAGATTACGTCCAGATCTGGTGTTAAAAATCCAACTGAAAAATAAGCCTTCTGTCCGATTCCTTCAGATGGTGAGGATGCATCCTGCCTCTTCAGATCCACCGAGATGTAATGCTATAATCGCACTTTAGAGGGATCTTTTATCACCTTGGTTGAAGGGTGATCACAAGGCCCGGTCTGGTCCATTTGATTGGCTTGACCAATTGATCTTTCCAGAACGATGACCTAATGTCACGTTGTTCACTGTCACAAGTAAGGGAGCTCCCAAGTTCCTCTTTCTCTGTTGCTGCAGAGAGCTAGGGTGTGTCTAATTTCCTCAAGCTGTTGTTTTTCAAGTCTGGCCTCGGGATATGCTTAGTCACTCTGACTTTTATATTCTTCTTACATTTCAGACAATTGATTACATTCATCACACATCATTTCATTATTTCAATCATATTTCTATGATCTGCTTCAATACTCTCCTTATGCTAACCCATTCACAGGGCGGGGTTAGGAACTTGAAACCAGCTCTCCCTGTGTTTAGCAGTCTCCTTCATTCTGACTTTACATATTGTCAGCAACCCTTGATTAACAATCAACAATTACATGTTTTTACTCATTTGTTATACACAACGATATATGTAATACATTTCTGTGATTTATAACTCATTTTCTTATGCTCAACCTGCTATCAAAGTCTCTGCTGGCCTGTAGGCTAATCTGACCTGGGGTCATGCTGTTGGGGACTGGCTCCTGTAGACCTCAGATTTGAGCTCCGTTGACAAGATAAATGGAATGTTTTTGTAAGAGGAAAACCCTCAGAGCATCATGTTGTTGTGGTTTTAAAGACTCAAAATGTAACTTCTAGACCTTGAAATTTTGCGTTTCTGACTCGTTTGATGGCACACAAACATTCATTATTTCAAGCCGTCCCTGCTGGGCGGCGTCCCAAAGCTCAGAAACTGCACTATATAACTTCTGCGTCCAGGACACGACTGCGACATTGCAGCCGAGTATTGGTTGTGTGACAGTGTGGGGTCCTGTCACTATACCTCCAATTGATCATGTGCCCTGGATCCATGCGCAATGCTGGTAAAACAGTCCATGGACTCTTAATTGATGGCACCCTGCGTGGAGCACAAGGACGTGCTTGTTGAAAGAGGGGAGAGATGTGACAGCGTGGGGTCCTGTCACTATCCCTCCGACTGATCATGTGCCCTTGTTACTTGGCAACAGGGATGTCTCTTTGGTTGACTGGTCAGCACGCATGACTCTCACCCGGGAGTCTGGGGATCAAATCCTGCCTGTGCCCTCGGTTGCGTACCTTGCCACAGCTGCGCACTGCGTCACATACAAGCAAATGGATATGAACCAGATAAGAACACAGCGGGTGTTTTGAACGCGCAGAAAAATATTTGTGGATGCAGAAGGTGATCTGGATCACCACCAAAGTTAATGGGTTCATCCTTGGGCTGAGGGACACGGCTGGTGAAAATTTCAGGCAATTACAATCAGATCCAGGTGTGAATGATACAGATACGTTTTTTAATCTATGTAATTTACAGAAGCTGATCTTTTCATTTCCAGATTTGAGTGTTGTCGTCTAGATTTCGTCTTTACACTCTCAATTGTGCAGGGCTGATTTTTGTCACCATGCTCCCAAGTAGATTCTACTTTGTATAACTACAGTCCTGAGATTAAACCGTGACAATGTGTCGACCTTGCTCCATAGTGCAGGCCTTAGCTTACACTGTTGTTGTGGATGGAGGTCAGGACTGTCTTGCTTCTTGCTACTGTGCAACAGTTTTTTTTTTTTTCTTTCACTTCCCTTCAGCTTCTGTTTAGCATTCTGTCCGCAAGCAGAAAGAAAAAACAAGTCCATCAGCCTTCAGAGAAGCCATTATGATAATCATCCACAGTGGCAGTCTCTTCTTCCTCTGCTTCTCCACTTCTGTCTCTATCTTCGTTCAAGTTCAGTTTTCACTCAAGCAACTCCTGCTTTACCCGCATACTCTGCTCAGACACATATGAAGAAATGGAGTGACTGGGAACTGAAGGAAGACAGTTACGGGACACAGCTAAAGATTTCTTTTGAAGGAGTACCTTGTCAGGACAGCCATCATCACCTAGTCCATAACATGAGTCACAAGGGTCTGTTTTACACTTCAGGAAACATCAAACAACTTAACGAAGGGGGTGAGTGGTAAGGCACTTCACCGTCTCCTTGCTCTGATTTATCTGTTTGTTCAGCAAGAAGCAGGGTGGAGGCATTAGTGGTGGTCATATTCTTATTTTTACCACTTCCTCATTGGAAAAAATATATGTTCCAATAGAGGGTTTTGTTTTTTCCTACTGGTGGATGATTATGTTATGGCATCACACAATCAGGAATGAAATTCTGATTAAACACCTTTTTCTCAGGTTCCATTGTTACATTACATCATCATGATTAGCAAAGATACTGTGTGATCAAAGATGGCATTAAGTCTTTTTTGCCATGCAAGATGGTGCTCATATAATTTTGCAATAGCTACATTTATTTAAAAGATGCAGTCAACTATGTTGGGTGAAAATGCTGGAAGTCTTTGACAGCAAGGAAATTAAAGTTAAAGGTTTCTGTTTGCAAACAACAGTATTCAAACTTAGCGCTCCTCCCTCTCAGGCTAATGGCCGCCTCATTCTAGCTAGCCTATTCAACTTCGAGCTTCTCCTTCAGAGCTCAGAAGCGGGTACAAGCCAAATTATTATTAACCCTGGTTTTCCAAAGTGCATTATCTGAAGCTCTTACCTTTTCTTCAGTACATACACGGTGTTTCCTTTCTTTTTTTTTTTTCCTTCGAGAGTTCGAGTGACTGGCATCTGCTCCAATCATGAGCTTATTCCCACACAGCGTCATGCTCTTAGCTCTGTCATTGGCTGCCGATTTGAACAGAAATCTCCACCCAGAAACATCCCAACAAGACCAAAACAATACAAAAGAGCGAATTACAGGCAGAGGGAGAGAGAGTTGCGTTCAAACGCACTGCGGCACGCGAGTAGAGGCCCAAAGGCGTGGTTTGAGACGGTTTTCACTTGCTAAAGTCTAACGTTTATTTTTTACGGGGGGAACTTCGGACTATACCTTTAAAGTTAAAAGGGCTTTTATTTGAAGATAACAGACATGAGTGAAGGATTATGGAAATAATCCTGTGCTCACACCAAGAGTGAGTAAAATTATTTATGTGTTAAAATAACATGTTAAGTCAAAGTATAGAACGAGTAGACAGTAGTTGGCTTGGGCCATTTGTTGCAAATTTGCAGCACAGAAAGCTCAGTCAAGAATCTTGCTAGGATGAACTGACTGTCTTGTTTGTGAGGTGTGTCCTATTTGTGAGAATAGGGCATTTTATTTACGAGAATTCAATTCAGTTCAAAGTTTATTTGTACAGTACATTTAAAACAACCTCTGTTGGCCAAAGCGCTGCACAACATCATCACAGCAAAACCACACAAAGATTTACAGTAAAATTAATCTAAAAAAGAACTTACATGTGATGAAGAACGTAAAGAAATACATAAAAAAATACATTTAAAAATAGTATCTAGAAAAAAAAATAAAATGAAAGATCTAATCCAAAGGATATTTTCTAAGTTAATTTCTAGCTGCCGAAAGCCAGGGAAAAGTGAGATTTTAGATTTATTTAGAGTTTATTTCACCTGTTTGCTCAAAATGAGAAAAAGTCTAACTCGAGCATACTGAATGTGTGAAACATAAAACCCCATCATTTAAAATGGAAGAAAAATTATGCAAATAGACAGGCGCTCCATTCCAGCTTTATAGTGACTTTAGTTTGCATCATGGAGGGACATGTGGACAACCATCTCCTCAGCAGGTCATTAAACTGGGGATGGATAAGTCTGACATACCCCTGGGAGTGGCAATCATCCAGACAACTCCTGGAACAAGTGATGAAATTGACCGAGGTCTGGGCACCGTAACAGCAACTCTGGACCCAAACACGCCGATGTCTTCAGTCCTCTGACTTCCAAATCAGGTACAACACTGCAACACTCGAAGCATCAGTTATTGTTGTGTAACGTGACTCAAGAATTGTCCGGATCAGAATGAGCGAAAATATTGCATAACCATAAGGCTATGTTACTAGGTAAAACCAGAGCACGCATTATCTGTTTCACAGTTTATTTTAAATCTGCTGTGTTGGTTTCATTTGCTGTCCAACAGATAAAAGAACCATGTTCCCATTCTTCAAAAAAATGGAGAAATAACCAAATTCTTTCCTTAGTGATTTCAACTTACATTCATAAATGATACAAATGTAGGCTAAATATCTTTTTTTTTTTTTTCAAAATGTGTTTGAAAGAATGTGATTGTTTACCAATTACTAATTACCAATGTGATTGATCCACAAATGTGACACTTCCCATCTCCCCAATTAATTTTCAAGCAGTGATTCATATTAGCATTAAGAATCAGATTTGGCTAGTACAGGCCAGGGCTGATCATTAAAGGAGTACAGTGCAAGTTCCAGCTTTTTTCCAGAAGTTCGCCCCCTCTGGCGACAAGTGGAAGTAACGCAGATGTCGTGCACACGCATAAGCTGCTTCGGCTGCGTTGGTTTTTAGTTTATCCCACATCACACTCAGTCTGAGCCCAGAGTTAGAGACACAATGTTTGCTGAGGTAAGAAAGTTATAAATCTGCAAGTTGTTTACGGTTTGATTGTTGAGTAAACTGGTGGACTGTATGCTAATGGTAACAACAGGCTAACACTTGTAGATCAAATATCCAAATTCACAGGCTGAGATCATAATTAGCTTATAAATTTACCACATCAACTAAATTTAACAAGTGGCCAGAGTGTCTCTCTTCCCCGGGAACAGTCCTATGGCTGTCATATTGCTCTCGAACTGAGCATTCAAAAACAGTATTAGAGACCACCGCAGTGAAGAAAGATCAGCTCATTCTACAGATCAGCCAATTGTAAGAGCATGTGCAGGAAAGAAAAAGAATAGTGCTTAACATTTCAACTTGTGCAATGCACCTTTAAGCCACTGAGAACTGAAGCCAATTCTAAAAATGTCCAGCAGATTTTCCAGATTGCTGATAAACGTTTCTGTCAGTCGTTCTCAAACATTCACGATGAGGAACACCAAAACATGCTGCTGTGAAAGAATATATGTAACAATTCTGGGAAATAAATAACTTTTTGATAAATTGTAAGACATTTTATACGTATATTAAAATTGTAATCATAGTTAACCTTTAATCTAAATTATGTAGGACTGTGGACTTGAAATCATTTTATTTGATGGCCTTGATGCCATGATATTTTGTCTTTGTGCCCTCCAAAAGTTGACAATGCCAAAGGCCAAGTGGCCTTTTCAGGACCAATTCCAGGCCTGGTCCTACCTGTCCTGTGAGATCTCTCCAGTCAAATCAGTGTTGACTATTTTCTTATCTCTAGTTCTATCTTTCTCTTTTTCTTTTCTTTGGTTCCTCCGATGATGTCCTCTTGCTTTTCTTTGCTGAATCAGCCTGCTCAAAATTGCCAATGTATTGATGAGCGCCCCAAAAGCAAAAGTTGTGATGTGGTTTCTAAGACTTAGAACATTGTATGGTTTATCCAGCACGGCAGAAACTGTCTGCATCAAGTTAGTAACCTGATCCCTGCAGCAGGATTACAGCCTCCAGACCTGCGCAAAACGCCGCCACAAAATCAGTTTTGTGTCGGAGAATATTCCATCTTTCTCATTAAATTATTCTGTCATTATTATTATTTCGTCTGGAACAAACTCCCAGAAAGTCTCAGATCAGCTGAAACACTTGTTCTCAGCTGCATTCACATAGATTTTACTCTGAAGTTCAAATCTGCACGGCTCTATGCTCTCTCTTTTAATCTTAAATATTTTTAATGTTTATCATTTTAAAATCATACTTCTACTTTTTTGTTCTTAATCATATTCCCTTTTACACCCCGCTGCAATGCTTGGTTTATCTAAAGCACTTTGAATTTTCCTGTAGGCTACATGAAATGTGCTGTATAAAAAAACTTGCCTTGCCATTAAGTTTCCATGTTACCAGACGCTCTGACATCATAGAGAAACAGCTGGATTTTGCTTTAATATACTGTATTATTAAAAAATTCTATGTTGAGAATGAGAAATAAATATGTTATTGCCATATAAACACACATAAAAGTACTGAAAACTGGTACAGTTTGGTACTGGTACCGATTCTCAGGTACTGAAAGTTGGTACCGTATCGATTCAAATGTGAAAGGTACCCATCCCTAGTAATGACCACAGAGGATGGTACTGAGTCCCATTTACATCATCATGCCAAAAAAGAAGTCATGCTGTTTCAGCATACTGCAGCTGGACGATGTTTGATTACTTATGATTAGTCCTTCCCTTTCAGGTGCACTTTTATCAGACTTTTTAATAAGGTCCATTGTACAATTCCAGTGGACAATAAGTATACAATGGATAACTTCAGTATCAACAGATCTCATAAAGGAGTTTCCGAGGACTCACATTGACTGAGGTGGGGTTTTTTATGACTGGTGATGTCTTGCATGACCCCATCATTCCCATGACCAGCAACACCCTCAGCAGCTCTGCTTGTCAGACACGCTATAATCTGTTCCAAGTTGCTCACTTACACAAATCCCAGCTGGCATCTTAATACTTTGTTTTCAAACCAGAGGTTCAATCTGCCTTACCACACATGTAACACACATACACGCACACACACCTCCACCAACCAATTGAAACCCAGCAACCACGCATCAGTGATGGGCAGGTCAGCCGCAGCAGTCGCAATGAAGGACAACATCATTAAGCTCGATATCAGAGGCGGCTAAAGCAAACAGCCTGTCCACTATCATCAGAGTGATGCATTGGCAGTTGCCGGCGAGAGGGCGTTTTAATTGTGTCCAAACACAAACGCACTGGCATGCAAACACACACACACAGGGCCCAGGGCCTGATATGTTTGCGTAATGCTTCTGAGTAGTTTGCAGAATAAACCTTTGTGTAGCAAAAGGTTGCTGGTTTTTGTTGTTTTCACTCTCATACTATTGAGCTCTTTGTCGCAAACAAAGGATGTTGACTGAGATCAGTTCTGTGGTAGCTGTGGAAGGGTGAGTTTTCCCATGGTGCACTTGGGTGAGAAGGGTGAACAGCACTGAATAATAAAGTAAATAAAAATGTTGTAGGAATAGTATATCTTACTCTTACAGTGTGTTGTAAAATATACAGTACAAATGACCTCAGGTTGTTTAGCCCATTATGACCTAGACTTGTAGTTCTCAAGACCGGTCTTGGTCTTGAGACTGGTCCCAAGACCACTTTTTTGTGTTCTTGGTCTTGTCACGGCCTCGGCAGTCTTTGATCTCGGTCTCAGTCTTGGGCTCGGGTCTCTCGGTCTCGCAATGTCTCGGACTGGCCGAACGGTGCTGAAGGGATTTGTAGCCTATAATATCCAGGCAGGTACTGTTTTTTTTTTTTAAATATATGCATTTCATTATACACCCCTTCAAGTACCAATCAAGTACCAAATAATAAAATCTCATTTTTATACAAAGCAGCTGAACCCAGTATGGTGCTTAGGTTCTACAACTCAACTATAACTGAAAAATGGCCCAAAAAATGTTTTTGTTTTTTTTTTTCTCTTTGGTCTCGGTCTTGGTCTCAAGCAGAACTAGTCTTGGTCTTGAATTGGTCTGACTTGGTCTTGGTAGTGTCATGGCGGTCTTGACTACAAGTCTATTATGACCTGATGGAACATACACACTGGCCACTTTACACCTTGCTAAAACAGAGTTTGACCCTTTTGTCCATCAGAAATACATTAATTTTCGGTGTTGTAGATTCAACAAGGTGATGGAAACATTCCTCAGATATTTTGTCTGGAAGTCTGGAAGCACAGCAGTAGGCAACCCTGGCTTCTATGACTGCAAGGTGAAGACCTGCCTTTTTTGTGTCTGTAGGTAGGGGGCTGTGAGTTTTCAGCATCAGGTACTCTTCTACATCACATCTGAGTGTGGAAAATAAAAGCTGGTTTTGGGGTGTGTTTTTCATCAGAATAAAGTAACATTTTGTTGATTACAGCTCAAAAGACACATTTTAGGGTGCACTACCCCTTTAACTATGTATATTACAATAAGCCCCTTTCAGACTTGCGGTGGAAAGTGGTATTAGTGTCCATTATACCCTTTGCATTCAGACATGTGTTACAGTCCTTTACCTCGGTGATGTAGTGGACATGTACCGGCTGGTCGTAAGAGCGGAAATGTTGTGGCACGCCATTTTGGCTGAACGCACAAGAAAAATGTTCCGGACAGAGATGAAGGGAGAGTGGGGCTGTGCTGGCTTATCCGCAACATTTCCTGATGTCTGAAAGCGCCCTGAAGGCAGTAAGTCTGCAAGGAAGCAACATGTTTGTAAAGACGAGTCTGGTTAAAGAGTGGATGGACTTCACCGCTCGTTATGCAATGCAAGTCTGAAAATGGCTTCACTATTTCTTCAAGCTATCCAGACCAAAATATTCAAAGGTTCGAGTGAGAGTTAAAGTACAATATGAAGACTTCCGGTGATGCAAGCACCTGGGTAGCCACGTTCTGTCGGAGCTCCGGCACATTATCCTGCTTTAATTATTTCTGTTGGTGTTAGAACTTTAAACTAAGCGGATTTTAATCCGGGTGATGTCCCTGGATCAATTGTGGAGTAAGGCTGCCGGCAAAATGCCTCCGAAAAACACCACTAAGAAGAAAGATGTACAGCCGACTACTCCTCCTCGTGTTGGCAATACTAAGCTAGCAGGTGACGCTAGCCCCCCACCCACTAGCGTTAGCCCGGAAGCAGACCCGGGATTGACCAGAGCTCTGGAGGCAATGACGGCAAACATCGCTCAGATGATGGATGAAAAACTGGAGAAGATGGCACTTGACATCACAGCCAACATCTCTCAGAGTTTAAAAGAAGTTGCTGAACGGGTCAGCGAGGCTGAACAGAGGATCCTAGTGGTGGAAAACGCTTCGGCTGATACTGAGAAGCGCCTGCTGGCGCTGGAAAAAACCGCTAACGAGCTGACGGAGCGTCTCCATGACTACGAAAATAGGAGCCGACGCAAAAACCTACGGATCATAGGCCTGCCGGAGAAGCTGGAGGGGACGAACACAACAACGTTTATGGAGACGTGGATACCCAAGACCCTGCAGCTTGACACCAAATCGGGGCGCATCAAGCTGGAGAGGGCACACAGGCTCCAGGGTCCGGAGACGTCCAGATTTCCCCGCGCCATAATTGCAAGGTTTCACAACTTCAGCGATCGCCAGCGAGTGATGGATGCAGCCAGACGACTGAAAGAGATCCGAGTCGAGGGAACGAGGATTCACTTCTTCCCGGACTTTGCTGCTGCAACACAGAAGAAGCGACGCGAGTTCGACCAGGTGAGGAGGAGGCTGCAGAATATCGAGGGAGCACGCTACGCCATGATCTACCCTGCTTCATTGAAGATTATGGTGAATAACACCGCTAAAACGTTTCATTCTCCAGAGCAAGCCTCTGCGTTTGTTGACTCTCTCTAGTGATCAGCAGGTATGACATCGTTCAGATGTGGTGTTAATAGGGCAACTTCCCCACCTAAAATGCACACTTTGGTTTTGGTCTTCTGAGTTCATGTAGGATTAACCCTTCAAGCATTATATGGACACACTACTAACTAATTTTTGTTTAATATGCTACAGTTATTGGATAGATGCAAATAGTGGTTATTCATACATATCTGCTTAATGCCAACCAGGCAAAATAACTATTTTGCCTCCCATGGCTGTTAAGATGGGGACTTTTGTTTGACTTAACTTTACTACGCCATCAGGTATCATAATCATGGTATGCCGCTGCCCACTCCTCCCTCCCTACTTGTCTCCCCTTTCTTCTTTTTGGGGAGCTAGTTTACTTTATTTTTGTTTTTATCAGTGGTGTGGGTGGCTTATATATTCTCATTTACTTTGATTTTGATTTACTGTGCCAGCTCCATTAGGAGTATGCTTGCATTTGAGGTTAGGCAAAGGGTCTTTCACCCTAAAGGAGGGTTTGAACTTACTTTCTGTTTGCTTTTAAGTTTGAAGGACCTAGTGTTGGTGTTTGTAAATAGTTTGATTTCAAGTTTGGCCACTGTCTTGTTAATTGTTACAAGTTTTCAACATGCTCAGCCTGATTATCTTATAATTTAGTTATGAGCATTCCTAATATCAAACTCTGTACTTGGAATGTACGGGGTATTCATCACCCAGTGAAGAGGAAGAAAATTCTCACCTCCCTTAAAAAGGAGGGTGTTGAGATTGCACTGCTGCAGGAAACCCACCTGGGGGATCAGGAACATCTCAAACTCAAACGGGATTGGGTCGGCGAGACTTTTTTTTTCATCCTACACCTCAAACAGTAGGGGTGTGTGTATTCTAATCAACAAGAAATTGCCCTTTAAACTCGAATCCTGTGTCAAAGACAGTAATGGACGCTACGTTATAGTTAAAGGCCTACTTTATGGGAAATATATCTCAATTCTCAACATGTATGCTCCTCCTGGTCACCCTACTGGTTTTGTTACAAAAGCATTTTTGGAGTTTGCTGAACTTGAAACGGAATGTTCTGTAGTAGGTGGCGATTTCAATTGCCACCTGAACCCACTTTTTGATAGACTGCCGGCAGAAACTGGGGCCCCTTCTAAAAGAGCTAGAGCATTAGCAGATACATGTGAGGAGTTTGGATTTGTTGACGTCTGGAGAACTGTGCATCCTGATTTAAAAGAGTTTACTTTTTTTTTTCCAATGCTCACAGAACTAGCTCCAGGATAGATTACTTTTTTGTTCCTAAACTGATGCTATCATCTGTGGTGTCTTGTGAAATAGGAGTTATTTCTGTTTCTGATCACAGTCCGGTATTTTTACAATTGATGTTTAATGAAAAACAAGGTCTTTCTAATTCTTGGAGATTCAATCCACAACTACTCAGCGACCCCAAATTTATCCCATACTTTAAATCCGAATTTAAAATTTTTTACTCCATAAATAAAACTCCAGATATTTCCCCCTCGGTATTGTGGGAAACTTGTAAAGCGTATTCCAGGGGCCTGATTATTTCCTATTCAAAAAGTAAAAAACGCAAATCTCTGGAAGCCCAAAAGAAACTAGAGGATGAATTATCTAATCTTGAAAAGACGTACGCTAAATATCCATCTGAGGCTAATATGAAGGCTATGCTGGCCACAAAAGCATCTCTAAATTCTCTGCTCACCCATAGAGCCGAGCAAAGCATTAGGCTCGCTAAGCACAGGCTATACGAGTGTGGCAATAAACCAAATAAATACCTCGCAAGATTGGTAAATAGGAAGAGTGACTCCCAGACAATTTCATCTATTAAAGACACAGATGGATCTAGTAAATTGGATACAAACAATATTAATAGGGTGTTTAGGGATTTTTATAGTAAGCTCTACACTAGTGAGGAACCCTCAGGAGCACAGGACTTGATTGATAAATTCATGCATAAAATCACTCTACCGAAACTAACAGATGAACAAAGACGAGAACTAAATAAACCAATTACGAAACAGGAGGCTTTGGAGGCTTTGCAGACCCTACAGTCAGGAAAAGCCCCAGGCCCTGATGGCCTTGGGTGTGAATTCTATAAAGAATTTATGTCAGAACTTATAGAGCCTTTTCTGGAAATGCTAGATGATTCCTTTGTCAGAGGATCCTTACCTAAGTCCCTCACTGAAGCTAATATCAGTCTCATACTTAAAAAGGGGAAACCAGCTGATGAATGCTCTTCGTACCGTCCCATAAGCCTGCTAAATGTTGATTTTAAAATACTTTCTAAAGTACTAGCACGGCGCCTTGAGAAGGTACTTCCCAATATTATTAATGTCGATCAGACAGGATTTGTTGTTGGCAGGAACTCTTGTAATAATATGAGAAGGCTGTTAAATGTAATCCAACTGTCACATCAGCAGAAACTGACCAGCATGGTAATAAGCCTAGACGCAGAAAAGGCCTTCGACAGAGTAGAATGGCCTTTTCTTTTTTTCTGCTCTTGACACCTTTGGGCTGGGAGAAACATTTTGCGATTGGGTTAAACTTTTATATGACAGACCTCTTGCAGCTGTTCGTACTAATGGGCAGACTTCCTCTTACTTTCCCCTGGGCAGGGGCACCAGACAGGGGTGTCCCCTGTCCCCGTTGCTGTTCGCCATAGTTATAGAGCCTCTTGCGGAAGCTATAAGGAATAGCCCGGATGTTACTGGAATTTCTGCCGGTGAAAAAGATCATAAAATAGCCTTATATGCTGATGATATTTTACTTTTTGTAACTAACCCACAGACATCTGTACCAGCTGTTTTGGAAATAATAAATCAATTTAGTGAGTTCTCAGGGTACAAAATAAATTGGACTAAATCTGAGGTCATGCCTCTGGTTAACCCTCGTTGCCCCACTCCATTTCCATTTAAATGGTCACCCAAAGGCTTCACTTACCTGGGGATTTCAGTTACTCCGTCATTGGAAGCATTGTACAAGGCCAATTTCGAGCCTCTTTTAAAACGCATTAGGGACGATCTAGACAGGTGGATATCTCTACCACTGTCTCTGTTGGGGAGGATTTCCCTGCTCAAAATGAATATCTTGCCGAGGCTCCTTTATCATCTTCAAATGCTCCCTATTTTACTTAATAATAAAGTTATTAAGAAGATAAACAGCAGTTTTAGTACATTTATTTGGAACAAAAAGAAGCCGCGATTGAAGATGGCTAAGCTGCAGTTGTCTGTGGAGAAAGGTGGCTTGGCTGTCCCTAATATCAGACTTTATCAGCTCTCAGCACAGCTTCGCTACATAGCTGATTGGATTAATGGTGACCCAGAATCAGTTTGGTTGGATCTGGAAACAATTAACGCAGGTAGCCCTTTGCCAAGTCTATTATTTGCCCTAGACTTAAAGAAAATTAAGAATGTTTCAGTTAATAATATTATAGTTAAAACAACTCTACAAGCCTGGCAGGCAATGAGGAAGTTGGAGGGGCGCGCAAATACACTGTCTTCTCTAGCTCCTATATACCATAACATTGATTTTGCCCCAGCCAGCAGGGATGGTGGATTTAACATTTGGAGAGATAGAGGGATCTTAACCCTAGGGCATTTATTTCATAGAGGAGTTATGCTCTCATTTACAGAAATTGAAAAGAAATATAATCTTCCCCCACATAATTGCTTCAGATTTTTCCAAGTCCGTAGCTTCATTCAGGACCAGGACAGCCATGTCTTTGACCATCAGACTTCAGAAATAGAGCGCCTGCTGCTCCACGGAGGCAAGAGGTCAGTCCTTGGCCGGGGATATGCTGTACTTAATCTTGCCAGTAATATTAATGTAGACTATCTGCGGCACGTGTGGAACAATGATCTCAATCTCAGAATGGATGAAACAACATGGGCAGAAAGTTGGCAGCGGGCGAAAGAGATTTCTATATGTAATAGAACTAGGGAGACACAGTTTAGGATACTGCATCGTTTACAGATCACTCCCCAGCTGAGACATAGGATGAATCCGAGTTTGACTGAAATGTGCTCTAAGTGTCACGTGGAAGTGGGTAGTTACAGGCATTGTGTCTGGTCATGTGTTCATGTTGAGGAATACTGGCGTAAAATTATTGATAAACTTAATTTGATTTTTGCTGTCCATCTGGATCCTGATCCTCAGGCTCTGCTCTTTGGCTTACCTAGCCCTCATATCAAAGGCTCTGATCAGAGAAGGCTGTTTAATGTTCTTACATTTGCTGCCAGAAAAAATATACTCCTTAAATGGATTGATAGCACTCCTCCTACAATAATAGGATGGCATAAACTGATATTTGAGTTAATACCAATGGAATATTTAACATACAGATTCAAATGTAAAACGCCAGTTTTCCTCAAAACCTGGACGCCCTTCTTTAGATATGCTGGTAAAAGACTCACAAATATTGTTTTAAAGGGAATGGTTGATCACAGCAATGATAATTGGCAAAACGACATCTTTGGGGCGTGCGGTTAGGTTTCCACTTACTGGGTGATCAGTTAATATTTATTTAGTACTCATATTTTGTGTGGTGGAATTTTTTTTTAAGATTTCAAATATTTTGATCTATGAAAATTTGTATAATTTCTCCACTTATTTTTCTTGAAATGGCTGTTGCATCATTGTTAATTGTAACTGACTGACTGATTTCTACAATATGTCTGATTTTTGTGGCCACTGTTTGTTTGTTTGTTTTTGTTTGTTTGTGATGGATTCACTCTGTATGTCTATGGGAAAACCACAATAAAAACATTGTTCAAAAAAAAGTACAATATGAAGTGCCATTAATTTGAAATGACATTAGTCTCCAAATACCCCTGTAGTACAATAGATAATGTCTGTGTTGTATCCAAGTGGGCAAACTCCATTGGAAAAGTATGAAGCCCGGAAGTTAAGTTTCATAACTGTAGTTCTTTCTTCATCCGCTAGGGGCTGGCTCCAAAACAGAGCAAATCCCTGTAGACTCCCACATTAAAAAAAAGGCCAACTTCACAGCAGAAATAAACATTTTACAGTATGGTTCAAAAAATCCTTTTAGTTTTAATAGGTCAAGTTTACCTTCATGTCAACTGTAAGGGGGTGAATTTTTTTCATAACTCATCCGTTTAGATGTTATTTATATTGGGTGGCAGTGGATCAGGTGGTAGAGCAGGTCGACCAAAGCTCGAAGGATGGGCGGTTGGAATCCCAGTCCCCCAGCCATCATTTATTGTGTCCTTGGGAAAAACACTTAACCCTCCTTGCCTCCAGTGGGGGCACCACTGGTGTATGAATGTGTGTGAATGCTCCAGTGGTGGTCGGAGGGGCAGTAGGCGCGAAATGACCGCCACGGTTCTGTCAGTCTGCCCCAGGGCAGCTGGGGCTACATACTGTACGTAGCTTACCAAGTATGAATGAGGAGTGAATGAATAATGGATCTACTGTGAGTGCTTTAAGTGCCTTGAGAAGCACAATATAAATCTAATACATTATTATTATTTTCATTAATCTTGAAATTACACATAATTCGGGGCATATCCTTTTGACTGAGATGCGGCAGACCGGATGTCGGCCAGTGGCTGTCAGTTAGCACCTTGATTTCTCTCAGTAAGGTCTCAGTCTGTGGCAGAGTAGCAAAATGGTGGGTTTTAGCAGCTAACAGCAAGTCCAAACATGCCTTAACTTTAACCTGCCGCTGAGGCTGCTAACCTTCGTTAGCTCCTGTTAGTTTCAAGTTAGCTCAATTTGAATTCAGCCCAGAGTACACTGGCTGTCAATCATTTGCCCCGGGGCCCATTTTAGTTTTTTTCCTGGAGTGGCGACACATGCGAGATGGCAAGATGGTGATGGTGGGACACACCCAACTGGCTTCACTTTCCTCCATTCAGACGTGACTGGATACTACATCCATTTTTCGACAGTTTTTGGTTGTATTATAACTTTTTTTTTTAAATGCCAGAGATAAGTAAAACTAAGCATGTTCGATGGAAACAGCCCCATGCTGCAGGCCAGCGAGTAACATATTTCGGCTTTTTTTTTTGTTTTAAGAGATAATTCTTGTGGTTTTCCACGTAGTTCTCATCTGCATATGAGAACAACAGACCAGCACTCGTACAACAGCCGACAATGATCCATTTTTACACAGAATAAAACAAGAGCAGGCTGTAAAAATGAGCATAATATCAGCAGTGTTTGTGAAGATTGCATGGCTTTATGTAAAAAATTGCACCATTATTTCCCCAGCCTTCTTCAAAAACAAAAGGATAAATATGTCCATTTTCCCAACTTTAGTCCCATTTCATGCTGTTCTCCTGCTTTTCATTTCACGCTCTGCTTCAACCTATTTATAGACGAGACGGAGGAGGGAGGCAGGAGGCCATTACTGACAAGAACTACCCTTTGTGTGTGTCCTGTCATATATCCAGAAGTGGACCCAGAGACTGCACCGTGAATTGTCAAAGACATTTTTCCATAAAGATTTGATCTTGCATGATAGTGGTGAAATATAGCTGAGATTTGAATTTCAGACATTTTGAGCAAAGTTTCTACCCTTCCAGCAAATGACAAAATCAGGTACATTTAAGTGTGCAGAGAAATACTGGGGAGCCTTTTTTTTTTTTTTAAAGGTAGATGGTCATTACAATCCATTTTCACGGAAAAGGTTAAACTAACTTTGCTCTTTTTTTCTCCATGTACAACACTGTTGTCATTAAGTTGTGCTTCCCTCTTTTTTTTAAACTTTTTTTTTTACTTAGCAGATCGAGTAATGGCACTTGTTGACCCCTCTTTCCTGTCCTCTGCACGTCCAACTAGCTCTGGTTATTCTGCTTTCCTCTCTCTTAAAAAGTGGGTTTTAGCTCCATTGTCGCACCAATGCATCCAGCTCCGGATTGGGTGTTAAATTGAAAAGACTATAAAATGCAATCCACTGAATTCCTTATAAAGATAATTAATTTATAAACTGGTTATGTGAACACAAACTTTACTCATGTGAGTCATGGATTTATCTTAATAGGACTGGATTCAGTGCAATGAGCTGGATTGGATTGTATCTTTAAAACTCTTGAGAGGAGCTTATTGTGAATTGGTGCTGTAAAAATAAAGTAGAATTAAACTGAACTGATAAACTTGGTCACCAAATTTTTCTTTTGTTTGTTCGTCCAATGAATTTTTCACAGGTTGCTGAATGTGGCAGGATGAAATATTGACCCTGGATTGATTGACCCCGGGCGGGGGGGGGCAATCACAAGACTCCCAGGTGAGTCATGCGTGCCGACCAAGTAGCTAGGGCCCATGATCAATCGGAGGTGTAAGGAAGGACTGTCATCCGTCACATGAACACGATCAAATAAAGAAAATTGACAGGCAAATTCTTTCCCCATATGGACCATTCTCACGTGTTTTTGCTGATCACGACAGGCATGTTGGTGATGTACGTTGGTGGCAAAAAGATTAACATAGCAGGTTTAATGCTTTGGACTCTGCTACTAAAGCTAGCATTTTGCCTGACTGAAAGATAATGGAGGGGCTGCATGGCGGCGTGGTGGTTAGCACTGCAGCCCCACAGTAAGAAGGTCGCTAGCTCAAGTCCCAGCTGGGGAGGGGGTTCAAACAATTCCAACAGTGGCTTTCCTGTGTGGAGTTTGCATGTTCTACCTGTGTATGCGTGGGTTCTCTCCGGGTACTCCAGCTTCCTCCCACCGTCCAAAGACATGCATGTTAGGTTAATTGATCACTCTAAATTGTCCCTAAGAATGAATATGAGCGTGTGTGGTTGTCTGTCTCTCTGTATTGGTCCTGCGACAGATTGGCGACCTGTCCAGGGTGGACACTGCCTCTCGCCTGATAATAGCTGGGATAGGTTCCAGCAGCCCCAGCAACCCTGAACTGTATTAGTGGTACAATGGTACATTTGTGCTTTGTCTTTGGATGTTCCGACTGACATCCCAGGATGGGATTTAACTATCCAGGCTACCTGCTGAACCTGAACTACGACCTAAATGAGTTGCTGCCATAAAATGTGATAACTTTCACTGGAAGCCATAGGGGGCTCTTGGCTGCAGCAGCCTGGAGGCAGTACTTTGTCGGTGGTAAGTTTCCTGCTAATTTTGTTATGTCCACTTTCCAATTATATTTTTGGTGAGTTGGTCTAAGTTTGATTATACTGTATTTATTAAAAAATGATAATGCATTACTAAAATGCAGTTGTTTAATGTTATTGCTACCAGACGCTTCACATTTGTTGTTCACAGACAAAACAGATGGCTGACGGAGGCTTATTTTGTCTTCTTTCAAGTAAAAAGGAAAAAAAAAGAGAGAGAGAGAGAACCCATTGTCCCCGGCCTATGTCCTGTCCATCTTCATGTTTGTCCGGGCTCCAGAAAAAAGATGGCAAAAGTAAACTGCAAGCATTTGCAAGAAGGCAATAAGCGAAAGAGAGTTTTCAGTTCTCATTGTTTCAAAAAGAACTTAGACTTTTATTTTTCTTTGTATTGTCAAAAGAGTAAACAGACATGAGATATTTTCTTAACATTCTTTACATTTTGTAATGTTAACTCCTAAATATAATGTTGAGATGTTACTAATGTTTACAACGTTATCAGGCTCTGCTGTTTTCATCTTTGACATGAAGAGGAAATACTTGTTTGGGGCACTTTCCACAGCTGAGGTCTGATACCTGCCACCAGATATTTAAAAGCTTTAACCACTTGTAAGATTTTATTTCTGCTCCCTTGAAGTGTGACTGTTAATTGACTAGGTAGTTGTAAATGTCATGCTAAGCTAATCAGGTAACATCATCTCTGTCTGTTAGCAGTTTTGGAGGTTTGTAAACCAGGATTTTAGAAAATAAGGGTCTTGAGGAAAAGACAAGTGCAAATTTATCAAAATATGGCAGTCTGACCTGCCCACATAAAAGCTGAACTAGCTTAAAAAGTGTAAAGTCATCTAGAACCATCATTAATGAGAGGCAGCAAGTTAACAGTAACTCCCAGCTTAGGCTAGCTTTTTGCCATCCAACATGGCTGCGTGACTGAACAAAGTCATGTGATTGAGAATGGTCTATACTATTAACTGGATTGGACACATTATTTAGCTGCAAAATCATCCCCCAAATTCACTGTTTAAGTAACTGAAAGATCTCCCTACATAAAATCCAGCTGTACAGTACTTCCATGTGTCATGATCTCTAACAGAGAGAGATAGGGCCTGCAGGATGTATCAAATATCCACAGTCCACAGTTTGCAGCTTCAGATCTTTATGTCATTAATTCTATCTCTTCCTGTATGTCTATGGAAACAAAGATGATGGTCAAAATTAAATGGCAGTCCTGCCATTTAAAGTTTAAATTTAAAGTTTAGTCCTGACTAAACTTTAACTGCAGCTGGATTCCAGTGTGCATGTAATCAAAGTGACTCATTCAGCACTTATTAGTCTATAGGCCTACAGTCATATATACTGTCTTTATTAGCTGCTTCTCCAGTCAGTTTCTGACAAAAAAAAATTAACAAGAGCAGCTTCAATGGGAATTCAACTGGATTGATACGCCAACCTTTACATTTTCACAAAAAAATCCGATCCAATACTGCTTTATTTGAAAAAAACAATATAAAACTTCAAAAGACACAAGAGCATCATCTCATTTAGTACTAGAAGCCATAGAAAATAACTGTATTTAAGAAGGGATCTAAAAACAGGCAGGTTTAATATCTGAACGAAGCTGGAAGCTAGCTCCAGTCTTGTCTTGGGTATAACGAGGAGCTGCTGGCCAGCAGACCTTAAAGGTTGTGAAGGGGTGTAGGTCACAGGTCAGTGAGACAGTGTGGGGTTTATCCATTCAGGAATTTATGTGATAAAAGAAGAATTTTAAATGAACTCAAACACACAGGAAGCCAGTGGAGTGAGGTGAGAAAAGGAGGAATGTGCGCTGACTTATGGATCCCTGCTGCATTTTGGACCATCTGCCAGTGGGAGAGAGAGACTTTGCTAACCCAAACATGCAGTATATTGCAGTAGCTCAACATAGTTATAAACTTGTAAATGAGTTTCTCAAAGTCCTTCAATAATAAAACCAGTTTTACTTTTTCTAATTGTCTTTAACTAAAAGAAATTTGTGTCTTTGCAGTTTAAAATTGGAGTCAACTCTTACACCCAGGTTTGAAACTATGGAATTAAAACACCCACAATGTTACTTTTAGACCTTAAAAATATGCATTTCTGACTTTTTGATGGCACATCAAAATTCATTACGCTCATTTTCGAGCCGTCACTGTCCAGAGGCTCAGAAACTGCACTATGTAACTTTTGTATCCGGGACGCAGCCGTGACGTTGCAGTGGACTTTTAGTTCGACATCGTGTCACGTAATAAATGGATATGAACCAGATATGAACACAGCGGGTGTTTTGAAGGCGCAGCATGTCAGATTTGGCAAAGAAATGCAAGGAAAGAGAGGAAAAGAAATAGAGGAAGGAACAGAACAAGACTGTCTTTTACTGGCTGGAGGGAGCTCACAGTACAGGTAAGATGCAAGATGGATGCTAGTTTAGCCATCAATAGGGGATTATCACGCTTTCCGGAACTTTCCGGAATTTTAGGCATTTCCTCTTCCGGGCCATTTTAACAATAGCTGTCCCTGTTCTGTTACACTTTGTAAATCGGATAAACGCCAACCACACTGAAGTTTTCATTGATTCCCGACTCGATCTGTACGGGCATTTATGAATCCAGCCTCCTGTTTTGAGCCTAAGATGTTGAGAGAAACAAACACCGAAACATGGCAGAAAAAGCTCCTGTAGCTGCGCCGGTTACAGCTAACGCCAACGTTGCCAGGACCCTACTGTGGCAGAGTCACTCCAAGAAGAAGAGGATGTCTCTGTCAGAGATCAAGAAGGTGCTGGCCGGGAGAGTTAAGCCTCAGCTTTAGAGGTGAGATTAAGAAAGAAGACAGATGGAAAAAAAAAAAAAAAAGATGTTGGCAAGCAGTTAATCCGCTGTTGTCAGTCATTCACCTGACTTTACCTACTCTAACGTTAGGCATCACATGATTCCATGCAGGCAGTTTACATGCATATGTTGAAGTAAAATTTCGGTATTTTCTGTACATTTATTTTCTCAAATTGTATCCAGTCTTGTAAACTGAATATTAAGAGAATGAGAGATTAAGGGTCAACTTTAAGGCCATATATGATGATAAAAAGGGACAGGACTAAGTTTTTACTTCATCCTGCTCCTTTTTGGACCTTTTGGACTTAATAATAATTGTTTTGTTTTTTTTCGCTGTCATTTAAATCATTATTTTTTAATTTGCTAAACGGTTTATTTACGTGGTATTTATGTTTTGTCCAAATAAAGAATCAATCATTACAAAACAACATGGTGTTGGTGAAAAAGGAGTTTTAACTTCTCCTCATCCCTTTTTAAGAAACACTTCTAGTTTTTGTAAACCCAAGAGAAAAATCAGTTTATGCCTCACCTCAAGGAATGATTGTCTGCCGTTATAAAGAACATGAAAGATGCACTTTACCTGGTTCCAAAGAGGATGGATGGTCCTCAAGAACTTCAAAATGTTCAATTCTTCTTATTTAAAGTAGCCCCATCATAAAAATAGACTTTTAAGAGCTTTTAAGCATGTTACTGTGGTAATTACTCAGAAAAACTTCATTTAAGTCATTTTTTCTTCATTCGTGCATATTTGAATAAAACATATGAATATTCAGGCCAAGCTCTTGGTCCTTTAAAATGACTAACCACCGGTGTACGTAATCAGGTGGCTCCAATCATGAAGCGACAAATACGCATGCACAGCATCGTAGCAAAACACTCTCTTTGTTCAAGAGAAACTAGGAAAGTACTAACCTATCAACACTCTCTGAGGAAGACAAACAGAGACAAACAGCCATCAGCTAACAGAAGTTTGCTCCAGAATTCAGAAGAAAAGTTTTTCTTTTTTTAAAAGCTCTAGACAACAGCAAGTTGGAGAAAATGTGGTTGTTCAGTGTGGGAGTTTGTTCGTTGTACTGGACTTTGGGTGAATTCCAATTCCTGTCTTAACCCTCAATCTTAACCCTCAATCTCAAAAATGCGCACTCCCGCGAAGAGCAAGTGCTGTCCCGATTCTAAGAAAGTTAAGTTAAAGGGCAAGTTTGAGGGCTGAATAGCCCTCAATAATGAGATTCTCCGACACCACCCTTGTGAGTAAGGGCTACCCAGAATGCAAGCAGCAAAGAAGGCGAGCTACAAATTTTAAGCATTTTCTTTGTTAATGGAGATGTAAATATTACGAAAACCATTGTTTTATCTTAGTTTAGGCCCATGTTATGGATTAGTTACCTCATTGTTGCATAATATTTATTTTTATTTTACGATCTTTTGTCAATAGCGGCCGGTGCGGTCAAACCATGTTGCTATCGTTTAAGTTAGTTAACGCTTCAATATGGTCATTTTTCTCTGCGCTAATGTCGTTGTTTTATAATGTGCTTGTGCCGATAACAGTATAAGACAACCAGGCTGATGTCATCTCCCGTAGTTGCAAAGTTATGGAATAATAGTTCTGTTTCATTCCTTCCGTAAACGAAGCTTGTTGCGCTCTTCGCAGGTCGAGTCCTAATGACAATTGTCAGTCAGGTGACGTGCAGGCCAGCTGACTGGCAGTCATCCTGGAATTCACAGAACCACAGTTACCTATGTAGCTTTCGTTATAGCTGGTGTTTACCTTTCAATAAGTTGTGGTATGCAGTGACAGCTGAATATGTCTATGGTTAGGCAGGGTTAACAGTGCAAATAAATGTAAATAAATTCTTCTGCGTCTTCTTCTTCTTCTGAATTGACAGACTGAACGCCGCTTTGGCGTAATGCTGCCCCCCACAGTTTAAAGACGTATCTGCATTTAAGGGTGTCCCATTTCCAAGTCACAAAATAGCCCTTAACACTTGGTTTTGAGGGCTACTAATATTGAGGGTTGAGCTTGAGGGTTAAGATAGGAATTGGAATTGGGCCATGAATCGACTTGTCAGAAGTGGTTAGATTTTATTTTCAGGAGCAGAAAAAACCCTTCAACTTTGTGTGTGAACCAGGGGCGGACTGGGACAATAACTCAGGCCAGGAATTTGATATCATCCCAGGCCACCTCCACCAAATTCATGCAAAACACTAAGAGTGAATTAGGCTGGGCGCCTACTGAAGTAAGACTGTAAAATTATAAAACAAAGGCTCCACATGTGGCCACACACAGCTTTTTGTTTCTTTCCCTTACAAAATAAACATTCATTGTGCTGCAAAAAGCTTCATGCAAATCACAAACTGATATTCTACTTAATCAACTACAATATGGTTAAATGAGCAGTCTGTACAATTAAAGGTTGAATATGGAATACGGACAGAACAGCGACATCACGTGTGTCTAGGTTGTAGTTGCAACAGCAGAAAAACAACTCCAGCCGCTGGGATGCCAGGCTCGCTGCCGATACGCAAGTGACCAACAGTCTGCAGCATGTCCAACAAGTAACGCAGAGGAGTTTATAACTGACAGCTAACGTTAGCCATGTTAGCAAACAAGTTAGCTGATCCAGCAGGAAAGTCGCCATTTCCGTGTTTTACTCCGTGGAAAACGTTATGTGGGTCCATTTAGTGAAGTCTTCACCTAAATTTACTCCAGGTTTTGCTCTTCTCAGGTCACTCCTCCTCAGAAACAGATAACATCTCCAGGGCTCTGAAGCAGCTGCTTCACTGGTCGTCTCTACGGTTTTCCCCTGTACAGGCCTGACTATGACCGAAATATTGTTTCCACACAGAGATCGTATTTGGCAACCTGCAATGGCGGCGTGTATTGGCTTATAAACGTAAATAAAATGCCATTATCGAACCCGTAAAAATTTATTTTATAATTATTTTTAGGCTAAATATAATTTTTCTGGGAAATGTACTTTCATTCTGTACACCCCCAAACGACCTGTGGAGGTATTATTTTTGAAAAAATATAGCTTTAATAAAAATGTTCCATATTCAACCTTTAACCATATTGTAAATCAAATAAAATTACACCATCATCCACCTAAACTTGATACTCAGCCTATTTATAATCTAACAGGTTATTCTATTAATTATTCTAAAACTATCACCAGCATGTTTGGTTTGTACTTAAATTGTACCTGAAGATTCTTGCTGTGATTCCTCACTGCTGTTGCTGTCCACCACTGCTGTAACCGCGGGAAGTCTTGCAGCATTAGTGCTGCTGACAGTACTGGTACTGCTCCCTTCTCCATCTTTGTTAAAAAAATAAATAAAATAAAAAAAATCCAAAAAGCCGCCATTAATTTCCCAGATTTTTGGATTTAGAAACTGACCATTTTATATGCATTGGCTATGTTAATATTTTCTTGATCTCAATGTTTTTTTTTTTACCTGCTTAAATAGAAGTCAAATAAAATATACAAGGATTTTAATATTCATAATCATGTATTATCTTCTGTATAGTTAACCCTATGCTAAAATCTACAATATTCTTTGTTACAATTTATTTTATTTTTTTAATGAAGCAAGTTTTAGCTCATTAGCTTAGCATTAAGCTAGCTGGATGGATGGGTGTGCATCTATTGTCACTTTTCACCACTAGTGTCTTTATATCTCACCTGCTCCCTGACTGACAAACATGTCAGTTATTCTGATGCACTTTTTTCCTTCTTTTGCTCATGCATTTTTCTTCTTAAGTCTTTCCCTCTCTGCTCTACCTTTTCTCCTGCCCTGATGCTGCTGCTCCATCTTGCCCCTTGTCAGAGTTATGTTGGTAGGAGCGGGAGGGGGTGGGGTGGGGTGGGGTGGGGTGCAGCAGTGACAGACACAAAAGGAGAGTGAGAAACACGAGGGGGGGGGGGAGGGGGCGCTCAACATTTCTGCCTGCGCCTGAGCTTCATGAGCTTCAACAGGACAGCCAGCATGATGGATTATTTATTTAAAAACTCAAACTGGACCGGATAGGCCAGGCCAGTTAGGCGGCCAGGCCAAAAATGTCCCGGTGTTCCCGATGGCCAGTCCGCCACTGGTGTGAACTTCAATCCTGACAACTTCATGAATCTTGGGCAGTGAAGTGTTTTTTTTTTTCTTTTCAGACTACATCTGAAACCTGACGCAGTTCTCCACATAAAAACACCTCACGGACAGACAACGGAGTGAAAACATCTCCCAGCTAACTGTTAGCCTATGACTTGTTTGCTAATTTACTTGTCAGGGTCTCTGTGGTACCACATGTACATTAAACTCCATATCAGACTGAGTGGAGCAGATACAGCTCCATAACAGACTGGTCCAGTTTATTCCGTCGACTGGAGTCCGATCATCCATCAATGTTTACAAATAGCGTTCACGTGAGTGATGAAGCCGGTGCGAATACCAATTCTGCGACCCTTCAGAATCTGTGTCTGTTCCGGGGTGACGTCATGAAATAGACATGAAACATGCCGTGATTGGCTCGGTGGTTCAGTACAGTCAGCTGATTTACTTCCATGCTGGAAATTAGATGCATTAAAAAAAACGTATTTAACACCAAGTTAGTTTCTGACGTGGTGAGGGGAACATATTTAGCTTATATACGTATGCCTGTTTGACTTTTGGAACATTTGAAAAGCATGTTACAGCTCCTTTAACCTTGATTAATCAGGACAGTAATTTGAAGACCTTTTCTCATTTGCTATGACAACCTGGTTCCAGAGGCAACAACAAAACATATTTTGTACACACAGTAAGAACAACAAAGACACAAGTTCAAATATAGGCCTACTGTCATTATTAGAAGTTTGATTCGCTAAACAGTTGTCTTGTCAGTATTTTTCCTTTACACCGCAGATATCCTGGCCCTGCAAGCTGCAGAGACCTGAGCTTAATCCGAGCCTCAGCATCCACATCTAGTTTTCAGCCCAGCTGGAACAGATGGAGATCAGATCGACACATCTAATAAAAATCCAAGCTAGGCTTCGAGAACTGTTGCTCAAATGGAATATTATCATATCCTTATATTTCCTCCATATTTACTTTAATATCTTCTGTCGACTTTCAGTGAAGTTTTTTTTTTCCCCTTCGTAAATTAAATCTGGCTAAAAGCAGTGGATGGGGGTATTTTTTCCCTCGCAGTTTAAAAAAACCCACTGCACTTACTTCCTATTACACTTACAAATATTGAACTCATGCATAATTTAACCTCCCGCCCACATCCAAAATGCTGCAATTAAATTCATTATTTATTTTAACGGCACTTGAATAATTTATGCCCGTGTGTGCGAGAGCCATCAGAACAGACTGCTGCTCACTTAATTAGTACAGCTGCCAGCTTGCTGCAGTTCTCCAGTATTAAATGGAGTATTAGCTAGGATTAGACCTTACACACATGCACACTCACACATACACATTATTTAAGGCTTTCTAATGAGCAAGGAGTTAGCCAAGCTAGCACACTGACTCTCCCCTGATTATTTAAAGTGAGAGCAGATGTAAGCCTCGTCAAGCAGCATCCCAGATATGAAGGCTGGATTGGATGGGATGACCAACACACATGCTCAGATCGATACTGGATTAAGCTGTTATGTCCACTTAGAGCTGATATAATAGGAATAATGGATTCCAGTGGAAGAACACTCTGATTTGCCCTGATTCAGGTTGATTTATGGCTGCTGCTACTTTAAACGGGCCGTTTAAAAAATGAGACTTTTCATAATGAATGCTTTCCAGAATGCCGCAAATCAATTGTGCCTGGAGAATGATGAAGACAGATGCTCTTTCTGTATATGGCTGACTCCATGCTGCAGACTTATGTACTTTACCATCTCCTCTGGCTGAAAAAGAGATTTTATGCCGAGGAAGATGAATTAAGCGGCTTTTATTTTGAGTGTTACTTTCAGACAAAAATTAAATACAGAAAAAGAAAGAAGCATTGGTTTGATTCTGGTTGTGTGACAGGACTGACGCAGAATTAAATGTATTATAATACATTATGTAACCTCGAGAAAAGCATACACAAAAAAATGAATTGTATGTTTCTCTTGTTAGGCCTGAAGGTGAAAATGTATTTGAATAAATATGGCTGGCTTTTAAAAGACAATGTTAAGGGGCTGTTTAATGAAGATGTTTTTATTTTGGTGAAAAAGAAAATGTTTCATTTCATGATATGACAACAAAAAAGAAAAAAGGAAATCCTGTTAAAAACCAATTTGTTTAGGTCATGTGACGTCATGTCTACTGGGATCAGATGCAGGACTAGAGGGACAGGGAGGAAGACGTAAAGTAAGTAAATGGCATGCTAGAAAAACGGGATGAAACATTTGGTTTTGTGAGAGTTGTACAGTTTGTGATGCTGAACTTTGACAGATTTTACTTTTGATGACCCTGGTACAGATGTAGCATTTGTGTCACATAATTTTAGCACAAACTTTATCATTGTCAGAGCTAGCAAAATAAAGGCGAAAACAAAGTGAAACGTGATGGAATTGTAGGCGATGCATGCAGGTGTTAGCTAGTGCAGCTAGCCCCATAGCTGTTCACCTGTTCCTGTTCTGGAAATAAGAGGATATGAACCAGTTCTGAGGCCACATCCACACAGATTTCTTTTTCTTTTTTTTTTTTTTTAGCTTTTCCTACAAATGGAAGCTTTTTTTTGAGAAAAGTGTAACTCAAACAATTCCAGTGAAAATGCTGTAGTATCACCAGACCAGACACCACACACTACTAAGTCCTGGATCAAACTGCTGGGTTAAAAAGGGACCAACTCATTTCTGGGCAATTTCAACCCAGACATTTGGGTTGTTGACCCAACTTCTAGGTTAAAATAATCCAACATTATAGTCAATATAACCCAATTTCAGGGTCAGATATTCAACCCGAAAGTTGAGTAAAAAAAAAAAAAAAATCAATTTTCTGGGTTGGTCCTTTTTAATCTAGAAACGGGTCAAAAATGACCCATTATGGGTTATTTTGACCCAGGAGTTTTTAGTGTGCAGACCTGTGCGTGGCGCTGCAGTGAGGCTACAGAAATACAACAAATACTGAGAAAAGGACATAGAGCACGTGAAGATGCAAACCATTGACAAACTAGCAAAAGAAGAAGTGGGAGGTCTGCAGTAGCACTTTTGGTGCGTTCCATTTACCTTGGAACTGGGAAGTCGGAACTGGGAATGACGTCACGCCCGACCACACAGCATTCTAGTTCACAGGTTTGGCGCAGTCTAGCAAAACATGTTTTTTTAAGGCTATTGCTATTAGCCTTAGCTAGCACAGCTAATAACACAGCTGGCATTGCAGTTCACATATACCACATAAGAAATGTCAGTAATACCACAGCAGCAGCCCCCTACATCCATAAATCAACCGATACTACGTGCACAGCTGATTTACTGCAACAAAAAATAAGTCACAGGCCCCTTTTCCACCAAGCTGATTTGAGAGCCTGAGCCTAGTCCCTTCAAATCAGTCATACATGTGGTATTGTTTGATACAGATGTAGTGTAATTCACAATTTTCATGTGGCGCATGTGAACTACAACGCCTGCTGTGCTAACAACGGCTGATAACAATAGCCTTAGCAAACACGTTTTGCTAGGATGTTCCAATCAGTGAACTGGAACACAAGTTGATCGGGTGTGACGTCACTCCCCCAGTTCCTACTTCCGAGGTAAATGGAGCGCAGCATTATTCACATAAGCAGCAGCATAAAAATCTCCCTCACTGGCTGGATGCTGGTAAAGAGCAATGCCGAGCTTCACCACCCTGCTGCTGAATAACCTCAGTAAACATTTGTCATGTCCACGAAAAATTAAATAAAATTCTCACCTGCAACCTGCCCACACCCATTAAATCTTATCCATGGCATATTTGCCTGCAAAACGCAAGTAACTCGAACTGCTGCTGGAGACAAAACTCTGCTTTAAGCAGCTGCAGAGACAACAGCAGCTGATTACCAATATGGCAAATCATATTGGTAGCATCATCAAGCTAGTTGATAAAAACTTAGAAACATATTCAGGTCCATGTTCACACCAGTTTAACTGGAGCCAAAGAGGATGGATTTTACAACGCAAAAGTAAACATCAGCAGCTTGACAATTTGGACATGAAAGGTGATGATTAAGCCGTCAGGCAGCATTAAAACCCAGTGTCCCAAAACAATATCAGATGACTGAGTAAAATTCATTAGATGTTAGATGATCCCTACCCTAAACAAGTTGGGTTTTTTTGGGTTTTTTTTTTCTTTTTTAGAATTACATCAGATTTCAATTAATAAATGAATACAAACTGTGTCACCACTAATTTGAAGGTTTCTATTTCTTTTTCACAAATGGTCATGAGTCTATCTATATAAATATCACATCTTAAACTGAGGTTGTTCACACCAGGAATTGTAGATGTTTCTTTTAAAAATTTTTGCAATATTCAATGAAGTTGGGTCCACTGCCACATACGCCATGATTAATTAAAAGCTTTAAGTAAATAAATAAATATTATACATCAGCTGTGAAAGTAATGGAGCTGAAAGAACATCGTCCAATCATCTCTGCATTCCTCACATTTTTCATTTGTCTGTTGGCGCGTCAATTACTCTATCATAGTAAGTGATTGACGGTCAATTAAACAGGTAATAAGCAAAACTGATCAATAAGAGTGATTGCAAACAATAACACTGCATGCCAGATGCGGCAAATTTTCGTCTGATGTTTACAGCAGGTAGCTAACAATCACTCTGCTAGCAGATAGCGATGTTCAGACGACATCTGTTTTACTTGTCTTTGTGTTCATTGGTAGTAGGCTTTTGGCCTATACAGCTTGGAGTAGGACAACATGCATAAAGAGGATGATGTGGTCAAAATACTCATTTACCGAATAATTCTGCACTCCCTGTAGCACCTTTAAACTGGTAGAGTACCAGTAGATCAACATCTTCCGTGGAAGAGAAGTGACCCTTGGTTAGTGCACGGCACTGTGGCGACCAACTGGGTGACGTAAAACATTTTCAATTATGTTTAATTTAGTGAAGTGTGTCTGCATAACCATGAGGAATAAAAGCAGCTCCAACATGAGGAAGATTTGGACCTGACTGTTTTAGATGTGCTCTAAAGGCCAAAACACACCTTGGCCAAATGTCATGTATCAGAACAGCCATCGCTGTAATTTTCTGTTATTACTCCTCTCTCTGCACTATGTGGCCCTGCAACTCTTCCCAACACCATCCTACTTTCAGCACACAATTCCTGATAACACTTTTTACCTGTTCCCAACTAAAGTTCCTGCAACATTTCTTCATCTCTCCTTTTAGAGAACTGTTTTGTAAACTTATTGCATAACATCAATAAAAGAAATTGTGCCCTATTGTAGAACAAGTGAAGCTGTATGTAGTCAGAACGTGCCTGTCAGCTCTGCAGGTTATGCTGCCTTCAAGACATTAAAATACTGATATATTTTAAATTTTCAAGTCCTTAATAAAGAATGTTGATAAGGAACTTAGGCTCACGTGCACATTGTACTTTGTGGCAGCACTTAATAGGTGTCATATGACCCCCCCAGCACTGTTGCGTTTGTGGCTTGATCTGTCAGGTCATCAGGGTTAAGTCTTCTTTCTGTTCCCAGAGTCAGAACTAAACATGGAGAGGCAGCTTTCAGATTGAATCCTCTTCACATGTGGAACAAACTCCCAGAAAACTGCAGGCCTGCTGAAACTCTCAGCTGCTTTAAATCAAAACAAAAACTTTTCTATTTGCGACTGCCTTTTATCAAAACAACTATTGACTCCTCACACTGCAAGTTTTATTTCTGGCATTTTATCTTATTATACTTGAGCTTTTTCTGCCTTTGTTCAATTTCTTTTATTTATTTAAGAATTTTATTTTTGATGTAATTATTAATCCTCCTCTGCACCCCACTGTAATGCATTTAATGTTTCATCTAAAGCACTTTGAATTGTTTTATTTCATACAAATGTTTGATACAAATAAAGTAACCTTGCCTTGAAGCAGATATGTCCAATTCTGGACCTTGAGGGCTACTGTGATGTTTTCCTCCTTTAAAACAAAAGAAAGAAAAACTAACCTTTATGAGCTTTTCTCTGGTTCATTTGCACAATAGCAAATGCCCCTTGAGTAACATGAGAGCCAATTAGTGGAAGGTAGCAGAGCTAAAATCACACAAATTTAGCGTTTTGGGGATTTTTTGGGAGACCGAAGTTAAGAATGGTTTTGGACAATACGTGACTCATGGAGATTTCCAAGTTTTTTGAAAACAAAAAACAACAACAAAAAAAAATGGAGTCAGAAGGTTTCCCTCATGGAAGAAAATCTATTTAAAAAGAAATATGCTGTAGTCCACCAACTGTAGTCTGTCTTTGTGGACAATATCTCTTGTCGTGAGTGATGACACCATTCCCTGAGAATGGCGGGAACAAGACCAAACAATTTTTCAACAGTTATGGAAAAACGACTTGCTCTGACTTATAATGGTTTTCACCTGTGTTTATGCTGGAGTGAAATCAACATGCTAGTGCACCTTGGGTAGCTGGTGATGAATATTGCTCGCAACGGGAGCTGCAGTCCACTAAGCAGCTTCAAGTAAATCCGTCGTGGTAAAGGGAACCGCTCTCAAGTCAAACCTTACATCCTTGTACGACTTGGTGATTCATAGTTGCCAACCATAGACTGCAAACACTGGACAAACTTCTGTCCATGTGACTCCTCGGTTTTTGAAGAGCTGAAGTGAAGCTAGTTGGGTGTTTCCCACTTGCCAACTTGACTGCATTGCCTGTCGTCAATCCCAGAAAGTATAAAAATGGGGGGGGGGGGGACCTATGGAGATAAGTGGACTAAGGCACATTGTGCTACTCTGCTACGGACTGAGGCCTTACTGGGAGCAAGCAGCAAGCCTGTCAGTCAAAAGGACACACACCTATTAATGTGCAATGGATGATTGCACAACTGTCACGGTAAAGAGGGAGCTAAGCCAGAAGGTGAAGCTCTTGATTTACTGGTTGATCTATGTTCCTAACCTCACCTATACTCATCAGCTGTGGGTCATGACCGAAAGAACGAGATCACGGGTACAAGCGGCCGAAATGAGTTTCTTCCACAGAGTGTCCGCGCTCTCTTAGAGATTGGGTGAGAAGCTCTGTCCTCCGGGAGGGGCTCAAAGTAGAACAGTGGCTCCTCCATATCGAGAGGAGCCAGATGAGGTGGCTTGGGCATCTGGTCAGGATGCCTCCTGGACGCCTCCCACCGGTGCAAAACCCAGGACACTCTGGAGGGACAACGTTTCTCAGCTGGCCTGGGAACGCCTTGGAATCCCCCAAGGCTGGTGGTGAGCTGGTGAATGTGGCCGGGCAGAGGGAAGTCTGGGTTTCCCTGCTTTGACACCTGCTCCCACGACTCGGCCCTGGATAAGCAGAAGAAAATGGATGGATGATTTTTAAAACACTTCACCCCCCTCACAGTTGACATGAAGGTAAACTTTACCTGTTAAACCTAAACTGATTTTGATAAGGGGGTGAACGGAGAACTGCTATCTTTCAGATTTCAGGTTTAGCTTTTTCTCCACTGGAACCACTTGCTGCCAACAGGCAGCCTTTCTTCACACTCAAATTCTCACTTATTTCACATTATCGCTTCATAAAACTGACATTTAACCTGTTTGGCAGTCATTTCTCCCTGCTCGTATTGGTTCCAGTTATTCCTTTTTATTTAGCTGGATGCTTTTACTTAGATGCAGAAAAGATGTGAATACTGAAGTTGCATATTTTCTGTTTGCTCCATGTTTAACTGCATCAATAACCTCCAGAAAACGGTTGCTCACAGGCTGTGTCCTCTGTGAGACCTTATTTAAACAATTTCCAACCAAACTCCACCACATATTGACCCTCACACAGCTGCTGCACATTCATGCCGCTTCTTGCAGACTGTTTGAGCAGGAAATTGGCCGATTTTCCACACAGCTACGCCACAGTGCCCTAAATATCTAAGAAAATAGTGCTGTACTGAGTCAAAATTGGTGGTGTATGATTGGGCAGAGATGAATTCAAGTTAGATTGATGAATTCAAATATATACATAGTACACAAGCAATGTACTTAAAAGAAGCAAAATGCTTGCAAAATATCTCCACCCAGGTTTTCACTAGTAATTAATATAACAATATCATTTAGATCAATTATAAAGCTGTAACACATGACATCACACATAAATCCAATCTTCCTGCCTCTCCAGTATGAAAACCTGATCCCCCTCATGGTGCCATCCTTGCCTCATGAATAATCCTATTAATTGAATAAATGGAAAGAGAGAGAGAAGAAAAAGATTACTACACCCTACCATAATGGTTTGCCAAAATCTCGTTTTGAGACATTGAACTTCGGTATTTATCCCAGCAGACGCTGTCGTGAGAGCAATGAAGCGACAGATTTAATTTATGGTGTATTATTAGACATTATCAGGCCTGGGATCCTGCAGCTGAATAGGAAATAACAGCTGTCCCTTTTCTCTGTGCAGAGCCACACCGAGCCAGACTGTGTCGGCTTCCCTGATAAGGCCGGCTGTGACTCCCCTGCCAAACCAACACCACATTGTCATTTAAGGACTTTGTATTCTCCTAATTTATTTCCTTTGTCACTGCTGGAGTAGATGACATGTTCAGGTCTGGAGGATTTGGATGTTACAGCATGCCGGGGATGTTCAAATTGAAAGAGGCATCATTCTCCTCAGAGCACATTTATCTCCAAATGTTGAATGAACCTTCACAAGTGCTTTTTTTTTCCTCCATAAAATTCCCCTGTAACAAAAGATTCCTGCTGCCAAAAAGAGACGGCAAGCGACACAGACTGAATTATATTGATAACTTGAAGAATAAAGCAATTTCTTTTTTATCATAGTTTCATATTGCCCCCTGTGCAATGGCCCGTGAGGTAAATTTACTCGCAGAGCACTTCTGTGCAATATACAGTACTCCTCTTCTCTCCTTTCTCTCTGTCTGCCATATTTGCTCTCTAAAACCAGCCCTAATGTATCAATTGTTCTGATCTGGCTCTGCTGGAGTGTGAACAAACAAATTGGATTGTGCCCCCGTCCCACAAATAGCTTTCCCCTTATCCACCCCCGCCTGGCCGACAGAGGCTGTTCATAACATATTTTCATGGAACATCTCAATCCAGGCAATTTCTCTAACTCACATACACATTCTGTCAGACCTTTAAAACCATTTCCCAAGGTCAGAACAAATGTCCAGACTGTAGTGGCATATAATGATAAAAGCACTCAGAGCAGCAGCTGCTAAAGTGCCTTTCCAAAAAGGCAAAATGGCCTCTCCATCCCTGCTGTGTGCCCCTCCTTCAGACTGAAGGGAGACAGTGTGGCGGTAGAGGTGCAGCAGAACGAGTTCAGCTGTTCCATGAGGCTTTAGACACAATAAACCACTGTCTCACAGGATAAAAAGCAGGCAGGCGTGGATTTTCAGGGTTTTTTTTTTTTCTTTCTACTTCATGAAATGTCTGGAACTTCAAGTGTATTCATTCGTTGCCATCAGGAACTCAGACATCAACAGCAGCTTTCAACAAGTGCCAATGGACAAAGACAGCATCTCTGAACTGAATTATTTCAGTCTGACCTTCATCTGCACTGCTGGCTTGTTTGCCACATCTCACATTAAAGCAGACAGTCATAGCTCTGTGCAGCTCTTGCAGATTTCAATAGAATGCTGCTCATTGGTTTGAAAAATGTAAGAACTCAGGTGTTGAATAATTATGTCCAAACACTTTTAAACTTAATGTGGGTTTGGAAACATTTTTTCACACCTTGATTTTCTCAAAGGAACATTAAATAGGCAACACAATGACTGCTCTAATTCAGCACCAAGGGTAATGGTTCACATTTCAGCAACAACAAACCTATGTAATGATGCTAGCTTTTGTATGCTAGTCCTGTCAGGGAATGTTACTAACCAGCCTATGGATGTTGACAAATATCTTTTTTTTTTTAAATGGCTAACAGAAAGACTAGAGATACTTCTAATTCACCTCTACAGTGCAGGGTGACAAGTAGCTTCAAACACTTTAGCCGCTTTCCAATTGAAATTAGCAGGTCCACCCAGGTTTGAAAAACCTTAACCGTCTTTACAATTGGCACTAGCTTTTTCCATAGGCAAAAAAAAAAGCCTGGTCTGATCCCCTGTTGGCAAGCTGTGTGGCCTCGTTCCCCACTGCTGCATATCTGAAGACACCATCATGCTGCTTTGCGTCGCTGATTTAATACGTGCAACCAAAATCAGGAAAGTAAACAATGAATGGAGAGTGAGTCAGGCCGTAGTCAATGTGTTTTTTTGTTTTGCACTTTGTCCCTCCTCAAAATGGCTGGAAATCAGTGGGTGATTTTCTAGTGCAGATGGAACATAAGTGACATGAATCTGTGGCTGAAGCAGATTTGCTTTGGTACGTTATATCAGACGCAACTGGTGCAATGTCAGGACCTAAGCACGTACTGCTCAACGTTGGGCAGTACGTGCATCACGCGTCACTTGCAGAGTCATTTGATGTGGGTTGATGCTGGTCTGTGGGAAAGGCTCACAAAGTGGTGTCTGTATCTTTAGACACCACATGTGTCGTATAAACATTTTTGTACTGGTAAGAAACCACCTGTTTCTTGCCAGTTAATTACAGCTCAGCCTTGCTTCAGCAAAAATGCATGATGTTTGACTTCAGTCTACTCCTCTTCTTGTAGACAACATCTTCAGCTTTGGAAAGGTTGCACCTAATTGAATCACAAGTTAGATGACAATGACCAACTTTAAAAGCATTAAATATCAATGCAAATGGTTATTAGAAACTAACTCGCCCATTAACAGTCTCACATGTTGTCATTGTCCTCTACAGCTGCAGACTCAGACGTTTATTCTGATACTTCCTGATGAAGTTGATATGATTAACTTTTAAGAATGGTTTTTGTTAAGTTATGTAAAAGACAACAAGAAAAGGGAAATTATCCTGCCTGTTCTCACATACCAAGCTCATTCAGCAGTTTCCCTGGCAATAGCATCTTGTACAGATGTTTGACTCCCAAAATCTAATTTCATTTTAATGTAATGCTTTCCCTCAATCTGAAATGATGAGTGATCACTAGCAAATTTCCTATCAAAAACCTTCTGGTTACAGTGCAACCTGAAAACCTTTGGAAGGATTTACAGATTAGCAGCCCTTTTGAAATTCCCAGGGAGCAACTCTACACACATTGGCCCTCATTTATCAAACGATTGTACGACAAAAATCTGTGCGTACGACCATTTCCACGCAAGACTCTGCATTTATCAATTATAACGTGATTGTAGGATACGATCAAATCTCATGACAGCTCTGAGTTCGTGTACGCAAGTTTGGGTCAGTGAGGGTTTGCAGCGCAGCAGAACATGAAAATATTTAACCAAACCGCAAACTGTAATTTAAACATAATTATTCACATATCAGCACTAATTAACTAATTTCCAAAGAAAAAGAAAAAGGAAAAAGTGAATGTAGAATGTATTCCCAAAATTGCAAAAATAGCTGTGACTGAATTTAATTCCTCCATTTATCTCAACAAATTATTAAAATCATGAACATATAGTTCTAGGAGACAAGTGCTTTGCACTCTTCGTGCATCTCATCACCCCGCTGGTAAAACTGCCACATAGGAGCCGAGGAAGGCATCAGTACGCACACACGCGCAGGTGCCCAGGTGGAGCGCTGCTTCAGACTGCAGGAAGGCAGGTGGGTGTCGTACGGTCCGACTCGGACCCGGCGGAATGAGACGCTGCTTTAGACTCTGAGAAAATCTACAACACACTCCTGTCCTGTGCAGTGCTGCACATCGCTCGGACCGCTAGAGAGTTTTGATACGCAATCAGAGGAGAAGATGCGGCGGGAGCCGCCCTGCAGCCCCCACTGGGCTATATGGAGGAGACGGCAGCTGATTCCCGTCATTTCTAATAAGTAATAAATACTTTAAAGTTGTATAAGTACTCAGTCAGTAGACCGTCTGTTAGCTTTGCAAATGCAATCTTTTTTTCTGTCCCTGTCTGGGTCAGGCTCGGATCTGACCGGCATCCACCTGTCACCTGTTAGAGTGCAGCGGTTGGACTCATGACCGAGGGGGGGCCGGTGCCGGTGAAATCTTTTGGTGGTAAGTTTCATATTGGACCACTTTTTCTTGACCCATTGGCTAAAGAATTGTGACGTTGCCACTGGATGTGGGCTATTATTAAATTTCATAACTAATAAAACGAATAAACCATATCAGCCAGGCCTTGATTGAGACTTTTGTTAATATCTCAGCTGGTCATTCACACCGGTGAGGCTGACTGGCCTCTTCCGTGCAGCGTTTTTGTGCACGTCTCTGACTTTGGTTTTTAAGCTGCCAAACAGCACCTCTTTAATCTTCCCCACCTCACAAATGAGGAATTCTGTCTTGATCCCCCAAAAGTTTCTTTTCTGGCAGAATCTCTCCTCTCCACGGTTCAACCTCGCTGGGCTCATCATTATGCATGTTTAAGGGCGTAACCGTGGGCGTGACATTTAAATGACGATGGATTTCAGCTGTGAAATTTATCAAGACTTTTGTTCGTACGCCGAGACTGGTCCGATACGAACGTTTTAATAAATCACACGTGGGTCCAATCGTACAACCATTTTTACGATAAGATGTGCGACCATTTCTACGATCGTTTGATAAATGAGGGCCATTATGTAATGAGGCCTCAGTTGGTGTAATCACTTGACCTTTGGCATGCTGGAGCCTACTATAGTTTGAAAGTTTAGCCATTTAACCATTTGCAGATTGATGGGCGGTAGTAAGTGCTTCTCTTAGATCATTGCTGATGTCTTTCCTCTTTGGCTGTCTGTTAAAGGCAGGTTACACTGTAGGAGATCCTGGAAAATTGGCTCAAGCAAGTTGCATTTTAAAAAGTACGCCTGCCCAAAACCCTGCCTCCGGAGCCCAGGAATGTGTGTACCGGTCTTTTACGAGCAGGTTGGTGAACATGACCGATAACTGCTGAGTGGATAGCTTGTTAGCTTGCTAGTAAACAGCTGGGGAACCACGTATCTAGAAGTGATAATTTGCTCACCTCCAACTCCTTGTATAACATACACACTGCAAACATCAACACCACCATGACTTGATCCACATCTGTTTTTTTCTTTTTGGTCGATTTTAAGAGCAAATAGCTTCACAGATGACTGCAGTGAGCAGCCATGTTTGTGTACACAGACGTTCACGGTGCATTCCAAGTTCATGCTGTGGGGGAGGGGGTGGGGGTAGTTCAGTTTGATAGACATCATCAATCAATCAATAACAACCAGCTATTCAAGACAACTGAATGTTTTTTTCCAGTCCTTTCCGGTCCACAGGTGAGTAAATTTTTAAAATTTTTGTGTCACAGCAGTTAATTATTCGGCTGCAATCCTGCCTTTAACACACACACTTTAATGCTGTAGAACAGCTGATGATGATCAAATAATCAGTGCACTGATTAGCAGCAGCTGTCTGCTACTACACTTACCATCTAAATTCCTATGGAAGCAGGAAGATGCATTGAATCAGTAGCTGTGCCTTATTTAAGGGTCTGCATTCTTCAAAGTGTGGATTCGTTGACACTCACAGCGGCGTGTCAAGTATTGTCCCATTTTCAAATCCTCCAAATAAGCCTTCGAATCCACCCTACAAACCAGTGCTTTCTTTGGCCTGTAACAAAAGCTACTGGCAGTGTATCCTTCGCCGCCTCATTTCTCCTAGAATTCATTGCACACAAGATGGCAGAGAATGAGCAGCAGACTTATGAGTGTAACATTTGGATATATTCATGGATTTTAGGTGTCAAATCAAGTTTTTACCAGCTGGAAACAATAGTCTCTGTAGACAACTTAAGTATACAGTTGAGCTGAAAATTGATGTTTTTTGGCTCAGAAAATGCATATTGTTTGACATCATTCAGGTGTAAATGACTAGTTGATGGGGTGTTAAAGTTCAGGCAATGACATAAATAAAAGGGAATAAAATTCCCAGTTCTATTTAGTTTTTACAACGTACCTGAAAGAAATTAGCAGAAAGAATAGCTGTGGAATTTAACAGTTTGTAGGCAACAGGACTGGAGCACTATGTGAAGTTTTCGTAGACTAGTCTGTCCCAATTTAGCCGCCTACTGTTTCAGAAGGCTGCTTCGGAGTGCACAGAATAAAAGGACACTATAGCCTACGTAGTATGTATTCTGAAGTGTGCAGACCCTGAAATGAGACATGTCTAGTATGTTTACCATTTTGGCTTAGGTTTGTCAAACACAATGATATTGTTACGTAGTGGTAGAGCCCACCACTGTAACTATGTTTTTGGTCTAAGGGTCAACTGAAAGAAGTAAAATGAGGAAGATGTTTAGTACTGGTTTCTGGAAGATGGCAATGAAAGGGGGGACTGACCTGCGTGATGGTGGTTGCCCAATAGGGCCTGGTAGGGTTGTTTGGCCTTTCAGCGGCGAGCCCAGGCAGTGTCTTTGGTTCAGGTTTTATTTTTAACTTAAAGGGACACTGTGTAATCGCGAGCAGCTCCCTCGTACTTTTCATGCTGCGTTTGCGTGAAACCAGGCAGACCGACGACAGCTGCTGCATGTAAAGTTATCACCGGCCTCTATGTGAAGATGTGGTCCGTCAGTTACAGTGACATTGTCATGGCGATGTCGTATTGTTTTCCTTGACCCATGTTTTACCGTCTTTCGCTCAGCTTCATTGATTAAAATGACATCTGGTTTGTTACCAACGGCCGTCTGCCCGACTGCACATGAACGCAGCATCAGTGAGACGCTGGTTTCTCCCCACTGCAGCGTGGTGACTTTTCAAAGGCATTACCTCGAACTGAGCTGAAAACTCCGGTGTGTCCGGTGAGTTTCTGTGTTTTCCTACTGTTACGCTTCTCCCGAACACAAAAACATGGCGATACGACATGGCAGCATGTCAGCATGATGTGTAAATGAATGATACAAACGGCAAATTTAGAACTTAGAGGAGCACTTCAGTTTGTTTATGGGAGTGATTACTGATTAATAAAAAAAACACTTTTGAACCAAATAATCAATTTTTGTGAATAAATAACAGGAGAACTTACACAATATCCCTTTAAAAGAAGGGGGTCGTGGCAAAACAAAATAACTGTACTGGAGGTAATGGGACATAACACAACACTTGGCAGAGGTTGGTGGCGTTCAGTCTGGCTTCCTTGGGAGCTGGCCCACACACTCCCAGCTGCAGATCCTTAACCCCAATTAGCTGAAGTGCCCCACCACCAAGCCATCTCACCAATGGTGCCTTCATGGCTTTAGGACACCAGAGTGCTACCAAACACAGTCACCCCAAACATTAGCTGGGTTTACATGGACCCAAATAAACCGATTGCTTTTAGTTTAAAAACTCTTTCGGAATGAAAATGATTCATGTAAACACCTCTTTCCGAATGAAAAGTGCTGAACCGAATGAATTTTCATTCGGTTTCACAAGTGTAGAATATTCCTTTCCCCAAACCGAATGGGGTAAACGCTGAATCTGCAAGTTGTGAGGTTGCGCTCTTACAGCAGATGCTTCGACAAGACGTCAACGTGCAACGAGTGAGGTTTCCTCACTTTGACAGATGGCTGTGAACAACGTAATTCCCTGGACAGCAAAAGAAAGTTTGTTTTTATACCTGCGTCTTTATTAAATAACGTGATGTAACATCATTCTGCGCAGGTCAGACAGGATTATTCTGAATAAATATTGGTGCATGTACACACCAGATCGGAATGAATTTGTTCCCATGTAAACAGCTGCTCTAAAATGGGTTGTCATTCATTTGAGCGTTATTTACCTAATTTTTAGACCTGGTACAGCCCAGAGAGCTTTTGATTTTACTTTAATTATTAATTTTTAGAGATGATAGTTTTTCATTTTTGCATGACTGCATACAGTATGTTCTATATACTAAATGTAAGACACCCCCCTCCATTATACCAGTAGCACTGCAGAGAAATTAAAAAGCACAATTTGTCAGAAATGTATATGCACATTCAACATTTTGGTATAAAAGCCTTTAAATAGGACATTTAAGGACAACACTGTGGTTCAAGCACTCCAAGCGCCCAGCAGCTTCTAAGCTTTTTGTGTCAGCGCAGTGATGCAAAATTACTTGCCATGTCACAGGATGCCGTTTAATAATGGCCCGCATGATAAATTGCTTTAATCAGTGGAGCAGGCTTTTCCTGTAACTTATGATACAGGAAGCTTGTGAAGAGAATTGTTATGCCAAGCCTCATTGAGTTTCTTAATGTGAATCTTTAAATGTCCACAATTAGATTAAGGCTGTGACACGGCGGCTGGCCCAGCTAGCAGCAGATCAGCCTCTCTGACGGCTTCTTCTTCTTCTGAGCAATTGATGAAGGCAGTGGAGAGCAAAATAGAGGAGTGATGTGTGTGTGTGCATGGGGGACAGGAGTCAGTGAATGGATCAATGGAAGTCATTATTTGGTGCTTACCGTTTGGCCAGGTCAGAGTGTGATGGATGTGTTGTGGCAGGTAATGGTCTTCTGCAGCTTCTGCCTGAGCAGGCGGAGATGATGAACTCAGATATGTTCACTTGTCAACAACCCGTCCTGACTTCATCTGGTTCAGCGGCCACCAGTGGAGCTTGTGCACCGCCTCATGCTCTATCAGAAGAATCTGTGGTAAAAATAGCAGGATAAAATATCAAGTATGACGCAGATTAATATAATCACAAAACTGACCTGTGAATTTCTACTCATTAACTGAAAAGATTAACTTTTATTTTCTCAGAATCCAGAGTCATGTTTTTCTACTCTGTTGTTTTGTTCTGGCCATTCTCTCCAGGGTACCATTGTTTGGTATCTCACATTTTCATTTCTGTTTCTGTCAAAGTGCCGCCAACTTTGCAAATTTGTCACTAGATCTAGTTATGGTTTAAGTGACTATATTTTAGAAGAAAACAGTCCTCAGTATTGCCCAAAAGGAGTGAGGTCTCCGTGGCATCAGTGTTGTTGTGCTTTGTTGTAATGGCTATGAACTGTAACAAAACACTTGAGAGATTCTGTTTAAGTGATCCTAGTTGTTGGGACTATAGTAGAAAACAGAGGAGATACCTTCTTTGGGGTATGACATTTTCTTTCAGATGAAGCTGTGTTTAAAAAATTAGGACTTTTTGAGCAGAGTAGAAGTCTCAGGATTGCTATCTGATATTAGAAACAGGAGAATATATAATTAGAGGGAAATCAAATATTCACTGGGAATCTGCCTCTATATACTGGATATTTATTAACTTGGATTGAAAATAGATTGAAAACACTGGAACTATACCATTTTAGTTGGCACAATGTCAATTAGTCAAACAGAACATGTTTTCCAGACATTTGACCAACATTTGGCTGCTTAGCAGCTGCTTAGAGACTTTTCTGTCCAGTGAAAAGTATTTTATGCCTTTATTGTTTTCTAACATTCCTAAGCATTGCCTTTGATCAGCTGGGGGAAAATTTGAATTTTAGATTTAAAATTAAGTTGCTGGTTTAGCCTCTTAAAATTGGTAGTTAGCCTTCAAAGGCTTGTTAAAAGCCTATAATTCAACCATGAGCTAGCCATTGACATCCCTTGACTAGTACCCAGCCTATATCCTAGTGATATTATGCTCCAGCCTGTCTACTTTACTCTACCTCAGTCTTATAAACTAAAAGTACTGAGTATTGCTTTGATAATGACAATTTCGGTATGATATACAGTTGTGTGAAAAAGTTTTTTTTTTTTTGCATGTTTGTCACACTTATATGTTTCAGATAAAACACATTTAAATGTGAGACAAAGATAACACATATAAACAGAAAATGCAGTTTTTAAAGGGACTAGAGGCAGGAATTTTAAACAAAAACATACATGCATGTCCATTTTTTTTTAATACTAATGGGTGATGAAGCGCTAAATACCAAAAAGAACATTGCCACCCATGTTTCTCTCCGTTGCCTTGAACAGGCTGTGTGCTGCAAAATACGCTGCAATTCGGTGTCCGAATTTCCTGCGCTGCCCTGCGGACGTGACGTCAAGTGACCTACATCTGCAGTTTTGATACAGAAAGAAGACGGTCGCGGTAAATTCAAACACTGTAAGTGATAGTTATGGATTCTTCTGCCGTCAGCAAACGATCCAGATCAACTGAAAGACACTAAAAAGTGTAACTACGAAGAAAAAGGTGAGTAAACAACATTATAGCTTCAGTTTGTGCACGCTCCCGTGACGGCTTGGCTCGTGGCTGCAGTTACCTGAAGTGCCAGTCGTGGCTGTCGCGAGTTTTGTTTCTTAACCTTGCTTCAAGTCCCTTTAAATGAAGATTTTTATGGGGGGTTGGGGGGGATCCAAACTTCCATGGCCCTGTGTGAACAACTGATTGTCCCCCTTGCTAAAACATAAATACTCCGATTTATCACATATTTGGAAAGTTGAGTTCAATTTATCTAGCCACACCCAGGTTGGATTACTGCCACACCTGTCCTCAATCAAGAAATCACTTAAATAGGACCTGCCTGAGGAAGTTAAGTAGACCAAAAGATCCTCAAAATCTAGACATCATGCTGTGATCCAAAGAAATTCTGGAAATGATGAGTAACAAAGTAATTGAGATCCATCAGTCTGGAAAAGGTTCCAAAGACATTTCTAAAGCTTTGGGACTCCAGTGAGAGCCATTATCCACAAATGGCGAAAGCATGGAACAGTGGTGAACCTCCCAGGAGTGGCCAGTAGACCAAAATTACCCCAAGAGCACAGCGACGACTCATCCAAGAGGTCACAAAAGACCCCAGAACAACATCCAAAGGACTGCAAGCCTCACTTGCCTCAATTAAGGTCAGTGTTCATGACTCCACCACAAGAAAGAGACTGGGTAAAAATGGCCTGCATGGCAGAGTTCCAAGACCAAAACCACTGCTGAGCAAAAAGAACATAAAGGCTCATCTCAGTTTTGCCAGCAAGCATCTTGATGATCCCCGAGACTTTTGGGAAAATACTCTGTGGACTAATGAGATAAAACTTGAACTTTTTGGAAGTTGAAGGTCCCATTACATCTGGCGTAAAAGTAACATGGCATTTCAGAAAAGGAACATCATACCAACAGTAAAGTATGGTGGTGGTAGTGTGATGGTCTGGGGCTGTTTTGCTGCTTCAGGACCTGAAAGACTTGCTGTGGTAAATAGAACCATGAATTCAGATGTCTACCAAAAAATCCTGAAGGAGAATGTCCGGCCATCTGTTGGTGACCTCAAGCTGAAGCGCACTTGGGTTCTGCAGCAGGACAATGATCCAAAACACACCAGCAAGTCCACCTCTGAATTAAGAAAATCAAAATGAAGACTTTGGAGTGGCCTAGTCTAGTAACCTGAATCTGATTGAGATGCTGTGGCATGACCTTAAAAAGGTGGTTCATGCTGGAAAATCTTCCAATGTGGCTGAATTACAACAATTCTGCAAAGATGAGTGGGCCAAAGTTCCTGCACAGCGCTGTAGAAGACTCACTGCCAATTATCACAAACGCTTGATTGCAGTTGTTGCTGCCAAGGGTGGACCAACCAGTTATTAGGTTTAGGGGGCAACCACTTTTTCACGCAGGGCCATTTAAGTTTTGAATTTTTCCCCCTTACTAATAAAAATCTTCATTTAAAAACTACATTTTGTGTTTACTTGTGTTATCTTTGTCTCACATTTAAATTTGTTTGATGATCTGAAACATATAGGTGTGACAAAGATTGGAATCAGAATCAGAATGGCTTTATTGTCATTGTTACCAGCGTACCAGTACAGTGAAATTGCTTTCATTACAACCCATCCAAGATCAGACAGACGACAGACAAACAACAGACATAACAGAACATACTGGAACCGGGAGCACGCGCTCCATGTTTGCAGATACATAGTGAAAAGATAACATCCGGAGAGGTGGGGAGAGGGGACAAAAAAGAAACCACTGTCCCGCCCTCTACAGAGGACGTGGCAGTGGCTTAAAAAAACACAACTCAGTACAATTAAGCACATATGCAGACACTCACAACATCATGAGACATACTGTATAGCCAGTTGGGGGGGGGGTAAGGACCAGCGGTGCAGTGGGATAAGGGATGTGTGTGAGTCAGTAAGTTGATGTGTGTGCGTCAGCGGGACAGCAAGCCCACAGTCCGTATGATGATACGATGGCCTTGGTTGGAGCCAGTGGATCCCCCTGTTCCCATGAGTGGGAGAGGGGGAGGGGTTGCAGAGCTTCCACTTCGGTGGTTTCTCAAGGGAAGTTTACAAGGAAGTCAGATTATGTAGAAATTTCAAGTGTGGTGAATCGATCATGTCCCATTAATAACGCTTTTCAATTTCTCAAGATTGACGTCCACCTTGCGCAGCAAGTCCGGAACCTCCGCCTACTTGCCACTCTGAGTTAGAATGGTGTCAAGCTTCCGATTCTGCTCACAAATCGCATTAGTCTGAGTGTTGACAACACGGTAAAAAGCCTCAGGCAGCCTGCCAACAGCTACCGTGAGCTTACAATTTTGCAGATAAATCAGGTACATGCACACTCCAATCAGCAGGAACCCAATTACAGACAGCACAGACAGACAAGTAATCCTCCACTTTCCCTATGAGTCCATTACTGTATGTATTCGGCTGTGTGACTTTCTGTGGGGCAAGAAGGCGCCCCCATGCCTTGTCTTTGGGTGGAAAAACATCCATGATTCAAAAATTGAAGTTTAGGAGAAAACGCAGACAGAGGCTCTGAGATTCGACAAGACAAAGATCGGAGGAAAAGCAGGCAGGGAGGAAGCAGAGAGAAGCACGTCTGCACTCGCTGAGAGCAAAAAATGAGAAATCAGGAAGGGGCAAACACTTTTTCACACAACTGTATTTGGTGTCCATCATTCTATTGTGAGAAAAGATTATACAGTGGATTATATTCAAGATGGCTACCAGTAATCCCAGGATTGGACATTACAGCAAGTTCAATCCAAGTTTAGACCATGCAATACTCTCTGCAGGATGGATGATTGGATGGATGGATAAGCCTGGTAAGGATTGAGACAGGAGAGTTTGAGGATGGATGGATAAGGGAGGAAGGATAGATGGGTGAGGTAGGGTAGGATGGATAGATGAGAGGAAGGATTAATGAATGAATAAGGTGAGGAAAATGAAAAAAATTAGGGAAGAAAGGGTGGATGGATAGGTGGAGAGAGGATAAATACAGGTAGGTGAGAGAAGGGGAGGATGAAAGGATGAATAAATGAGAGAAGGTAAGAATGGGTGAAGAAGGATGGGATGGATGGATATGGAAGGCTGGTCAGGTGAGTCTCTCAGCCACTCACTTGGGGCAAAGTCGTCATCGTATGGATCTCTGCCTCCGATAAGTCCAAGTTTTTGGTCATATCATTCCTGAGATGCGGCAGCCAAACTGTCCCTGTACTGTTTTTTTTTTTTTTTTGTATTTTATTTTGGAAGTCATGTTGCTCACATCAATATCGTTACATTGTTTAGATCGTTTGACCCAGAAAATGGCAGACAGGCCCCGACATCCGGGTACTATTTGGTTACAGCAGAAAGGGTCTATAATGCATCTAAAGCGACACCACACGTTTGAATGTTACTGGTACAACTAGAAAACAGAATAATTTAGCGCAAACAAGTGTAAAAACAGCAGTATGTTACTTATGATTTTTGTGTATTCAGGCAATCTGACCAAAAGAGTAACCTACTGTGATGTTTAGTTTCTGGGAGAATGAGTGAAATGAAAGTGGAGCTGTTTCTGTTAAATGCTGCTCTTTAAACTCAAATGGTGAGGTGAAAGCATGTTGTTTTTTTGTTTGTTTTTTTATTGAAAAGTGTAAAAAAAAAAAAAAAAAAAAAAAAAAAAACGAACAGCAGGATTTTATTTTAAAACTTTTTTTTTTTTACGGTTATTTTTTTCTCATTCAAACAATATTGCAGAAAAAGAAACAAAACAAACAGCTTTGATGTTAAATTTTAGTGAACTTGTTAATAAAACATATTTGTATTTTCCATTACTGTCCCGAAAAAAAACAACAAAAAAACAAACAAAAACAAACCATGACTTGTGTACCGACGTACATACCAAACTGTGATTTTTGTGTACCGTTACAGCCTTAGTGTTGTCGTTCATTTTTTGAGAAGGACCAGATGACTGATTAGGACGTACTGAGACATCAAACCTGAGAGGAATAAATAAAATGTCCCATATTTTTTGTGTTTAAAACACTTTGACTTTGGAGGTTTCCTTTCTAGTGATGGGAAGACCGATTCTTTTGGCTGACTCGGATCTTCTACTCTCGAACAGTAAAAAGAACGAATCTTGAACGAGTCATTTCGTTCATTTTTACAGCAGGTGGTGCTGTAGCCCTGAGTGAGCTCCAAGTCATTGCTCGTATCTCACAACATGACCGAATCACTCGATTCACTCTGTTGCTCGGCGACGGCGTCACTCGCAGCACACAAACTAAATACCTGGTGCAGTGGAAGCTCACAATATGTGTAGCAGCCGGACTCAAGCCAAGGATGAACCACTCACCTCCTTCCTCCTGGCTCAGCTGCACATAGGACCACACAGTGACAGTGTCAGCTCACGAATCACCTCCTCCCTCCCGGGCTCCGGCTCACAGGTAGTCGCGCGGGCTCGAGTCAGTTTCAATACGCCCCCCCCCCCCCCCCCCCCCCCCTCCTTTCTCCTTCTCGGCCCTCCGCGCTCGAGCTGTCTAAAATACCACAAGCAAATCAAAATGTGTGAAAACCCAGAAAAGCAAATACACGCCTCAGTAAAGTCATTTGTGTTCTGTTTCCTCCCTGATATTATTGTTTACAACAGCGCGACAGTGACCAGCCAGCTGTCACATGACAAATGAACAAGGACTCAGGAGTCCGACCCGCCACCGCCAGTGTACTGCTGCCACAGTCTGAGCTGTGAACGAAGACCGACATACTGGTTGAACGAGAACGAGAAGGACGTACTGGTTGTTACACAGCCTGAGCTGTGAACGAAGACCAATGAACGGTCACCGAGAAGGACGTACTGGTCTGAGTCGTGAACGAAGACCAATGAACGGTAACCGAGAAGGACGTACTGGTCTGAGCTGTGAACGGAGACCGACATACTGGTTGAACAATAACCGAGAAGGACGTACTGGTCTGAGCCGTGAACGGAGAACGAGAAAGACCCGTTCAGCCCGAGCTGCTGCTGTCACATGACAGCTGGGAGAAGGGAAGAGTGAATTTAAAACAAATGTACACAATTAGCAATAACAATTTAAACAAAAGTAATAAAAGTTTAATGAGATGTTTATGTGGTACATTTATTATGTCCAAAATGTATTATTATTATTATCATTATTATCATTACTATTATTATTGATTATTTTATTTTTTAAATGGCAGAATAAAACACAATCAATGTGTTGATATAAATTAAAACATTTATTAACAAACACACTTTACGTCATCAGATACACAGTCACACTGTGCACATCTACAAGCCCACTAATCATTTGTGATTTCATGATTAATGTATATGTCAGATGTGGACAACGGACAAATGAATGAACATAAGATATCAGACATCATTCCTTGTTGGTCTCCTCTCCACAGCCCCATAACCGTAGCGCACTCACGTGACAAATGAACGAAAGAAAGATCTGTACTGATCCGTATGAAAGATTATGAACGAACTAAAGTGCTTGCTCCTCCTCACCACACAGCATGAGCAGCCTGACTGTCACAAAAGAACGATACCTGTGGACCGACACAGTTGGTTGAGTCATGAACTAATCATTTCTGTTTCCTGTCGTCCTGCTGGCTGGCTGAGCTTACAGCTGCTGCCGTGTGGCGAGAGAGCGCAGTGCATGAAAATGAACGAATCGCTCTCTGAGAGGACTCATTACTCCCGAGTCATATAAAAGATTAGTTCATATTGAACGAATCGTTCGTGAACGACACATCACTATTCCTTTTATTTTAATCTCAGGCAGTTTGGTAGATTTAATGTGGAAAAATCTCTCCAAGCTCCTTTACAAGCACACAAATACTGTCTTGTGTTGCATATTCTGTGATATTCTTTGCGCCCACAATGTAACCTGTATGCTTTTTTCCTTTCTAACGGTGAATCAGACCATTTTAAAAGGTGCCTCAGGGACTGGAATTTACTTAAACCCGACAAACATCTAAGCACGGATCTTTTTAAGACGTGCTGAAGGAGCCATCGAGGCCAGAGCCAACTATTAGAGCTGTGGCTTTGAATGGTTTCATCATATTTGTCAGAAGACGAAGAGGCGGCGGACTCAGCTTGTTTACCAAGCTGCTCAAAATATTTCTAATGCACTGAAAACAAACGGGCGAGCCAGAGAGCGATGCAACTGTTTAACTCCGGTTGAAATCAGCACTTGAATCTTACATCAGTGTTGCATTCATTCCAGGGCGAACCACTCGATTTCTTCTTGTGTCATCTTCACTGTGTGTCACAACAAATAAGAGCAATTACTGAGAGCCCCACATGCTGAGATGTGGAGAAAAGCGCGAGCGGCGTCAACATCCAGTTACTTTCTTGGCAGATCGAAGCTCGCCATGCAGGCGACTCGTGGTCCAAGTTAGAATCGGAGATTGGATGAGAAATGAAAAGCCGTTTGCCAGCCGATAGACAGACGGACACAGTTGGGAACTGGACAAGCTGTCAAATCGTTGGTGCTTCTTCATACAAGGAGACAGTTAATTTGACCCAGGAGAGAGCAGAGAAATTGATTTTAACTCTGTTAAATTAAGTCTACTGAGGGACTCGGGGGCACCGGTCTCATGGGTTCATTTTATCCCGATGTGAAGATGATGAGGAGCCGCGCTGCCAACGGCAACTTTGTCAAGAGGGTACTGACAAGCTTTACTTGCTCACTTTCTTACTCTTTAATTGCACACGCACACACTCAAGTTAGAGATTCATACGGTAAGCTGCAACCTCTGTGTGAAGACAGAAACCTTCCATCTTCCGAAAAATCAGCTAGCTGAAAATGGAAGCCAAACAAAGAACTTTACATAAGTCAAAGAAATTGCAACAAATATCAGGGTTAAAACACACAGTATACTACGATACAAAGTGACCATGCTGCTGTGTTTAACAGCCATATCAGTTGCAGAAGTGTCAGGAATGAAGGACTCAGGACGTAGATGGGGAAAAAAAGAGAATGAAATACCATACATAAGGGGGAAAAAAATAAATAAGTTTATTAATATTTTATAAAAGAAGAAAACAAGCAAAAACATGGGATGGTGTTATGGCCACCTGTTTACTAACTTCATCTGTCTCTCATTCCATATGCAAATCCTCCTGTTTCAGCGCTCCTGTATGATTGGCTGAGCACCACACCACCATCAACTCCTCCCTCCCCACCTGCTCACAACTGATCAATCTCACCTGGAGCTGCTGGCATGCAGCTATAAAAACCCAATAGGTTGGCAACTGTTTGGCCCGGGAACAGGCTGTCTGCCCTCAGTGGGTTTTTTTTTGGGTTTTTTTGTGATTTTTTTTTTTTTTTTTATATGTTTTTTTTTTTGGTTAAAGGGGGTGTAAAGGGGAAAAAAGAAGAAAAAAAAGAAAAAAAAAAAGAAAAAGAAAAAAAAGGGAAAAAAAAAAGAAAAAAAAAAAAAAAAAAGGAAAAAAAAATATGGATAAGTTGCTTTTCTTCAAACCATTTTAAATTGAAATGTTTGTGAAATATTTAATCACACACACAGTGATTTTCCCTCAAGGCATAATGCTGCATGTATGATCATCACGTACCGGTGCCACAGCAGTGGCACATTATTGAATAGTAGATTGAACACCCTCTCAGGATTGACCCTCACAGTGTGTTCAGACCAAGCGCGATTTGGGCGTCAAAATCGCGCCTGACGCCCAAAGTTGGACGCTTGGTCACTAAAAAGTCAGACACTTGATTTCCACGTCTTGACGCCCTGACGCACGCCGCGGGAGGAGCCTCTGCTTTTTCTTTTTCCTTTCACCGGTCTGTCTGCACCATGGCAGGTGCAGGAGAGAGAGCGGCTCGGCTTTATGTGATAAATAAAGCAGGGAACGTCGTCATCGGACGTCTCTGCTCTGTGTCCGGTTCACCAAATGATTCCAGGTGATCTGACTGTGATGAGTTTCTGATCCGGCCCAGTTTAACGTCTTGCTGTCCCGATGCGGGGCAGCATTATCAGCCCAGTACATCCCATCAGGACAGCAGGTCATCAAACCACTGTTCAGAAACTGGGACTGGACACAGATCAGTTTATCCTCCTCTGTCTTCAGAGAGAGAGAGAGGAGAGTCCCCTGGTTTTTCTGGGTGTTTCCTCTCCTGTCAGAAAAAGTGTGTCTGTGTCATGACTCGCTCTGATTGGTCGACGCCCCGCGTCAAGACGCCAAAGTTCAGATTTTCCAACTCCGCCGTCTGACGCCAAATACTCAAAACTCGACGCGCCGCGCCGGACGCACGAATTGTTTTTCGACGCCTCCCCGACGCGCGTCGGCCATTGACTTTGCATGTAAACCTGACGCCCTTGACGCCCAAATCGCGCTTGGTCTGAACACACCGTCAGACCAGGCAAACACTGGAATCTCTCCTTCTTACCAAATGTCATTTTATTCATGATGTGGGTTTTGCTGGAGGCCACGTAACTCGTTTGTGTCCCAGGATTAGGATCAGGGTCTGGGTCAGGGGTCTGCAGCCTTTTGCTCCAGAGCCACAAGTGGCTCTTTGGGCTTTCCATAATGGCTCAGTTTGACTAAAAATAATGAAGAGCCAACAAATATTTTTGTAAATATAAAATTTGTAGTTTTTTTCATTGAATAATTTTGTTGAATTACCACAACATGACACTAAAAGTAGTCATTAGGTTATAGGGCTTATTCCCTCATAATTCCCCACATCTACATTTTTATTTATTTATCCTACCTTTTTTTAGACTGTAAAGTCGAAATATAGAAAATCTGATTGAAGAAAATGTATCAATCTTTTTTTTGTACTTTTCTTTTCTAACCCCAAAATAATAAATAAAATTGTGATCCCTTTAAAATGCCCGAAGTATTTCTCAAAAATGCTAAGTTACCTAGGATAAAAAAAAAAAACAGAAGTAGACCAAAAAAAATGGAAAATTTATAAAAAAGGAGAGAGGGGGGGGGGGCAAAGAGGGGAGAAGGGGAAATGGAGGCAGGGTAAATAAAGATATGGGGGGAGAGAGGGGGGGCGGGAGGGGGAAAGAGAAAGGAAGAAAAAAGAAAAAAAAAAAAGAAAAAAAGGGGGGGGAAGGAGAAAAAAACGGGAAGGGAGATAAGCAAAGGAAATACCAAAAACCGAAAACCCAAAAAAAAAAAAAAAAAAAAAAAAAAAACAGTGAACGGTAGGGGTAAGGTGTAAGGGGGGGTTAAAATAAAAAAAAATGAAAACATGTTTAAAGGATATGGAACATATCTGCGACGTTTATTTCGCTGGTTAAGGTGAAAAATGTCTCTTTGGATTGTGAAGGCTGCAGACCCCTGCTGGGGTGAGGAGATGTGGGAGGGTATCTTTATCTCCCTGGAGATACCCATCACATTCACCTGTATTTGGGATTAAGTGAGATAGAAAAGCGACTGTGCACGGAAACAATATCATTCCTGGATGTGACAGATGTTGAGACACGGTCTAATAATATTATCAAGGTGAATGGCACGTGTAATTTATGCCTCTACATCTACGGGACCTTTTCGTCTGACTGCAGGGGATGCCGCTGCTCTCTGAAACAAAGCCAGATATGTTAACATAGCCTGGAACAAAACCAGGTTATGTTCACAGCATATGTCCCCGGATAAACTTAGCTAGATCAGCCATTTTGGAACAGAAAACCCAAGGTTACCATTTAATCTGGGTTAACATAGCCAGCTAAGCCACTAAGCCTCCTTTTTGGAATATGCCACAGGTGTTTTCTGTAATGTTCAAAAATACTTCTGCACTTGGAGGTATTTTGAACCACATTTCACAGGAAAGGTGCTCTGATGTGTCTGGGATAGTTTTGTTTGTTTTATTTAAAAATCATTTTCAACTACAAAAATGTTTATATATAAATATAATGTATTTCACCAAATATAATTTAGTAATTTTTTTATTTATTATTAGATTCTTTAGTTTCTTGTTATTTGAATTACTATTGTCAATTTAGCCTCTTCCTTGGTTGGAGGGTATGAATAATTTTGAGGGCGGCTTGTATGTACCTGTAGATGCAGGTGTTTGAACTTTGAAAGCTCTGATACAGATTATCTCCTCCCAACATCAACAGTTGGACAATTTATGGTGCAACAATCATAAATATACAGGGATAAATATGTAGTTTCACAATTATCATGAGTTTGGATGTATAAAATTTACAAAAATTTGGTAAATTTACAAAAAAAAAATATTGCAGCACACTGTATCTTGCTGTGACGTCATCACACCGTCAGAAGCACTTCCGTTCCTATTTTTTTTAATAAACAAAATGATCCATTCCAACATGTAGCAATGCCTCGCTCAAGCAAACTTGCAAAACTTTGCGCACCAGCCGACGAGAAGAGTCGGGTCAAAGGTTACGTGCATAATCAGGTCATTTTTTTTGGCAAAGTGATTTAAAATATATATATATATATACCATATATATATATATATATATACACACACACACCGGCCGATTTATTAGGGTACACCTGTCCAAGTGCTTGCCAAAGCAAATTTCTTATTAGCCAATTACACAGCAGCAACTTAATGCATTTAGGCATGTAGACATGGTCAAGACGATCTGCTGCAGTTCAAACTGAGCATCAGAATGGGGAAGAAAGGTGATTTAAGTGACTTTGAATGTGGTATGGTTGTTGGTTTTAGACAGGGTGGTCTGAGTATCTCAGAAACTGCTGATCTACTGGGATCTTCATGCACAACCATCTCTAGGATTTACAGAGAATTGTCTGAAAGAGTAAAAATATCCAGTGAGCAGCAATTCTGTGGGCGCAAATGCCTTGTTGATGCCAGAGGTCAGAGAAGAAAGGCCAGACTGGTTCCAGCTGATAGAAAGGTAACAGTAACACAAATGACCACTTGTTGCAACCAAAGTATGCAGAAGAGCATCTCTGAATGCACATGTCCAACCTTGAGGCGGGTGGGCTACAGCAGCAGAAGACCACACCAAGTGCCACTCCTGTCACACAGACTCGCCAAAATTGGACAATAGAAGATGGAGAAATGTTGTTGGTCTGATAGTCTCGATGTCTGCTGCGACATTCGGATGGTAGGATCAGAATTTGGTGTCAACAACATGAAAGCATTAATTCATCCTGCCTTGTATCAATGGTTCAGACAGGTGGTGGTGGTGGTGTAATGGTGTGGGACAGATTTTCTTGGCACACTTTGGGCCCCTTAATACCAACATGGCATGGTTTAACCACCACAGCCTACCTGAGTATTGTTGCTGACCATGTCCATCCCTTTATAACAACAGTGTAACCACCTTCAGATTGTTACTTCCAGCAGGATAACGCGCCATGTCACAAAGCACGAATCATCCGACTGGTTTCTTGAACATGACAATGAGTTCATTGTACTCAGATGACCTCCACAGTCACCAGATCACAATCCAATAGAGCACATTTTGAAATTTGTAGTGGAACGGGAGATTTGCATCATGGATGTGCAGCCAAAAAATCTGCAGCAACTGTGTGATGCTGTCATGTCAATATGGAGCAAAATCTCTGAGGAATGTTTCCAGTACCTTGTTGAACCTGTGCCAAAAAGGATTAAGGCAGTTCTGAAGGCAAAAGGGGTCACTAGGTACCTGGTACTAGCAAGGTGTACCTAATAAAGTGGCCGAGTGTGTGTGTGTGTGTGTGTGTGTATGTGTGTGTCATCCATCTCTTGTTTGAACAGTCTATGACTGACTCCTTATCTATGACCACATATGAAAGCAACCTTGGTCTTAGAATATCTCATTTGTGACCAAAAAGTTGGATTCGGTTCTGCCCGCCTGCGGTATGACCGTAGCCTTAGAGGCAATGGCCTCCCAGCAGTTGCACTGCTTTGCACAGCCAAGAATGAGAGGAGATGTTAGAAACCTTTTTGCAGCAGCTTACAGGCAATAGCCACAGCTACTAATGGCTTCTTCATAACTCAGCAAGGTTAAGTAACAAAAATTAAACCCATAACCATCCTGATACTTCCACTTGGATACGGTAGAGTACATTGAGTCATGTCCATAGATGCCACATCATTTTAACCCCAGCCACTTATCAGTTGTGTGTGTGTGGTTTCATGATCATGTCTGTAAGTTATCAGGACGTTAACGGCTTCTCTTCCTAACATGCTTGAGCCCAATGCAAGTGTTTTGGAATTAAACAGAACACTGACAGCAAAGATATTTAGCTGCCACCAAGCATAGGTACACACTCAGCTACTGCAGCATTTACAGAACTTGTTTTTGTTGTAGCCCTTTTTGTTCTTTGAACTGTCAGTTCAATGACAGCATTAGAGTAATCTGCCCAAAGTAACAAGATTGTCATTAAACCTTAGCACAGTTAGATCTGTGATGAGAGGAAATTGACATGTTCATGGTTAAGTGACAAAAAAAAAATTGGCTCATCGTGCTTTTGATGTATTTTACAAGTACTTATTCTACAGACTGTATTGCTGCATTTACACAAAATATGTACTTTTTCTAAATTTGTTCAATATAAATCCCATCAAAATTTTGCACTTGTTGACTTTAAGTGTAAAGTGGTTTTATATTGTAATGTTCCCTTTTAGTGGTTTCACATTTGATAAAATGGTAACTTTTAAAAATATTTTTGGGAATGTCTAATTGTAAAATAAAAAGGCGAATGAAATGATTGACAAAATCCTACAAAGAAATAATAGAAAACCGAAAGGAATGAGTGAACACATAAATAAAAATACTGGGTTCAACATCAGGAGGAGAAAACACATGGAACAAAGAGAGGATTTATTCATCGACTTCATGGCTGTTTTTTAGACAAGGAAGAGGACAGCTAGTAGGAGGCAGCTCCCCGAGGAGACAAGGCCCAGCTCCAAATCACTTGATTGGGATCGACAGCACAATCCACACATATGCTTGACTAATGAGGCAAATCAGTGCCGAGCGAAGAGGCGAAGCGGCAGCAAAAACAACCACATGTGACGGACAGACTGCAGACGGTCATCACGAGGTCGAGACAACAGAAATGTCCAAGCAGCAATTGGTTCGCTGTCATCACTTAGCAGTGTGCTAAATTGTGTTTTTAAGCGGAGAATGAGAAAATGTGTGCTTTTTTAATTTGCAAAATTGTCTGTGTTGTGACCTCCAGCATGCACACCCCTAGACAGTCAAGCTAAGTCAGGACCTGTTTGTCTCACAGAGACATGTGGACGCTCACAAGGCTGGTCAAATTACTCTTGTCACATGTTGCAGATGCAGAAGAAGCAGCAGCAGCAACACCTGTCCACTATCATTTATTTCCACTCTTATTTGACCTTTCATTTTGGTGTGATGGTCTCTTGAGATCAGAGTTGTCTCTAAAGGATTTCAACCAAGATGGCAGCAAAATTCTGTTTTTGAAAATGACTCTCACCAAAGATGACACAAATCTGGAAGAGATGCTGGAACATAAAATCTATGGCGTTACATGTGTTTCTCAATCTCAGGTTTGATTAAATGAGTGTTCGTCATGTTAGGGACATGTTGTGTTGATTCGATTATATTTAATGTTACAATCAGGTTAATGTCCGGAGCTTCAGTTGTAAGCAGCTTGGTCCCAGCAGTAGTTTGGGGTTGTGTTACGGTTGTGTTAGGTGAGTAGCCCGGCAGCCCAGCTTACATTTACAATAAGCCGTGTAAAATGAAGCCTGGTGAGCTCGCAGGCTGTCTGTGAGGCAAAAACATTATTCTCAGTCATGGAGAAGAGTAGGACTATTTGTGTTAGCGTGTTAGCACTCGTCGGGATTCAGCAATAGCTTCAGCTGAGTCGGCTGGAATCGGCTGCTGGAGTAAATAACAGCTACGCAGCTCAACGTGTTCCACATAATGGTGGTGTTTTGCTCGGTGTGTTTGTATTTGCAGATATTTATTATCAGATGAGGCGAGTGGGAGGTGGAGCAGAGGTAGAGGCAGGTGTGGTTCATGACACGCTTCAAGGATACAAATAGAAAAGCAGAAAGACTGATGAAGACAATCAAAGAGGCAACCAGGATACTTCCCTTCACAGACCCCTTCTGTAGAGCCCTATGAAATCTGTCTTATTTTTTTCTAAAATTCCATTTAAATTTTTCCTATTTTCGGTGTTTTTCCGTTTTTAATTTTTGAGAATTCCGTTTTTTATCAATTTTACACAAATTTAACACCAATACAGTGTATAAAAAAATTAAATTTAGCCAATTAATGCCGTTATAATTACTAACTTGAATGCTTTCATGCTTTTAAACATGTTTAAGGCAAAAACATGGTACAAGTTTAAACAAACAAAAAAAGAAAAATGTCAATTGTAAATAATACATAATTCAGAACAGTACTAATTTACAGATGGTGGTCCACACCATAGACTATAAGAAACATATGTCCGGGTTAGATCACCAGACACACAGGTTAATAATCATGGGTAAATTGCTCTGTCCTGTATTCTGCTGCTTTAAACCGTGTCCATCCAGAGCAGAGCGGATGGAACTAAGTCAGTCGATAAAAAGCAAAGTCGATCCAGACAATTTTTGTGCAGACTCTGGATCACATTTTACTCGGAAATATCAGCATTACATCCTAACCTGCGGCACCAAGCCATCAGCGGAGAGAATCTGACTTTACACTACGTCACACCTGGTGACGAAATGTTCGGCTGTAGTTTAATTCACCAGTAGATGCACAACAACCAAAGAAAGTGATCAAACAAAGAGCAAGCACGTGGCACGCAGGTCGGTCTGGCTAAATAACCAGGAGGAAAGCTGATGAAGCTGTCCCACGGGGCTTCCTCGTGGAGCGGAGTGGGTGTGGGTGGGTGTGCCCCCCCCCATCGTCGTCGCTCCGTTAGCACGTTATATTCTTCGTTGATCTGATTGGTTGATTTGGCGTGTCTATCACCAACATAGCTGGTGATAGCTCATTGGATAAGGCATCTGTCTAACCAGTATTTTCGCCCCTTCCCAAAACTACTCCAACAGATGATTCCCAGATGGATATGCGAGAGCAAATCCACCTGGCGGAGTCAGGTTATGACTACGTTGGGAGGAACCTAAACATACTATTTTGAAAAATTCCGATGAAGGGTCATAAAGTCCACTGAGTAGGTGGATGAATGTGGCTTTGGAATATTAAGCATGAAAAACAAGATTCGTAAACTCGATTAGCATGTGGTGCGCTCAGTAAAGAACATCACACACGGATCAGAAGAGAGATGAGATGTGCGATCTGTCTTTTATCACTGTCAAGTGTGTGGTGTTAAATCTGTGCAGGATAGATGAGTCCAGTAACGTGTTAGTATCAAAGACATCACCCCCTGTAGTGTATGCTTCATATAGTGGCATAATAATAAAATCATAATAAATCCCCCTGATGCTAAAATGTACTGACCATGAAAGTATGCTTAACTGGTAAACTACTTCAGATTTTGGGTCATAATATACGCGACGCGACCAGGCACGAGTGCCTCAACGTAAGGTGCCGTGCCTGGTCAGCTGTTCCCTCACGCTTCACGTCGGGGTTTCCCGGTCAGCTGACACCTCACCAGGAAGTCCTGACAGATCTGAGGAAGGCTGGAGTGACAGCCAAAACTGTCTGCTAGGTAAGACCAAAAACACGTCTCTTGAAAAGAAAATTCATTCATTCATTTTCTGTACCGCTTATCCAGTTCAGGGTCACGGGGGTTGCTGGAGCCTATCCCATCTATTATCAGGCGAGAGGCAGGTACATCCTGGACAGATCGCCAGTCTGTCGCAGGGCCAACACAGAGAGACAGACAACCATCCACGCTCACATTCATACCTAGGGACAATTTAGAGTGATCACTTAACCTAACATGCACGTCTTTGGATGGTGGGAGGTGAACCCCCTCCCAAGCCAGGAATGTAACCAGCGATGTTTGTATTGTGAGACTGCGGTGCTAACCACCACGCCACCGTGCAGCCCGAAGGAAAATTATCTGAGTCTGATGAACTGAAGAGAAAATGAACGTCATTGATGGGTTATAATATACATCATGAAATAAATAAATGCTACAAAATAAGTCTGCATAAGTTCGGCTTGGAGATATGTTAGTATGAACATGATAATATGTTGCTGAGATCAGCTGATGTCATGTCAACAGACTTATATCAGGTTGTTGCGGAGGAGGTGTTACACAGACCAGCCAACTTTAAAATATTCAGTACTAAGTAAGATAGACACTGTGAGTTTTATAATTGGTCCATTTTTTGCCATGATCAAGGCAAACGTGTTGTAGGATCTCACACCTTTTTCTCTAGTTGTTGTGACTGTGACGCCTTCTAACAGCAAAAATAATCATAGTGATGGTTAGAGAACTGTTTCATGTCAGTTGCACGCTGGTTGAAATTGCTATGAATTGCTAGGGATGTGAACAGTAACTGGAAATGTCAACACAAGCGGAAGTCAAATGGCGCCCTCGCAAGTCCCCAAAATAAGGTGAATATACAAATATAATATGACGTATTTATTGAACAATTACAAGTAATGTCTCTCAAACTAGCCAACTACATTCATTAATATGAGCCAAAATGCATTTACAGAGGCTGTCGGCAGCCATTTCAAAACATGGCCGCCATCTTGGATTTTCAAAATTCCCCTCAGATGGATTGGATCAATAGGCCCTAGAGAGCAACTGTACCAATTTTGCACAGTCCAATCATGCTTGTGTCAAAATTTGCACAATAATCCTTAAAATTGGCTCCTACTTGCTCCACTAAAGGAACTTGATATTTCCAAGTTCAAATGTAACACAGGAACAGGAAATAGTTAAAGATTTAATTAACATTTTTGACAAGTGCAAACACTGAAGTTGCATAAGAGATAATGTAGGTGTGACTCATTGTTTGCTCTGTAGCATGTACAAAGGAATGTGATCAGATTCTTTTCTGCAACTCATTTAAACACCATACTTGTCAAAAAGGTCAACAGCCGTGAACATTGCTGCACATGTGAGTACTGACTTCATTACAATCTAATGTAAGAGGCTTTGATTTATGAGTTAAAATGTTATCATCTGAATTACTCAAATAGTGAATTAAATTGTTGGTGAATTCTGAGTTCATTAGTGGTGGTTACGGGAACAGAAGCAGAGATTAGACGCTCCAACAGCAGTGTCTTTCAGCGATGATGTGTTGTCTTCTCAAAGCAGGAGGTTGACTGTGTTAATGTTTACCTCGGTGAGGAAAGGCCACAGCACTCTGCAGAGGCTACAGATGATTTTAAAATGTCATTTTCTAGTTCACTGCCCTGAAACTCTGCAGCTGCTGCTTTAAAGAAAAACAAATAGCACTATTTAAATGAAGCTGCCTCACTCACTCAGAATTGCTCAAAACTGCAAAATGTCACCAAAACACAGAGAAATCTTCAGATATTAACTGGATAATCCATTCACAGCATAGAAAGAATATATTTATACCACCTGTTGTGGGGATTACTTTCCTCTTGGTTTGGGTGGTCTTTATTTCTACATTAATATAGTCATTTGAACCTTTTCATTACCAAAAAGTCCAGCTGTAAGTTCTTGAAAATCATTTTATCTTACAAGAACTGAGCTGTTCCATCCTGTTCAACTGGTCCAAAGGTCTTCTGCCCCCATAATACTGAAACCCCATCATCTTACCACATCATTCCTGTTTTACAACAGCTTCAGTGGCTCCCTATAAATACCAGAATCCATTTAAAAATCTTTTTTACTTTTAAGGCCATTCATCATTTGGCCCCTCTGAACCTTTCCATTCTGGTCCCTCACCCCCTCTTGTTCCCTCAGATCCTCTTCATCTTTCCATCTCACTGTCCCCTTCCCATCATCTTGTCACCATGGGGAGCAGGGCTTTTAACTACTTCTCCCAAGTGGCAGAGCCAGAATGTGGCTGATGTGTAGGCCTGGAAAAATCAGGATGGGCTTGATTATTTTTAAACTAATATAAGATGTATGTGTAAAAGTTTTATGATGTAATAAAACTTGTCCTGCCACCGTAAATCAGCCTATGATTCAAAGAATGTCTAAACCTATGAGACAATATACAGTAGGGACCCGCTCCACAACTGCACCTGTTAAATTTAACAGTTAAGACAGGAAAGGAAAAAAAGTTAGAGAAAATGCTTTGATTATGTCATCATAATTCAAAATGTCAATCTTTTGTTGCAAAGGACAAAGTGTCAAGTTTTTGACACTTTGATCCTTGGATGATTTCAGGTGTTTCTAGATAGTGTTTGTTGCTGAGAAAAGTCTCTTGACTCTGCAGGAGGTTAAAGGGAGTGTTATGATGACCCTTTACAGATTCTTCAGATTGGGAAAAGTGTCTGAAAAGCAGCTGTCCAGTATTTCCAACAGCGTTGGGAAGTTGTCCCGATCCATTTTCCTTCTGATGTGCTGAGTGAACACATTGGCCCTCATTTATCAAACAATCGTACGACAAAAATCTGTACGTATGACCATTTCCACGCAAGACTGCATTTATCAATTTGGACGTGAGCGTAGGATACGATCAAATCTCACGACAGCTCTGAGTTCGTGTATGCAAGTTTGAGTCAATGAGGGTTTGCAGCACAGCACAGCAGAACATGAAAATGTTTATTAAACAAACCTCAAACCGTCATTTAGGGGTAAACAGCTACATATCCAGCACTATTAACCCATTTACAGAAAAAAAAGAAAGAAAAGAAAATATATAAAATGGATTCCCAAAGTTAAAAAAATTGCTGTAACTGAATTTTATTCCCTCATTTATTCCAACAAATTATTAAAATCATTTACATGTTATAGTTTGGTGACACATGTTATGCACTCTCCCCACATCTTATCACCGTGCTGGTAAACCTGCCACAGAGCAGGAGCGCAGGTAGGACTATCAGTGCGCACACACGTGCAAGTGTCAAGGTGGAGCGCTGCTTCAGGCTGCAGAAAGGCAGCTGGATATGTGTCAGACCAGTTGGATGAAATCTGATTTAGACTCGGAGAAAGTTTGCAACACAATCCTGTCTTGCACAGCATTGCTCTGGCAGCTGATGGAGACCTTTGATGCGCAATCAGAGGAGCGAGTGGGCTGGGAGCCATGCTGGGTCTACACGGAGGAGACAGGAGCTGACGTTTCTACCAAGTTATCTATGCTGTACCATAAAGTCGTATAAGTGCTCAATCAGTAGACTGTTTCTTAGCTTAGCTAATGCAAGTTTTCTTTTTGTCTGTCCCAGTCTGGGTCAGGCTCAGATCTGACCGGCCGCCACAGTCACTGCCTTGCTGCACGTCAGGGTAGAACCAGCTTTTGGTGGCGAGTTTCATATTGGACCACTTTTTCTTGAACTATAGGGTAAAGAATTGTGACATTTTTAGCACATGGGCTATTATTAAACTTAAAAACTAATAAAACAAATAAGCTAGGTGGCTGATTGTCACTTAGGTTATTAATATCTCAACCAGAGTCTGTTTAACACCAGTGAGGCTGACTGATCCTCTTCCGTGTAGCGTTTTTGTGCACATCACTGACTCCAATTTTTAAGCTGCCTCTTTATTTGTTACCACCTCACAAATGAGGATTCCAGTCGTGACCTCCAAAAAGTTTCTGTTGTGGGCAGAATCTCTCCTCTCCATGGTTTAACATCACTGGGTGAGGCCGCGGTACCATTAATATTTAAGGGCGTAACCGTGAGCGTGACATATTAACTACGATGGATTTCAGCCGTGGTATTTATTAACTCTTTTGTTCGTACGACGAGATTGGTCCGATTTGAACGTTTTAATAAATTACACATGGGTCCAATCATACGATCCTTTTTACGATCAGATGCACGCTCATTTATACGCTCGTTTGATAAATGACAAAAGCACATTGGGCTAAAAAAGGCATGAACATTTTTTGGTTTGTATTGAAAAAGCATCAAACCATGACACTTAAGTATCAAACCAAACCATGATTTTTTTTTTTGTATCGTCGCACCGCACCCCCTATATATATATATATATATATATATATATATAGATATACACCTGTGTGTATATATAGGTACTACCCAGAAAATTTGGGTATCCTGAAGAAGTTCATGTATTTCTGTAATTCAACTTAAAAGGTGCAATTTACATATTGTTTAGACAAATAATGTGTGAATAAATGTATTTCAAGCTTTTTTTTTTTTTTGTTTGGATGTTGCTGATTCGGACTTGCAGCTTTAGAAAACCTCAAATTCAAAAACTCAAAAAATGAGAATACTGTGAAAAGCTCCAGTAGTGTAGGCTCAGAGTGTCACATTCTAATCAGGTAAGTAATCCAAAACACCTCCATAAGTGCCTCAAGCCTTTAAAAAGTCCCTGTCTTGGTTCAGACAAATTCACAATCATGGGGAAGACTGCTGATCTGACAGTTTGCAGAAAACCATCATCAACTCCCTGCACAAGGTGGGAAAGTTACAAAAAGTGATAGCAAAAGAAGCTGGGTGTTCCCTGAGTGCTGTCTCAAAGCACATTAATGGACAGTTAAGTGGGAGGAAGAGGTGTGGAAGAAAACAGTGTGCAAGCAGGAGGGCTGACAGCAGCTTGGAGAAGATGGTCAGGAAAGGGCCATTCAAAAGTGTTGAGGATTTCATAAGGAATGGACCTGTGAGCTTCATTAAGTCCAGTATAAACGCAGCCGTCTACCAGGACATTTTGGAGTACTTCATGCTTGCTTCAGCAGACCAGCTGTATGGAGATGCAGACTTCATCTTCAAGCAAGACTTGGCACCTGCCCACATTGCCAAAAATACAAAATCTTGGTTCAACAACCGTGCTTGATTGGCCTGCAAACTTACCTGACCTGAGCCCCATTGAAAAGATGTGGGGCATTGTCAAGAGACAGCTGAACGGGAAGAGACCAAACAATAAAGAAGAGCTCAGGGCTGTGATTGAAGCATGTGTTTTCTTCTATAACACCTGAGATATGCCAGAAGCTGGTTGCATCCATGCCATGCCGAGTTAAGGCAGTCTTTCATGCCAAAGGGGCCCCAACCAAGTACTAAGTACAGATTCTAAATTTTATTTCAGGAGGCCCGACTTTTTTGTATTTAAAGTCCTTCTTAAATTGATTTCATGCAATATTCTATTTTAGAATTTGAGGTTTTCTTAAGCTGCAAGTCCTATTCAGCAACATTCAAGGAAATAAAAGCTTGAAATATATTGATTCGCATATTATTTGTCTATACAATATGTAAATTGCACCTAAGTTAAATTATAGAAATACATGAACTGGGTAGTACCTGTGTGTGATTGTGTGTGTGTGGGGTGTGTGCATGTGTGTGTGAATGTATGTATGTATATATATATATATATATATATATATATATATATATATATATATATATTTTTTTGTCTGTAAATTATGCTGAGTGGGAGTACTCGGCCAACACACCGGACGTATAGGCCGATCGACAGCTTACCAATGTATTGGTCTGTCCTTATTGCCTACGACCTTTAAACCTCTTCAATACAGTGGTTTGACTGCTGTATTTCTTCTGCTCTTAACTGTTTTATTTTACTCTTGTTTTTTTTTTTTATTGCATTTACAGACTGTTTTATTTTACTTTTGTACTGTATCTTTTTACTATGTTTTGTCACTTTGACTTGTAAAACCTGTGGTGTCTTGAAAGGCACTTTAAGTAAAATATATCAATTATATCTGTATCTTGTGGACAGCCTTTCCCAAAGACTTGAAGTTGTCAAGTATCAGAGGGTAGACCAGTTTCATATCAAACCCCTCAGTTAAGAATGGGATGTCATAAAGCCACAGCTCATTTCTTTATATTTCTGTCCCCAGCAGCCAGACTTAATTGTGATCTTTTAAAGTGGTCTTACAGGCCTTACAGTTTTGTCAAGAATGAGGGATTTTGTGAGCTACTACCATATACTGAATAGAATATACAGTTCTATTCAGACAGCACTTCAGTGAAACTTGTAACGTGTCTGTACGATCAAGTAAAAGATTAAATGTCAGCTAATAAAAACTGAACATATCGCTGTCACAAGAGATTAATGGACATTGTGCGCAGCACAGTCGTATGTTCTGTGACCTGTCATTATTTTGACATCACCTGGAAGATGAAGAATTATGTTATTCAGACACTTGTTTTGAACAATTCACACACAGGAGTAAATCTTGGGACAGAAGTGGAATAGCCTATAGCCAACAAAAAAACCTGCTCATGTAACAGATAACACAGGCAACATGTCCACACCCAGAGTAGAAGCCAAATCTGTTACCACAAATGAAATGTTTTGGGCATACTAACTTGGCCACACCGAAATCTTAAATATTATAAAGTTTTTTTTTTTTTTAAGATAGTCCCTGCAATTTTAAAAGATAAGCAAATATGATGGACCTTTTTGACCACAAGCTAAAACAGCAGCACACACACTGGAACAGTTCAGTCAATTAACAACAAACTCCTCAACAAAGAACTGAGAAAAAGGCACCAATGATGATGTTGACACACACAAGGAAAGTAACATCACTGCAGCTGAAGACTTGGTTAAGCTGCTTTGACATGCATGAGAAAAATCAGTCCACAAGCTAAATTGTTGGAGTTTCTCAGAATCTCCAAAGAAGACTCTCCTTTAGTCAGAGATGAAGGAGATCATGGCCTTATGGGAGCTTGGACAGTGATATGTAGATGTGCAGGAAGTCTTACAGTATCTAGATGTGAAGTTGAAGAACATTTCTGAGTGGAGGGAGATGCAACTTTCCAGCTTTTCATATGTGAGGCTGCAGAACTGTGAGACCAGAAAGTAAGTCAATATATAATAATATATATATATATATATATATATATATGTATTTTAGTATATTTGTAGTTATTTTTCCATTCAGTCTTTTTTAGGCACGAGCACCGCGAGAGCACATCTTTCAGCACATGCGGACCATAGAGACTCATTGACAACAGAAGCGCATGGTAACAAGTGTGCCTTCTGGTCCCGCCCACTGAACCTCGGTCATTGTACGCCGGTGCAAATAAACTCTTCATTTAATTAGAATATTTTCACCAAATCACACTCACATGAAGTAGAGGGTTTTAACGATGTTAAATGGAGATTGTTTGTGGAGTTTGTACCCGACAGCGACGAAAAAGCAGTTAACTCTGTTTTTTCTAAATGGTGGTTAACTTTTTGCAAATGAATTCTTCAAGTGATATTTGGTTGTCTCATGGCTGTTATCTAGGACATTGGACGTCTCTTTGTTAACTCACATATCCAAGCTCCCTTTTTTTGTTGTTTGGTTATTTTTACAGGAACGATTGTGTGAACGATTGTGGCAGGTAATGACACTGCATGACTGCACCATGTTTTTAAGTTGTAAAAAACTTGTAAATCAAAAGAAAAAGAACAAGGGCAGCATGATGCATGCAGTCTTTTCACAGACACAAGCTGTCTCATGTTGCAGTCTACACCAGTGTTGGGAACATTACTTTAAAAAAAGTAATTAATTATAGTTACTAATTACCTCTCCAAAAAAGTAATGGCGTTAGTAACTGAGTTACAGCTTTATAAAAATAACTAATTACTTGGAAAAGTAATTTTTCCATTACTTCTTAACGTTCCTTTAGATGTAATTTTAAATTAATCTTTATGTTGAATTAATATAAAAGTGAATATCAGATCTGACTAATGAATGAAATCAATGGAAACTATACAAAATAAATTACTAACAGAAAAATCATGGACACTCAGACTGATGGATGTTGTAGCTCTGTCTCCTCCTCAGGAGAGGAGCTTCATGTGGTTATAACAGCCAAACACCACGAAGAAACACGAACTAATCAACGTTTCTCATCATGTTCGTTTTTTTTTTTTTTTTTTTTATCTCTGAAGGAAACTGATGTTTGTGATGATTCCAGTTTATAATTCTCCCCGTTGTGCGCACGTGTGTTCGACTACGCAGATTGACAGGGGTTTGCAATGACAGATCATCATCATCATCATCACTGTTTCTGTACCGCTCCGGTCAGATGAAGACAGATCCAATGTAATATATCTTTCGTATTAACTATGAACTGAATTCGGGTCATGGGTAAAAGAAATAATTCAGGGAAACTTGTTACTCGAACTATGATGCTGTTTTCTTCTTAAACTGGATGTAATCGCGCTGCGTCTGTCAGGTTGGTGACGCCGTATTCCCTGTATACATCCGCAGGTCTCACAGCAACCTTTTTGCTCTAACATGAGTGTGTGGAGAGGCGCGTGCCTGCAGCCCTGGAGACCACAGGTTACTGCTGAGTGTATGGGCGAGTGTCTCGAGGTATTTGCATTTCACTCCGCCTCCTCTCTGCGAGAGCACCAGCACAATATAGTCCCCAAAAAAGTGACACTTCTGTTCACTAGGAACAAAAATGAATCTCACATAATAGTAACGCGCTGTCAGTGAAGGCCAGTAACGGCATTGATAGACTTAGTAATTAGTTAGATTAACCCGTTACTGAAAAAGTAGTGCCGTCAGTAACGCCGTTTATTTCTAACGCCGTTATTCCCATCACTGGTTTACACACTGTGAAATACAGATTCATCAGCTGTATATGTCACAGCAGCACGCCAAGTACTGTCCCATTTCAAAAATGTCTGGAGGAGCCTCCTAATCCACCCTCTAAGCCCGCACTCCGTTTAGCCTGAAACAAAGGATACTGGAGATGTATCCTTCATGGCCTCGCCCACAAAATTCATTGAGCACATGATGGGAGGGAATAAGTAGCAGAGCTACAAGTGTGATACTGTTATTGTAGAATTTTAAGAGCTAAATGAAGTGTTTACCGATTAGAAACAAAAGATAGTATCTGTAGAAAATTTTAAAAATTGCCGGCAAGCTTCATAAAGCCCCTTTCAGACTTGCGCTGGAAAGCAGTAATATAGCAGACTGTCCTTTTATAATGCCTGCATTCAGACATGCGTTCCAGTCTTTTACCCCAGAGATGTAGCTGACATGTACCGGCTAGACCCCATGTCATAAGAGCGGAAATGGCACGTCGTTTTGGCTGAACGCAAAAGAAAACATTCCGGACAGAGATGAAGGGAGAGCGGGGCTGTGCTGACTTTTCCGCAACACTTCCTGATGTCTAAAAGCGCCTTGGACAGGATAAGTCCGCAAGGAAGTTGCGCGTTTGAAAAGACGAGTCCATTTAAAGAGTGGATGGACTTTATTGCTTATGTTCCGCAATGCAAGTCAGAAAGTGGCTTAAAAGAGTTTTTGCATCAGAAAATGAATTTGTTTGACATTATTGGGTGTTAACGATCAGTTGATAAGGTGTTAATGTCACAAATTGTGACTGTTAGAAGTCCCCGGGCCACACCAACACAGACACAGTGAGCAGTTTGTGTATAATAAAAAGGAGGTTTATTGTCCCTCTTAGCAAAAATAAGAGTCTTAAAACAATCCAACCAGGAAGGCTGAGATGCCAAAAACTCCTGGCTCTTAGAGTTCCTCCACCCGCCCCGGTCCACAGTCTCCCTGAAGAGGGTCCGAACTTGTGTTGAATTGATGCGGCAGGTTGGTGCAGATCGCCGTGCTACTCCTTCCGGGTTGTGTGGTGTGGATACGTGCCCGCTGCTCCTGGTACTGCCGATCCTGCCAATCCAGTGGCCTGAAGTACCAGCTGCTCCTCACACCTCCGATCCAACGTCCTGGTGCGCTGCCAATAAACAAAATGTAATTGGGAACAGCTCGGCTCTTATTGCAGCCCACTCACAAAATCTGAATAGGTTTGGTTGCGTCCCTTTACTTATCGTAATTGCAGGCCAATCTGTCACTCTGTTGCGGCTTGTCCCGTCTTCCTCACAGCAGCTCTGCTTTGGCCCAATCTGTGGAGCTCAGTGTGGGTTGACACGCCCAGGGAATCCAACATACTGATGGATTCCACCTGCTTTTATTATCAGAGCTCCTAATTGTCCAGTCTGGGAAATTGGTGGAAGGAGGAGAAAACAGGGCGGAGCTGCGCACCTTTGTCCATGTATCCGTGGCCAATAAAAAGTTTACAATTAAAAAAGCACAACACACTAAAAATCTGCATAAAACACCAAATGTAGAAATACATGCAATATTGGACCACAGTAAGAAATAAAGGCAGCTCCTGTCACCCCGTGACATTAACGTTCAGGTAATGACAAATTATGAAAAGGAATAAAATGCCCAGTTCCAATTTAGTTTGTACACTAAATTGCGCACTTTGGAGCGTGCAGACTGCAACATAAGACACTGCTAAACTTACAAAGTGATTCACTTCATAAAAACAACAGAGAAAAGTGATTTTGATAGAGAGTCCCTGGGACCCACAGGTGACGATTTGAGTGGGTCCCTGGGAAATTCAATGGGTCCCCGATTTGAATGAATGAATGAATGAATGAATACTTTTATTTCGGTTTAAAACAAGAAATAATAAAAAAAAAACAAAAAAAAACAACATATACATACATATGTATATATCCTTCCTTTTTTCTTCTTTTTTTTTTTTTTTACAATAACTTATCTGACAGGAACCGAAAAAGGAATAGGCTGAAGCACTAAGGCTTGTTTTTGCCTATACTGTACCATCATAGAAATAATTCACAAAGAAATATCAGGAATAGTACATCATTACAAAACACATAAATACTTAAACTGAGAAATCAGATTCAATCAAATGCAACTATAACCTTTAATGATTTTACATTTTAAAGTGCTTTTGAAAATAAACATAGAATTAAACATCTTTATTTCATCATTTAATCCGTTCCATAATTTTGCCCCTAAAACTGACACACATCTATACTTGAGATTAGTTCTGGCTTTATAGGTTTCAAACATTAGCAACCCCCTCAAGTTATAAATCCCCTGCCTTAATTTGAACATTCTTGAATACAAGCAGGAATTGTCTTATTTACCACTCGAAACATAATTTCTAACGTTTTTAAATATACAATATCCAGAAATTTTATTGTCTGTGATCTTATAAAAAGCTGATTTGTAGAATCACGGTATCCAGCCCCATTTATTATCCTGATAGCCCTTTTCTGTAATTTAATTATTGGATCTAAGTTTGTTTTATATGCATTTCCCCAAATTTCAGCACAGTATGTCATGTAAGGCATCACAAGTGAAAAGTACAGCAAATGAAGACAATTGTTATTCAGTAATTACCTTGTTTTATGAAGAATAGAAATGGACTTAGATAATTTCTGTTTAACATATTTTATGTGAGGCTTCCAGCAGACTTTATCATCTATTATTACTCCCAAAAACTTAGTTTCATATACTCTTTCAATTTCAACATTATTCAAATTCAGTTTTACCTCAATGTCCGTCCTTTTACCAACAAACAACATGAATTTAGTTTTACTTTCATTTAACGATAGCTTATTGAAAGTCCGCATTTGAAAAAAAAAAAAAAAACATTTTCATCTTTTCCTTGCATTCTTCTGTTTTTTAAATTTAGTGTTTAACTCTGCTGGTATGGCATGGTTCTAATTAACAGACATATTCATGTATGTATATGAATTAAACAAAATTTAAAATATAAAGTTTATTACAAAACAACTGTCAGTAGCATGATTTATAAAATTGGGTCAACTTATAATTCTCAAATTAAATTAATAAAAATTTGTTTATTTGGTTTTGTAGAAGAAAGTCATACTGACCCAAGAATAAAAGAAAATAAAAACACTACACCATCATTTACCCTAAAGGAGGCCTTAAGAATATAAATCACCAGTTACTGAACTTTGTTTTGGTTCAGTAGGAATATGATTTTAGCAAAGATGGTGGTGAAAATGGTTTGTTTTTAGAGTTAACACAACCAGAACTCAGCATCATGCTAACAATTTAACAGGATAAGGAAGGATTTATGTATCACAAGGACCAAGTCTTATCAGTAAACAACCTTTGTTTTAATTTGTTTAGTAGCTGTATTTATCTGAATTGTACAACCAGCAGAAAGTACAACTTACTTTCTTCTGAGAGTAAAAGAACCTCCTTACATCGATTTCAACCACAAGCAGACCCACGATGTGCGCATGTGCAGCTGTATTCGGAGTCGATCACATTGGGATGAAAAACTTATCCAGCTGCTGGGATTTGCAGCAGTGGATGGTTCTCCAAGCAAACATTAAACCATAACAGGCCTAACAGCATCCATGAACACTAAACCGGCAGAAGAAGGAGATTCAAACCGGCCTCGTAACTGAGAACATTAAAATAAAACTTAAGGTGAAAGCACACAGCTGTGCTGCCTTCAAGGACATCTTGAAATGAACTATTTGCCATCAATTGGATAAAAAATGAGTCCATGCAGGCTTTGTTACAAAAATATGATGAAATTTTAAAATAAGAACGCCCATGTGTGGGAAAAAATGTTTCTTTTGGCAGTTAGTGTGATTTTAAACAGGAGATGTTCAGAATGTGTCATTTTTCATGGGAAAATGAGGTGAGTCTCTGGGACGCATGGATGGTGAGTCTGCGTCCTTTCAGATTTTAATGCATCAGAGACGCAGGATGTGCACCTATCAGCATCACTGATATACACAGGGTAAAATATAAACAACCAGTCAAAAATCTAGTCAACAGCGTGTCAAAATAGAAATGTCTTCAGATGCTTTTGAAAGGAATCTACAGAGCAGAGGAGCATACAGGGATGTAATAAGTCTCAAAAGCCTATGAAACATGATAGATCAGCCATTAAAAGGATTGATAGAAAGCTCGTAGTTAAAGTTAATATTCGGTAAGCTTTTATTTTAAAGGTTTATAAGGGGACAGATGAAGCTTTAAGTACCTGAGCAGCTTATTGTTTCTATGTTGAACACTGCACCTGTTATCTTGTCCTGCACCATTCAGGATGATACAGCAATGCATCATCATATTTACTCAGAGCACTGGGACCTCGGTAATAAATCAGCAGCAAACAACACATATGGAGTCTTACTGGCATTTTGTTGGGAGATACAATTTAAAATGAATCAGCCCACAGCTAACATGACGACCTGATAACAGCTCCAAAGGAAGAATTTAAAAGCTTGTGTCCTTTATCTTCATATTAGAGAGAATAGTGGTTCAGAATGACTTTTTCTTTAAGCAGCACACATATCACATCTGTCCTCACACCATCACTGCTAAATAACCTTCCAGTCTTCACAACAAGGGATGGGCTGTCTGCTGGAAAAAGATATATATACCCACACAGCAAGCTTACTGTGCTGTTTGTGGAGTTCAGGGGTTCATACTCCCTGGACTTTACGCTTCTCGCCCATGATGGCTGAGTCCAACTTGTCACCAACTTGCTAACGCTGCCTCTAGCCATCGTCTCAGAGGCTGAAAACTTCATCCTGCTGTGACTGATGGGAAGTTCAGAGGGTGTGTAATATACCCGAGAAAATGTCTCACTGGTCAAGCTGAACATGCTCAGCTGAAGCAAAGAAAAAGGATTTCTGGTTGCCTGTAAATCCCTTCCTCTTATTTTCCAGAAAATTGATGTCAACCTGTACGATGTGGTGAAGTGAAACCTACCGGAGACACCTGGAAGAAACTGTAACACGCCAGCAGTCAAACTAACATCATTCTCAGAGCTGGCATCCTCAGGATAGAGGTGTCATCTCTGAATTCAGCTGCAAAAAGAAAATGATTCACTACTCAACTTTGCCAGATAGCGCATAGAAATGTACAGTAAACAGAGGATAAAAGGTTTCTCTCCCCTCTTTCCTCCCGCTGTTGGACTGTTATGTTTGTCAGGAAGTCCAGCCTTGATTCATTTCCCCGCTTATCTGTTTGTGTTAAACTTTGACTGCTGATAAAGAGAGAAATTGAATGAAAGATTGCTTTACTGATGTCAAAACCTGTTACGGGATGTCTTTACAAGTAAACTTTTAGATAACCAAGGCTTGTAGGACCTCCCTTTACTACTAAATCTGAAATCTGTACTCACCTGTCAGCAGAATCTGGTAGTTTCCAAAAGTTACCAGCCAATCAGTTTTTTAAGTCAAGATTAAAAATTTTGTGTGAAAATACTCTAGCGGCATTATGTTTTGTGAAAATTTGAGGAAGCTATTAAAAAATAAAAGAAATAAATTAGTACAACATTTTAATTTCCTTCCGGGATTAATGAATAGTTTCTCATTTCATTTGGACAGTTAGGTATCGCACAACCTTGCCTCTCTGCAGAGCTCGAGTAGTGTATTTTATTTGAACTTTAAAAAAAAAAAGTTTTATTATTTTATATATATACATTATATTCTATTTAATGGTAGAGTCCAGAGTCTCCCCACCATTTCTGTTTGTGAACAACACTATTGGAACTGAGCGCCCCCCCTCGGGCTAATGGCTGCATCGATCTTCAACCTATTCAGCTTCAACCCTCTCCTTCAAAGCTCAGAAGCAGGGTGAAAGATAAACCAATATTAACCCTGGTTTTCCAACGTGCACTATCTAAAGTTCTTCCTGGAAGGTACCTCTCCCTGTGTCGGCCATTCTTTTTTTTTTCTTCAAGAGTTCGAGTGACTGGAGTCTGCTCCCTTAGCTCTGCTATTGGCTGGTGACATATACAAAAATTTCTGCCCAGAAACATCCCGAACGCACCAAAACAAAGGGAAAAGGCAAATTACAGACAGAGGAGAGGGGTAGTGGCTACAAACTGACCACCGCACGAGAGTAGAGGCCCAAAGGCGTGAATTGAGACAGATTTCACTTGCACAAGTCTAATGTTTATTTTCAGGGGGGAAACTCTGGACCTCTTTAATATTTGATATGTATCTTATTTAAAAGCAAGATCTATTAATCAATCATTGCTACTTTTTTTTTTTTTTTTAATGTTGCGTAAAGAAAAATAAGCCAACTATAATGTTGAATTTTCCCTCTGAAATGGCACCTCCAAGGGGTGCCCAGTGTCCCCCTGAACAAAAAGCTGGCCATCCCACTGTCCACCCCAGGAAAACAAACAAAAAGAAAAAAAAATCATTTATATCAGAATGTATGTACTATTAACATGACGCAACTTGCTTTGTTTGTATTTGAATGTCAAATCTTTTTACGCTAATGAGAATAAAATAAAAAAATATTACACTAGACCAGGGATCACCAATCCTGTCCTTAAGGGCCGGTATGCTGTTGGTATCCCATATCTCACTGCTGCAACACACCTGATTCAAATAAATGATTAATTAGCAGAGTTGTTCAGAGCCTGTCTGAGTCTGACTCTGGTGTGCTGCAGCAGGGAGACTTGGAAAACCTGGAGGATACCGGTCCTTGAGGACCAGGATTGGTGAGCATTGCATTAGACCAGGGTTTCTCAGTCCTGGTCCTCATGGACCCCTGCCCTGCATGTATTCCAGGTTTCCAACTCCACCACACCTGATTCAGATCAACTCAACTGCTCATCAAGTTCTTTGCAAGCCTGGTAACGAGCCTTTCATCCGAGTCAGGTGTGTTGAAGTAGGAATATCTTGAAAACCAGCAGGGCAGGGGTCCCTGAGGACCAGGATTGATGATCATTGCATTAGACCTACCATTTTCTGCCATTGGTGTTTTGCCGTTGTCCCCCGCGGGTCTGTCATGCCTAATTAACTCGGATTTTCTGTGCAAATTCATCTAGGAAGGTGCTACCCATCAGAATCACCCAACCAGTTTCTTATGCCCCTTTCACATTAGCATCTTAGCCCGATCCTCATTTGGTACAGACCACACGACTCCAAGTTTGTTTATTCACATTACAGTTGAGGGAAATTTAGGCCACGTTCAGCAGTTTTCAGTGTGAGCAAGGTGAAGTTTAGTGAAGTCATTTGTTTGCGACTGGGGATGTCCCAATACCGATGCCAGGTACTCGTTCTGATACTGGCCTATTTTGCTGTACTCGTACTCATCAAATACTCGCTCATGACAGCACCCGATACCGGACGTCACGTGACTATCATGCTACCTGATAGGCTACAGCTGAAAACTGTCTTTCTATATTGAACTTATATTGACCCCCTTTTTTTTATATTGAAAAAACCTCTATTAATCGATATATATTGATATTGAATTATCGTCCAGCCCTAATTATGCTCATTTTGGATTGTTTCTTTTATCCAATACTGTATGTGCTAACTAAAGATGTTTTTAAAAAAGAGGAAAAAAATAGGGTCATATCCTCAATTCTCCTTTCCGCTTGATTTATTAAAGCACACAGTGCTTACAGGAGGATGGCGAGGTTGAGCTGAGAGAAAGGCACCTGGAAGCAAGTGAATTCATGACCTTCATCTAGCTGAAGTTTATTGATGAGAAGAGTGAGTCTGATGATCACAAGATGCAGATCAGAGCTGACCTGCCTGCAGGGTCATCTGATGGTCAATGGATTCTGAGAAAAACAGATCCGCGCATGTGTTACAGTCAGGTCTTCCTAATGGATCACAGTCAGTTTTCAAAGAACAAAGGAGCAACATTCAAAGTCAGAACCTCTAACCTGCAGGAACACGATGGTTGTGGCCTGCACTCACAGAGACCATCAGCTGGGAAGAGTATAGTTCCTTCTCTTTATTACAGAGTAGGCATATTTATGTTAAAGCAGTGACACATAAACTATAAACATCACCAAATGACCCCCAGAGCGGGAACATTAAGGATATTTGTGAAAACTTTACCGAAGGCATTGCCGTCTCTGCTTTCCCTCTGCAGTTGAACCTTGCAGTTGGCTCTCAACTCTTCGGTCTGTCTGCTCGCTCTCACTTTAAAAAGTTGACCCAACTTGTCATCTCATTTCCCGCAGACATGCAGCATATTAATAACCTCACTCTGCATTTGCCTGAGGATGATTACAAAGCTTAGCTTTCAATCACAACACGCTAATGATGGCAGCCAGCCGTGATCAGGTGATTGATAGGTGGCATTTATCTGTGATGGAGCCCAATATACCCAGTCCTCTCACCGGAGGCCTGCAGGGACGAGAGCAAGCCACAACCTTTCAATAATCGAAAGCCTCTCGCCCACTGAAAGGCTGATCCTTTTGTTCTAATTAACCTGTGAAATGAGTTCAGCGGCTCCCTCTCCACCGGCAGCGTAAACGCTCTAATAGTCTGTGAACAGCAGAGCGAGGAGAAGAATGCCAAGAGGTGGAAGGTCCGCTGGGCGATTTTCAACAGATGCTCTGTGTCTCTGGTAGCATTAGCATCAGGACGGAGGACAATCTGCCGCAGCTTGATCTGAAGGTATTAACTCTGAAATGAGACTGAGAATAAAAACATGACTGGCAGCACAAAAGCAAGACGCTGTTCAATATTACAGATTTGATGAAGATCCCCAAGTCCTTTAGCAACATCAGCGTTGAGGGATAATTAAACAGTGTCAAGGCATTTTATCTTCTTTTTTTTTTTCATATTCAGCGTCCTTTCACAATAAATCCATGAATTTCAGGTACTCAGCTGCGCTTTTAGAGACTCACCATAGATCATGCACCAGAAATATTTTCAAAGGTATTTCTCATGGGGGTTGGTTTGTTTTATGGCTCTCCAACTTTTGGCATTTTTGCACATTTGAAGGTGTCATGATGAGCCATTTAGAGTCATTCTGGAAGAAAGTTATTCACCCCCTCTGTGGCACAAACACAGGTGGAGAATGACAGAGTAACTTTAGATCAAGGGTGTCCAGGGGCTTCATATTGCGCAATTTGATGTGAGTTGTGCCAGACCAGTAAAAAATGAGCATAATAACCTGTAAATAACAAAAACTACTGTTTAACCTTTATTTTAGTGTAAAGAAGCGCATGTACATTATCAAGATCTTTACAGTTAATGAACTAAACTTAGAAAAAACTAATTATGAGCATCCTAAAAATGTTTGAGAAACATAAGTCAAGTTTCAACAATATTTTGCCTCAGTTTATCATTTATGCAAGCATTAAAGGTGCCCTATCGTGAAAAATGGACTTTTGAGCTTTTAACCATGTTAGTATGATATTTCTTTGTAAAAACTCCTACCAATGTTGCATTGTTACACTATTTTTTGGTAGCATAAAATACTATGGATGAGGTGATGGAACTCTGAAATACAAGACAGCCCCACCATTAAACAAAATATAATATTATTCCAGTCTTTAAATATTCAATGAAAACTCCAGCCAATCCTTGCAGCGGGGCCCACGCCTAGGATTGGCCGAGGGACCTATCTGTCAGACCTTTGCTTCTGCATTGGGAGGCGGAGGGAATGGGGGATGGGTTGTATGAGTGAGGCGGGACTGTTGATAATCAAATAATCTTGCTGTACTTTCTGAAATCCAAGATCGCGAAGGGTTGCTTTTAGTTGTTACGTTTTTTCATTCATGCATATTTGAGTCATCAGTGTGATTATTGGGATTTTCAGTCAAACCTCTAGCTCCCTTCCAATACCTATGTAGAAATAATTTAAACAATCATGAAGTGTAAAATACACGTGCACAGCATTGTAGCAAGCTGCCCACTTTGTTTTAGATAAACTCCAATTATCCTTACCTAGCCGCTCTGTCTGAGGAGGAAGTCGAAAGCCTTCTGGAAGACTTTCTCTGAGATGAGCAGCCATCAGCTACAGACGTTTGCTCCAGAGTTCAGAGGAAAAGCTTCTTTTCGCTCTCTTTTTAAAAAAAAAAAAAAAACATATTTTAGCTCCAGACAACGGCAAGTTGGAAAAAATATGGCTGCGTTCGGCGTGGGAGATTATTTGTTGTGCTGGAGAATGATCGACTTGCCATAAGTGGTTAGATTTTGTCTTCAGGGGCAGAAAAAACCCTCAGCTTTGTGTGTGAACTTCACTCCTGACAGCTTTATGAATCTCGCGCAGAAAAGTGTTTTTTCTCTGGGATTACTTCTGAAACCGATGAAGTTCCCACATTAAAAAAGCGTCATGGACAGACAGACAACACCGGTGAGTAAAACCATATCCACAGTCAATGCTACACGTTAGCCAATAACTTTTTAGCTAATTTACATACTTGTCAGGGATTTCTGTGGTACCGCACGAACTTCAAACTCCATATCAGACTTTGAGTCGCATACATACAGCTCCATAACAGGGGGATCCATTTTATTCCATTGATCGGCGTCCGATCATCCATCAGTGTTTACAAATATCTATCTATGTGAGTTATGAGGCCGGTGTTACACGTAAATCTGCGACCCTTCAAAATCTGTGACTGTTCTGGGCCGACATCACAAAATTGAAGTAAAAGATGTCGATTGGTTGAAAGCTTCGGTGGTTCAGTACAGTCAGTCATTTTACTTCCATGTTTAAAATTACACCCCTAAAAAAACTAATATTTAACACCAGATTTGTTTCTATAGTGGCGTGGGGAACACATTTAGTTCATATATGCCTGCAGTTGACTTTTGGAACGTTTGGAAAACACAATATAGCTCCTTTAAAATTCACAGATCACACTGGATCTGCAAAATCACAAAAGAAAATGAAATCACAGACATTTGTAACTGAAAAATATAGCATTTCCGATGATGATTACAGTTACTTGTCAATAGCAAAGCTGTTTTAAATGCACATACATGTACATTTCCACATCCCTGTAATAATCCTGACTACCTCAACTGATTCACCCCATATTACAAACTGAAGTCGAGTTATCCCCCTGACTTGTAAATGTTTTATGTTTAAACATAAAACTTAAAAAAAAAAACTCAAACATGCCTGTTTGGCACCAACAACCATACCAAGTTCAGTCACCTACAGTAAATACCCCTTTCCCCCCATTCTGATGCTCAGTTTGAATTTGTCCGGACTGTACCAATCCTTTGTCACCTTTCAGCATTGATCCATATCAAGTTTGGCCCGGGTCACCTTTCTGTTTGTTGCCCATGTAACTGGGTTAATACCAGATTCAATGATAGGAACCAGTAAGCAGAGGAGTTGTCTCCTTGCCCTAAATGCCAAGATTCTGTGCTGATAAAATTTTAAATGGACCGGCACATAGCTGATTACTACGGATCAGTGTACAATGATTACATTGATTACATTCCCTGATTCAATCCTCATAGTGTAATTAAGGAAGATGAATATTAAAATAAAATCCTGATTTAACTAATAATTCTGCTTAACTAGTCTGGCAGCACCTGACTGAATGGAAAACTGACCTTAACCCATTTTAATTCTTTGGGGGTGAGCTGATATGCAACATTTTAACCAGGATAAAGTACATTGACAACACTGTCTACCATCACCTTTATAATCTCTGACTTAAGGATGGTCTAAAATTTGACCCTATACTAAATGAAGAAGAAGCAGACAGTGGCAGACTGTCTGTGGAGAAGAAGGAATCTGCCATTTTAGCACCTTTCATTGGTCCATGATCAAGAGGCTGTCAGCTGGTTTTGATTAATGCAGCTTTAATGAGGTACTAAAACTGCCTGACTCATCCGCACTGTTGAAATTAATAAGTCAGATGTTAATTGTGTGATAATTAGCTTATTGCTGTCTCTTGTCTAAGTTAAGCCCTCTTTTGTTAATTTCTGTGATGGGGTGGTTTTATTGCCACTTCATGCAGATAACTTTTGTCCATCAGAGGTTTTAGTTTTCCAAATAGTTTCCAGAAGAACTGGAACTCAGTAAACCGTGACACTTGACTCTTATTCCGTAGTTCTGATGTTCTGCTTTTCTGTAGCACCAAACCCCACTGCGCTTGTATCTATTTTTGCAGACTGGGAAGCAGCGAAGGGCTCGCAGACAAAAGGAGGAAGAGGTGCAAGGTGGAAAAACTCAAACCAAAAAATCTACGACACGATGCCTGAGGCAGAAATGCTCTGCAGGCAGAACGGCTTTGCTTCATCTTCCTGCTGAACAAGAAAAGGTTTTTTAAACACCAACAGAAGCAGAGGGCATCCCCACTAACAGGAGAGGGAGCCGGGGCGCTGCTGTCAGTCAGCATGCAACAAGAAGATGCTCATCTGTCCACAAGTATGGTTTCCCATTTTTCCTTTGTAACTGTAAAGCCTCTAGCCTGTGTACGCAAAAATGTGTTGTGCAGGTTTACACTCTGAAACCTCAAAGGAGCATTATGTGAAAATTCAGCATTTCCAGGTTGAAGGAATAAATCTGGAACATTGCATGACGTCACACTATCTTTCTGTGTTGATATCGAGCCTCTTGTTTACAAAGGTGGTTTGTCCTCGTGTGCATGTTCGTGTATGTGAATCTCTGCCCCCTCCCTGAGAACTGAGAGCAGGCCAGATGAAATTCACCATTAGTTAAGTAAAATACTGTATAGGTGTACAGGCTCATCAGCAGCCATCAGATACTGGAGTATACTACTATGTACTCTGAAGCAAGAAGTTGTTCTTATTTTAAATACCACTATAAAAAAAGTTAGTTATGCTCATTCGATACGTGCTCCACTAGCAGCTTTCTGATTGGTGGTGGTGGGGGGATATGTGTATGCACATTAAACATTTAACAATTTGACCCGGTAATTTCAAATTTATCTTGAGTCTTTGTCTGTGGCTGGGGGGAATGTGCGTGCTTTTGGATGCTTTGTGTTTGTAAAACATGTCGAGTATATTATGGTTCTTTGTCTCCATTTCCACCATTCAAACAGCTCAGATGTCCAACCAGTCACACAATTATCAGGCCCGTTACCTCGAGAACCTGAGAAAAAAACGCTCGCTTTTCGTGGTGTATGAAACTGACTAAAACTGTCAATCATGACCAGGGCTGTAACGGTACATGTATTTGTGTCGAACCGTTCAGTAAACTACTCTCGGCTTGGCATGACCCTTTACCAAATTGTTGGGCGCAGGATTTGTTAATTTAACTATTTATTGTTTCATTAAGTTGCCACCGGACATAACGGACCACCGCAGCACGCTCACCATACAGTTTCTTACAACTCATAACAACATGGATCTGAGATTGCTGAGCTACAGGAAGCACCACCAACTCTCAAGTGTTCTGTCTGGGAGCACTTCGGTTTAGACGAAGAGGGAGCTGAATAAATGTCGACATAACGAACCAGTGTGCCGACATTGCAGATCTGTGGTCGCAGCGTTTCCCCTTCAGTTTCTCAACACAGGGGGGCGCGGGGGGTCGGATGAATATGAGTAAAGGCCCTTACACACCTACTCCAAATATTTCGTCCGAAAGATTCACACGGCAATAGCTTTAATCAAATTAATGTCAAGTCAATGGGAGCGTTCACATCAGTGACAAAATTCCATCTTGTGATTTTGCTACGTTTATTTTTTCGAACTGAGGTTAATTTTCTTAATATTCGCATGCGACAGAGACACAATCCACCAATCAGAGAAGGCGCTCTGGCTGTCACAGAGCTGGTTGCAAGCAAAAAGGGAAAGGAAAAAAGAGAGACGTTGCTTGATTGCTGCTACTGTATAATTATGGCACAGTTCTTATCATCTTTGTGTCGCAGCACTCTTGTTTCGCAAATGAGGAGGGGGGGAGATGGAATCACCACTGACTCGGGGGAGTGGATAGCCCAGTGGTAGCGTCGTGGGCTTTGGCGCGGAGGACCCGGGTTCGATTCCCCGACACGACTCCTGGGTGAATCACTGTGGACCCCTGAGCAAGGTCCTTAACCCCCCACCAACTGCTCCCCGGGCTGCTTTAAGTAGCAGGTGTGTATAGACCGCAGGTGTGTATAGACCAATGCATCAATATTTCTCTTCCGAATTATTCGCAATTTCGTGCCATTTATTCGCATCGGTCTCGGTGTGAAAAGGCCTTAAGTTTGATAGCCGCTGTGTTGATAACCTAAAGAAACTACAGACCAGCTCTGCTGAATGATGTATTCATAAACTCAGTAACAGTAACCTTCCACTTACAGCATTCCAGTGATGATGATAATAAATAATCATAAGCAGCTACAATCTGTCATGTCACGTTTCCAAATTGATAAAAAAAGAGAAAACACAGAGGACAGAAAAAAGGTAAATGATTGTATAAGCCCTGATAAAAACCGTTTCATTCCATGAAGTCGTGCTAAATATTCTTAAAGCTCAGATCTAAGATGACGGTCTGACATAATTAAACATGAGTAACGACGGTATCAGCTGTGCACGTTCCCGCGACATGCTCCTTCTCAGCACATCAGCAGGTGAAGAGGATGACGAGTGCTTCCATTTTCAGCTTCTTCGATAGAGTTTAAAACTGATATTTGTATCTGAGTTTCAGCTGGTTGACGTGTTTTCAGACAAACGTGGTGCCTGAGACGCCATGCGAGCTCATCCCGTGGACGTGCGCATGTCTGTGTGTGGTCGCATCACAGAAACTCAGAGAGCAGACATGCTGTCATGTAAATCTCATCACTAACATCAGTTTAATTTTAATCCAAGAGCTCATTATTAACCTGTTCTACAGGAGCTGAGATCTGAAACCACTGTGACCTGGTGCTGGATAAAAAAATAGATCACAATAAATTGACCTGACTTTGTAGGCGGTGCTGGGTCTGGTAGGGCGCCCTGCCTATATAATGATAGGGAAAACACTGGCTTGGGTATGTAGTATGAACTCGGCTGTGATGTTAACTTTTAGTGAACTTGTTGATAAAACACAAGACAGTTAATATTTGTAAATTTTTTCTCCATTACTGTACCAATCAAAAACCGAACCGTGATTTTTTGTGTACCGTTACAGCCCTAATCATTACAGTTTGTTTTGATCTCTACACACAGTGCGCAACAGCAAACCTAGCAGTGAAAAATCACTTTTAGTCCCTTTTAAGGTGTGTTCAGACCAAGCACGATTTGGGCGTCAAGGGCGTCAGGTTTACATGCAAAGTCAATGGCTGACGCGCATCCGGGAGGTTTCGAAAAACCTGCGGCACGTTGAGGCGCGTTTCAGGCGTCGAGTTTTGAGATTTTGAATGTTTGACGCGCGTCAAGGGTGTCAGACGCCGGAGTTGGAAAATCTGAACTTTGGCGTCTTGACGCGGGGCGTCGACCAATTAGAGCGAGTCACGACACAGACACACTTTTTCTGACAGGAGAGGAAACACCCAGAAAAACCAGGGGAATCTCCTCTCTATCTGAAGACAGAGGAGGATAAACTGTGATCCGTGTCCGGTCCCAGAATTCACCGTCCTTATCATTCATTTATACATCGCGCGTGTTGGCTCGGTGGGGGCTGCCATGTTTTAGCGCCATGTTTTTGCGTTCAGGAGAAGCGTGACACTAGGAAAACACAGAAACTCACCGGACACACCAGAGTTTTCAGCTCAGTTCGAGGTAATGTCTTTGAAAAGTCACCACGCTGCAGTGGGGAGAAACCAGCGTCTCACTGATGCTGCGTTCACGTGCAGTCGGGCAGACGGCCGTTGGTAACAAACCAGATGTCATTTTAATCAATGAAGCCGAGCGAAAGACGGTAAAACATGGGTCAGGGAAAACAATACGACATCGCCATGACTACAAATCAGATATGGACTGATGTCACTGTAACTGACGGACCACATCTTCACATAGAGGCCGGTGATAACTTTACATGCAGCGGATGTCGTCGGTCTGCCCGGTTTCACGCGAACGCAGCATGAAAAGTACGAGGGAGCTGCTCCCGATTACACAGTATCCCTTTAAAGATTGAATTCCTTATAAGTCTAATCTTTTTTTATGACATAAGACAATTCATTCCAAAGAAATCCCCCACCTATTTTTCAGTATGATTTTGCACCTTTTTTTTTTTTTAAATAATGAATTATTTCTGTATTTTTGTTACAAGGGAGGTCAGTGATGTTTCCGCGTGATGGTCATTGTTCAAGGGAGCTGCTCCCATGTTGAAAAGGATTACCATTAGAATGACAGTAAATTCATTGTTGCAGATTAAACAATTCAACAGTAAAAGTATTAGTAAAAGTATTAATTAATTAATTTATTTTTGTTTTTTATTTTGCAGTTTCCATAATAACATTATATAATAGAATATTTCATTGAAAGCTGTTTGTTCTTGCACAACTCTTGTCATCTAATATTGTTTTAACCAAAAAATGTTTTATTCATGTCAATGTTTTAAAAATATTTAACAGTAGTTTCGTAAAAATGGTTACAGAATATGCCTTATGATAGATACAATGTCATAATAGTATAATAATGTTTTCAATAGGAAAGAAGAATTCATCCAAGGACACCAGTTAGGGTATCTACAGCCACATGTTATCCTTCAACTCATTAAAAACTTTTTTGAAATTATTTATTCAGCCTTGTCATTAGTTAATTTTCCATCCAACACCAGGCAGAGACAACAGACTGAATAATAATTTTTTTGGTTGTTTGAGATGTTAGGACTGATACAGGCAGTAACATCACAAGCTTTGTTGAAGGATGTAGATCTGAAGGTAAGATGAAGCAGAACATGTAATCTCTTGCACTGTGTGGGAGGATGAGGTTTAGCATCTCAATGCTAACATAAGAGAAGAACAGCGAGACAATATATCATAATCCACCACATCTATGCTTATATTGATGAGTGTATTATATGAACTCAGATTTATTTGTCATTTCTAAATATAACCTTTGAATGCATTGAATGTATTCAGTGATGTATTCACAGTATCACTTTCGCTTCCCTCCTAAATTTACAATTGCGCTAAATCCAGGCTGATCCATCACAGTAGTGACTGTTTTCCCACAGTCTAATGCAGTTTACAGTTGTATACTGTATACACATATACATAAATACTGCCAAGATTACAAAGATTTGTTACAGTGTACCAACAGAGATGCAGGCTGTTGAACTGGATGCTTCCTCTCCTCTTAAGTCTAAAGGACACGGCGTCAGTGGTTTCCAGAAAGAATTTCACATTTTCATCCATCTCTCCACAGAACAGTTCTCCACTATGCCTCAGACTATTTTAAATGAGATATGGTTCAGAGAAGTGTTTGTCGATCCGGTAGCACTTTACATTACGGTACAGTAATAACATGGTAATAGTGTGGTGACAAGATAGTTATACCGATGTAATAGCTACGTATTTACCTTAGTAATAACCCAGGTTTTCTGGTAGTTACACTGGGGATACCATGCTAACAATATACACTATTATTGAAATTACAAGGTACTAAGGGACCTCAGACCTGTAACAGTGAGAGGGAAAATGATTTAAAGAGGTGAGACTACTTGGTAATTGTATGGTTATATTGAAGTAATTATTTGGTAATTTACTAGAAATGTCTAGAAAAGGTAAATACAGTAAGATTTATTATAATGACAGATATGTCATCATAACCCAGAAATAACTGAGCAGTTTCTATGTAATAACTATGAAACAAGGCTGAAAAGGGGTCAATTAAATATTTCTCTTTTATTTCAAGGTAATTATACATTAAACCGCGCATCAACATGCAAAACAATAACATGGAAATATCCTTAATAATTTATATGTAACAACCATGAATCAGGGCTGCAAAATGATCAATGGCATGTTTCTGAGTTATTCTATGGTAATAATACATCAACTCACACATCAACATGCAAAACAATAACCTGGAAACATCCTAAGTAATTTGTATGTAACAATCATGAATCAGGGCTGCAAAATGATCTATTACCATATAACACAGAAACATGCAATAGATCATTTTACAGCCCTGATTCTGGTTATTACATAGAAATTACTTAGGATGATTCCAGGTTATTGTTTGGCATGTTGATGTGCGGTTTAATGTATAATTACCTTGAAATAAAAGAGAAATATTTAATTGACCCTTTTACAGCCTTGTTTCATAGTTAAAGGGACTTGAGGCAGGAATTTTAAAAAAAACAAACATGCATGTCCATTTTTTTTCATACTAATGGGTGATAAAGCGCTAAATACCAAAAATAACGTTTCCACCCATGTTTCTCTCCGTTGCATTGAACAGCCTGTGTGCTGCAAAATGCGCTGCAATTCGGTGGCCAAATTTCCTGCGCTGCCCTGCGGACGTGACGTCCACACTTTAAGCGATAGTTATGGATTCTTCTGCCGTCAGAAAACGATCTAGATCAACTGAAAGACACTAAAAAGTGTAACTACGAAGAAAAAGCTTAGTAAACAACATTATAGCTTTCCAGCTCTGCCATGCGGACGTGACGTCAAATGATGCTACAGTCCCTTTAAATGTGATTTGGGGGTCAACAACGCACCTAACGGCCAAAGTTAGACACTGGGTTGCTAAAACGTCAAACGCTTGATTTCCAGCGTCAAGACGCCTCTGATGCTCATCGAGGGATATCCAGCCAAGGTGCGCTCGACACACATTGGGACAAGCCTCTCCTTTTTTTTTTTTCCTTTCACCGGTCTGTTTGCACAATGGCAGATGCAGTAGAGAGAGGGGCTCGGGTTTATGTGATTAACAAAGCAGGGAATGTTGTCGTCGGGTGTCTCTGCTCCGTGTCTGGGTTCACCAGATGATTCAGGTGTTCTGAGTGTGATGAGTTTCACCGTTTACTCCAGGAGCTGCTTGCTTTCAGCTGTCTGATCCAGCCCAGTTTAAAGGAGCTGTATCATGCTTTTCAAACGTTCCGAAAGTCAAATACAGGCATTTATAAGCTAAATATGTTCCCATCGCTAGAAACTAATTTGGTGTTAAAGATTACTTTTTTTATGCGTCTAATTTCCAACACGGAAGTAAGATGGCTGACTGTCCTGAACCATGGAGCTCTCGACCAATTGCAACATGTTTTACGTCCATTTCATGATGTCGCCCCGGAAGAGACACTTATTCTGAAGGATCACAGAATTGTTCTAAACACTGGCACCGGCAGCTCACATGGATGTTATTTGTAAACATTGATGGATAATCGGACTCCGATCGACAGGATAAAATGGACCAGCCTGTTATGGAGCTGTATGCGCTCGACCGAGAGTCTGATATGGAGTTTGAAGTACCACAGAGACCCCTGACAAGTAAGTAGGCTAAATAGTAAAAGTAACAAGTAAAAGTAACAAATCATAGGCTAATACTTAGCATTGAGCCGAGAGACATTTTTACTCATCGGTGTTGGTGTCTGTCCGTGAGGCGATTTATAGTAGGAACTGCGTCAGGTTTCAGTTGTAATCCCCGAGAAAAAAACACTTTACTGCCCGAGACTCATGAAGTTGTCAGGAGTAAAGTTCACACACAAAGTTGAGTTTTTGTTTCTGCTTCTGAAGTTATAATCCAACCACTTCTGGCAAGTCGATTCATCCAGTACAACAAATAAACTTCCAAGCCGAACGAAACCACATTTTTCCCCAACTTGCCGTCCCCTAGAGCTTAAAAAAATAAAATAAAATCTCCTGAACTCTGGAGCAAACGTCTGTTAGCTGATGGCTGTTTTTCTCTGAGGAAATCTTCCTGCAGGCTGTTAGTTTCTTCCTCAGAGAGTGTGTATAGGTTAGGATTCTCTGAGTTTCTGTTCAACAAAGAGGGCATCTTGCTACGATGCTGCACATGCGTGTTTGACGCTTCATGATTGGTGCCATCTCGTTCCGTATACCGGTGTCAGTCAGTTATGTTACGGAAGTTGGAGCTTGGCCTGAATATTCAAATAGATTACTCAAATATGCACAAATAAAGAAAAAAAACTACCTAAATGAAGTTTTTATAAGGAAATAACGCAATAACATGCTGAAAAACTCTTTAAAGTCCATTTTTCATGATAGGGCTCCTTTAACAACCCGCTGTCCCGATGCGGGACAGCATTATAAGCCCAGTAAATCCCATCGGCACAGCAGGTCATCAAACCACCATTAAGAAACCAGACTCAGATCACAGTTTATCCTCCTCTGTCTTCAGAGAGAAGATTCCCTGGGTTCTTCTTGGTGTTTCCTGTCCTGTCATAAAATGTGGGTCTGTGTCATGACATTGAGTCACTGATTGGTTGATGCTCCGCATCAAGACGCCAAAGTTCAGATTTCCCAACTCTGGCATCTGCTGCACGTGACGCGTCAAATGCTTAATATCTCAAAACTCGACACGCAAAACGCGCTCGATGCTCGTAACGCACCGCAGGGTTTTCGACGCCTCCTTGACGCGCATCTGCCATTGACTTTGCAAGTAAACCTGACGCCCTTGACACCCAAATCGCGCTTGGTGTGTACGCACCGCAAGGGTGCGTTCACACTCCGGCAGTTTGGTCTGCTTTAAACGGACCGTGGTCCGATTCCACGGATAGTCAGCTTCATTTGGCGCAGTCTGAATACCAACCTTACTCTGGTGTGCACCAAAGAAGCGGACTCTGGTCCGCCTGAAAGCCAGGGGCCTCGCTTCACTTGCAAATGGACTATCCACCATGGACATCCAGCGCACCTAATGGAGTGACGTTTGTCGACTGCAATAAAGCAGAAGAAAAAGAAGTCGGAGGAAGTGGGGTAGAATATCATTTGGGTTGGAGGAAAAACAATGCAAACAGCGTGTGTTTGAAGAAGCCTAGGTCAAAACCACAACGAAAAACAACTGGAAAATGTGTAGACAGAGATGGAGCCTAATAATGAGAAGCAGAGAGATTTCCACTTTCATCACAGAGTATTTGGGAGCGTCGGCCTCCAGCGGGGAGCTGTTTAACTATGGTGGTTTAACCAGGCGGGTTGGTCTACTTAGGTTACTGCAGTTCGAACGCAAACCAAAGCAAAGGAATGTGCAATTTTTTTAGAAATCCCTGCCTAATTGGGCCGAGGTCCCAGACTATCCTGGTGTGAATGCACCCTAAACATTGTAAAGGTGCATTACTGCCCCCTATAGGTGACCCACGAGACAACTTCTCACTTAAACTGGAAATCTTGCCAAATTTAATCTTGTGAGATCTCGTAGCATGAGATCTCGTTACACCCCTATTTATTTACATTTATTTTTTGCTTGCATATGTTATTACTTTTTAAAGCACTTTTGAGCTATAACTTGATTGAAAATTTTGAACCATACCGTCTTATTCCATTTATCCAGGGTCAGGTCAGGGGGGTAGCTGCCTAAGCAAGGAAGCCCAGACTTCCATCTCCCTGGCCACAGCTGCCAGCTCATCCAGGGGGATCCCAAGGCGTTCCCAGACTAGCCGGGAGATGAAGTCCCTCCAGTGTGTGCTGGGTCTTCCCCGGTACCTTGTTCCAGTGGGACACCAGTGCCCGGGACACTACACCAAGGAGGCGTCCAGGAGGCATCTTGACCAGATGCCCGAGCCACCTCATCTGGCTTCTCTTGATGTTGAGGAGCAGCAACTCTACCTTGAGCCCCTCCTGGATGACCGAGCTTCTCACCCTATCTCTATGGGAGAGCCCGGCCACCCTGCGGAGGAAACTCATTTCAGCCGCATGTACCAGTGACCTCATTCTTTAGGTCACTACTCACAGCTTGTGACCATAGATTAGGGTAGGACCATTTCTTCCATTTATCTGAGATCAATTCTCAGAGGCAAGAGATGCAGGATAGAGACCCAGACACCCCCCAGTGACGCTGACCTGGCTTTACACAGGGTCTGTGCACGCTGCATACCGGCTGCACTGCAGCTTTGTGTTGACCTCCAGGAACGAGCATTTACACCATGCACGGTGTGCCCGTGAGCACACCCTGTGTTGCTAGATCCATGACATCACAGAATCACATAAACCAAAACCACACTCTGCCTGTCTGATTCATCTTCGGGTCTCTTGGATTAATGTTTGTCAGATTGTAGAACTACCATACTGTAGGTACGTGCTTTTTCCCAATGGTTAGTTTTGTCCACGTTTGTTTTTCATTGCAAGTATTGCTGACAGTTAACTAATATCTTAGTTAATTCAGAGCTCTGAGTTGTGGTTATCTAAGTGCAACAGCACTCAAAAATGACTTTGTTTCTGCCTTGTTCAGATTGTCAGATTCAGATGTTTAGCAGTTGAAAATCTGATGTCTTACACTGAATCCCTTGTCTGATTTCCTGCCTGGTCTGAACTATTGAAATTTACACAGTGTCGTGCGTGCTCCGTCAAAAATATAACTGGGGCATATACAGTATTTAGTGCAGTGGCGTGACATGACAGAGCAATGATGGATGACTCGCGTGCTCGATGGGAGCCGAACCATTGACTACAATGGGGGTGTTTAGTTGCGTGACCCAGCACTCACGGACCCGGTGTAAAGCCGGGGTTAGACTTAGAGGGGCTGCTGTAACCTTTAGTGTTGTAGTCAAGACCACACCGCTGAGACCAAGCACTGAGAGGTTTTGTTACACGACGTTACAAGACATTACCGAGAACAGGAACCGAGACAAGACCAAGATGTTACCGAAACGAGGGACCAAGACCAAGACATTGTACAGGACTCGGTAATGTCTTGGTCCTGGTGATATGGTCTTGACTACAACACTACTAACCTTTATCCCAATTGCTTTACACTCAGCTGTGAACCAGTCCAGTGCATGCTGAGGATCTTGGTCTGAGTAAACCAACAGAACCGCATCATCTACAAAAAGCAGGGATTCAACCCAAACTTTCCGAAACCTCCCACACTCTCCTCTTCCCAACTGCACCCTGAGAGACCATCAACACCACAAGCATTACTGGTGACAGGGGGAGTCAGACTCAGACATGCACTGTGAACAAGTTTGACCTTTTAAACTTTTAAAGTGGTGTTAAGCAGTTGGCCTGCTTTTTCTCAGAATAATGCTGGCCCCAAACCTCATTATTTATCATCTTATAAAATCATAGATTTTTTATTATTATCATTATTATTATTTGATCATCATCCTCAGAATAATCTTCATAATCATCATCATCACCATTGCTGTTATTATCCTTATCATAACCATCATCATCAATATCATGATCATCATCTTCACTATATTTTTATTACAATCAACAGTTTTCTTGTTTCTTGTTATTTTTTCTTCATAGAAAAAAATAAAGAAAAAGTTTGATTAAGTCAAGATTAAAAAAGTTTTTTTCATGAGGAAACTCAAATCTTCTTCACAGTTTCAGAACCTCATATGTCATATATCTCAGCATGGTGTGCAGCGTCCTCAAAACATTTGAGAAAACTGATATAGGACAAAAGAAGATGTGTCTGATTGTTACACAGTACTGAACTACATTTTTTCTCTAACCATCATCATTAGGATTACTTCAAACATTCCTGTGTATTTCTGTATGTTGTCCATTTTCTTTGGTTTTCTACAGTTTGTAGCCTGGTATCACAGATAGTTTTGTCCTTGGTTCAGTTGCAACCATTAACTTTAAACTTCTTTTTTAATCTTAAAGTCAGGTGATATCGTACTTTGTTCTCTACTTCTGTGTAAAGTGGTCTTCAAGCATCTGTTTAAGTCTTTTAATATCATCACTTATCTGTTCAAGCTAAATTCAAGAAGAAATCCACATTCATCTAAGAATTACTTAACACAAATTACCCAAGATCCTCTTTGCTTTACTATTTAAATTAAGGGTCATTTGCACATCTTATGGCTTAACTCATCTTATTTAAGACTCAGAAGTAATTTTCTTTCTAACAGCTTTACATAATATCTACTTTCCTTTGCTCTCCATATAATGACACCTCTGTTCAAAGGCTGGCGATTAATTTATTTGGAAGTAATCAGAAACGGAATTCTGTTTTTACTTTCTAGACAACCATGGTCTGCTTGAACCATTCACAGCATCTCCAAAATCACAACCAAGTGTTCTCGCAACCAACCCAAACAGTGTCTGATAACAGAGTGACCTCTAAAAGAGTTATAACTATCTAAACTGTAAATCAAAACAGAATGCAATGACTTGTAAATCTCATATACCAATATTTTATTTTACAAATCTCTATCTACATGCATTTCAAGGTCGGTGCTACACCAAAATCTGTGACCCATCAGAATCTATGCACTTACAGTCTGGAGTGATGTCATGAAATGGGCACACACCAGAGATGGGGACTCGAGTCAGGGACTCGGACTCGAAACGCACTTAAGTCGCATTCACCAGAGACTTCAGACTTGACTCGAACTCGCCCTCAAAAGACTTCAGACTCGACTTGACTTGCGGTTTGAGACTCGCCTCAGACTCATGAACATTAAACAAAAAAAAAATATGTTTTTTCCCCCTCATGATCTCTATCTGATCTCCTGTCTGTCTGTGACTGCTGTCATTCCCCCAGACTACACTGACGTAACGTCAAACAGACGCGCCCACACGTGCACTCAGTCAAAACAACGGGAGCGCCAGTGAACAGCGTGATGCCGCACATCAGCGCATCACTGTAACTTTGGGTATTAAAAACTTAATCAAAGTGACAAATATATGAGCATCAAGCTGCAACATCTGTGTTCTAGAAATCTGGGACACTGGATTCCCCACATCCACCTTAAGTACACCTGGACAGGTTAGTCACTGTGTGAAAGGTATCCAGAAGAAGAATGAGAAGTTTACTGAACACTGTTTCCATTAACTGTGACGTTGCCATGACAACATTAAACTGGGACCAAACTGGAATCAGACCCTGCTGTAAACAACACAAGATTACTGGCTCTGTTAGAAAAGTCCAGCTGTTGTTGATTAACGAGTATCAGAAAAATTTATTTAAACTGGATCTAAATGACTGCTGAATCCAAAATAAGATGTTGAGGATTTTTCAGTTTTAAAATCACTAATATTTTCTGCACTCAGCCCACACAGTTGTATGCAGCATTAGTCTGCCAGAAATTGAGCAGCAGCGACAGTCTTTCTAACTTAGCGACTTTGTTGCCATATTTAGTGAGTTTTCAGATCCCTCTAGCATTTTTTTCCCCAAATAAGCGATTAGCAACTAGTCTAGCGACTCTTTTCTAGTGGTATTGGAGACTTTTGGAGACTGACATGAAAGTATGTATTGTTTACTCTTCTCTAACAACAGGTGCTCCGCCCACCCCTCTCTGCTTCAAAAATGCAGAGTCCTCAAGCAGCAGCGTCTCTCCTCCCAGCTGCAGACAGAACATGTACCTCTGCTCTTTGAACTAGACTGAAAATTAAATGCTCAAAGATTCACTGGCTGGTCTTACTGTCAGGTATTATGGTGTGGATGAAAGAAAGTTAAAAGTACTGTAGCATGTTGTAGACTGTTGACTGCAAATCAAACTCGTGTCTCTGGTTGCACTTTGTGACTCAGTATTTTGACAGAGTCGTACTTTGGTTGCAGTTTTGTGCACATTGTTTGCACTTAAGAAAAGAAGAAGAAATATTTAATTCTGTTTGTGGAAAGGAGTTCAACTGAAAGGTCATGCTTTAGTCATGGATGGATACAATTTAAAGAGCATTTCTAAATGCACCTGCATTGTTTTGTGATTGTTATATAAAGACGTCCGATTTTCAAGCCATATTTTGTCATTTTAGTTTTCTCAAAAGTAATGTGAAAATATTGTTTTGTCTCGCTCTTGTGGACCCATTATCGTCTCATCTCATAAGTTAAGTGTATCATCACACCCCTATAAATAAATATTTTTAACCCTTTAAGAGAGCAACTTTTGAGGCAGGCTTCCTCTTTAATCAGTTGGACAGATGGACTCCTAAAGAAACACAATGCAATCCTCACTCTGAAATCGGACTTAGATCATTTTGAAAAAAAGGAAACAAGATCTGAATAAGTGTTGGCGTAGAAGTCCACTTTTCTATAAAAAAAGTAAAGGTAAATAGTTGTTGTTTCCAAACATAATGTTCCTCCAGCTATCACCACTCGGCCTTCATCACTTTAACTATTCATCCTATCATCCAATACCAGTTTTTCACCCAACTTTAACTGACACTAAATAACAGCATCAAACTCATACTCTCAGATCAGTTTTTAAATGGCTAGCATCCGACTCTGGTTCATTTACAAGCAGCTGTGCAGAGGTTTTATTTTCAGTCCAGATGCTGCAGCTGATTAGGTAAATGCTGGCATCAGCCTGCTGCTTCTCCGGCCAAACAGAAATATAGATTTCACCTCGGCTACACACACAAACACGATATAGCATTTACACTTGCATGCACATTACCTTTTGGCTGTTATTATCACATTGCACCCACTCAGTGAGTCGGTGTGTTGGTTGAGTGGCCAGAGGCTTCAAGTATTGAGTCTTATTACAGCAGTCCAGGCAAAGAGGGATCGTATCAATGTAAACTTGGAAAACAGCTGGGAGGGGGAGAGAAGGCTACCTTTTAGTCTGCAACATGAGCGTAGACTTCAAAATGTCATTTGTGGTTGCTGGGCAGATTAAATGGACCTGTATATGTTAGCTGAAAACAGAATGAATCTGATAAAAGAAGCCTTTCAGCTTTTGGCTGTTTGGTTGCAGTTATTTAAACTGCCTGTGTCTGGTTTGTTGAAGGCTGCAAACAAACAAGGATTTATTATTATTATTTATAGTAGCCACTTCCACATTTCAAAGATAATACAGGCAATCACCTAAAATATCTTCGAAGCCTGAAACTTTCTTTCAAGCTAAAAATCATCTCTTCTGTCAAGTATGTAATATTTATCCAAACTTTATTCAAAACCCCAGCTGTAAGCATGCTTTGGGTGAAAGCAACGCTACAAAACTTTCTGACCTTAAATCTCTGTGCTTCTGGCTCATTTTGTTGGTACACAACAAAGAAACCCAAGAGGACCATTATCAGAAGAAGAAAAGAAAGACAAAGTGACAGAGAAAGATATTGCTCAAGAGTCAACATCAGGTTGACTTTTAATGCATTCCGAATCAGCATTCTTTAGGGGGTGCAACAAAAGGGCAAACTCTGTGGGAGAATAGTGATGTCACTTTCAGGTTGCCAAAAATTGTAGTTCTCTCTTCATCCAGTAGGGGCTGGCTGCAAACCAGCGCTTATTCCATAGACTCCCATGTTAAAAAGGCCAACTTCACTGCAGAAATAAACGTTTACAGCCTGGTTTTAAAAAATAATTTTAGGTTTAATAGGTCAATTTTACATTATCAGTTGTGTGTGTGTGTGTGTGTTCCTGTACTTGCTACACTGTGAGGATCGTTTTGCGTGTTTACCCAACAAAGTAAGGACAATTTGGCTAGTCCTCACTAAAAAAGTCAAAGACAAAAAACATTTTTGAGAGTCAAGATTTGCTTTTAGAGTTTAGGTTACAGTTAGGTTTTGGTTAGGGTTAGGGTACAGGTTTGGTTTAGGCAATCAGTTGTTAGAGTTAGGGTATGGGGCTAGGGAATGCATGTCAATGAATGTCCTCACAAAGATAGGATGGGGGGGGGGGGGGGGGGGGTATAATTTATCCGTTTAGATGTTATTTAATCTTAAAATTACACATAATTAGGGGCGTGTCCTTTTGACTAGGCGGCAGACCGGATGCTGATTTTAGCCATGGTGGCTAATAGTTAGCTCCCTGTTTGCTCACAGGAAGTCTCTAGCATGTTGCACAATGGCTTGGCTAGCATTAGCTGATAAGCTTAGCTGTCAGTCATTTGCCCTGCAGCTTGGAGCGGCCCTTTCTTTGCCCATTTCAGTATTTTCCGGGAGTGACGACAAACAGAAAGATGGCGACAGTGGGAAATGCCCAACTGGCTTCACATTTAGCTCTTCACACCGGTTACTACGTCCATTTCTTCTTCTTTTTTTCTTTTTTTTTCAGTCTTTGGGTGCAACAGTGTAAAAATTAATGTTATTTCAAAATACAAATTAAATCAAATTTGAAACATAAAATCTAAATAAAATTTACATCTCACACTCTATAGTTCCCAGAACTCAATTCAATAGAGCGTTGTTAAAATCTGGTGGAACGGAAGATTCTCATCATGGATGCGCAGCTGACAAATCTGCAGCAACTGTGTGAAGCTATCAGGAGCAAAATCTCTGACGAATGTTTTCAGTACCTTGTTGAATTTATGACACCAAGAATGAAGGCATTTTTCGAAAGGAAAAAGGGGGTGTAAATTGCGTTAGCAACAAAGACCTAATAAAGTGACTGGTAAGTGTGTATATTATTAGAAGTTCTGTACAACCATATATAAACAAATGAATCACTTTATACTGTAGAACTTGGCTGAGAAATTGTCCTTCCATCCTGAGAGTAATCAATAAATCATGTATTCATAAAAAGGAAGTAAAAAAGTCAGACCTCTGTGAGAGCTGCAGATCTGTAAAAACTCTGACCAACCCCTGCCATCTGCACTGAAAGGCAGGAATTGGTCATTCGCACTGTATAGAAAGAACCAATCGATGCCTTTGTGTCTCGTCTCTGTCCCTCCCCTCTCCTTTTCCCCATGTGCACCACTGTGTGCGCCGCTCAGCGTAAACAAATATAGCTAACGGACTGCTAACTGCTGCTGCATTAAAGAAACCAAACCAAAACAAATAAAACAACAGATAAGACCAAGTCTTGGAGGCATTGACGTTTGCAGTGAGGACTTTTTACACCACTGAAGGAGTTGGAGGTGAGTGAGTTAAGGCTTTTAGAAATGTAGTTTGTCAGCTGTTTCCTAGCTAGCTAACAAGCTATCCACTCGGCGGTTATCGGTTTTCTTCGCCAACCTGCTCTGGCGTGCACGTTCCTGTGCTCTGAAGGCGTGGTTTGGGGTTTTGTGTTTTTTTAAATGTAGCTTACAGTGTAGATTGTGACATTTAACTGTAACAACCTTAAAACTTGAATCCAAAAGACTCTTGTTGGTGTTATCACCGAAGCCTTCCTATCCAGCTTTAACTGCTTTCACAATATTTTCATGAAACTCCCCGTCCACCCAAACTCTCCGTGTCATTAAAAATTTGGGTTTTCAGCTCCTAACTGTGCAGCCAGTGTCGTTAATCACAGAGTGAAGAGCTGTAGTAACTAAAGGACCTCACTTCATCTGTTCCTCTTCCATTTCTACCCTCTCCCAGAGGTTTAACAAACGAACAAATGTTCCAAATGTCTTCCATTGACTGACAACAGTTCTGGCATCGACTGATGGTCTCTAGTAATTGCTGAGGTTTGGATGTCGACTGCTTTGCAGCATATAGCAAACATTGTTAATGTCGGCCTGGAGATGAAAAAAAGAAATCCATGCAATTAAATCTGGAAAGGGATGAGCTGAGGGACAGCGAGGAGGAATAACAAAAGGCAGACAAATGGAAAGAAATAATAATTAAAATGAACAGGAATGAGTGAGGAGGGTGGAAAGTGCAGCAGAGGGAAATAATGATACGAGGATAATCCCAGGTAGAGTCAGAGCAGAGCGTGAAATAAGGGAGGAAAATAAAGAAAGGCGGAGTGGAGGGGGGAGGTAAAGCGAGCCAGTTAAGTCCTGGCTGTTTGCATCAGGGAGCTGCAGGCCTGAATGACAAAGTCCCCATTAAACCAAGATGGAGTCTCCTGCCTGCAGCAAAGAGAAGCCAGCGATGAACTCGCTCAGGTGGATCCATTACAGAGGCGTAATTAGACACACAGCACAGTGATTTCCAGACTCAGCGCAGCAGTTTACAGAGGAGCTGCTGGAAGCCTTCGCAAGAGGTCGACTGAAGGCTGGGGTGGGTGGAGGGCCAGTCTCTGCTATCCAGATTACAAATTGCTATTTATTGCTTTACAGATTTCTGCAATACTGACAGCTTTCAATATCACCTGCTAGAAAAAAAAAAAAATTAAACATCCTCCATCTGTAGAAGCACACTTTAGTTTACTTTTACTCATTTCTTTGTCGAAGTCCAGTCTCTGTCGTCTTTATCAGCAATCAGTAGCTAAAGTTAAACATTAGCTCATCATGGGTTGTTGCTTAGCAACCATAATCTTGATGAGTAAAACAAGAAAGCTATCATGGCTTTTATCGTCCCATGAGCTTTAATTTTGTCACAACTTTGCTGAAGCTAACAGAGATCCCTAACCAAGTTAAGTTCAAGTGCTCTCTGCAAACTCTGGCCTGATTTGAACTCAACTAAAGGTTTCTACGTTTTTTGGGAGTTACAAGATAGGTTAGCCAACGCTTGAAATTCCATAGATCTAAGGAGGTAGACAAATACATGCAATTAAAGTATTTTTATTGCTCTATATCAATGGGGAAAACCTTTTCCAGGAGCCGGGATCTTTCAAGGGGTCCTTTCCTAAACCTTCTCCATTTCTGCTTCAGGAATCAGGGCTTATATGTAGATCCATGGGAGAAATAGACCCTTTCATGGCCTACGTCATGGCACTGCGAAGAACAATGTTTCTTCTGTGTTATTACGACTGTAAAATGTTGTCTTGTTGTGTGTTTGGGTGCCAGAATAGGAGGAATAACGTTCATGGCAATAAATTAAAGTTTTTTTTAGGATACCAGTGGACACTAGTGCTCAAAAACATAGACAATTGTGGTTTAATGCAATAAGATGAAAAGACTGAACCGAGACGATCATCAACAATGCTCGCGATTGGAGTTTAAACAGTACTGCTGCTGTAAGACTGCAACAAGACACCAGTCTGAAATATAAAACCAAAAACATCATATATGTTATGCTTTTCCCTAAGAGCAACACAACAAATCGTGATAACACACAACAGAGTGAGTATAACAGCTACTGCATTGTATTTCCGTTAGCTGAAACTTACGCAGCCATGCAGGTGCAGTTTGCTATAAAATGGTAAGTAAATGGTAATGTTAATATTTTCCTGATAAACGACGATCCAGGTGTCGTACATGTCATTCTTGCTTTGACCTGACAAAATTTCAGACCACAGTACACAAAGAGCCAAATGTAGATGTATGTATTTCAAAATTTTAGCATGAGCATTTCTCACATCCAGCTATGCTTTCAGCTTCTCTTTGCTGTACACACATGGTGTCTGGATTAGATGTCCTGTCACTTCACTGTCTGCAGCCCAGAAGATCTTCATGCCTCCTGTACGGTGTGTGGATCAGCCAGCCTGCTTCCATCCGCTGGCGGTAATTAACTAAAACAGCTGCCATGGTCAGTAGAGTGAGTGTCTGGACATATTCCCACAGTTCCAAGTCTAAAACACTTGTTTGAAAAGTCCCCATTTACAAAAATGCCACCAAAAATTGCTAGCTGCCGCTGGATAACATAGCGTCTAGAGCTGCTTTTGCCTCCACATTAAGCCCCGCCCACAAAAAATGTCACCTTGTTTGTAAACTTTGAAACCATCTATTTATAAACAGCTGTGCTATGAAAGTAGTATTTTTCAGATTACTCTTGGCCAGGCTTGCAGTACTGGACATAGCCTACCTGATTTGAGGAATATTGGTTAATCTCATTTTCTAGGATGCAGGTGAGCTTGACCACTGTGGCAGTAAACCAAAGCTAATAGGATCTCTGATTGGTTCACTGCAGAGATGTTCCAAGGCTCAAGTAAAAACATCTGCAACCTGTAGAAAAACTATACATTAACAGATTTTGGTAACAACTGAGGTGGTTTCACTTTCTATGTTGGCAGCTGAGATCAGGGCTGCACCCTGACACTGCAGAGAGGAGGCATGTTTTACATTTCAAAAGACTTAAACTCCCTGATCTATCCTGTACCTTAAACTTTAGTGGAAATGTAGAGGACTCGGGGCTGATATCTTCACGAATAAAGCTGTTGGACATTTAAGCTCTGGGTGCTTTTGGTAGAAATGCGCCTTTTGTCAAATATGCTGTCTTGTTTGAAGGGAACTTTATTAGGCTTTTCAATGGACAAGCCCTCCTATATCTGTGGATCAACTCTTCTCTGTCCCGCTGTGAGACATGGCACAGTGCTGTGGGGCATCTGATCTGCAGGAATATCTCACAAAGTGGAGGAGCCTGTGTAGAGGTTTTGATGTGAACTGAATATCATCAGTCTGACTCAAGTTTGTGGAGAGAATTAAAGGAATAAAATTATGCTAAAATAATGGTCTAAAATGACACAGCAAAAGTTAAAAATTTGAATTAACCTATGACATTGTGTTGGAAGGTTTCAGTTTTGATTTGTCTACAAGGATGCCCACAGCTTCCTCTTCATCACCTATTTTTCTGCCTACTATCCAAAATGGCATACCCTAAACATATTAATTACTATATATTTAGAACTTCAAGGGTTAAACGTATAATCTCGGCCTCAAACCTGAAAGTCCCACACATCAGAATTGTCTCAGCCATAACTGGCACTCGGCACTCCTTAAAATCACCATTCTTCCTTCTGTTACCCCGCGCCTGTGCGCCCCGTTTTACCTCCCATCCCCAGAGAACAACCAGCCCTTCAACATCAGGACGTTGGAAACATGACGGTATTAATGCACATCAAGCCAGAGGGTGTTTTAAAAAAGTTGTCCAAGGATTTTCAGTTTTTAATTTAATGTGACATTGGTAATTTGAATAAATTTATAGCCTTTCTTTCAAAATTGAGATTTTTCGTTGAATATAAGCCAGGCCTATTTATTATTTAGGCTTATGTCATATGGGCCAACTAATGTAACCGGTCTAATAAAAACGGCACTTGACAGTTAGCCTATTTTATTTCTTGTTTTGTTTTTTCTATCTGAGTCAGCTGAATTGATCAACTGTATAAAATTGCTAGTCTGTCACACCTTAACTCTTTAGTGTGTTATTTGTGAGATGAAGGATTCGTGCTAATTAGAATGTTTATTCCATAACTGATTTGTTTATTCTAAATATTTTATATAATTGTTTGTTTTATATTATCTGATTGTACATTTTTGCCAAATTTATGTAGATAGTTATTTTTTTAAGCTCTGATAACTTATATTGCTTTGTGCAGTATTGCATTTTGTTTCCTGTTGTAATTGCAACAGAGGAATACCTGGACTCTCTTCAGTGTAATTTTTAAATGTTCTGATGAAGGATTTGAGCAGTTGAGAAATATGTTTCATATTTTTTGTTATAATCATACATGGCCCGTGCAAAAATTTGTGCAAGTTCTTTTCGTGCATGGGGTTGAGGGGTGCTCTGAGGGTGTCTCGTCTGAGGAGTCATTCAATGTAGAACCGGCACTGGCTGGCAGCCTACGTGGAGCTTGAGGACGTGCTTCTAAAAAGAGGGGGAGAGATGTGACAGTTGATAGCATAGTCCTCTCACTATGCCTCCGAGTGATCATGTGCTCTGGCTACTTGGCTAAGGGGATATACCTTTAGCTGAATGGTTAGCTTGCGTGACTCTCAGGAGCCTGGAGATCGAATCCCACCGGGACCTTCATTTGCCCTCCCACAATAAGACTTATTTTAAGGTTTTGAGAGCCTCTGTTGTCACATGATACCTTGTATGTGTGTTTTGCTTGAAGCAGAAAAATTAGCAGATGCTCTGAAGTAAAAGTCGGCTGTTTTGTTGTCTGCTATTTGCCCATGTAATTGTTTGGGATTTAAATAGTTTTATTTGGAAGTCAATGGTTTATAGAGTCTTTTAGCTGAGTTTCTCCTTGCCATTTTGGTGTGCTACATGTTAGATTTGCTGTTTCTTAATGTGTGCAAAAATATTTTTTAAGAAGTAAGGGGGAGGTTTTTCTTCATAATTCCAAGAAAGGCCAATTTTAAAAGCTATGTATTAGCATACCAGTGTAACAAATGGGAAGTTGCTTAAGTCTGAAGTAATTTGGCAATAGAGCCAGAAACTTGAGATGGAAACAGTGAATGGAAATCAGAATGTGAAGTTTAAAGTGCTGATTACATGATTTTGCAATTTTTGCCATGCTTTATAGACCAAAACGTTCTTCATGATCATTTACAGTATGTAACAGAAACAGGCGTGCCTGCATGAATGAGTTATTAGGAAACATTACTGCATTTCAGCACATCTGACCAGACGGTGGCGCTGTTCGCCAAAACCAGACATGACGTAGCTCTCCGCCTCTGTCAATAAGGATTGTAGCGGGTTTGTTGTAGTTTTACGTTACTTTTCCCATTTTATAGACCTCTCAGCCTTCTGTAGTATTGCCAGTCAACGTTTAAAAGCTCATAAGCACAGTCTTAGTTCATTTATGTTTCCTACAGATCCTAAACACATTGGAAGAGGAAAAATTAGGTGGCTCTTCCTGGCTTAGCAGTAGTAGCTCTCCTGCACATCTGTCGGTGAAGTTCTCTTGTATGCTAAAACTGTTTACTGGACGTGATGAGACTTTTATCACTTGGGAACTGCAGTCACGTCTGCTGGAATATTGCGACGGCAACTGCTTCTACCTGTGACATCATGTCATGGAGAAGCTAATTGCTATCTGCTAGCGAGCTAGGCCTCTTAAATATCGGATATTTACATGAATACAAGTCTGACTGACTTCTAACTGCACAGAACTACTTATTTTTATTACTTGAAGTTAAGATCAGCACTCTCATCAGCACTTTAATTCTTAAGCAGGTTCTTGAAATCAAGTGAAAAAGCAGGTGTGACAGTGTGGGGTCCTGTCACCTTGCCCCCAATTGAACATGTGCCCTGGCTACTTGGCCACAGAGATATCTCTTTTGTTGACCGGTAAGCGCACGTGATTTTCAGCAACTTGCTTCCCTTTTGGAAACAAAGTGCATAAATACAATTGAACCCCCCCACCAGAGCCATGTTTGGTTAACCTATGAATGATCAGATAAGTTTGTTTACACATTTTATGTTTAATAATAATGTTGGGACAATGAGCATACACATATTGAGGATGAATTCCAGCTCAAATAGTATCAGCGCAACATCTTAGATATTAAAACAAACAGATATATGAATGGGAAATATTAAAAAACCCTGAATATAAACAGACAACCCTGCTAAAACAAAGAAATAAATGAAAAATGGGAAGAATAACATCATCCTCCAGGCTTACTTCCCTCTTTTTTGTTATCTTCTGTTTGCTCTTTCATGAATGTGAAAATCTCTCCATCTATCTGTCTCTGTCAGCCACTTTCATTTCCCTGCATCTCCTCTGCCATCTCATTATTTCCTCTCCATCTCACTCTCTGCTTTAACTGAAGCAGCAGCGGTGGCAGAGCGAGTCAGGTGACACCTGATTAGGAGGTTAAACTGATGGAGCAGCCTGATGGCAAATCAATCTGCTAATAAAAACAGGGAGATGATTATATCTGCATCACCCTCTCCTATGTGCACCCCAGTACAAAGGTGTACTGGAGAAAACTATAAAGCAGCCCCTTCAAAGTGCAAAACAATTCAGGATTCACTCCGCTTCTCCTACATGGTGACCCCTGGAGGATTTTTTTAATCCTGTTTTACTTTACAAAGTGCAAAGCTGACGAAAGAAAGAACTTACTTCTGACGTGCATGGATCTAAAAGGGAAGCTCGGCAGTTACTGCAGGGTAAAGGCTGCTTTGTTGTTTACCAATGTTCTCTTTCATCCATTTTTCAACAAAGTGCTTATTTGGGATAATTTGTTCTCCTTTTTTGTGTGTGTTTGTTGGAGGAGCTCCATCTGAAGTCAGCAGCTTAATGGTTGGAAACATGCTTTTGGAAATAAATGTTTCTCTGTTGCATGAGTGTGGTGTTCAGATGTCAACAGTACTTTGGCCATGTAGCACAGCTCGCTTTGGACCCCATCAGAGGACCGGCTGTTCTCTCCATCCCATAGTGATTAAATGTGGACATTTTATTGTGGCTTCCCAGTTCTCCCAGATTTAAATTCAATTCTGGAGTTGGTCTTGCAACCAATGGGAAAACGCCGCCCCCACACACAGGAAGTGAGCGATCCAAAGTGAAGAGCCAAATCAAAATATTTTCCTTAAAGCAGCCCACAGACTGTTTCCTCCAACTGTTTCCTGCCTTGTGGGACCAACAAATAAGTTCCGTGAGAGAAGTTGGTCACCAAAACTGGGATGGAACCTGCGAGTTGTGTATTTCTCAGGCTGTGATATGACATGGCAAAAACTCACTTATACATTTCCAGGTGGGATCAAGTTTATCATCATGTTTTCAGCCATGAGTCTCATTGAGAAACTGGTTGGTGATAGCCCAACACTTCAACTATCCCCCATATTTTATGTGTAATTCTACCGTGCGAAGTGTGGGTTAAAACATGAGATATTCCTGATTTGTGATGGATGTTTGCCTTCCTGTTAAAAGCTGGATGTTCAGGACAGAGGGAGAACATTTGATGCAATCCACTGGTTTCGTTAGCTAGGTAATTATTTTTTGTTAATCTGAATGAATACAATTATCTGATAAGTTGAACTAATATGAATCATGTAATGGGTTGTCTAATTGGATTTTAATTGGATTAATGTGAATGAGTGTGAAATGTGATTGGACTGTCTCTTTTAAAAGTGACACAATACAAATAAAACTGATATGAAATCTGAACTGGAAAAAAAAGAAAGTGACTAAATTAATGCAACTAATTTCTGTGGAGGTAACAGGAAGTCTTGAACATTGCACATTATGCTTCCATAAATACTGAAGATCAGGAACATTTTCAGTCTATTCATCTTGAGCAAATTATATTGGACTTATCAACCTTAATACGTTGATTGTTGAAAGGCTGTTAAGGTGACATGACTCTGAGCCAGTTATTTGACACTGAAAAACTTATGTTATGCAGTCTGAATGGATGGATGGATGGATGACCCAGTTTAAGCCAATCTTTGGCTGTCAGTCAAACAGATGTACTTACATTTGACTCGAGAGTACTTTGGTGTCCAGGGCAGCTTAAAACTAAAACTAAAAACTCCTGGATCAAAAAACTGCTGGGTTAAAAAGAGATCAGGTTACTTCGACCCAGAATATATATATATTATATTCTTTTTACCCAGCTTGTATTTGACCCAGAATTTGGGTTATATTGACTACAATGTTGGGTTATTTTAACCCAGTAGTTGGGTCAACAACCCAAATGGCTGGGTTGACATCAACCAGAAATTACACTGCAAAACCCCAAGTCTAATCAGGAATATTTTCCTAATTTCTAGTCAAAATATCTCATCACACTCAAAATAAGACAAAATTAATTAAAGAGAAACATTTCAGTGAGATATAGGACCTTGCTTTAATTCAATGCATCTTATTTCAAGAAATCTTATCAAGAAAATTTTGCTTGCTCTTTTGGAAGGAAATTTTTTTTTTGCTTATTATAAGCAAATAAAATCTTGGCCACTCTTAAAATAATTTTAGAAAAAAAAAAAAGAATTTTTTCCTTGTAATAAGCAAAACAATTCTGCCAATAGAACAAGCTAAATTTGCCTGAAATAAGATGCATTGCCCTAAAACAAGTTCCTATCTCACTGAAATGTTTCTCTTTAGGTAATTTTGTCTTATTTTGTGTGATGAGATATTTTGACTAGAAATAAAAAAAATAAAAAAAAACTTGATAAGATTTGAGTTTTTGCAGTGTAGTTGGTCCCTTTTTAACCCAGCAGTTTGACCCAGGATTTTTTTGTGTGTATAGTCCATTCAATGACTGTGAGGTGTTGAGATTCTGGCTGATAGTCCTCATGCAGAGCAAGCCCTGATCATCATCATCCCTCCACCACTGCTTTGACAGTTATGAAGTAATTGTGTTGACGTGCTGTCATTGAACTGGAAAAACTGATTAATCCAGGTGTGTCTGACCTCCGTAACCCTGATGACAAAGACCAGACACACCTGGAGTAACCAGTTTTCCCAGTAATGAAAGACAGGAAACAAGGAGCTGACTTAAAGTGGAAATGAAATGGTCAACCAGCCTAACTTTATTTACGAGACTGAGTCCTGGTCTTATCAAAAATTATATACCAAAAGTGAAAAATAGAAGCATATAAAAGAAAAACGTTGCGAAGTTTGTCGTTTTTAGGACAAGGGCGCCGCCATCTTGCAGTACTCTAAGCTCTGACGTCACGGGGTTGGTTTGTGCTGTGGTCCTAAATGAGAGTCCTCGGGTCCAGTCCACAACTAGAGAGATAACAGCTGAATGACAGAGATTGGTGAGCCAAAGGAAAAGAAAAGACGAAAGTGGGAACCACTACTGTATCCTCCTGGATCTAAAAGCAAGTTTTCCAAAGTTTAGGCTGAAGACAGAACAGTTCACAACCTTCAGCTGAACCAGAAACCGGTCCTGCTGCTGCTGGCGACTCCAGATCATGAGGTGAGAATTTTCTAAAGAAAATTAGGAAAATGATCAGGAGACTTGGAGTCTGGTAGCTAGAGGTCCGCATACGAAAGCCTGAAGCTGCTCTGAGTGTTTAATATCACATATGAGCTGAGCTCCACTAACCAGCGGGTCTGCAGCATCAGTCTGTACCACATCAGTACGTAGCTCTCCGCCTCTGTTCCTCTTTGAGCCGCTTACTAAACACGCGTCAAATGGCATCGGTCACAAATCCTCCCCACAGCCTGATCAGGTTGATCTGAAATGACCGTCATAAAAACTTTCTAACCGGTACTCCCCGTCTTCCACGGCGGGTCCGGTTCTACCAAACACTGTGCTCACCCTCTTCATCCTGCAGCCTGGATGCTTTGCATCTTACTCATCGTATCCCTGTCTCGCTGTAGCATTTATTTCATTTTACATCCAACCACCGGTTACTACTATTAGCTTAGTTAGCGTATCTGCTGGTTACTACCGTTAGCTTAGTTAGCTTACCTGCTGTTTTCCCGGACGCTCCCGTGTCTCCGCTCGGATCTCCTTCAGGGACAGCACCGCCTCCAAAACGTCCACCTCCCAGTACAGTAATCCATATGTGTAATCCAAATTGTTATACAAAATGCTCCACACATGACCTGGTCTATGTGGACCTCCTGACAGCAGACAGCCTCCAGCATCACTGACAGCAGCCACACCTACAGGTGCTGCAAAACCTACCCCTACCGACACCAACACCGGCTTCACGTCTTCCCTTCTCAGCGGAGGTTGCGCTAGAATTTTTCGTTGTCCGTCATTTTGACTGACAGGGTCATAAAAATCCAGTCATAATCTATTTCTTACCCGTCACTTTAATTAAAATATATACATATAATAATGACATATTCGGTAGCATTTTTCCATTAAATGCTTGGTTGCTCAGTTGGTGCCGAAGACTGATTACTTTTTTGTCCCTCATCTTCCACTGCATCAGTCTTCCTTTTTTCATCTCTTTTGTCAACACTATCTTCATTATTGGGCTTTTTGAAGAAGCTTCGGACACTCAGCTGCCATGACATTTTTCCGAGTGAAACCAACAGGCCATGCATCAAGAGAGACAATATGCTAACTCGCCATCTAGTGGTCAGGAGTGTAAATTGCAATCTGTCAAAATGACTGACGGCCTTCAGATTTTTCTGTCACCGTTTCAAAAAAACAGTCAATGACGGAAAATATTCGGTTAACGCGACCCCTGCTTCTCAGTCACACGGTGTAATGGCTGGAAAGCATCGGCAACAGGATCTGGATGCTGGACTGGCCTCCCAGCTTCGCTTTCCATTATATTAATCTTCTAAAATGTGTTCCAGCTTATTATCCATAGTGCAGCGTAGCTGCTGATTCCTGTTGATTTAATGTGGAGTCAGAGCACAAACCAACCCGGTGACATTAGAGCTTAGAGAACTGCAAAGTGGCGGCACTCTTGTCCTAAAAACATAAAAGTTTGCCATGTTTTTCTTTTATTTGCTTCTATTTTTCACGTTTGGTATATAATTATTGATAAGACCAGGACTCAGTCTAGTAAATAAAGTTAGGTTGGTTAACCGTTTCATTTCCACTTTAAGTTCAGGAAGTAATGGAGTTGTACATAGAGCCCATAGTTTAAAAATGATTTTATAAGTTTTTGCAGATCGATGCATGGGCAGCTAAACTTACCTCTGTAAGATCATTGCTGATATCGTTCCTCTGTGGTATTGACTTAACACATTCCTGGGTCCTTACAAAGCAGCAAGCTGCAACAAGCAAATGTCTGCTTATATAGAGGTGCTCACGCTGATGATAATCAATTAATCAAGTGCACTAGTTAGCAGCTTTTATACTCTTAAGTCTCTGTGAAAGAAGAATGGATAGACTCAGTTAATTGCAGGATATTTTGGTTTCATTTTTGTTGAGTAATACCTGTACATCTTTGTCATTGTTTAGCTGTTATTGTTTTATCCTAATATACACCAGAATAGCTATTCGGTTTTTAACATACATGGTAAACATGGTAAAGTGTTTCATATTTGATGTCTTCAAAAATAAAAGGTGATTTCTACAGTTTTAGTGCTTCCTTGGTTCATCCAAGCTTGACCGCACAACGCAGGAGTGCTTATGTTCAAGACAAGACAGTTGACTTATCCAAGCATTTAGGGTAAAACGCTGTATGATGTTCCAATAACTGAAGAAAGAAGACAGACAAGGACTGAAAAGGGAAGAGAGTGCAGGATCAGAGCAGGAGGTGAACCTGGAAGATAAACCAGTATCATCAGCAGCAGTTTGGACTCTAATAAATGTTTGGTGTGGAGTAAATTGCCTGCTGGCTGCTGGAGTTTGACCACACAGCCTGCTCTGTCGCAAAGCTTTACAGCCTCTGAACTCACATCTGAAAAAACCCATCTGGGCCTCTCATGTTCTCTCCACTGCTGAGGCCTGAGAGCAAATAAACATTTATCTGCTCAGCGGACTCAGGAATAAAGAGAGCAAGAAAACATGTTAATTCGACAAGCTAGACATGCTGTTCTGGCCAGCATCTTTTACTCCTTCAGGGTTTACTTGATGTTTATTGTATTTTCTTTTCATTTCCATGACTCCTGCTGGTTTATTTGCAGCTTTGGTTCTTTGTGAAACACCCACAGAAAAGACTTAAAGCCAGCTCTTCATGTGAACTGAATATTTCCATCAGAACTACATGAACTGCTTCCTCCTCTGAGGCTCTGTGTTTATCACTGGCATCATCTGGTGGAGGATTTGGCAGCACTAAAATCTGTATTTCTGGCTCCAAATGGCACATAAAGGCCCAGGAGTTTCAAAACCTTTGCTGCAGTAAAAGCCACACTTATAGCTCCAGGCTGTGTTCAGAGTGAAAAACATTTTTGGTTATTTTTGTGGTTGAACAGGTTTCCATTATGGGCCTTGTCAAACCAGACTGTGCTCGTTGTCATTGTAGCTGTGAACAGCAACAGGCACTATAGTTTATATATATATATATGTCAGGACATGTCTGCAGGATTTATTTACTGGTGCTTTTGATCTTTTCATGCTGTTTGCTGTCGTGTGAAATAAGCAGAGAACAGCAAAATGTTCATATGTAAATTATTCTATAAATGGAAAGATGTTTTTTGGTATTAATGTTGTCCTATTGTTGTTATGAATTAAAATACTTGAACACATGTTAAACACACAAAAATTATTCAATTTAACTCATAAAATTAAGGCAGCCTTTTAACTCATGTTAAACGTTTTACAGTGTGTGGGTGAAATGAAAGAGAACTCCCAAATACTGTAAGTTCCAAAGCGATTACTAAAATTTGCACTGATGTAGCTCAGGTTTATTCTATTTTAGTTATATTTTCCTTGTGTTCCTGTATTTTTCCTGCATGTTATTTTAGACAAAACTCCTATATAGATTGGAGTGGGTCTTTAAAGTAAGTTATGACATGAAAATGTAGAAAAATACAAACTACTCTCGGTTCGTTTGAGATTTAAGGATAAAGAGAAAAGGTAATTTTTTTCAACTTTTTTTGTAAAGAGGAAGGAAACAGATCAGGCAGAGGAGGACTCTAGCCCCAATGATAGCAACAGATTCCAACATGGGGGGTAGCCGTGGAAGTCATAGTGGTGACTAGTCCCCCGGTGTGTCTAGAGATAAAACTGAAGATAGGTAAAATGCAGAGCCTACTGTAATTTCCCAGTCAGAAAAGGGAAAGTTATTGTTATACAACTACATCAGGTGCAACTGTCAGATTGCCTGGCAGGCCACGCCCTCCAACCTTCAAGATTTCATCAGCTGATAAAGACGCGTCACAACGTACGTCAGATGAAGCTTCTGAGGCCGAGACTGAAGTGAAAGTCGAAACATGTCAAGGAACAAATACAACTCCTTTTTACAAATCTCTTGTCATGAAATAAGAACTTTGATACATGGAATAATAGAGAAGACAACATGAACCTTTCTGCCCCCCCATGTTTAAAAGTCTTGCTCTGCCACTGGTATACTGAATTAACAAGGTGTTGGAAACATTTCTCAAAGATTTGGCTCCATATTAGGCGCTTACAGACTGTAGGAACCTTTTGGAGTTCCTATAACCTTTTCAGGAAACAGGCCGTTTTTTAGTCACCAGTCCACTAAAGTCCGGACCCCGGTCTGTCCACTAAAGTGTCCGGGCGCACTTCAACGACAGGTAAACAAGACGTTAGTAGGGCAGCTTTCCAACGGGCGGCAGTTCCGTTACGTGGCGCAAATGACCGTGATGATGGAAAGCTGTCAAGCTAGCTTTTACGATAGCTTTGAGACAGACTGACTGGTTTTGAAGCTGCTTCTAATATGTCTGGTTTGAAGTTGTTGGTTAATTTACTAAGTTGTCAGAAATATTCTAATTAGCCACATGTTGACTAATACCTGCTAGTATCTGATATATGGCAGCCAGATGTCCAAAATGAACTCCTCTGGCTGAGTTAAGGCTAGTTTTGGATCTTTGCTATCGGAGCAGAAAATAGCTGTATCTCTGAAAATATGAGCGATACAACCTCACAATTGTCTGCATATATCGGTATCAACTGATATCGATATCAGAAATTAAGAGCTGGTGAATATCAGAGAACAGATATCGGTTAAAAAAAAAGCCAATATTGAACACCCCTAGTTATTAATCATGTTTTGAGAGAATATGTCTTTTATTCGTTACTTAGTAACTGAATCCTAAAACTGTCTATCTGTGTTACATTAAATTATCTCACTAAGACACTGTTTCTGATCACATTGTGGCTTTCATTCCTAATTTTAGCTATAAAAATTTGTTTTCAGACCTCACCATAGTTCAAACACAGATTTCTTGTAATAAAAAATATATATATTGAAACTTTAGACAATGGGAACTATCTTAAAACAAGCTGTGAAACATTCACTTCAAAATTTTTATGAGGTGAAAACTGCCTCAAAGCTAGTCTGATGATGCTTCTTTTCAGTGTTGTTGCTTTCTCGTTTTGGGAGAAAATATGTTAAAGGAGCTGTATCATGCTTTACAACGATTCCAAAAGTCAAATACAGGCATTTATAAGCTAAACATGTTCCCATCGCTACTATAGAAACTAATTTGGTGTTAAATATTAGTTTTTCTATGCGTCTTATTTCCAACACGGAAGTAAGATGGCTGCCTGTACTGATCCACGGAGCTCTCGACCAATTGCAACATGTTTTACGCCCATTTCATGATGTCGCCCCGGAAGAGACACTGATTCTGAAGGGTCACAGAAATGTTTGTAGCACCAGCACCGGCAGCTCACATGGACGTTATTTGTAAACATTGATGGATAATCGGACTCCGATCAACGTGATAAAATGGAGCAGCCTGTTATGGAGCTGTATGCACTCAAGCCAGAGTCTGACATGGAGTTTGAAGTACACGCAATACCACAGAAGTACTCCCTGACAAGTAAGTAAATTAGCGAACAAATCATAGCCTAACAGTTAGCATTGAGCTGAGAGATGTGTTTCACTCACTGGTGCTGTTGTCTGTCCATGCGCGTTTTTATAGTAGGAACTGCTTCAGGTTTCAGAAGTAATCCCCGAGAAAAAAACACTTTACTGCCTGAGATTCATGAAGTCGTCAGGAGTGAAGTTCACACACAAAGTTGAGTTTTTTTTTCTGCTCCTGAAGTTATAATCCAACCACTTCTGGCAAGTCGATTCGTCCAGTACAACAAATAAACTCCCACGCTGAACATAACCACGCTGAACGCAACACATTTTTCCCAACTTGCCGTCCTCTAGAGCTTAAATATATATATATATATATATATATATATATATATATATATATATATCCTGAACTCTGGAGCAAACGTCTGTTAGCTGATGCCTGTTTGTCTCTGAGAAAATCTTCCTGCAGGCAGTTAGTTTCTTCCTCAGAGAGTGTGTATAGGTTAGGATTCTCTTTGAGTTTCTGTTGAACAAAGAGGGCGTCTTGCTATGATGCTGCGCATGCATGTTTGTCGCTTCGTGATTGGTGCCACCTCGTTGCGTATACCGGTGTCAGTCAGTTATGGTAAGGAAGCTACAGCTTGGCCTGAATATTTATATATATTACTAAAATATGCACAAATAAAGAAAAAAACGACTAAAATGAAGTTTTTATGAGGAAATAACACAATAACACACTGAAAAGCTCTTAAAAGTCCATTTTTCATGTTAGAGCTCCTTTAAAACAAGAGAAACCAACCAGGAATTCAAGAAGTGGTAGCACAGAGGTGAACATGGAGCAGTTCGAGTCAGCGGCTCAGGTGGTAGAGCAGGTTATGCAGTAATCAGAAACTTGCGAGTTCAACTTCTATGTCATCTTGCTGTAAGTAATCTGGCCCTTGGCAGAAGCTTTTCACCCACCTCCATTCAGGTGTGTGGGTGTTTGGAGGTTGGCAGGTTGGTGCTCCTTCTGTGGGCATCAGCTTTTCAAATGGGGTTTATAGTGATTCTCAAATGAGGAAAGTCTTCTTGTTTCTTTTAAAATGAGAAAGAAACATCACTGAAAACAAGCATTACCAGACTAGATTTGAAGGGTTTTTCCACTTAATGAGGGATGTGAAATGAGTGTTTTAAAACTTATTTAATGATAGAATCTGGAGTTTTCCCCCCTGAAAATAGGCTTGTGCAAGTAAAAGAGATGCTTGAAGCTGAAGAGCGATGTTAACCCGAGGGGAAGGACACCCAGTTTTAATAGTGTTTACAAACAGAAGCATAGAAAAACTCCAGATTGTACATTTAAAGATATTTCTTACTGTCTAGATTCTCAATATTTTTTCATAAATCAAGAAACCTCACCAAGTGTAACTACTTTACCCCAGTGGCAGATTATTTATTTATTATTATAGTCTGAATCTTCTCAGTTTCAGTGTTAACTGATATTAAGACCATTAATTTTTGCATTGTGTCCTGTTGGATTGAGATCTGGGGATGTGGACTGAGTACAGTGAACTAACTGTCATGTTCAAGAAACCGGTTAGAGATAATACCCAGGTAGGCTTTGGTGGTTAAACTGTGACATGTTGGTACTAAGGAGCCCATTACATCACCAGCAGCCCGAACCATAAATACAACTCAGGATGGATCCATGCTTTCATGTCTTTTCAACCAAAGTCTGACCCTACCATCTGAATGTTGCAACAGAAATGAAGACTCATCAGACCAGACGTTTTTTCATTTTCTGTTAATGAGGGAAAAAAAAATTGTTGCATGCCTCACCAGCAGTTTGCTTTATCAAACGCCCAGATTACTTTATTTCTGATCACCCTCATTACGTTCACTCCAAACTTTTATTCCTGACCAGATTAGCTTGGTGCTGTTAAAAATGTATTCTGTCATCTGACATTTGGATGATGTAGTTGCTTGAAATATTTCTTAATTGTTCTTATTACCCACATTTTTCTGATATCATTTTTCTGCACCATGAAGCTTGCAAACCATGAAGTAAGTCTGACCAATGGAGAGTTGTTGCTTAATTTATAGGAGGAAAATTGAAGTTGCTACGTCAAATTATATGTTAAGAAAATCGTCTGACATGTCTGACATACCAAATATTATTAAACAAAATAAAAAATTGGAAAATCTCTGTAAGGTTTATATTGCCCAACAATTTCCTTAACCATATTTATTGAGAGGTCAGTTTTAGAATACCTACTAGAACTCAATCTAAGAATGCTAAAACACTTCCACACATTTAACACACGAGGTTATAGATTTCAGGGAAATGTGTAAAACCTGCAACACAGGATCCATAAACATACTTCAGTTTGTGTTAACAGCTGGATCAGTGAGCACACAGCTTTATGATAGCTGCTACGGGAAAACCCAGTCAGATAAAACTTGTGTTCCTGAATCCAGCTCAGGATAAGTGTTTATGAAGGATGGAGGGGAATTTTAAGGCGTCATTCTGAGCTCATCTCTCTGCAGCTGTAACGCGGGAGCTTGCAGCAGATCTGTGGAGCATAGCAGCCGTTAGCGTCCACGCTGCAGGCAGCGAGCCGTTTACATCTGTCGCTGCAGTTGGACGCAGTCCTCGGCTCTGTGTGTTTGGCCGTTTGTCTGTCTGTCCTGCGTCTCAGCCACCTGTCACCAGCTGTGATTTTACCTGGCGATGAACACCACTGCTGGCCGAGCCGACGCCAATCGAGGCCTCCTCCTTTTTCTCGCTGCAGAAGGTCACCTTATTTTAACATTTATACCAAAATGTTTTTTATTATAGTAAATAAGTATGTTAAGTAGGACTGCAGAAGTGCCTCAAACACTTTTCCCGTCTCACTTGCATGTTACGCCTCAAAGATATGACTATTGTAGATGTCATACTGCATTATGGAGATGAGTTTTAGCACTCAGAAGGTTTGCTGTCTCATCTTTGTTTATTATGCCTCTTCTTTTTGTGCCGTCAATTTTCATCTGTGTTTAATTTGGGTTGATTTTTAGTCCTTTCTGGAGTGATTCTGAATATATTCAAGGGTTTTCTTTCCCTTCATTTTTAACATTTATTGCACCTCTCTTGTTATGTGTGATTGTGGTTATCTTTGGTTCCTTTGTGTATCTTTCTGTGGATGTTTTTCATCTCTCTTTCTTTCTTTTTTTAAACATTTTTTTTTTCAATTTTTTTTTCCCCTTTCGATTTTAAATTTTGTGGTCCCTTTATGGAGTTGTGTGTAATTTTGTCACATGAACACCTGAGATCTCCGGACTGCATCCGTCTGTTAATCTGATTATCAGATGTCTCATTGCTTCTGAGTGTATATTTTTACAGTGACCTCCAGTAAAATCCATTGTGAAGTTAAACTGAGACAAAATGATGAAAATTCTCGTTCAAACACTTTTTTTCACAACATAATAACAGCAGACTCTGAGGGCTGCAGTCTCTGAGAACAGAGAACAGAACTCTACTGTTATTTTTCTTGTAGTTGCACTGTATTACTGTTTTTATGTTGTTGTTTGGAGGGGGGGGGGGGGGGCGCTATGGACGGAAAGTAGCATTTTTCTAAAATCTGATATATTTACAGAAAATTCTTCTCATTGCTATCATACCATGCCAGTTTTATTTATAAACCACTTTTAAAACAAAACAACAAGGCTGAACAAAGTGCTGTATATTACAAATATGAGTCGGATGAAAGAATCAGAAAATATTGAAAAAGTAACGGTATAGCAGAATATAAAGAACATGAGTAAAATCATTTAAAGGGACATTGAATTAAAGGAAAATAATATACACTGTCCCATTTAAATAAATAAAGTGCCGAACTCCTGATCTGAGCTGACTCCACAGCATCAGAAATCTACAGAAAATGGCCACAGACATGTTGAGCTTCTTACACTGACAGCAGTACAGACAAATGTAGCAAAAACATTCAGCTCCAGCCTGGTGTGTCATATGCATACTGTTGCTGTGGCAACAGCTGTAAACAGCCCTGTGCTGTCTGCGGTGCTCAGCAGGGAGCTGACAGTAACATCTGAGGCTGTGTTATTAAAATGACGCTCATATGAATGGAGTTTGGTAAGAGGCTGCCGCTTATAGTCGGTAGTTTAGCGGCTGCAGCTGTGCAGCTGCTGTTTGGACAGAAATACTTCTCATTGTTGTGTGTTGCTGATGTATTTTTAAATGCGTCACTTAGTTTGTGATTGATTATTAATCATTTGCACACTATAGAGGCACTTCTCCCTGTGAAGCCCAGAAGAAGAAGGAGGCTGTGGACGAGACGCCTCACCTGATTGATCTCGCTCTGAGTTTGGAAGCTGCAGCTGTTCATTCGCAGGTGGCTGCTGCCCTCCAGTGTTTTTCTGCAGCATCACTCAGAGTTCACAGCTGCAATCCAAACAGCTTTGAAATCTCTCTCTCACACACACACACACACACACACACACAAAAGGCAAAAATAAACTACACGATGTGCAGCCTGTTAAATCCAGCCAGAACAGTTCATTAAATATTAACTGATGACTATTGCTGTTTCTCTCTATGCATCAGTGGAGCCACATGTTGTTTTATCGCTCATTCTGGATAAACTGTTGACTTTATTTGCAGAGGAGCACTTTACGTCTTTTCTGAGTGTCCTTTAATGCACTAAAATATCATTTCCATGATGCAGCCGCAATTAAAAATCAGAAATATTTGCTCTGATGCATCATTAGGTATGTCATTTTACAGGCAATTCAAAAAATCTAATCTAAAATTCAGAGCATTTTATTTTCAGTTTTGAAAATTAATTAAATACTACAGTAAACAAGATAAGAGGAAAACTTCAGCAGCATCAGAAAGCACAGAAAACAAGTTTTTCTGCAGCTTTTGCTGCTTCGGTAGATAAAGATAGATAAAAGCTGGAGTAGATTTATCAGTCATGTTGCCCCAAAGAAAACAAGCAAAACAGAATAAACATTCTCTTCTGCAGCTTATGAGCTGAATTACAACCAGGGAGGAGAAAACAGCCAAAAACCAAAACAAAACTAAAACCAGACTGTTTATCTCTTCTGTGTTGGTCTGTTACTTGGCATCGGTTTAGCCCAAAACAATCAATAGCTGCTGTCTGAGCTACACAGGACGTTGAGGGACACGTGTGTGAAGTCATGACAACAAAAGACAACTCAAAGAAGCTGCCTACGGCAAGCCTGGAGGCCAAATACACATAACGAGTCTGGAGCCGCTAGAAAATGAGAAAATGCAAGCTGTGTTTGTGTGTGGTGATGTTTATATAAAATGAGTCACAAGTGTTTAAAGAAAAGTTGCTGTATTTCTGTTTTATTAAAATCAGCAGCACATGCCAAGACTTTCTGGCTGCGGACCTCCACTCTCAGGACCCTTCCTTGCAGACTCGGGCCTTTTCTCAATATGCGTACTTGTGCGTACTTGCAGGCTCGTGGACTCGTGAAACGTCACCCATGGTCCAAGTCATGTTCCATTAAAAAGTTCGCTTCTCGGCAGGTACGCTGGTAATCCCCGGATGAAAACTTCCTCCGTCTATTTTACCAAGCATGCATCAGAGGAGGCCCGTGCGTCCTTGGCCAGATATAAATCCCAGCATGCACCACGAACATGCACAGTGTTTGTCAGCCTCCTCTACCCCGTCTTTTATCCACAGCTCTTCCTCCCGCTTTCCTCTCACAGCTGTTTTTGATCAGATAATTATGACCTGATTAACCGTTTGCATTAATGTGTTTATGTATTGGAAAAAAATCATTTACACGTTGGGGGGGAAAAAAACAAAAAACATCCACTTAGTATAATTGTTTTGGAGCAGTTATTTTAATTGTTTTTTGTTTCAGTACCATTACAACATCTCCACAACAATAAATACCAAACTGTAGAATAATACATTATTTTCATGTTGACAGCCTTGCTCACTGCTGCACACCTTTGGTGGTGATGTCACAAGTTTGTGCTGTCTCAATCCGTCAAGTAGGCGGAGTCCGTGCTTGTGAACTCCACAAGTGCAGACTTCCAGTACGTACCCACAAGTCTGACATCACCACCAACAGTGAGCAGCAAGTAAGCAGGGCTGCCTGTCAACATGCAAATATTATTATTCTACAGCTGTTTGTTATTTATCGTTGTGGAGATGTAGAGATGGTGCTGAAACCAAAAAAAAACAATTAAAATAACTGCTCCAAAACAATTACAGCCTACTAAGGGGATGTTTTGGTTTTTTTCCCAATGTGTAAATTATTTCTTTCCAATACATAAGCACATTAACGCAAACGGACAATCAGGTCATGAATATATGATCGAAAACAGCTGTGAGAGGAAAGCGGGAGAAGAGCTGCAGATAAAAGACCAAGAACAGTAAAGAATAGAAATGATCGCTCAGGTTTGGCTGTTGGGGGCGGAGGAGGGAGGAGGAGGCTGCCAAACGCTGCGCGTGTGCAGGTGCATGCTGGGATTTATATCTGGCCAAGTACGCACGAGCCTCCTCTGATGCATGCTTGGTAAAATGGGCGGAGAAAGTTTTCATCTGGGGATTTCCAGTGAACTTGCTGAGAAGCGAACTTTTTAATGGAACATGACTTGGACCGCGGGTGATGACGTTTCACGAGTCCATGAGCCCGCAAGTGAGCACAAGTACGCAGATTGAGAAACAGCCCTGCACTGTGAAGTTGTCTTCCAACATGGCAGATGGTCATCCATCTTGTGATCAGTGATGTGTAGCATGGGTCTATTAATCTGGTTAGCACTAGCCACTTTAGCCAAACAATAACAATGCTTCAAACTACTGTAAAGTCCAAAAATTTATTCTTTCAAATTAATATAACTTCACAGGGTGAGGTATAGTGTGTAACGCAACCTTCTAGTGAATAATAGCTGTTTCTGTTTCTTTGTATAAAGAAAAGTTGTCACTTGACATTAACTCACCTTGTTGTCTCCGCACTTCACATGGGGAACAGTAAATGCGTATTTCCGATATAGGCCTACTCCCTTTTATCTTTGAAAGCTTCATATCATCTTCTGGTCCTGAGGGTGGAGGAGAGACCTCACAGTCCAGGTCTTCAAGGAGGGGTGCTGAGAGTGGAGGTCTGCTGCCAGACCCCTCTAGCACATGCTGTATGTGGGTCAGTTGTGGTTGGTTTATATTAGCAGTGGTGGACGGGCCGCCACACTGGCCCACCTGGCAGTTGCCGATGGTTGGGTCAGGTCATGCTTGATTTTTAAATAAACAATCTGTCAAGCACCTCTTTGGGGCATCTTCCCCTCTTAAAGACCCACAACAGAACTTTTGACAGTTTTTTCAATGACGCGCCCCCTATCAACGGCTAAACTAGCATCCATCTTGCATCACACCTGTACTGTGATTCACTCCAGCCAGTAAAAGACAGTCTTATCTTGACTCTTGTTCTGTCCCTTCCTCTCTTTCTTTTCCTCTCTTTCCTTGCGTGTCATTGCCACTTCCTGCAGCAGTAAGATATTCTGCTGTCAGACATCTGCTCTGCACATGAACAAGGCATGCAGAACACCGTGACAGGGAGAGGGGCAGAGCCTACAAGCGGATAAACTTTGAAAGCATCCAAGGTTATTATGTGTGGAGTCTGGAGAGAGGAAAAGCAGTTACTAATAAGTTGCTTTAGGTTTTACAAGATCAATTGACATTCCATTAAAGATACTGATGAACAGCAAACACAATGCTAGTACAACTGTAGGCTGATGAAGTTGACACCACTTACAGTAGTTCTTGACTCTTAAGGCCCTTTCAGATAGAACGCGGCAAGCGCAAGAGGACGGCAGCAAACCCATTCATTGTGTATGTGGTACCGCCGCGGCAGCGCGTTCCGCCATGCCGTGGAGCACCGCGGCGCGCAAGGTGGGCGCATGCCGCCGCGGTGGCGCTGACGCCGCGGCGCTCGAATTGAACATTTTTCAATTCGAGCGCAGCGCGCTGTGACGACATCCTAGCGCGTCCAATAGGAGAGGCCAGTTCAGGGAAAAAAAGTGGTCCTTGTTCAGCCTGAAGTAAACCTGGAAGCGGTCTGTGTGAAAGAATGCAGCTCGCGGACGAGCCTGAACTCCCCACGTTCTGCCTTGTTATCAGGATCAGGTGGACCCCCACCCTTTTATCTGCTGCTGATCTCCTCCTCCTCCCTTGGAGCAAAGCTCTTTGCTGCGACCATGAGATGTACATCTCTCACAACGAAGCGTGCCAGGGAGAAAACACTTCCTGGTCTGTCGCTTAGCAACGCGTGCCTGACGTGCTTGCTGCCGCCGGGTCTGCCGCCGAGTCTGCGCCCTACCCTGCGGTGAACTCGGCGAAAAACGCGTTCTATCTGAAAGGGCCTTTAACCAGAAAAGTGGACCACATCAGTCCAGCTCTGGCTGGCTGCCTGTCCATCAGAAGAGACTTTAAAGTCCTGTTGCTGGTCTATAAAGCTCTGAATGGTTGAGGAACAAAATACATCAGTGACCTCCTGACCCAGTATGAACCTACTAGACCCCTCAGGTCATCTGGATCTGGTCTTTTATCGGTTCCCAGAGTCAGAACCACCCATGGAGAAACTGCGTTCAGCTTCTATGCTCCACATGTCTGGAACAAACTCCCAGAAAGCCTCAGATCAACTGAAACACTCAGTTTCTTTAAATCCAGGTTAAAGACCCACCTGTTCTCAGCTACATGTAGGGCCCGCAGTTGCAATAAAAATTATTCAACCCCCACTGCGAATAAGGTTTATTTGCAAAAATCCACAAATTAGCAACTGTTTGCAACGAACATATCAAACAAGAATGTTTTAAATGGCTTAGCACAACTAATATTAGGAATGGTTTTTCTAATTCGGTAAAAATATATGTCACAATGACCACTGCAGTCTCAAAATTATTCAACCCCTTCATGACAGTAACTTTAATAGAGCATCCTTTTGCTGTTATGACCTGCTGCAAACATGGTGGATAATTGGACACCAGCTTCTGGCAGCGTTCCTGAAGAATCTCAGCCCAATCCTTCATGGGCAAAGGCCTTCAGTCCACTAATGTTCTTGGGTTTACATGTTGTAACCACCTGTTTCAAGTCCCACCACAGATCTTCAAAGGGGTTCAAGTCAGACGATGGCGATGACCACTCTAATATCTTCAAAGTCTTCTTCTGAAACCAAGCCTTAGTGGAAATTGTGGTATGCTTGGGATCATTGTCTTGTTGGGAGGTCCAATGATGCCCAAGCTTCAACTTCCTCACTAGTGGCATGACATTTTCTCCCAAGATTTCTTGATACTTGACTGAATCAATCTTGTCCTCTACACAAAACAAGTTTCCAGAGTCAGAGGAAGCTAAGCAGCCCAGAGCATCACTGAGCCACCACCATGCTTCACTGTAGACATGGTGTTCTTTTCCACGTAAACTTCATTCTTTCTCCTCCAGATATACCGCTTGTCTAAAGGCCTGGGACCTCATTTACAAAACTGTGCGTAGGATCTTCACTAAAAGTGTACTTACGCCCAAAACCAAAAATTTGCGTAGACCAAAAAATATTCAGATTTATAGAACCGTGCTTACGCACAGATTCAAGCAATTTCCCCTTTATAAATCACACTCTTCCTGGAAGTTTGCACTTGTGAATTTGGCTAATATTCCGCCCCCTACACACCCAGATTCTACCATAAATGGTCAATGCAAAGCACCTTATGGATGTTTCTGCATATAAATGAGCCAGCTAATCTGAGGCATTTAAAGCTTAAGATTGGAGACCGAAAAGACAATAAAACATAATTTTGCGGAGACTGAAGTGGAGGTGCTTGTTGGTGAGTTGGAGTCTCACAAAAACATTCATTTCATTTGGGCGTCACAGTGGAATTACAGGTAAGCTAAAGTCTGCTGAGTGACAGCAGGTTGTTTTGGTGGTGATGATGTAACAGAGAGCTGTTCCAGAAGTCCCCCCCCCCCCTGCCCTGCATCTAAACACGTCCACCTCTTTGGTGAGGCCGATGGCTCCACTATGGAGCACACTGTGGTCAGCAGCTGCTGGTTTGAATCCTGTAAAGTCAATCTACACTGCAAAAACTCAAATCTTAGCAAGTATATTTTTCTCATTTCAAGACAAAATATCTCATCACACTCAAAATAAGACAAAATTGCTTAAAGAGAAACATTTCAGTAAGATATAAAATCTTATTTCAAGATTTTTTTTGCTTGTAATAAGCAAAGAAATCTGCCAGTGGGACAAGCAAAACTTTCTTGATAAGATTTCTTGAAAAAAGACGCATTGCCTCAAAATAAGTAAAAAAAAAAAAAAATTCTTTGCTTAAGCAAAAAAAAATTCTGCCAATGGGACAAGCAAATTTTTCTAGATGTCAAGATGTCTAGATGAAATTCGATGAATTCTCTTAAAACTAGATCTTATATCTTACAGAAATGTTTCATTTTTAAGCAATTTTGTCTTATTTTGAGTGTGATGAGATATTTTGTCTAGAAATGAGAAAAATATACTTGCTAAGATTTGATTTTTTGCAGTCTATGATAATAATTTGATATGAAGGGTGAATTAAATGTTTGACAGTGACAGGACATACGGAGAGCCTGCACGGGGCTCGATCCCCACCCAAAGGAAAATTTTTACTTCTCAAAGCTTTCTCTTTTGCATCTCAGGAGACAAAAAGGAGATCTCATCTCAGCCTCATTCAGGTTTCAAATTGTTCTCATGAATGTCTCTTTCGTTTCTCCTAAAATTCACTAGTTGAAATAGTCTTGTTTGAGATTTAATGCAGACATCCTGAGAATTATTTGAGAAATGATCTCCTTTGGAACTGGAAGTGAGACTAGGTTCAGAATTTGTGCAACTTTTCCATCTGGAGACGAGGTTGAGAAACAGGAGAAATGAGCCTTTGTCTCATTCAGCTCTCATGAGGATCTCACATTTGTCTAGAAGTAAATGAGACCTTTTCTGAGATCACTTTTCCAAAATTATTTTCCTCTGGGTAGTCTCCAAAATGTATGTAAGCAAGGTCTGTAGTTTGCTTAAAGTTACGCACATTCCTATGCTAGTTAGTTTTTTTTTTCTATAAATCCCAACTCTTGTGTAAGAAGTTGCTTACGTACAGTACTTCCTAGCCCTGTTTTGTGCATAAGCAAGCTTTATAAATGAGGCCCCAGAAATGTTCTAGGTTTGTTTTATTTTCTCCACAGAACAATATCTCAAAACCTCTTTGGCTTATTTATACAGTGTTGAGCAAATTGTAGCCAACTTTTCTTGTGCCTTTAGATCAGTAGTGGTCTTGGAATTCGGTGCTTGGAGCCTTATAGCATTTAGTGTGCACATTACTCTAGAAACAAAGTACCTCAGTGCCTGATGCCACCAAGTCTTGCTGCAGGTATTTTGTAGTCAATCTAGGTTTTTTGACCACTTGATTGAGACCACACTTGATTTGAAAATATGTACTCTCATGAGGAATTCTGTTTAGGGGTTGAATAATTTCGAGACTGAAGTGGTCATTGAAACCACTTGTAATTGTGTTGAACTATTTTAGAATATTCTTGCTTAATTTGTTTATTGCAAATCATTAATTTTTTGCACATTTTGCCAATGACCCCTATTTGCAATGGGGGGTTAATAATTTTGATTGCAACTGCATGATACTATGGATGGCACAGTCATCAAATTTCTAACTAGTCTGGTACCTGTTAGATTAAAAATAGGATTAGTCTCAACGTTACGTGGATGATGGTGTAACCTATTTTATTAAAACTGCTACTACAGTGTGCAGACTGCACATTTAACACTGTAGTAGTAGATTAACCAGAATTTCAGATTATTTGATTTGAGTACAGGTTATTGCAGCACAAGAGAAATATTTATTTTGTAGGGGAAAGAAACAGAAAAAGTTGTGCTTGGCACATGTGTAGCCTTTGTTTTATTATTTTACTGTACGCTCTCACATCAGTAGGTGATCAACCTAACTCACCCTTGTTTTTTGTTTTTTTGCATTAATTGGGCCATGGTGGCCTACGATGGTATCAATTTCTCAGCCTGAATTCTAGTCCCTGCATATTAACATCACAACAAGCATTTATAAACCTCCGGGTGTATTATTCCTGTGAAGGCTGCTTTTTTATTCAGTCAGCTTTTGTCCAAATGCAGAAAGAAAAAAAATCTCTGAGAATAAGTACCTCAACTTTCAGCATCCACAGTCCACCTGAAATAATTGTCTCAAGGTTTGCGGTCACAGAGGAACACGCAAGTGGAGAAGTAAAAGCCTCTTTGTGTTCTGCAGATGGAGATGGATGCAGTTCTGTGCCAAGCTTTCAGATGGCACACATTTCCCTGATTGCACTGTTATTTAAGGTACATGGCAGGTCATGTACAGCTTTTCTCTGACTCAGAAATGTCTATGTTAGCTCATGATCATGATCAGGACTCGGTAGGCTCCAGACCATCTGCTGCAGGACGAAGCTGCTGTGTTGTGATGATTAGGCTTATTGGCATGGACAGCTCCCTGTAGTCCCTGTTCTCATAAAGATGCAGTTAATGCATGAAAAGTAACATCATGCTTATTCATGACTAGTTTTTTGTAGTTTAGCATTGCATTTTATGCTCTATAATGTCAGAGGATGAAACCCTGTTGTGTAATTTTACTGTAACTATAAACATTCAGCTTATTTAATGACATGCAATGACACACAGAAACAATAAAATGTGTATACAGTAAATAATCATGAGGCCATGTTATTCCCTGATAAACTGATGAGAATAAACTTTAACATTGCAGTACATAGATGATGGATTTTAAACAGCGTTTAAGGTAAGAAAGAGCTCTTTCAGTTGTGCTGACTGAGGAGAATCGGATCGAGATTTTCTGCCTCAGAAGTTGTGGTTCATTTGCAGACTACAGTGAAACCTCATAAATCTGGATGAGGTGGTTCAGGTCGGTGGGTGCAGCACTGGTGGGCACTATGAAGTTGAATATTAAGTCTTTTATGCAGCAGGAATCCAGTGAGAATACTGAGAGAAGGAATGATATGAGGACTGTGGACAGAACTGAGCTACATACTCAGATAAAACTCGCTTAAATCTTATAAGATGGCTTAAATACTGGAACAAAGCGATTTTTTTAGTAGAATTATATTTTTTCCTAGATATTTGTAACTTCAAATACTTGGAGATGAGCAGAAGATGTCTATAAATTGAATAGTGAATGGACAACGCTTTCATCTAGTTTGGAACCTGATGTTTTGACACCTTCTCTGTACATTCAACTTGGCAATGTTGGCACTTCTGGAGCTAGAACTGACCATATTTGGGCAAGGACGCTGAATGTGTTTTTTAACATTTTTTTTTATTTATCAAATCATTAAATTAGTTTGAGATGTATCACTAAAGCACCGATTAGAAGGAGTCAAGCTATGATAAAAAACATCTGAAGTCTGAATTTCCAAGCTTCCTGTGGGAAAATAAAAAAGGAAAAACCACCAAAGTTGGATTTCTAACCTTAAAGAAATTTTACACCCAAAGAATGATGTGCGTTCATTTTCTACTCACCTTCATGCTAAGCAAGACTCTGGAGCACTTTTTTGATATCTCAAATGCAGCCAGATATCAGACAGGTTTTTGTTTTCCCCCAACTTTAATATAATGGAGTTCACCGGCGATTGAACCAAAAAGGTCCATTAAAGTCCACAAAAACTTGGCAATATTCCTCCATACTGCTCGTCCAATGTAATCCAAGAGTCCTGAGCGCGTACCACCATAATTTACTTGAAACAACATCATTTAATATATTCTTATAGCCTAAACAGTAGAACATCTAGCTGCCGAGAAGCGCACTCTTGCGAGTTCACGACACTAAGGAAGCTGCGGCAGATGAGATCGTATGTTCTCTTTTTCTTTCTTTCTTTGTTTTAAATCAGTAGCCAACACCTCTTGTGTTTGTCCCGGTTTTTCCGCAGCTCGTTCGCTTTTAGCACAATGTAAACAGTGAATTTCTTCTTTTACACTTGCATTACTGGCAGAGGAGGCGCTGAATGCTGCGGCTTCCATAGTGTCGTGAACGCGCACAAACGCACAAATAGAAACTGCAGTGTAGTACTGTTTAGGCTGTAGAAATTAGGGATGTGAATCTCCACTAAGGAGGCCGATTCGATACGCATCTCGGTACACTGCCAGCAATATGATACATTCACGATACAGTGAAGCCTCCAGCTGATTCACTAATGATTTGACAACAATTTGACTTTATACAATACGATTCGATTTGATTCGATTCAAAATTCAAATTTCAACACAAAACAAATAATTTACAAGTCTCCATCTGGTTTCTAAGAATCATCACAATTATTTTACCTTCTCCCTTTCCTTGTGAAGGATGTTTTTAATACTTGTGTTTTTGAATGTTTTCTATAAATCAAACTAATAAATCATCTTAAACTGATGCAGTTCACTCTGGTACAGACAGAGACGCAGTCAGAAAGTCTCAGTTTTGTTAAAGAATAAAACGAGACAATTTTCTCACCAGTTCTGCTTCTGCTCACCTCATATATATGTTCAACGGTAGAATCATCTGAGGATGTGGGGGGAGCAGTATCCTCACCATGCCGCCCACCTTGCCATGTTCGTCATGCTGCTGATGTCTTATATACAGTGCCAGCGCAACATTGTTTTCAAACTACGGATTTCTTGTCAGGTTTTCCATCTTTCAAGCATCGGCAAACTTTAGACTTGTGTCCTCAGAGATGCTAAACATGTCCTCTTCTCCTGCTGTCTCCTCCCTCCATGTTTGCTGTTTGGTTGATGCAACTGCGCCACCCGGCTCCATGATTTAAAAACGAAACTTAAAAGATAGAGATGGTAGGTTCAAGGCACCTCGGAAATATGTGTGACAAGGAGACAAACTATGTAATAATCGGTGTAACCATGGGTTTTTACAGATTCAGACACACCAAGAAAGATATGTTGCGCAATTATCCCCCAGTTGTATCCGATGCACACTGAAGCTGCCGGTGCAGTCGCATCTCACACATCTGCGTCGGACCACCGATTCAGATCAGTGAATCTTTACATCCCTAATATAAACACACTAAATGATGTTTCAAGTAAATTATGGACACTACCCACTCAGGACTCTTGGATTACATTGGACACTTGGATGACGAGCAGTATGGAGGAATACTGACAAGTCTTTGTGGACTTTTATGGACCTTTTTGGTTCAGTCGCTGGTGAACTCCATTATATGAAAGTTGGGGGATATCGACAACCCCCCTGGATCTCCGGCTGCATTGGAGATATTAAAAAATATATAAAATGAAGGACCATCATTCTGTGGGTGTACTATTCCTTTAAGAGCAAAACCAACTTCACTAGCTCTGACCTCAAATATCAGCCAATATGTACAAAAAAGTGCTAAATGGCTTATTAGCACTTCTGACAGTTTGTCTTTTTAAACCAGTCTCACATATGTGACAGATCCCATTCCTCTGAGGAAGGCAGCTTCACACTACTGTGGCCTCACAAATGACAGCTGACAACCAGGTGGATCACAAGGGGTTTATTTGTCCTGCAACGCAGCAGGCAAACAGTGGTGCAGGTCAACATGAGTCTCGGGAGTCGGGACAATGTGAGTCACAGCAAAATCGTCCCTCCACTGTGCTCAGCTCAGCAAACAGAAATAACCAAGTATTGATTAAATAAAAACAGCAAAAGGAAACATAGCGATCGTAAAGAGTATTTTGTTCTAGAAAATTTGCATTAAAACCCCCAAATAATCCATTATATGGTATTAAACTGAATGGCGCATCGAGCATTCACTGTGAAACATTTGAGGCGGGCGGGGTTAACGCGGAGACGCTTGAAGCAGAGTTGTTATTTTGGCATTTCTGCAGATACGAGGTTTATGGATAGTGGGGCTGTCAGTCTGTTCAAACTTTTTAGATATACTGTATGTCCTTGCTTATCTTCTGTCGACGTAGATCAGAACAGAGCGCTGAAAATGATTCATTGTTTTGCACAGTTCCAGTTTAATCAACCAGACACAAATGACATGTTTTGTTTTTTTCATCAATTTGTCCAACAAAAATTATTTTGCTATTAATAGGGGGTACTTGGCTGAAAATATATTTCACAAGGGGTACTTTGCTGGAAAAAGGTTGAGAACCACTCATCTAAACGGACTAAAGCAAAATTAAACACCTGTTGTTGTTCCAACATGGTTTCAGCATCTACCTTTACTTATTGTGTGATTTCCTATTGCAACAAGGCCTGGCTTTGTTTTGTTGTTAATTCTGCTTCTCCTCCTCCTGGGATTCTCTCTCCATCCCAAACAGGTTCACTTTTCTGCCTAAAATGACTTTATTCTCAACTTGTCTCACTGCAGTTTAATAACAAAACTCTGGTGTTGTTTTTAATTGAGTATTTATTGTGTGTGTGTGTGTTTGTGTCCCCTCCACACGCACACACACACACACATGCAGTAACTCACTGGTGGCATACTTACCAGTAGAGAGTGCATTAGCAGCTTCCAGATTTATTTCTTGCAGGCTGCTGCCTGCTTACTCTATAGTGGCGATGGTGTGTGCGGGGGTGGGGGGTCATTTTGTTCTTTTTGTTTTGCTCAGTAAATTCAAAATGGATCAGTCCATCTTTTAAATGAATGTTTTTCCCACAGGTTGAAATCCTGAATTTGCTCAAGCCTCCAGAAGTTTAACAGGCTATATAAGCAAACACGCTCAAAAAACTTAATAGAAACAATCCAATCAAAAATCTCATGGTCCACAGAATACAAAATGAACTCATGAGAAAAAAAAAAAAAGTAGCGTACAAGGATTCGATAAGAGGAAAATATTCAGTTGTCATAATCTGTGTCACAAAAAGAAACATTTCACAGATAATATCCCAGTGGATTGTTTGTCCATGCAGGTCATAACAACCTAAATGTACACTCACCGGCCTCCTTGTAAGATACACCTGCAATAACTCATAAACACAAATAATTATCAGCAGGGGTGTCAAAATATTCTGATGCTGCTTCCCCAGCAGATGCTGCAAAGCTGATTGCACTTTCCACAATAGACTTATAGAAGATCTGCAACATCTTGGTGCAGACGTTGAATGATCTCAACTTTCGTAAGAAGTAGAGTCTGCTCTGATCTTTCTTGTAGATGTAGTCAGTGTTGCATTTCTAGTTGAGTCTGTTGTCCAGCTGAACTCCAAGGTATTTGTATTTCTCCACCTCCTCTCCCAGGATGTAGACAGTAGGGATCGACCAAAATGTTTTTTTCTAGGCCAATACCGATATAGATTATTAGTGATCATGGAGGCCTTAATAAAGTCAGACTGCGTCATCAGTCATGTCTGTTCATGTCATCTGATTCATTAAAATGTACAACCTCTCAAACTTGTGCATTAACAGAGTCAGCAGTACACACGGCGCACACACTTTTGACAAAACTTTTGGTGTCGTCTTGATAAACAAGCAGTCTCGTGGTGAAACCAAATAGAAGCTAATCGCTAACTGGCGTGCTTTCACTACTGCTGGTCAAGACTTTTCTAGAACCACGTGGTTGCAGGACTGTGGGGTTTAGTACAGCTGCTGTCAGATCTGCTTTCTCGGCTCACCTTCACGTCAGCAGGACGCTGAAGCTTATCTCTGTTAGCTTGTCACGCTGTTTCTTCCAAACACCTAGCGGGAGAGTGTGTATGTGTGACGAGCATGCAGCGCCCACAGCCCCATATGATTGGTTCAAAAGGTGGAAGTAACAGCTGATTACGGTTTATTTTAACCAATCAGATGCTGTTATGGGACGAGCTTTACTCAGTAGACCAAAGTAATGAAACAAGACCGTGAATGAAACAGCCAGCTGGATCATACTTAGTTGTGGGCTGCAAGTACAAGTTCACAGGTGATACTGCCGATAGCACACATATAATAATTTATATCAATTATCGTCAAATGCTAAATATCGGCCAATAATGATGGCTGAGTCGATAAATGACCCTTTGCCAACTCCACCCTAGAACTGCCACTGACCAATCATATGTTAGCAACCATAACTAAGGAAAGGAGTTTCTGGCTAACTTCACCTCCATGGACGGGGCATAGACAGGATTGTCAGGTCTGTTGACAGGTATCCAGAACGTTTGAGTGATGTTGTATTTTTTGCCTTCTCAAAAACCCCCAAAAAAACACAAGCGGAGAGATGTGGAATATGGTTAAAACATTGTGGAATATGGATAAACGGCGTGGAATATGGACTAAACTGCGTGGAATATAGATTAAATGACATGAAAGATTGATTAAACAGCGTGGAAGACCTCACTCGCAGCTGCATGAGGCTGAACACGGAGCTGGACAAACTGTTTATTACGAGGTAAGACGCCAACGGCACCTAGCACAGTAGTTAGCTACAAGACAGCGGTATAATGTTGCTGTTTTAACATGGAGTAAAGTAGCCGTTTGTCGCTAGAGGCTAAATAAATACACCAGATAAATACTAGTAAGTCATGTTGATTGCCAAACAGAGACAAATATAACACAGTCCTCTCTGCGAGTTTCTCAGTCCAGTAGCTGCTACCCTGATTAGATCCAGTATCTGCTATTCTGACTAAATCCGATGTATTGATCAAACCCAAGATGTGGGAACAACATCCTGGTCCAGGGGAAAACATCCAGAAACAGGCTAAAACACGTCAGATACCTGAAACTTTCTGGAGTCATACATCACAGTGTATGACTAACGTGATTTTAACATTTTTTGCCATGTTTTATAGACCAACATTCGTCATGATGATCTATGTAACAGAAACAGGCGTGCCTGCATAAATTAGTTCTTAGGAAACGTCGCTGCATTTCATCACATCTGACCAGACTGCGGCGCTGTTCACAGAAACTGAACATGTCATTACGGGGTGGTTCTACACCTCTGTCAACATGGATTTTAATAGGTTTATTGCAGTTTTTAAATTATTTTCCGATTCTTACAGATGGACAGTCATGGCTCAGCCTTCTATTGCATTGCCAGTTAATGTTTAAAAGCTCATAAGGACAGCGTTAGTTTATTTATATGTCCTTCAGATCATAAATACATGAGAAGAGGATGAAATAGGTGCTCTTACTGGTGTCTAGCATTAGCAGCCTCCTGCAGTCTCAGTCTGCATCAACAGGAACTATGTAAAACTTGACTGGAACCATGTAAGATTTTATTTCCTATTTTTTAAAGGCTAATTATTTGCCGCGAGTTAGCCACTTCATAACAGTTAGCCACGAGCTACTATAGCCGTAGCTGCCATTGTCACTCCTGACTCTGCCTTGTACTGTGCTCATCTCTGCCCACTTGGTGCTGCTCTGGGTCCACTCTGTACAGTTCTGAGTCTGCTGGTGTGGATCTTGCATGCGGGAGCGGAACTGAGCGGACTAGGAGCTGGGAGGTTTGGAGCTGACTTCACAGTTCTACGTCCGGTTCCAACCTGTAAGGTCTGATGTCCCCATATTCCTCAGCATCATCACACTCTTCTGAACTGGCTGATGATCCCACCACACAAACCAGTTCCAATATAGCCGGTCTGGAGCATCTTGTATGTTCTCCACTGCTTGGATTATGCATGTAAAGCGTTGAGCCAACCGCAACTGCCTCGCCTGTGACGTCATGTCATGGGGAGGCTAATTGCTAACGGCTAATGAGCTAGGCCTCTTGAACGTCAGAGATTTATGTAAGTCTGATTGACTTCTAACTGCACAGAACTACATATTTTGTTTTGTTGTATTGCTGTATTGCAAAATTACTTGAAGTTAAGGTCGTGTCAGCAGCAGTTTAAGCTTACATATTCCACAAGGAAAACTTTGCTCTCATCCTTGAGGCTGAAATACCAAGAAAAAAACTAGGTTTGGCCCAATCAATTGGATTGTAATTGGACTATATGTTTATATCTTAAGGAGGTTCGGTACCTTTTTGTCTTGATTCTTTTATTTATAATTTTTACTACAGACTAATGGCTTGCTGAGTGTCGTCTGCTCAGGTGTGATTTTGGCCCATTCTCCACACAAACTGCCCTCAAATCTTCAAGGTTCCGGGGGTCTCTTCTGTTAACTCGGATCTTCAGTTCTTTCCAAAGATTTTCAATTGGATTCAATTGACTGGGCCATAGCAGTTTTATTTTCTTCTTCTTAAACCAGTTGAGTGTTTCCTTGGCTGTGCTTGGGATGGTTGTCTTGCTGAAAGATCCAGCCTCTTTTCATCTTCAGCAGATGGCAGCAGATTCTGGTCCAGAATGTCTCTCTACTTTTCTCCATTCATCCTTCTTTCAGTTATATGAAGTCTGCCAGTACCACACACTGAAAAACAGCCCCCATCATGAGGTTCCCACCTCCAAACGTCACTGTTGCTACAGTGTATTGGGCTTAAATGCAGTGCCATCACTCCTCCAAACATGTTGTGTCTTACGACATCTGAAGAGTTCAGTTCTGGTCTCATCTAACCAGATTACAGTATGTTTTCCAGAATGTCATGGATTTGTCCAGATGTTGTGTTGCAAACTTTAAACAAGCATCAACATGCTTTTTAGGGCTGAAACAATTAATCGAATTATTTGATTAGAAAAAATGATCGATTCATATTTTAGTAATCGATGCTTCATTTAACTTTTTAAAGTCCTGCTTCACGCATTGCTCCCAGTCTGTATAAACTACTTCCGGTTAGGATAGACAAGCGCGTCTAGTCGCGTACATCATGTGTGCTACTTCATGTGCCCGGCAGGAGCAGCTTTTCTGGCAGCGAGCTCAGGCTGCTGCAGCAGCGTGAGTTTTAAAGACATGGAGGAGGAAGAATTTCAGACAACTACTTTAATTAACACACGTACACAGCACAATACTTACAAAGACTTAAGTGTTCCGAGGCTCACGCGTGTAGAACATATTTGGCGCACACTAGTTGTTTCCTCACTGGTTTCTCTGATAACTCGCTCACAAGCTTGTTGGAGAAAAAAAAAGAAAGATCCTTGTTACGGTGTGAGCACTTACCTGCTCGCATAAATGTGCATACATTTTAACAAAGAGCTTTTAAAGAAGAAGATGTGTCACACTGATTAGATCTGTTTCTTTTACCAAAAAGCATAACAGTAGTAGTAGGCACTTTGTTTTTTGTTTTTTTTTCTTTAATTACATGATGTTTATTTCACTGCTTAAACTGTTCAGTACAGTTTTGATCAATTTGTTTAGTTATGATTTCACCCTTTTAAAAATGAATGTTTAAAATCAGCAAATATTGATGCAGTATGAACAGTAATGTTAAATGTAGACACAGAATCATCTTACAAATGTAATTATGCATCAAAGCATTAATTCAAGGCTAAGGTAAAATATCAAGATATATATTGTGTATCGTGACATGCCATAAAAATATCGGGATATTACTAAAAGTCAATATCGCCCAGCCCTACTTCCAGTCTGTATAAACTATTTCCAGACACTCCCTACCAGTGGGTGGCAGTAATGCACCTACTCGTTGCATACCACAGTCTTTGGTGCCAATTTGAACTCATTTTCACTCGACTGCATCTCAGTCACATCTTTAAAAACATAGAGCTTATCTGATTAATCGATCAATTTCAGGGGTAGATTAATCAACTATTGGAAAAACCACTAGCTGCCGCTCTAATGCTTTTTCTTCAGAAATGGAGGCTTACGTGGTGTGCGTGCATGAAGGCCATGGCAGTTGAGTTCAGTATTTCTTGTTTTCTCTGAAACCTTTCTGATTATTGTTCTGACTCCTCCGTCTGAAATCTTGTGAGGAGGACCTGGCCATGGCCGGTTTATGACAATGCTGTGTTCTTTCCACTTCCGGATAATGGCCCAAATGGTGCTCACTGGAACTTTCAGAAGTTTAGAAATGCACCTGGAACCAATGCCTTCAGTGTGTTTTGCAATAAGGTTGCAGAGGTCTTTAGACAGCTCTTTGTTTTTACTCATCATGGAATGCTTCTTGTCTGACACCTTGGTGATGAGAAACCTTTTAAAGGCATCAATCAGGACTAAACCAGCTGATATTATTTTGCACTGATAGGGGACAGGATTACTTTCTAAATACTGACAGACTCCAGCTGCTTTCTTGGCTTTCTAGATCTTTTTGCACCTTCATTTCTTCATGTGTTCAACACTTATTCCCTGTGTCATTTCACTATTAGACATGACTTCATTTATGGATATAAATGTTCGGATTTCTTTGTATGTGTGCATTACTTCGGTTGTTGCCGACATCTGATGAAAATTTCGTGTCAATAGCTCTACTAGAAATATAATTTCTGAGAAAAATGGTGACATGTTCAAAACGTTTTTCCCCTGCTGTACTGTATATAAAATAGGATTTTTGCAGCAACAGAGAGCTGTTAGCTGAAAACTTGGCATATCTCAGGAAGGTGTGCAGTAGTCTTTACAATGTTTGAGGAAAAGGGTGGAGGACAAAAGAGGTGTCAAGACCAAATAAATATCTACTGCAGACTACCATAATCTGTAAGTGATGTTCTGAAGAACCAGGAACAAATCCAGCAAGAATCCGAGAGATGCATCTGGACCTTCACTTAATCCATATTGGCTGAAGCCTCATCAGAAATGGTCAAATTTGTTCAGCACAACACAGTCAGATCACCATCCTGCTTGCTATGATGCTGGACAGGACAAGTAAAAATAAATAAATAAATGAAACATTGAAGAATAAAGCTCCACAGACCAAATAGTAACTTTCAAACACCATAGCAATGTCTAAACTCTGTTTTTGCCTCATATATTGTATTTACATTTGTGTTTGCTTATGTTTCAGTGTATTCTTTCATCCATTTAATGTTTTCCAGTATAAAGAAATAAGGAATGGCTGAAAGGTTTTGTAATAATGCCATTTCTCATGGCTAATAAGTTTATTCTTACTGCATGAAATCAAACTGGAGCAGACTGTAAAATCTTACTTGTGTAATTGTTCATATCAAACTCCAGAGGGCGCTTTATTCAAAGGAAACAGCTGAGAGGTGAACGTAAACACACACACAAACCAGTCTTCAGGTTCACCCAGATTGTCTTCCTAAACTGAACCATTAAATAATTTTCATCCTCAAACAGTAATCATAAACACTAAATGAAAGAAGGTGTATCACCATGAAAGGAACTCATAACTGGATGAAAATGATTGACCACATACACTTATACACAATTCTTTTTAAACATGTTCCATTTTATTTAAAAGTTACAAAATGTGTCTCCAATAAAAAAAAAAAAATCATGTTCCAAAAAAGTTTTACAAAAAAGAACTTATTTACAAAGTGCTGTTTGTGACACAGAGAAGTTGGACAACTGGAGAAGAATGAAACCAATAACTTAAACACAGCGGCAGAGTTTCAGCTGCTTCACATCCAGAGAGCTGTTCACACTGAGAAAACTTCTTTTTCTCCATGTACAACATGTTTTCAATCCTTAGGAGAAAAACAGACACATTTCCTTCTGGTCACCTGCTCTTCCTGCTTTTTTTTCCCAACATACTGTAACAGTTTCAGTGCTTTTTTACTTTCTGATTCTCCCTGGTGCCGATTTACTGAAAAAAAAAGAAATAAATTAAATGAAATTAAATGAAAATACTGAAAATGAAAAAAAAAGAGCTTTTACAATGTTGAATTTCCCTTCTGGGATAAATAAAGTATTTTTCATTTCATTTTATTTTATTTTCATTTACTTCCTGTTTATCAGCCTGCAGACACTTCTGTCTTCACTTACTTCTGCTGTTCTTTTACATTGTTGTCCCACGTGAAATGAAGTTAATGATAGATCGAGTTTTATTGATGCGTTCAGTGCACCTTTTAATCTGGATTTCTCATTTCTTACACTTCTCATTCCCAGTGGTGATATCTTCAGTCAGTCATCAGTTATTTATCAATTAGTCATCAAAAATGTCACATTTTAGCAGTAAAATCAGCTAAATGATGAACATGACGTTCATTCTATCCACTGCAGGTAAAGATGGAGGCAGCAATACTCCCACACTGTCCAGCTTTTCATCTTCTATCTGTTCTTTGAGTGTGTTCAGCAGGGAAGAGGTGCTTTATTTCCCGAGCGATCTTTCCTTGCATTGTTTTCTGTTTCACATCCTGCCAGAGTCATCCAGAGTCACAACCAGGCGAAGCTTGGGGCACATCACCCTGAGAAGGGTTTAAAGGGGAAGTTCAGGATTTTTGACATAGGGCCTCATTTTCAAGTGAGCCAGGGTCCTGGAGACAGTTTCATCTTATTTGATTACCCTTGTTGCCGGTGGTCCTCGATGCTAATGCTAGCATTAGTCAATAGGAATCTGCTAGCCTGTCATTAATAACAACTGTATCCACTCCACAGAACACAAGACTATCTGTGTAAATGTCATGTTTACAAAATAATGTCACAAATAAAACTTAACTTGTATTGCGTTATATTCTGATAGTTAAGTGTCTCAGCGGCAACACATTTTTACTTCCGATATTTGGCAGCAGAGTGATATCATCTACCGTTAAGTGCACGAAGGAATTTGATTACAGTAGCGGCCACTGTAAAAATGAACACATAAACCACGGTGCCTATTCCTGTTCTTAATTCTGTAAAGTTTAAACTAACAAGCTATTAAAAATGCCCGATGCGCTTCTGTTTGTTTTGAACCGCATCGCTGTCCAGTTTTACCACCCGGAAGCAATGTGTCATTCCGCTGCTGGTAAGAAAGTTTTATTTGTAACATTATTTTGTTATCATGACATTTACACAGATAGTCTTGCGTTATAACTGATCTGCCTTGGGTGTCCTGTGGAGTGGATATGATATGACAGCCTGATATGACAAGCTAGCAGATTCCTATTGACTTATGTTAGCATTAGCATTGGGGACCACTGGTAACAAGAATATGAGATGAAATAAGATGAAACCGTCTCCAGTGATAAGTAGGATCCAGGCTCACTCAAAAATGAGGCCCTATGTAAAAAATCCTGAACTTCCTCATTAATTAAATGCTAAAATTTGAGCATAAATTTGGGTCATTTTTCTTAACATTAAAGCTTTGTCTTTATTGATACTTTATTGATGGGTTTTCATTTTTTGCCATTTCTTTCAATGACAAATTAAGTACGCTTGTAGGCTACAGAGTTGGGGAGCCACATCTGGACCATTTATAGTTCCTGCAATACATTTTAACATATGTGAGGTCCAGTGTTTGGGTCTAGTGACATCTAGTGGCATAAGTCATGGACTGCAACCAACTGATCCAGCATACTCTCCAACTGAGCATGTCTGAAAAACTACTGTTGGCGTGAAAAGTCTTAATCTTGAGCCAGTGTTTGGCTTATTCCGATTGTTAATTGCATGGAAGGATGACTTCCAGTGTCTACATACAAATGTCTGATGAAATAAAAACACAAATCTCCCCCTATAAAAACATGGTCCTGAATGTTACACTTCATACTGCCAACAGATGGGGCTGTCATCTCTGTTTGCTTTTGGCTGAACCTTCTGAACACATCAGCAGAGCTTCATCCTTCGTCTCGGTACAGAAGTGTCCGAAGTGTCACATCCTTCCTTCCTTCCACAAACATCCCAACTCTATCACCCTGTCACTGTCTCTCAGTCTTTTCCAAAGTTCACTGAGCATATTTCACACTTATTGATGCAGCCGTGACAGTGAAGAGGGGTTCGGTCTCTTCTCAGCGCAGTTCTTTGTGGCGTTTCCCGCAGCGGGCGTGGTGGCGCTGGCGTCCAGGCCCAGGGAGCGGCGGTACGCTGCCGACAGCCGATACAGGACATCGGCTCGAGGGCCCGGGTGGGCGTCTGCCTTCTGCGTCATCAGCATTTCGAACAGCGTGCTGACCTCAGAGAGCAGAGCTCCACCCAGCGGGGCATCCTTCTCTGGAGTTTTCCCTAAAAAGAAAAATCTTATTGAGTAACTGTGACACTTTGCAAACCTGCAGCAGAATTTCTCCTAACAGCAGTCCAGACAAAGAAGATTTATGGAGAAGCAGAGTTTAGATTTTACCAAAGGTGGAGAAGGAGGAGGAGGAGGAGTCCAGGCCATCCCGAGGAGGGAGCTCACTTTCAGGGGATGTAGGGCCGTTGGGGACAAAAACGTTGTCGTGGTAATCAGCAGTGAGGGGGAGGGAGAGTCTGGCCATCCAGGCGGGGTCACTGACCTCTGAGAAAACATCGTCTACAAACAGATAGAACCACATTAGCAACAGGAAGCTGTTTGGCGAACCACTTTAAGTATTTTAGTATTTAAATTCCACTTTTTATTTTGACCAGTTTCCTACTTATATATACACACATATTGTACATGTATGCTTGAAAAACATTTGGTCTGTTTAGAATTTTTCTCCATATTTTGGATTTGCCAGCTTGTATCAAAAGTCTTCTGGTGAGCCACATGGAAATATAAGCTACTGTAATTAATCAGCACAGAAATTTGTTCAAGTCCAGCTTTTATCCATCAGAACAAAAAACACTTTTCCAAGCAATCTATCATGAATTCTCAGACTTCACAAGGAACCCTAAAATAACCTCAATGAGTTTCATGATTTGAATTATTGGAACAGCTAAAAGCACCCCCCCCCAAAAAAAAAAAAAAACAAAAACACCTTTTAAAGCAAACAAGAACATGTTTCCCACGCGTTTGTTCGGGTATTCCAGTAGGAGGTTCAACAAACTCTGAGTCTAAAAAGAAACTGGAAAATTGAGCAACTCTGAGTTTTTGGTTCCAGATAAGCTGCTTTGGGAATCCACTTGTCCGCTGGCCGAATATTTGGATTTTGGTGGATTGAAATATTAGTAGATAAAATAAAATCTTAAATTTATTTATATTCTGTCCGACTGGTGAAACGCAAACATGGAGAAAACTGGAAGTTAAGTTTAAAGACATTTTTTTTTAGAAGGTAATGTATTATACTACCAGACCATGATTGGACATTTACTTTTCTATTTCACTCCGGCTGATACACCCAATTTACACTCCATCCAGAGGCTGCAGCAGACCTCTTCCATCACATTTATGGAATTATAATCTTAGACGTGGGGATTTTCCTGATGACTCGACACATGGTTGTCTCTATAAAATGTTCTGTTACCAACGTTATAAAGAAAGATCCTATTTACAAAACAAATTTTTAAAGTATTACAGCGCAATTACAAGTTGCTGTTACGTTGCTTCATGACATGACAAGTTAGATACGTATCTACAGCTGGAGAATGTGAGTAACTGTGAAACGGTGCCGTTTGATGGCACATTGATATTGAAATTACATTCTAAATGTTCAAGTTATAAAGTCCTCACTATCTTTATCATTCTTTATTAATTCAGCTTTTAAATCTCTAAAATCATGTTAGTACGGACAACCCATGTCTGACAGCTGCTTCAGGTGGGAGACAGTAAGAAACTCAAGATTCCTTACCAGTGAACCTGCCAGCAAGTAGGTTTACATACTTCACAGAGTAAGTTACAATGGTAACAGACTCTGGTTAAGACTTACTTTGCTTTCTTGAATGGAAAACCCAGAGTTTTCCCCAACTTAAGGTTAACATGCTCAGAGTTTTCACATAACCTGCTTTCTAGAACACCCAGCTGCTGTACAAGGAGCTAGGCTGACCACCACTTCATGCCATGCTGAACTAATGAGGCGGATGTGATGTCACGTGAACACAAGCAATCACAGGTCAGTTATTTTGGATGTAATCAATATTTTAGCCTCTATGGTGCACCAGCAGGACTGAAGCTGCCTTCATGTGGTAACGGAAAGATGATCCTTTCCACTTGTTAAGTGGAAATTACCAGTACGTTGTGTTCAAGCGATTTTTTGTCATAATGAAGTGAAACACTAGTCTAGCTACCTAGCAGCTAGTCAGCTAGTCAGTTTACCTCTTAGGAGGTAAACCAAACAATAACCATATTCTTAAAAACAAACTATGTTTAAATGGCAATGGTATTCTATGTGTCACAGAACTATGCAGATTGCAAACTAACCAAATAAAAGACAATTTTAAACAATGCAATGCATCCCATTCAAGATATTTTCATTTCTCTCCGCCATGTTGAAGGGTCAGAGTTCACCTCATCTCTGCAACTTGGGTATAATAACATTTTTCCAGCTTTCCAGTAGAAATTACGGTGTGAGTGGGTGTTCAAGTGCAATTTTGACATCAGACTTTGGTATTCACCATAAATACAATACCACATGCAAGCAGAACATGAAGCTCATTAAAAAGAGACCTTGAATGATAATTGGGACATACAGTAAAAAAGAGATGTTTCTTTGTTCAGCTGCAATTTTTAAAGTCTGTTCCTTCTTTCTGAGTTTATTAAGCTGAAACTAAGAACAGTTTTACTTTTTCTGAAGGTGCAGTTCAGATGAGAGGTGGGACGCGAATGTCCACTGTTTCTGTGTGACAGCAGGATGAGAACAAGGCAGGAAAAGAAGGAAATGACACAGTGGTTTTATCTGCCTGCTGTTAACAGGCCCTTCCTGCCATCCGTGGCGTCCTGCGCACCTTTGAACACATGTTAAACATCACGTCCATGGTGCCAGAATAAACCGCCAGGCCTGACGGTCAGAGGCGTAAACAGCGGGTGTGTAAGTTTCCAACTCAAGCAAACAGAGCTGAAGTGAAATATACAAATTCATAAATGTATTCATCAACTGGAAAAACATGCAGATTAAACAATGAGAAACTTAATTCCTTTTGTTTGAATCTCAGATTTATTTATCCATTTTTTTGTACATGTCACTGCATCCTGTTTACGCCGTACCTTCCTGGTAGCGTGCTGCTATGACAGCTTGATTTCCCTTCAAAGCTATTTATGTTTCACGTGGTCTAATTTAACGGAAAAACATTTAGATGTTCACAGCATGAAGCTGGAACCTGTTCAAGTTTCTGAAGATTGTTTGAGGAAGATGAGCAGCTGATTCAACCCACCGAACATTTTTTGGTCTAGTAGACGTCTTATGTTCCTCAGACGTCTTGGCTAAAATCGGTCTACCACTGATTTACTGTAAAAATTAAAGTTTTTTAGCCATCTAAGCTTAGACTAAATCTAAACTACACTGTACATTGATCAATGACTGGCCAAATGATTTTATCCTAAATTTGGCCATCAGTTATATAGCCTACAGTTTTTTGTTTTTTTAATTCAATATTTAATACTGATGGATTAAATTCTAAAATCAGGCTAAAATATAGACTGATTATATTTGGGTGAATTTTGGTCTAAACTTAGACAAGACCTCTGATAGACGTATTAGCCTCAATAGGAATGGACTAATATTCAGTCAGAAAGTCTGACCAGCTGCTATAGCTTCCTGGTTTTTTTGCCATAAAATCTGAATTTATGTGCTTTTGGCTTACATGAATTCTAAAGATTAAGATGTGAGAAGATTTGTTTTTCCCACATTAACCACAACAACTCAGACTTGAGTCAGAGCCCGTTTGGTTATACAGGACTAAAGACTTCCTCATATGTTAACAATTAAATCTTAAGATTTATAAGGACAAAATGCCCGGCTTGAGTTTGAAATTCTTGTCTTAATGAATCTTTATGAATCCCAAAATTCTGCTTTGAAGAAGTTTAAAATATTCAAAAGATCATGTACAGCCGGACAAACCAAAGACCTGCAAATACCAGCCTTCAAACATATCTCTCTGAGCATTAAATTACATGTGACAAGACTTTTTTTGGGGGAGGGGGGTTGCCGGATTTTGCAAATCCTTTTGAACTTTTTTAGATAATGTTTGTCTGGAAGGAAATATGCAACTTTAGCAATATTAGGGATATATTTTCCAAATAAGCGTCAACCCCAGCCGTCAGATGGTGACCTTCAGCTTACAGAGAGATCAGCCTGCTCAAGAGTTGTGGTCTCCTTCATCTAACCACAACCAGATGGGGGAATTAATGTACCATCACACCATCACACACACAAACTGTTTCCAACCATGTGGTACAGACCGCCCCTGAAGTTACCCCCCTCCACTTTAAGCGCCCCGTTTCCTCCCTTTGTTTTGGAAGCCTTCGTACCACAAACCCTCCAAACACAAATCTTCTTTGAAATGCTAAACATGTAGAATTTCAGATGATCCTTTGGAGATAAAATTCTGCTACTTATCCCCATGTTTAGCCTGCAAATTGAATCTGTTTCATTGCAAATGCATTTGCGTGAAGAACGTTTTGCCCTTTTATTGCCTCCAGACACGAGCTAAGAGAGGTGTGTGTGTGATTCACACAGATACAGGTCATGAAAATAAGACACAAAAAGAGGAATGCGTTGCCTCAACGGCGCCATCAAAGCATAAACGCTCTCTGAGCTGTCAGAGCTCAGGTGTGAGTTACATGTCAGAGCCTTCAGGCTAGAAGGTGAGCCAAGCATCACATACTCCCACTCACTCTTTTGTTCGGCTTGCTTTCGATCTGTCGTAAAGCGAAGCTCAGCCTAACATCATCAGGTGGTAAGTCCCTCTGCTCCCCTGAGGCTCTGACTACCACAATACCAGGAAGAAACTGTTTAACACACCTACTGTACACACTCTGAGGCAACACAAAGAACTGTTGGCCTTCATACTGCGCAGGAATTCCCTGCTAGACAATGAGCTTTAAGTGTGTTTAGGGTTTTAGCAGATAAAATACCTCGGCTAGAATTTAGGGGTAAATAGTCTATTTCAGGGATAAAACGATACACTGTGAAAAAATAAAAATCTTGCAAGATGTAAACGCAACAAAATTAATTAAAATTAATCTGCTCTGGGAATAACATGAGACCCGCAGTTGGCTTTCTTCTTGCTAAAAAAGGTAAATGTGATATGTATGACAGAAATAAGGATATATAATATTGCTAAGTTTTTAAATGTAGCGATATGATAGCCATGTGACTCTTCCTGGGGAAGAGATACACCTTGGCCACTTGTTACATATTGTTGATGCGGTAATTTCATAAGGTAATCCTGGTCTCAGCCTGTGAATTTAAGATATTTTGACTCAAACATCAAACCGTAATGTTCTAAACAACTTGCTGATTTAAAACTTTATTAGTTCAGTAGACATTGTGCCTTTAAAGCTGCAGTCTGTCACGTCTTTAAAAAAAATACTTGTCATATTGACTAAAACTGTCCCTATGCCTAGACAGCAACATGAGACATGTACACTAATCTGTGAAAAAAAAAGAGCGAGTGCAGAAGAGAGGGAGGGGGGAGTGGCATGCATTTAGTTTTGCTTCAAATTTTTAGGCTAACTCTGCACTCTTCTCAGGGTTATAGACTGCAGCGGGGGCTAAACTAAAGACCAACGTAATCTAAGCAGCCCATGTGTGCGCCAGTGTTGATGCCCCTTGCAGCCATTAGTGGCATGCTTCTGGAAAAAAAAGCTGGAACTTGCACTACACTCCTTTAAAGACCAAAAACGTAACTTCTTCCTTAAAAATTTGTGTTTCTGACTTGTTTTGAGGACACACCAACATACAATATGCACATTTTCAAGCCGTCATTGCCCAGCGGCATCCCGAGGCTCACAAACTGCACTATGTAACCTTTCTATCCGCCCATGACATTGCAGCTGACTATTGGTTGCGCACCGCGTCATGTGCTAGCAAATGGATATAAGCTAGATATGAACACATCGGATCAAAAAGAAAAGAAAGAAAAAAACGTAAGGAAACATTACTGGAGGAAGAGAGGGAAAGAAAAAGAGGAAGGGACAGAACAAGAGTCAAGATAATAGCTACTGTCTTTTACTGGCTGGAGTGAATCACAGTACAGGTAGGATCAAAGACTAAAAAAATGGACGTAATATCTGGTCACGTCTGAAGAGCTGAAAGTGAAGCCGGCGTGTTCCCCCGTTACCATCTTGCCGTGTAACATGTGTCATCACTCCCAGAAAACACTAAAATGGGCAAAGAGCAGCCTTGAGGCAAATGATTGACAGCCAAAGTACTCTGGGCTAAATGCAAACCGTGCTAACTCAAAACTAACAGGAGCTAATGAAGATTAGCCTCCTAAGCAGCAGGATAAAGCTAAGGCATGTTTGGACTTGTTAGCTGCTAAAAACCATTTTGCTACTCTGTTGCAGACTGAGACGTTACTAGGAGCAAACAAGGAGCCAACTGCTAGCCACTGGCCGGCATCCAGTCTGCCGCATGTCAATCAAAAGGATACGCCCCTAATTATGTGTAATTTCAAGATTAAATAACATCTAAACGGATGAGGTATAAAAAATCCCCCCCCCTCACAGTTGACATGAAGGTAAACTTGACCTATTAAACCTAAAATGATTTTTTGAACCAGGCTGTGAACCTGTTTATTTCTGCTGTGAAGTTTGCTTGTTTAACATGGGAGTCTATGGGGATTTGCTCTGTTTTGGAGCCAGCCCCTAGCGAAGAAAGGGAGAACTACAATTACTAAACTTAACTTCCAGGCTTCACACTTTTCCAGTGGAGGATGGCCCTTGGGTAGAATGCAAGATTTAGCTGTCGATGGGGGTCGTGTAACTGAGAAAATTGCGAAAAGTTGCATTGTGGGTCTTTAAAGCAATACTTTATAAGTGTCTGACCTAATAACTGTATGCTTCTGATTCTTTTTATTACCACACTGATATTTATAATACTAAGTACATTCATTGAGCCATCGTTGCTCTGCAGTATCCTGAGGCTTGTGTCGGAGAAAAGATCAAATTAGAGCTAATTTAGTTTAATAATAAGGTGGAATGAAGTGGAAAGAGATCTAGCCAGATGTTGGTCGTTTAAACTCCTGATATTCTGTTGACTTGGTAGGGTTGGGGACTTGCTTGAATCGGTGGTTGCAACATTCAGCTGGACTGAGTTCAGTTTCACACTATGTGCAGCCAAACGGTGCAGTGTCAAGAATAACTTATCTATAGGTTAATGCAGAGCAACTCTTATTTCTGCGCTGTAGACTGGCTGCACATTTACCTCTCCCCAAATGAACCGGACTTCTCGTGCACACAAACCAGGGTTCAATTACGAAGAGCTGGTGCATGCTTAATCTCTGTGTGTAGTCAGAAGAAAAGCAACGGGATTTAATCTACCCCTCACCTTACAATTCCCTTACACTTTATATTACAGTTTACTAAATCTGCTAAAATTTGTGTTTGATTGGCTTAAATAAGGCTAAAGTTCACATGATTCAAATGACTAAACTATTGCTAAAACTAAATAATCCAGTCATAAGACTGTGCTCCATAACTATGTGCTGATTATTTGCTATAACATGTAGCACAAACAAAAGTCAGTAGGTAGCTCCAAATCTGATCTGATGAAGAAGTTGTTTTGCAGCTGTAACATTGTATTTTCACTTTTGAACCAGATTACAAAGAAATAAAACATGTCTATTATTAGAATCGATCTCAAAAACATCATGAACAGTAAAAATCTCAGATGACTGGAGCACGTGGGTGTCAGTGTGTTATTTCCTGCTGCCTTCCTGTTTTCTTTCATTATGGTACAAGTTGATTGTCAGTGACCAGTCTGTATGTTTTTGCATGACTTGGCTGCTTTTGTCAGAGAAATCAAAGAGTTTCAGTAGGAGAACTAATCACATAGAGTTTAAAGTTATTACAGAAATAGAATTAACAAAGCAGAGTACACAACATCTAACTGAAGGAACTGTTGTTGGTATTTACAGTCATGGAAAAGGAATATTTCCCTTCAGCAGCTGTAGAAAAACAAGGTGCTTCTCAGCATCAGTGGATCCATCCAAACTTTGTTGGACTTATAGAGATTTGAAACTGCGATGAAGGTCTTTCATGTTTAGGCATAGATCAAAGCAACCATCCTACCTTTAAACACACACACATACACACAAAGGCTGAAAACGAACATGACTGGCCCTCTGCAGGCAGCATGGTGGAGTGAACTTACCTGGGCTGTTGAGCAGATTGTTGAGTCCTTCCCCCAGCTGTGGGTCGATAGGTGAGTCTCGTCCTGGTTCCCAGTCTACGTCCCCAGCCTCACTCTCACCGTGCCCACTGTCTTTGGTGCTCTGCCAGTCTGAGCAGTCCTGACCTCCATATCTGTGCAATATGACAAAAAATACAAAACAAAATATTTACTCTAACTTGGTGTCTCTGGGCTCTTCCCTTGTCGATACACGGCCCGCTCTGGGCACGTCAGGTTGTGCTGTGTGGGGCAGAGACACAACACAACATTTGTTATAACCATCTTTGTTGTTCTTATTACTATTATTATTACGACTAGTAGTAGTGAGAATGGTGGTAGTGATATTATGTGTATCTATTATTTACATTTTTGTTTGTTTTATCATCCATTTGTTTTCTTTCATTATTTGCCTTTAATAGTTTGTTGCTGTCTTATTACACAAATGTATTAATAAGGGCTATATAGCACCTGTACATAAACCAAGGGGTAAACTCAGCTGGAAAAGTGTGAAGCCCGGAAGTTACGTTGCATAATTGCAGTTCTTTCTTCAACTGCTAGGGGCTGGCTCCAAAACAGAGCAAATCCCCATCGACTCCCATGTTAAAAAGGCCAACTTCACAGCAGAAATAAACATGTTTACAGCCTGGTTCAAAGAATAATTTTAGGTTTAATAGGTCAAGTTTACCTTCATGTCAACTTCATGTCAACTTTTGTACAAAAAAAGAAAAGGAAATTGGTGTGTTTGGATCCATATTGTAACAAAGTTGTGCATCTCTTTGCTTTTAAAGGGATATTGTGTAAGTTCTCCTGTGTTTTATTCACAAAAACTGATTATTTGGTTCAAAAGTGTTTTTTCATTAATCAGTAATCACTCCCATCAACAAACTGAAGTGCTCCTCTAAGTTCTAAATTTGCCGTCTAAATCATTCGTTTACACATCGAGCGGGGCGGCTTGGTGGAGGCTGCCATGTCGTATCGCCATGTTTTTGCGTTCGGGAGAAGCGTGACAGTAGGAAAACACAGAAACTCACCGGACACACCAGAGTTTTCAGCTCAGTTCGAGGTAATGCCTTTGAAAAGTCATCGCGCTGCAGTGGGGAGAAACCAGCATCTCCCTGATGCTGGGTTCACGTGCAGTCGGGCAGACGGCCGTTGGTAACAAACCAGATGTCATTTTAATCAATGAAGCCGAGCGAAAAGACGGTAAAACATGGGTCAGGGAAAACAATACGACATCGCCATGACAACAAATCAGATGTGGACTAATGTCACTGTAACTGACGGACCACGTCTTCACATAGAGGCCGGTGATAACTTTACATGCATCGGCTGTCGTTGGTCTGCCCGGTTTCACGCGAATGCAGCATGAAAAGTACGAGGGAGCTGCTCCCGATTACACAGTGTCCCTTTAAGTAATTAAAAGGAAATACAGGAACAGCTGTTTCTGTACATTATAACTGGTGTCTCACATCTTTGATTTGAAGAGCTAACGTTTACATAGTTGAATCTGAAATTAGACCAGTAAACACTCAGCTTGTCATACAACTTACACCTCCTTTCATAATTCCTGCCATTTTGTATAAATATGTATTTGATTTGTACATTTTTATTTTAGAACAGGAACAACAAATTTACCAAAGAAACAGTGCCCAAGTTTGTCATTTTCGCTAAGGCTAGCTGTCATTGTAATCGGACTAACCTCAGTTAAAGCTAATAAACAAAATTTTAAGACAATATGAACCTTATGATGTTCCAGCATTTCAAGAACTGAATTAACTTAATTCATTCTGCATATATTTATAGGCTATGGGACACTACCTAGCTGTTGTCCTGTTAATAGAAAAGTAGACAAACTCAAAGATGCTAAAAGCTAGCATGCTACCATGATGAATCTTTTCTCAAAAAGCTGAGTGCACCTGATTTTGAATCAAAATTGTTGTTTGCTTGAGATTTCTAACAAGCTTTATCATCATAAAAAGGTACTTTTATGGTAATTCCAATAGCTTTGCAACCCTCTTAATAGATTTTTGCTGTTTTCATGAGAATTTCCTTCCCCATTATTTCCCTACAATATTTGGTTGCTGTATGTAAATATAGTGGACTCAGGTGCATGCTCATAAGCAACCCACTATTTAACAACTAAACAACAATTCATGGGAAATTTCAGTGGATAAATCATATAAAGATAAGCTACTCTTGAGCATTTTTCCAGTGATCTAATCACAGTTTGACTTTGTTTTTAGTTGTTTTCTTTATCCAAACACCCAAAGTTCCAGTGTAGCTCTAAGGGAGAGGGTTTGTGAGATAAAAAGGTGATAAAATTCCTGAGGTTGCCAGTGACAAATCCACTGATAGCCACACACAACCGCAGCAAGAGGCAGGCTCAGACAGGAAGTGCTCAACAGATAAAAGGCTGAGCTCACAGGAAAAGCACCAACACTTCATCTCATTCTTTTCCTAAAGATTAAAATAATATCACCTTTACTTTATCTGATATGTGTTTTCTGATTAAAGAGGTCATCAAAAACTAACAGTATCAATCTTCTAGTCTGCAAGTAAGTTTAAAGGCACAAATAGTAAGGTATGTCTGTGATGTATGAAACCGTGCTCCGTGTGTAACAAGGTGATGTCAGATCTAATCTCATCGCCACGGTGATGCTGAGGTAGCTGCTTCCTTTCAAAGACTGAATCACTCAGATAAAGCTGTTTCAACTTGCCTTCATACACAAACATTTCAGCAGTGTGAGGTTAGGAGACACTCTTCCTGTGACATTGACTGTTTGACTTAGTGTCCTGTTTGTCTGTTGCTGTTATTTCAGTCTCAGCAGGTCAGTTGGTCAGAAACATGGAGGAAGACATTTATCAGCTGCAGTTCGCATCTTAGGCCCAATCTCATTTCTCTTTTTTAACCCATACCCCTTGGCCCTTGCCACTTAAAATGGAGCCATGAGGGGTAGGGTGAAAGTTAACCCCTACAAATTGGGAGACCCCTTCAACAATAGCATAAATCATCAATGATCCCCACCAGCTTGCATACAAGCAGATAAGTGCTGAACTGTTGCTGTAAATCTTGAAAAATCAAGCCACATCATAGCTGTGAATTAACATTACCAAGCAAGTCAGATCTGTGCATGACATTCCTGTTTTTGTTTTATCCCAAGATGCCCTCCATAAAGACCAGCAGCAATATTGCTGAAGTTTTTACTAATCATCTATCACTGTAGATTATCAGGGCTGCCAACAGAGCACCACAGGTTTTCAGCCTGGGAATGTTTATGTTGCTGAAGCTTCAACGTAGTACTAGTGGTTTTTTTCATGCACATCTTACAAAGAAAATTATCGTTAAACATTTAGACAATGTTAAACTAGACAATACAATGGTTGCCATACAGTTTAAAACTTTATCCAAGTAGAATATATTTATATTTGTGGATTTTGGGGGGATTCGGTAGCAGCCATCTTACTGGTGATTTGCAAATTTGTCATACCCCTTCAATGTAAGTGTGCATCTGAAAAACCTTCATCTGAAGGGGTATACCTTACCACTTACCCCTACCTCTTTGTCCTTACAGGATTGAGACACCCCAACCCCTACACATCCAAAACAGAGGGGCACTGAAAGGTCAGTTAAGGTTTAATTCAAGTGGCAAATTTATGTATTTCTCTCTTCATCCGCCAGGAGCTAGCTCCAAAACAGAGCAAATCTCTATAGACTCCCATGTTAAAAATAACAGCTTTAGAGCAGAAATAAACATGTTTATTTTCATGTCAACTGTGGGGGGGGGGGGGTGGGGGGGGGGGTGGGGGTTAGAACTCGTCTGTTTAGATGTTATTTAGTCTTGAAATTACACAACATTAGGGGCATGTCCTTTTGATTGTCAGGCGGCAGACTGGGTGCTGATTTTAGCCATGGAGGCTAATAGTTAGCTCCTTGCTTGTTCCCAGGAAGGCCTCAGCCTGCAGTGTTACACAACGGCAGTTTTTAGCTGGTCAACAGTAAGTCTGAGCGTGTCTTACCTTTAAACCACCTATCTTTGTTCGTTCCTGTTCACTTAGGATTAGCTTGGTTAGCATTAGCTTAGCTGTCAATCCTTTGCTCAGAACAGGCTGCGACACAGCAAGATGGCGACTGTGGGAAACGCCCAACTGGCTTCACTTTTCCCTCCTCAGACATAACCGGACACTATGTCCATTTTTTTGTTAGTCTTTGGTTTAACCAGAAGACAAAACAGCAGTTGAGAACCAGTTTGTCTCACCCATTTAACCCAGAACAGTGTTGAGACAGAAACAGGGTCGTGGAAGTAAGTTATTAAACATAAAAATAAATTTCAGAACTGCAGATCTGTCAAAAGCACTTTTGTTACAAGCCTATGCACCCACAGTGGCCCTGTAGGCAGGACAACAACCTTCAGGGGACACACGGGCTTTATCACTTTAATTGCTTAAATTAATGGTACCTGTGGATAAAAGGTTTATGTGAGGCTTGCAGAGGATGATCGAAGCTCCTGGAGCTCTATTTTGAATCAGTTTCCAGACTCATAACTGTCTGAAGTCAGTGTAACTTTCCAATTGAGCTGACTTGCAGCACTTTATACTGGTAGCCTCAGTCATGCGGGCTGTCCGCAGATTGGATAGAGAAATGATGATAAGCATCCTGTTTCAGCCAAAAAATTAGATTCACCATAGACAAAGTCTTGAAAATTCTTAACACATTCCAAAACCTCTCGCTTAAATTAACAAAGCACGACCTTTTAATCCACTTCTCCTCAATCCATAATTGGGTGCAATAACTATAATTCTGAGAACTCGTACTTTAAATTTCCATTATGAATGTAAGCACGTCAACATTAAACGGATTTTACTCAGAAGTGTCTGAACCAGGCATACGAGAGGGAGGACTTCTTGTCCTGAATTAACTCATATTGTATAAAAACTTGAGTAACCTTAACTAATCAATAAAAGCGTTATCCTGTAAAATCTAAGCCAGGTCTCATGATGAAATGTCAAAAGATGTGTTACTTAGTTCATCACCCAATGAGAGAAATTTGTGGTATGAATTTGTACAGGATAATTATTTAACTCACCTCAGTGCTTGCACATGAAATCCAGCTCAGGGGGGTTAACTAATACTGTTGATGACTCTAAACTTGACCATGTGTGTACAAAAAATTGATATCTCTTTCTGACAGGGGACCCCATTTTTTCCAATGAAATTTGTTCACTGATGCAGAAAATTCTTGTGTCAGTGGTTTTACTGGGGTTTTGGTCCCATGAAGCATACACACTCACCAGCCACTTTACTAAATCTATCTTGTTAATTGCTTGTTAACACAAATATTCAATCAGCCAACCACAAGACATTTGGTAGAAACAACATGGATCCATCCTTCCTTGTATTAACGGTTCAGGCTGCTGGTGGGATACTGAAAATTGCAATACCAGTGGGAAATTGTATAACAGATGTGTAATGGTGTGCATGGGGGATATTTTCTTGGCACACTTTGGGCCCTTAAGTATCAACATAGCATGGTTTAAACACCACAGCCTATTATTGCTGACTATGTCTATCCCTTCATGACAGTGTAACATCTTCCGATGGCCTCTTCCATCAGGATAATGCACCATGTCACAAAGCACAAATCTTAAACATGACAATGAGTTCACTGTTCTCCAATTACTTTCACAGTCACCAGATCTCATTCCAACAGAGCACCTTTGGGATGTGGTGTGTCATGTCGATATGGAGCAAAATCTCTGAGGAATGTATTTGGCACCTTGTTGAATCCATGACACCAAGAATTAAGAAAATTCTGAAGGAAAAAGGGGGTCCAACCAAATACTAGCAAAGCGGACCTTATGGTGGCTGTTGAGTATGAGCCAAGACTGTGTTGGTATGTCATCTACTTATTTACTCTTTGCAATGAAAATATTGTCTTAGTTGTATTGACTTAACATGTTAGCAACTCTTTAAGGTCACATTTTGACACTAAATATTAGCTGTTACAGTACAGCTAACCTCTAGGTTTAACTTAATGTCAGGGACAAAATATGTAGATAAATGAATAAATAACCCCTTGGCCATTACAAAATAATCCCACACGTACGATGTGTGTCAGAGTGGTCAGTTAAAGCAGCTCTTGAGAAAACATCTGTTAGGTCTTAAAATTGGTGGCATTCCCCCTTAATGTCAGACTGTTCCACTATCAGAGGAATCCTGGTTTGATCAGAGAGCACAGCAGTGATCACAGCCTGAAACCTGCAGCCAGCTGGCTCTCACACAAACATGGGGATGATGATGAAGAGACAAGAGAGGGAAAGACTCACTGACAGGCTCTTTCCTTCAGGGTTTCTTGGTGTTTTGAACCAAATCCAAAAGTCAGGTTGCTTCCAGGTCAGCAGGATTATGGTAGTTTGATATGATAATACTTTCATACTTTTAAAACTTTACTTTTAATACTTAAAGCCAAAGCTTATTATTATGATAGGATGCCTCATGTACAATGCGAAATGGTTGTCAGGTCATCGTAGAACAGATTTTCATTTGTAATTTTCTGCAGTGAACAAACTTTTGTACCAAGTGGTATTGTAGAGCAGATAAAGAAGAAACATAAGATAACAGGACTTGTTTACTCACCACAAAGAAACAAGGGTGTCAACCTGATCTCACAAAATTACGTGAAATGAGCATGAACAGCCTTGAGGTCCTACCAGTCATTTACATGTCCCAGACACGTAAAATTTTGCAATGTTAAGTCAATGGTGATGCTTTCCGTGTCCCAGACACGAACTTTTCTGCTTCAAATTACATGCTGTTGACACGTAAAACTGTACAATGAAAAATCAACAAGTCCTCCAAAAAAAAAAAAAAAAAAAAAAAATCACATCCATATTAGGTGGTTTGTGCATGCACAAAAATATGGACTATACTACGTTTTTAATATTCCTGCGGTTCATACTCGTGATCCATAGTTTTTTTTTGTTTTTTGTTTGTTTGTTTTTTTCAGTTTGAGGTAGCCTACACTCTTTCAGGTTTTTTGGCTGCATGTTGACTGGGGAAATCTGGAATCAATCTCCAGAACTTCTAGATGATGAACAACTGCTCAGTGTCTAAGTCTATTCCTCGAGAGCCAATATCCTGCAACGGTTAGCATTCTTTCCCCAACGTCACCTGAATTACCTCATGCAGCTCTGCAGAGATAACGAGCTAAGTTACAAGACAGTTGCTCTCAAGGAAAAGACAGAGTAGTTGTCCATAATCCAGAAGTTCGAGAGATCGATTCCAGGTTTCTCCAGGCAACATGCAACCAAAAAACCTAAAAGAATGCAGGCTACCTCGAAATGAAAAAAAAAAAAAAACTATGGCATACAGTATATAAACTGAGTGGATTTTAAAAACGTAATATAGTCCATATTTTTGTGCACACACAAATGACCTAATATGGGTGTGATTTTTATTTTTGGAGGACTTGTTGATTTTACATTGTTGTTTTATGTGTCAGCAGCAGAAAATTTGAAGCAGAAAAGTTTGTGTCTGGGAACACGAAAAGCTTCACCATTGACTTAACATTGCGCAACTTTACGTGTCAGTGGCACGTAATTTGAAGCAGTTACTTCAAATTAATTAGGACCTCAAGGCTGTTCTTGTTCATTTCATGTATTTTTATGAGATCAGATTGCCAAAAAAACAGGTCCTTTGCTTTTTTCCTTTTTTTTCCTTAATTTGTTTTTTTCCCATTTAGTTTTCTTCTTTTTTGGGAGGGTTTTTTTTTTTTTTTTTTTGCAAAGTAGTCTTTCAGTATAGTACAGTGGTCTTTACATGGCAATAACTGGTCAGTCGTGACACCTGGGTCTTTATAGGACAGTATCAGGAATATCATTATATTTCTTCATGAACGCAAGTTGAACAATAAACACAGTCAGATGGTGAACTAAATCCAGTTTCTTCAGTTTAAGTTATTTTTTATTTGGAGAACATTCTTGCTGCAACATTCTGCAACATTATTGTACTCCATGTTGCTGCAGTTCAAGGAGCTCGAAGTGGCTTTTTTGTAGTGAATCGTCCTTATTCACAGACATTTACTTGTTATGGTGTTGCATAATAGTAACGTCATAAAAGCTGCCACAGTAAAAAAGTCTGAAAATATGGACGAATCACCACAAATAAAGGCTGGGTAAATAAATAAATAAATAAAACATTGGTGAAATGAAGGAGTTTGTGGCAGATAATGCCTTATTTAGAGGCTGCGCGTAGTTGCCCGCATCACTTCCATTATATCGGACATATGCTGATCTTGAGTGGATTTAACATCTCTCAAAGGCGTTCAAGTTGCACCAAAACTGTCTGGGTGAGTAAATTTATATACAAAATAGGTCCAGATTGAAAATAACCAAAACTTCCTCTTTAATGTCATTCAGTTGAAAGAAAGTATAAATTGGGATGGGGGTCTGACTTACCTGCCGTTGCGATGAGAATACTTGTTTCCACGAAAGTTAGGCCTCGGCTGGAGCTGACCCTGGTGGAGGAGGGAGAGGAGCTGGGAGATCTGCTGCAAATGGAACAGAAAGAAAAAGGGGGATAAAGATGAAAGCATAGTAGGTTTTAACCTACAGGCAAAAGTAATTCCTCTTCACATTCAGTATTTCTGTCAGCATGAAGTCAACCTGATAAACTGGAGACTAGAATTTATATCATGATACCTGAAAAAAGCTTCAGATGTCATTAAGTCATTAACATGCTGTCTAAACCAAAATTGAGATGAATGATGGATTATTGCTGGTATGAGGTCAATATGAAAACCATATGTCTTGCTGTCTGTTCTGTTCAAAAATGGTTTACGTTGAAAAGCTTTGGAGTTTAAGATCATTAAAGGGACTTGAGGCAAGATTAAGAAACGAAACTCGCGACTGCCGCGACTGGCGCTTCAGGTAACTGCAGCCATGAGCCAAGCCGTCACAGGAGCGTGCACAAACTGAAGCTATAATGTTGTTTATTAAGCTTTTTCTTCGTAATTACACTTTATAGTGTCTTTCAGTTGATCTGGATCGTTTGCTGACGGCAGAAGAATTCATAACAATCGTTTATTGTGTTTGAATTTAATGCAACCGTCTTCTTCTTGTATCAAAACTGCGAATGTAGCGTCATTTGATGTCACGTCCGCAGGGCAGCGCGGGAAATTCGGACACCAAATTGCAGCGCATTTTGCAGCACACAGCCTGTTCAAGGCAACGGAGAGAAACGTGGGTGGAAACGTTATTTTTGGTATTTAGCGCTTCATCACCCATTAGTATGAAAAAGAGGGACATTCATGTTTGTTTGTTTTCAAATTCCTGCCTCTACTCCCGTTAAGGATGACATGAGATAAATTTTATTATTACTTAATAACTGTTATTGTTATTCATCATGATAAAGCAAATCATCAAGATGAAAGAAAACTAATCAAGAAAAAGTTTGAGACATTTTATTTTGGATCATAGGGAAGTGCAAATATGATTAAAAGTTTATTTCAATTTTGACCTTTTACTGGCATCATTAAAAACCTTTTTGGGTCGTTTGAAATGCGCATCAAGCAAATAAATTTTCAAAAAGTACTTTCAGAATTAAGGGTAACTTAAAGGTGCAGTGTGTCTGATTTTATTTGAAAAAATCAAGTATCGCCTTCATAAACTCGTATTCGACTGAAGTCTAATCCCAGTCGCATCCAAATAAAAGCGTTCTTATAGCTTAGAATAACTTATTTATAAATAAATAGGTGGCGGCACACCCAGCTGAAGGCTGCTATATTGTATATATAATGTTATATATGTGGGAGCTGAAAGGGGACAAACTTGTTAGCCTCATGTATTCTATCTGAGAACCCACCGCCCTGCCTGCCCACATTGTCGCTGGGGCATGGGGGCTAGCAAGCACAACTGTGGATCATTTAATCATTTAACTTGCCGTGTTCCATTGAAATGGAGGACCACAATAATCAGGTGGAAACTAGAGTGTACATCAGTGTAGCATCTACCAGATGGAGACAGTTCATGAGGGGGAGGACTTCAAAACTGATGCGGAGCTTGCAGCCTTTTTGCTGGACAGGTAAGTTAAAGTGCCCCTGGCATGAAATTTGCATTTTTTTTAGTTTTTTGATCACATATTTTAGCATCCCCAGCCTGCCAATGACCTCTAAGGGGTTAAATTAGAGATTTGTGTTTCCTTTTTCCCTGGGTGTGTCTGCCTACATGGGGAAGTTAGCATTTTACAAATGGGCTGATTGGCAGTTCGGCATATTTTACTCCTAGTGCAGCGTATAACGCCATTGACTTCCAGCCAAAAGACCTTTTTCACACTTCCTTGTTTTTTGACTGGAAATACGCAACGGCCGAGGGTCTTCTGCTTCAGACAACAGTGTCTCAAGCTGGAAAGTCAAGTCACTGCAGCACCAGGCTGTTTTTTTTTGCTCTGCAGCAGTCCTACATCCATTTCCAGGACTTTTCAACATCCATCGATGATAGACATTAATAGGGATGGAAAACCCGAATTTCCACACTGGTGACTCCTCACGGCTTCAGTTGTGGTAATAACATGATTAAATTTGCGAGGCACCAGAGAGGACTACTTGGTTGTTTGAATTAAATTTGCGCACCACCAGATGGGAGTATATCATCCACACTTGGGCTTTAAACTTTTACTTTTAAACGTAAAAGTTCAAAGTTTCATACAATGAATTTGTTGTTAATAGGAGTGAATAGCATTGTGGGAAAGCCCGTCCCACTTCCATCACCATCTTTCATATGCTCGTCTTAATTACACTGAATCAACTTTAGCACATTAATTCATTCAACATTTTATTCTCCACACTTCATACGATAAACTCAAGATTAATGTTACTAACAACTAGATTGCAGTGATGTTAAATATGCTAACTATACTCTATGAAACCAGTGTTACATTTTACAGTGTGTATGTGTGAATCCGCTCACACAATGTTGGCATGTCATGTTTTAAAAGACTGTGTTGCTGAAGCAGCGGTTATTCATCAGCCCAGTCTCCAGGAAGAGAGCTCCTAGTCCACAGAGCAAAGTATCAGTAAAAGTGTCACTAATGGCGAAGGATGCATCATGTTGGTATTAAAATGGTTTTAGATTGTACTTCCTCCAGCCGAGGTCATAAGATTCATATTTCATGTAAGCTTGCTGCTATTCATTATCAGCAGACTGTTGAAGCTGGGTACCAGCAACATTCAGGGAAAATAAATTCAAAAGAGACTGAATCCTCCCACAATTTAAGCCAAAAAATAACTGGAATTCCATCTAAAAAAAAAAAACCCTGAAATGAAGTGATGGCTCCATAGATAAAATAAATAATTACCCCTCCAATGACAGAGGGGTTAGCTTTTTTTTTTATCAGCCTCAGAGGGAGCCTGCAGGTTTTAACATACCAGGGTTATGGCCTAAAATGATACAGCTTAACTAATTCTGACAATGGTTTTGATAATGTGTGTGTTTCAAATTAAATTAAATGAGAATGTTTACAGGTGTATTCTTGAGAAACATGAAAAAGACTCGTCTTTACTCTGTAAGATGTAACACTGGCTGTTTACAATGATCTTTGCAGCTAATAAAGAACAAAGAGAAAAACCCATTAAAGCAGCCAGTAGATTTGTTGTCAGTAGAAACATCCACATTTATTCTCAATCATAAGACGCTCAACATTCAGTTAAAGGTTGCCTGGAGTTTTTAACCAAATTTAAATTAATGATGCACGATATGAAAAATTTCAACAGATAGAATAACTGATCATCGTGGCTGATGCTGATATTAAAGCTGAAAGTGATGTATTATTCATTTCCTGTGCAAAATTAGAAAAATACTTCTGCTGCGGATCCAGTAGTTGCCAGAGACGTCTTAATGTTTCACGGTGGGTTTGGCCATAGGTTGTTTCAATGCCCCATAGATTAAAAAAAAGAAAGAAAAACAAACAAACAAACAGAAAAAACAGCTTTCTCTGGTTTTGCCAACAGCACTTGTTATATATTAGTTAATTATATTGATAACTTTTTTATTTATAATTTGATATTTCTGTATTTCCTCATTTCAGGGGGCCTTTTATTATCTGGCTAGAGACAACAGATGAAAACTAACGTTTTGGCTAAATCCGGTGGATGTAGAAGTTTTTCTTCACTTTTTATAAGCACTGTCCTTATCAAATAAACAAATAAAATGTAAAAAATATTGGCCAAAATCACATCGTATCGGGCCAATATTGATATTCAGTTTGAAAGCCAACATTGGCAGATACCGATATTGGGCTGATAATATTGTGCATCACTTATTTAAACACATTTTGTAAGATAAATTATATGATGCAGTTGGATGCGCTGCACTGTCACACACAGCAGGAAAAGATGGCAGGAAATCTTTTATGGGTCATCAGTGGTTGTAAAAAATATAAAGACAATTGACATCAGATCCAATTTTTTTCTGTAAAGGTCTTCAGGAACAAACTTTAGTAGAAATCAGTCTGTTTTTGGTTTCATAGCTGGCTCCTGAGCAGATTAGGCTTCCAACATCAGTTGCCATGGTGATACAGTAACCAGAAAAAATGAAACAGCTTCATGAAAGTGGAAATCCTGAACTGAACCTGAAGCTACTTTGATAAACTACTGATCCTGTGTTGTATTGCGGGACTCCACCTAATCTGAGTGGTTATTTATTTCTGAGACTGGTCACTTTTTAAAACGGTGCAGGAAAGTTGTAAATAGGTTTCTGTGTTCTCACTGAGCGGCTGAACCAAACAGGGTCTGATACAGGATTCAGTGAGGTTTCAGAGTCCTCTGTTTTGTCTGCTGTCCTTGACCAGTAGAAGCCTTTCTCTGCTCTATAGTAGGTTGAACAATGAACACAGCAACACTCAGGTGGAAAGTGAGTTTTTGTTTTTAGTGTAACTGTGTGAGAACTGAGCAAATGTGACCGTCTCACTGCTGGCTTTTCTGCTGACAGCTCTGCTATAGAGCGGATACACACGGCACACCAGAGGAGGAAATACACACACAGAGGGAAAGGTGAGTGTGTGCATGCGTGCACATGCTAATTTATGACTTTTTTGCAGCTACAAATGTGTGTTTTTGCACGTGCATGCTGCTGCAGAGACAGGAAATGGCCTCTACGTAAAAGCCTATTCTTCTCTTGGCGGCTTCCTTCCAGGATGGACGGCAAAATATGGGGAGGTGAGTGTGTGTGCGTGCGTGCGTGCGTGTGTGTGTGTGTGTGTGTGGAGGTGAACAGTAACTCCCCCTCCTCCCAGGCGTCCAGCAGGCCTCTTCCTCTGTGACCTCAAGTGAGGAGAGAAACATCTGAAGCTCGATGAGTGCCAACTGGGCCGACTGGGAGGGTTGGGGAGAGCTGGGCAGAAACCAAGGAGGCCTCTTCCTCTTTCTAATAGGATTCACGTGAGGATGTTGGGCCCGGCTGAGCTTTTGTTCTGTCTGCTGGGCGTAGGCAGTGACTTTTCGCCCTTGATGACGCGGGTCTATATGTTTCAACTGCACACAGTTTCTTCAACTTAAAGTTGAACTCGTCATGATGTTCAGATCGTACGCCATTTGTGAGACACACTTGATCGTTTTTAAATGGAATTCATTCCTGTGGTTCCATTTTTAAGAACCCAACTGGCTGTGGAAACACACAAAGCAAAGTGCTTAACTCCAAACATTTCCCATGAAAAACCAAATATTCTAAATGAGTGTAAATCTTACGAACCGACACTTTAATCCTTTCTGCTTCTGATCTAACGGTCTTAAAGGCGTTATAGAAGATGTTTCTTTCAAAAATTTTTGCAGTATTGGAAGAAATTGGGTTCACTACCCCCTATGCTACGTATGATTAATTAAAAGTTTTAAATATATAAATATCATTATAGATCAGCTGTGAAAGTAACGGGGCTGGAAAAACATCCTCCAATCATCTCTGCATTCCTTACATTTTTCATTTGTCTACTGACTCGTCAATCACTTTTACGACCGTAGTAAGAGTGATTGACAGTCAGTTCAACAGGTAATAGGCGAGGCTGATCAATGACAGTGATTGATTGGCGAGAGTAATGTTGCGTGACTGAAGCTGCGCACTCTCGTCTGAGGTATACAGTACATACTGTTTTATTTATTGCAAACCTGTGTACAAGTCTGATGTTTACAGCAGGTAGCTAACATCTTTCTGTAGAAGTTAGCAACGTTTAGTCAATGACATCTGTTTTACTTGCGTCTGTGACATGATGGGAGAATCTGTACGTGCTGTCCATTGATAACTATATCATTGCTAGATCTCTTATGGTGGCTTGCTAAACAGGATCACCGGTGGCCATCTTACCACAGGCAGGCTCTCTCTTGAGCCCTAAGGTTTCTGGATGAAGGATGATCTCCGCGAATGCAAATAATCATATTTGACTGAAATCTTGATGGATTTACAAATGGTTTGGTTTCTTACAAACATTATTTCCAAATGTTTATTTCAGCGTTTTAATGTGTTCTCTTCTCACATCACACATTCAACAGTGTCCTAAGTTTTGATGAAAGATAACATATCTGGTTAACTGATAACAACCAAGCTTCTATTTAGTCTATTTTGTCAAAAGGGACAACTGCACTTTGATGAAATGCACAAATGTAAATGTGCTACAAAGTTAGCCTTGCAGCTAATCTGCTTTTGATTGTCTCTAATGCTTGTTCCTGTAGTGCAACAAAGCCACAAGGATGAATAAGCTGGTTATGAGCCCCCAAAAAGTTGTTTTCAACAGTTTTCATCCACCAACATGTTCAATGCAATTGTTGCACATTTCACATAATAGTTCAATTTGCTATGTTAATATAGCATTTTGTAATGAGAAAACTTATATTGCATTTCCCAATTAAGACCTGCTGGTAACATCCTGCCTTGTTGATCCAATCACAAGTTTACAGGTCTGAATCACTCAGGATGGATTGAGCAAAAATTGGATTTGATTTGTCAAGTCACATTCAGACATTCCAGATTTATCCACATTACTTTAGCAGTGTGCAGAATTCCTGCTCCGTAAACATCATGTAACCAACCACTGAGCTAACGCGAGCAGCATGAAGATACATTCATGTTAGTTCATATGCTAACAGCTTTACTGAACAGTAACGGAGGCACAAAAAAGTTAAGGAAGTCTTTGTCGCTTTACATTTGAAGTATATTCTAGTATTAGACAAAAAGAAAATCTCACTGCTTTTCTCCACCACTTTTTAGTGTATGTATGACAAAATGCGTTCACTTAACAGACTAATAAAGGCCATGCATGTTACATGGCAAATTTGAGGTCAAACTTGATAGGGGACCTATACGTTACTTTACGACCCATATGCACAACTCCACTTCATCCTGAACTTAAGCTAGCTCCTTAATTTCCTGTCTTTCATTACTGGAGAAACTGAATAATCCAGGTGTGTCTGGCCATTGTTATATTGAGGTCAGACACACCTGGATTAATCAGTTTCTCCAGTAATGAAAGACAAGAAACTATAATAATGCCCATTTAAGCCCTTTGTTCAGTGCTTAACTATTTAAATTTTCACACTGAAAAAAAATGTTCAACTTTATTTTAAATTGTAAGTATAACTGGCAGTCATCAAGTAATTTGTATTCAATGTACTCATTATGTGATCAACTTGTAAAAGCAAGTAAACTTTTCTTTGCCAACCTGAAACTAGACAGTCCTGTAGGCGGTGGTTATTTACAAAACTCAATATATCTTGACCACAAAGGCTTATGGGAGATGCATATTCAGTTGGAATTTAACCTTTTGTGAATGCTATTCTGTAATTTTTGGTTATTTGCTGTGTTATGATTTACATTTAGACAGTGTTCAAAAATTCTGTTGTGTTTGAATTGTAAAGGTGCTACTATGAGTGAGAAGGACAGTACAGACAAGTAAACCCGTACACCGTCATTTAATATGAATATTTCTACGTCTTTCTCTAAGGAGTTTGGCTTATTAACGCTCACCCATGTTTAATATGTTAACTGTTAAGAACGACTAGTCAGTCTGTCCCAGTGTGGTTGTTAAAGAGGGGGTTTCATGTCATCATTATTAGGCCCATAATTCCCTTTTATGGCACAACCAAATAGCTGTGATACCTTTAGTAGTTTTGAAAATATAGAATACATTTTTAAAAAAAACAAAACTAAAAAAAAGTGTGACATCACTTTATGTCTGTATTTGACGCCTTAAAAATTCACTGCTGTCCCTTTAAGATGGCCATTGCCATTTCTGACATGCCCACTCCATTAATCACAACACTCTCATGCTCTGGTGGGGTGGAGTTCAGCAAGGGAGGGGGGAGGAGCTTCGTGGTGTCTGTAGCTGGTGGTAGCAGCCGTTATGGCAGCCATGTTGGTTTCCACAGGAGATTCAGGGAAATTTCAAATATGTTTGAATGAGTCAAAGTAACCCCCGGCACATGTTCATGGGGAGGGATGACATAATAACATAATATAAAGCTCAAAAAAGTCAATTTTGCATGTTATCCCCCCCCAAAAAAGACTACTCTTAAATACTGTTTGTTTCAATATGAGATTTTCAGCTTTAATAAATCATTTTTAAAAAATCTTGTAAAAAAAAAAAAATTAACATTTTTCTTAGCGTTTTTAGCTGTCAGTTTGTGGTTGTTGCATTGTGCAACACTGGTGCTTTTTTTTTTTACCCAACAATGATATCTCATGCTTTACATACACCATCATTTATGTGATTACTTTTTCTTTTAGCTTTCATTTTTCATGTTAGCAACACTGAAGAGGTTATTTTTAGCTGTTCCATTATAGATAAGTCCAAGTGGATTCAGTGTCTGCAGCTGTTGGTTCTGGTTCAGATTTTTTTTTTTTTTTTTTTTTTTTTAAAAAAAAAAGGGGGGGGGAAAAAAAAAGGAAAAAAAAAAAAAAAAAAAAAAAAAAAAAAAAAAAAAAAAAAAAAAAAAAAAAAGGGGGAAAATAAAGTTTTTTTGGAGGAGAAAGAGGGAAGAGAAGGAAAAAAAAAAATAAAAAAAAAAAGAAAAAAAAAAGAAAAAAAAAAAAAAAAACAATAAAAAACAAAAAAAAAAAAAAAGATGTTAAAAAAAACAGCATAAAAAATAAAAAGGAAAGAAAATAAAATTAAATTTGAATAAAAGGGGAGGCCCTGCTAATGAGGAAAATAATGGGGGAAAAATTTTTTGAACGGGGGATTTTCGCGAATATTCCAAGGGGGGGGGAAGTAAATTAGAAAAATAATATAGATAAATAATTATATAATAGGAGAAGAAAAAAAAAGAGAAAAAAAAAAAAATAGAAAAAAGAAAGGGTAATGTTTTAAAAAAATAAAAAATGTATCAACAAAAAATTAGATAAGGGGGGGGGGAAAAAAGGGCGAGGGAAAGGAAAATGAAAAAAATAAAAAATAATAAAGCACCTTAAAAAAAAGGGGGAAAACAAATTGAGTAAAAAAATTTAATAAAAAAGAATAAATAATAAAAAAAAAAACATCTTCTTATTAGTATATTATGGTGTTTTAAAAGAAAAAAAAAATACTCTGGAAATAAAAAAAAAGGAAGGAAAAGAGAGGTGAAAAAACAGAAAAAAAAAAAAAAAATAAAAAGATTTTATTTGTTGATTAAAAGTTAAAAAAAAAATATAAAATATTAAAATCCTATAATAAAAAAAAATAGAGAGAATAGTGTATCGGAGAAAAAAAAGAGGGGAAAAAATATTATAAAAAAAAATATAATAGAGGGAAATATATTTCAAGAAAATAAAATTAAATCTTACATAAGAAAAAAAACAAAATAAAAAAAGAAAGGGAAGGAGAATTTAATTGATTTAATATATATAAAAAATTATAACAAAAAAAAAAAAAATAAACCAAAAAGGGAGAGAAAAAAAAAAATATAAGTTAAAAATAAAAAAAAAATAAAATTATAATCAAACAAAAAACAAAATAAATTCTCAACCTCGGGTGGGATAAAAAAATCTCTTATGGGATAAAATAAATAAATTAAAATATGGGAATTTGAGAATAATTAGGGGGATGAGGATAAGGTTATAGAAATATAAATAAAAAAAAAAACAAAAATAAAATAAAGAACTACAGTCTACATTGGAAAATTTGGGATAAAGAGATAAACAAAAAAAAAAAAAAAAAAAATAAAATTCTAATAAAATATAGAAATAAAAAAAGATATAAAAAAAAAAAATATGACATAAAATAGATAAATTTAAATTTTCTAAAAAAAAAAAAATCATCTCCTCTCCACTCTCTAGCTGAAAATTAAAAAAAAATCTAATAAATAATATTTAATTAAATTCTCCTGAGTTTTGGTTGGAAATTTAGATCTCCTTACTCTTCTCTATCTAAAAATAAAAAATCTTAATTTATTTCATTTCTTATATTAAAATTCTAGAAATTTTATAATTTTTAAAAATTTTAAAAAACTTCGAGGGGCCATCCAAATCAAATAAAAAAGGAAAAAGAAAATAATATAGAAAAGAGATAAAAAAAAAAAATCATATTGATTAATAAAAACAGAAAGAAACAAAAGCAGGAAGGAAAAAAAGAAAATAAATATATCATTGGATATAATCATAACAAAAAAAATATAATATTGTTTTTCTATTTGAAATTGTAACGGATGATAAATCAAAAAGGATATGTAATATTATTATAAATCAAAAATTTTTAAATTTAATATAAAATTGGGGGGCTGATACATAAATTTAATTAAAAGGATATTAGATAATCTTCACAAAGCAAAATTATTCTATACTCATAAAAAAAAGGAAAAGAAAGAAAAAAAAAAAAAAAAAAAAAAAAAAAAAAAAAAGAAAATAAAAGGAAAAGGGGAAAAGGAAAAAAAAAAAAAAAGGAAAGTTAAATAATGGAAATTTCCTTTTTTTTCTCTTACCTTTTTATTATTTAAAGAAAAAATTATTACTTAAAAAAAAAAAAAAAAAAAAATATATAAAAAAAAAATCCTAAAAAAAAAAAAAAAAAAAAAAAAAGTAGATAAAGTTTTATTATCCATTTTAAAGAGGGGGACTCTCCTCTCTCTTCTCTCCAAACTCTCTCCCTTCTCGGAGAAACTCGAGAAGAACTCTTCTCCAGAGGGAGATTGAGACCTGTCATCCATCCGCGGTTTCCCCACAGGAAAGGCGATGCCACTATCCAGATCGGAGGGAGAGGTATCTTCCCCTTCCGCCACTCCGGGCTGTTTTCTGCTTCTTTTTTATCTATCTTTTAGTTATATGTTTTAGGGAGTATTTGATATATTTTACCTTAGGTAGGGAGTGAGTGTCACATCTTCGTTTCTGGTTAGGTATTCCCATGATTTTTTTTCGATTACGAAAACAAAGTTCCCGAACTATCCTGCTTTGCTTTGAGCTGCTGTTTTTAGGCAGATCTGTTTTTTTTACCTCCTGCTGCAGCTCGGCTCAGTAAAAGTGATTTGGGGGCCATTTATCAGTGACAGAGCAGCGTGTCAGGGCGGTGTTAGCTTACACTAAAAACACATCACAGCTTTCTTTGGCTGGCTTCAAACTCCCCCCTCACCCTCAGCCTTACTCTCAGACATGCCATCCTACAGAGAATAAGAGAAGCTTACCTCGTGCTTCTCCTCCCCCTTACCTGCTTTTAATATAAATCTGATACGTGATATTCAGTTAAGGGGGAAAAAAAGACTGTCTGACTGAGTTTCTCAGGGGGGACTTTTTTCTCTGTGACACATGAGCACCTGAAAAAACTTACTGTTTTCAGACATCATACTGATTTATCAGCGAGTTATACCCCCCTTTCACTCTCTTTCTCTCTCACACACATCTCCACCCAACTCCAGCCTCCGAGCTGTCTGAGTAAGTCATCATACAGAAGGCTGAAAAAGCAGAGACGCTGCTGGAAAAATGTAAGGGAAGCTGCTCTGTGTGTGCATATGTGTGTGTGTTGGTGAGGTGGAGGAGGGAGGCCCTTCATCTTTACTCTCTAATGGACTTCACTTCAGATTAATCTCAAAGCCTGCAGGGGGGATACTTAATTACACCAACGCTAACTGTAAGCACATGTTGAAATAAATGTGATCACACATTTTACTTCTGAGTAAATGGCATTTAAATGAGACCCAGCAGCAGCACATTAGCCTTAATGTCTACGCTATAGAGTAGAATGTAAGTAAGAATGCATTAGAAAACCATAATATAGATTAGTGAAGTCATTAATGTCATGTAAATGGGAACATTTGTCAGTTATGCTTTCAGTCACGTTAGCATGTTCTGTCAAGAATGCAGCTTGTGAACTTGATGAGTTTCAGTCTAAAAGCATAATGTAAAGAGTTCAATGAAGCTGTTTGTTTTTAGTTATAAGTTTGTTAACCAAAGACATTGCAAGCTTCTATTAAGGATTCCAAATGTGGATTTGAAAACAAGGCTCTTGTTTTGTCCCTTTTTGCATATTTAGACCCCTTAAGCCCTGTTCACTTGTTCTTAGACATTTGTCTGTTTCAGTGCTTGTAGTTTGAATCATTGTTTGTTTTCTTAAATTTGGTTTTGCTGAGCTACTAGGTGACATTTTTCCCGTTACATGCTGTAGATAATAAAGGTGTATATTAGAGCAAGCATAGCACAGCAATTATCGTACAAACGCTGATGCAAACCCAGTATCTCCTATAGTGCAGGCAACAGGGCTTAAAATGTCAGGTATCCTTTGGAAGGAGGTGAAATATTACATCTTACCTGCACCTCTGGTGAAGCTGAGGAAAGCTCAATGGAGTCTCCGAGCGCTGCCATGGAGAGACGAACAAGGTTCCTAAGCATCTGTTGGTGTTCTGCATCGTGTCCTCCTCGACTATCCGACGTCCTCTGCCTCCTGAGAGTTGTTTGGGATGCCGAACGTGGTGGTCCTCTCTCTTCTCCATTGGGCTGCAGCTTGTGGTGCTTTAAGGTGCCAGAATGCGAGACTGAAGAGGACGATGAAGGGTTTCTGGATTTGCGTAGAGTCTGATACGATATGGCAGGGGTCAGAGGCAAGGTCCCATCAAGTTCAATGTTTCCAGGTTTTCTTAGTGTTTTGCAGTGATGGGAAGCATGTTGGGAGGTATCCTCTTCTAGATAGCTCTGAGAGTGGAAGCTTGTGTTCATAACCGATGGTATGAAGTTGTAATCTCTCTCCGTTTGTTGGTCTTCAGACAGTGGAGGTGAAGTCAGCGGCTGGACCTCACTGTCCTCAGGAGGCTCCTCCTTTCGGCCTCTGATGACGGGAATGAGCTGGATGTCAGACTTTCTGATGTTCTTCTGGGGGCGTCGAGGATGGCGGGTGTAGCTGGATTCAGCCTGTCTGCAGTTGTAAGCCCGGTTGTCCCGTTTCTCAGGCCGGCAGAAAGTTGTCACCAATGCGATGGCCAACAGAAGAAGCAAGCATGTTGCACCCAGGCAAATTGCAATCATCATGGTGAAGCTGAGCTGTCCTCTGTTTCCTGGTGATGAGTTCTTTAGATGGTCCTTAAGGTTGATGAAAGTCACCTCAAGCGATGCCTTAGTGGCTAAACTAGGAGTACCCTTGTCAGATACAACCAGGTCCATTGTAAAAGTTCTCCCTATAAGCTCAGTGGCATTAGTGGTATTGACAAAAAGCTGACCTGTCGTTTCATCCAACCAGAAGAGGCCATATGGGTTTCCATCAGTAATAAGGTACTGGAGTTCTCCATTGAGTCCTGAGTCTAGATCTTCAGCCTTTATTGTGGATGCAAGAAATCCAATAAATCCCTCTCTTATAGTGTGATCAATTGGCAAAGCGGTGGGCTCATCCCCAGTATCGTTTCCCAACTCGGTCACAATCTCCCCTTTGTATGCATTGACTGGTACGCTCACGTGAGCTACACCCTTTCTTGGTTTTGGCTCGTGGATGACAGGATAGTTGTCATTTACATCCTCAACATCGATCTGCACAGTGGCAGTCCCTGTCAATGGTGGATGTCCATGGTCCACGGCTTCCACAATGAAAGAGAAAGTGTGAGATTCCTCAAAGTCTATATGTTGCTGGGCACTTATGACACCAGTTCTGGGGTGAATGGAGAAGAGTTCTTTTTTTGTCTTCTGGTCAGTGGGGCTTCTTATAAAGTAGGAGACTCTTCCATTGAACTCCAGGTCATCATCATGGGCTTCAACTTGGAAAACTTTGTAGCCTGTGAAGTCGTTCTCTTCTAAGGAAGTCTTATAAACAGAGGCAGAAAACACTGGGGCATTGTCATTCACATCCAGAACAGAAACTGTCAGGTGTTCAACAGAGACCAGAGGGGGGAGCCATGATCCCGAGCAAGGAGTGTGATATTATAATTTGAAACTTTCTCTCGATCCATGTAGCCACTGGTGACAATCTTATAACTGTTGCTATGCATCTGTTCAAGGTGGAAAGGCCCAGATCCCTCCTGAAGAGCAGCACTCACTTGCCCATTTCTTTCTGAATCTGCATCATAAACCATTACCAGACCGAGGAAAGTATCAACTGGTGCTCCTTCCAGTACAGTCCCAACAGCTGAGGCGGATGTAATCCAGGTTGTGCGAATCCTCGGTGCGTTATCGTTTACATCTATAAGCTTGACATGCAGTTTACAGTGAGCAGGAATTGCGTTGGGACCGTGATCAATGGCCTGTACGATTACCTCATAAGACGGGTGGAGTTCATAATCCAGAGGTGCTCTAACAATCACCTCTCCTGTTTGTGGATCTACATGGAATAACTTTTGAACCTCTGGACGAGTGTGCTTGCTGAAGGAATACCCCACCTCCCCGTTGGTGCCCTCATCTGGATCAGTAGCCTTGAGCTTAATGATGGTTGTCCCAAGAGCTGTATCCTCAGGCAGTGTCACAGTTGGACTGCTGTCCTCAAATGTTGGGCTGTTATCATTCGAGTCCTGGATCTTAACACGCACAAAGGTGCTCCCAGACTTTGGGGGATTCCCTTTATCCCATGCCACCAGGGTGAGGTCAAAAGAGTCCTGGACTTCCCTGTCCAGTTCTTTGATAACTACCAGCTCTGCCTGTTTTGTCCCACCTGGAGCAGCCATCACATCCAGAGCAAAGTGTTGATTGATGGACAGTGTGTAGGTCTGGAGGCCATTTGGTCCTGCATCAGGATCAACTGCACGATCTAAAGGTATTCGCATCCGGATGCTGGCTGTCTCTGAGATCTCTAACTCCTGCAGAGCACTTGGGAAGGTGGGACTGTGGTCATTCAGGTCCATCACCTCCACACGAACCCGCAGACAGTTCACAGCACCACTTTTCCTGTAGAGGACACTGAAGGCCACCTCGCACAGATCCGACCCACGGCAGAGTTCCTCCCTGTCCAGTCGGCCCTGGGTGGAGACCACCCCATCTCGAGTGGTGATAGAGAAAGGAAGAGCTTTTGCCTGCTCCACCACCTGGAAATCCTCAAAAGGACCATCTTCGTCCCTGTCCCGCAGGTCGTCTACCAGATGGCCGACCCGGGTTCCTGCAGGCTGCTCCTCCCAAACCTGGTACTGTATGGTTATCGATGATGACTCAGAGGCCAAAGTCCCAGAGTAAAGACTCAGAACCAGAAGCAGAGCCAGCAGCATCATGACGTGAAGTAATGAAGTCTTGTCTACTAGTTAAACTGACATTCTTTGTCTTTGGTTTTGTTTTTTTTTTACCATTAAAAATGAACTTCTCAAACTTAAAATGCAATAGAAATGTTAAAAAGACAAAGTCTATTTTTAAAAATAGAAATGAAAAATCCAGTCTGTCAAATAAAATTATAATAAAATCTCAATTTAGAGTGAGTCTACAGTTTTCTCTTAAAAGACAAACAACAAAAACAAAACCTGAGAAAACTCCTGGACAGTCTTCCAAAATGAAAAATAAATTCTCTAGTCTGGTCAGGATACAATTACAGAAACCTACAATTAAGATATCATCCTTTCTTTCTCTATAAACATCCAGCCTCAGTCTGCCTGCTGCCGTTACTCACTCTCACAGCTGCTGGCGTTCTGCCTCTCAGTTCATCCTCCTCAACTCAGGAAAGTTTTCCTCCAACTGAGAAAGTTTAGATTTGGGTTTCCACATGCCAGTGAAGCTCCAGCCAATCCAAACTGAGGAGGCGGGCCACATGCAAAGTAATCCAGACTCAACACAAAGAGAAGTCCTCCTGCCCTGAGGAAACGTCACCATTCTGGAGTGCTTTCACAGAAACATGACACCTCCTCTGCATCAATTACCCCCCCCCCCCCCCCCCCCCCCCCCCAAAAAAAAAGCCTGCATAAACTCATCACAGGCTGCAGTCTGAGATCTAATCGCTTGGAAAATTTGTTGCGTCCCTGTGGGACAAAAGCCTGCAGCAGTTAGACTTACCTGAACTCCATCACAATGACGTATGGTCTTCCAGTGTGACAGCAAAAACACAAACACAGATCAGATGATAAGTCATCATCAAAACAGACAGCCTTTGTGTCCAGACAATAAACCAAAGTTCTGTTCTGTAAAATTTTTAAAAACATTTTTTTCTTTGAAGAGTGTTGCACATCCTGGGAGGTAAATGTGGCTGTTCTTCCAGGAGGGAACAACAATTCTTATGAGTAAACTGGTTATTTAGTGAAGACAGAAAATCCAGAAGTCTGTCCTCAATGTGACAAAATCCACATTCCAACTTTCCCCCAAATATAATTACAGAGTTTTGTCTTGAACCGCATGGCCACAGAGGTCAAAACATTTCCAGGAAATTACAGCAGATGCTCATTTCTGTCATTCCTTTGGAGTTCCAGGTTTGTTTATTAGTGAGAAGAGCTGAGACCCAAAGAAATCCTGCTTCACTTGGAATATATTTGCATTTAGGGTCTGAGTGTGTGTGAGATTTTATATGTGATTTACATGAAATCTAAGAAGTAGCCTGACAAATGAAGGTAGTTATTGTCACGCCTGCTCCTCCTCCACTTCTGCATTCAGCTTCACCTGCCTATTGATCACCGGTTCTCACTACAACTCCCACAATTCCTCTGTCCTGCTCATTATGGATTCCACCTGGTCCTCATTACCTTCATCAGTCACACCTGTTTATCCCTCTATTTAATCCAGTGCTACCTCTTCCACCAGTGTTGTGTATTCCTTGTGTGACCCTACTCTTTATTTAACCGCAATAACTTGCGATTGCGTCCAGCCTCTGCTTCAGCCTGACAGTTATGTGGTGAGACATATCATATATTCTACATATGTGGACAGGGATGAGGGAAACTAATTTGTGACTATCTGGTGGGCTAAATGAGTCTTTAACTCACAAAAACTGAGAGTTCAGAGCCCAAGAGTGATAGTGGCGTAATGTTTTTAAAAAAAAAAAAGAAAAACAAAAAAAGGAGAAAAGACAGAGGGGGGGGAGGGAGGGGGGGGGAAGGGAAAGAAAAAAAAGGGGAGGAAAGAAGGAGGGGGGAAAAAAAAAAAAAAGAGAAAAAAAGGGAAGGAAAAAAAAAAGAAAAAAAAAAAAAAAAAAAAAAAAAAAAAAAGGAAAAGGGAAAGGGGAAAAAGGAAAAAGGGAGGAAGGAAAGATAGGATTAAAGACCCAAAAAAGAGGGGCAAGGGGAGAGAAAAAAAAAGAGGCAAAGGGGAAAAAAAGGGAACCGCAAACCCCCCCAAGGGCAGAGAATGTTGGTGTTGGTCAGAAATGTCTTTAAGGAACCAAGAACTTTCTGTAATTGGTTGCCTTTTAAACTTTTGTTTTGAGCTCATGGTTAAACCATGAAAACTTACTTGGATAGTCTCAGAAAACATCATAGCTTGATATGGTTTGAAATAGAGCCTCTGATATTGTGTGACAAGTCTCAGCCCATCTGCTAAAGTTACAAACAGACGTAAGAGAAACCTCTGAACACTTAGATACTTCCAATTATCCAGCAGAAGTTTACACATTGTCCATGAGAAATAGAAATGTAGCAAAAATAGCTGTTTTTATAGTTTCTGGGCTTCTTTTATCAGATCTGACACTTGCAGACCATAAGATGATAAAAACCAGCTATAGCTCAAAGACTGCAGATCCACTGAGTGCATCATGCAGTGTTTATCATACGGTCAGCCCTCAGAAAGTCCTGCAGGCTGACAGTCGGGCCAAGAGAGGTTCAAGCGTATCGCTTTTCCTTCAGGCTCCGAGGGAGGGGGAATGGATGAGGTCTGAAAACACTTCGCCATCTTTCACCTGCCAATGACAGAGCAAAGAAAGATGGATGATAGAGGAGTTGACAGACAGGAGAGAGCCATTATGGACGAAATGAGTTCGAGCCCCAAAATAGATCAATAAGATGATTGGATAAGATTAAGTATTTCAAGGTGATGAAAAATGCAAATATGATCAATTGGAAACATGTATACGTGCACAAATGTGTCTAAGTGAGGAAGAGAAGCAAATGGTGGAGTTTATGGAAATATATGATAACAGAGTTTGAGTAAAATCATTCAGTACTAGTATGAGGATAAGTCAGAGCAAACTGCAGACAAGTCAGGGACCTTTGCTGGCTGTGTTTATCCATTTTCCCAAAAGCTCATTTATCCTGATCGGGTCCAGAAAAAGTCACCTTGTTTCATCTCCCTGAACCGTGAAATTTTCCTCTCTATAATTTTATCATTAATTTGTAGGTTTTTCTGCTGCTCATATCTAGAACAAACTTACCAGAAACATCTGAAATCTGCTCCAAATTACAGACGCAACTAAACAAATCAGCTGACTTGATCAGAAATGTCAGAATAAGGAAGTGATTACAATTGTTATGGAAAACATACATTTATACAGGTCAGGATTTACAACCTCAGTTCGGTAAATAAGCCCTGAAGCTTCACAGTAAAAGCTGCATATTCATACTGTTGGCTTAATAAACAAAAGAGGAAAAAAGCCGATTCCACAAACATACAGGGAAAAAAAAAAAACATTACAGCATCTTCTGTTACCTGCATGAAAACCACTGATTAGATCTTAAACGGGACTAGAAACATGTAAGATGACCTTTGACCTCCGGTGATGTCTGCAGTCAGTTTGGTCGACCCAAACCTGAGCTGGATTCTGTTCAGGCTGAGCAGAGGTCAACCAATCAGATGAGGTTATCTCCAAAACAAACATCAGCCTCCATCAGATTACACTGTGTGTGTGGCTCCATTCACTGTTACACAGGAATCAGAAGGGAACAACAACACACACACACACACCCAAACATGTCTGTCTCCAATTAATCCACCACCTGTATGGAGCTGTGTGTGTCCTTTTGTGTGTACCGACAACTTTGTTCCCTTGAAGCCACACAGCTGAGGCTGTTTCACATTACTGTACCTTTTACTGGCGTTCCAACATTTGCTTTCATTCATCTTCAGACAGAGATCATCTGGACGGAGCTGCTGGAGTCACGCTGCACTGATTAAAACAGTCTCCAGCAAAAGTTAAAAACCTCACAATCTAAAGTGAATGTTTTGGTTCTGAAGCAGAAGTCAAAGCCTCACAAAGTGACTGATTACACAGATTAGTGTCCTGTTTTTTCTGTCTTCTAATGAAAATGTTGCCTTTCTGTGATGTTTTGTGCCTCTCGATAGGAAGCTTGGTAAAGTAATGCGATGCCTTCAATTCAAGTCACACCTGGATGGATTCCTTGGTGGCTTAAAAGCTAGAGGGTATCTGTCTGTCTACATGACACTATAGCTGCTCTCAGACTTTCATTGCAGAGCATGAGCGGTAAAGCCCATCTACTCTTTAACTGGACTTGTCTTTTCAAACATGCTGCTTCCTCACAGACTTAGGCCCGTCCCAACACATCCCCTCGCCCTACTTTTTAGCCCTATCCCTAAATTTTGCGCATTCCTGTGAGGGTAGTAGTGTCCCAATTACTCTTTGCATGTAGTGTACTGAAAGTAATTTTGTTGTACTGGGACGCTAGTGACAAATAAAGCCTGATTTGATCTGGGTAGTGAACATAACAAGGGGATATGAATCTAGCCCTTCAGAGTGAGGGATTTCAGATGCTGACTTGCTGAGGAAAGGCCAGAGAAAATTCCCCAGAAAGCTTTACGTCATCATTTGCATCCTGAATCAAACAATGTTAACCCTCGTAAAGCGAGAGGACTCGGAGAAAAAAACTCACAAATGTACATATGTACAGATTACACATCAGTTCGTAACGTTAGCCAGGCTAGCCACACTAGCTAGGCTAAAATACTGACAAAAAGCTTGCGAAGGCTTTTCGGCAGTTCACAAGAGACAACAGTAGTCAATGCTGACTTCTTCTCTGTGTAGTTGTTTTGTTTATTAATCAGCTGAAGCATGATGAATAATTTAAAAAAAAAAAAAAAAAAAAAAGGAATCGCAACTGTTCAGTGTTGTTTTTGGCAGCTATCTGAGTTTTAGTCTTAGTCTTTCTGATGAAACTGCTTATTTTAGTCACATTTACATCATTTCTGTGTCCAATTTAGTCTAATTTTCGTCAGCGAAATTCAAAAGGGTTTTAGTCAGTCAGGATATATCGGAAAAAAAGAAAAAAGTTAGAATTTAGGTCAATCAGTATTGGAAATCGGAATCAAGGTTACAGGTTCTACCAAGTGTAATTCATAAAACAATGAACCTTTACTTTTTTATATAAATATAGCCTACAATATATTCTGTTTTCTTTCTGATGGGTTATATGCTATTGAAAGTGTCCATAATCACTTCATCGTTTCTGACCGCCAAGCAGCGTGATTGATGCTGCTGCCGCACCTGCATGTCTGACCGCAGGTGTGTGCACCAGAGTCCTGCAGCAGTTTGGATACTCCACGGGTAACCCGCAAAAACACTTAAGCATATAGAAATGACAAAGATTAATATCAAGGTACAGGTGTAGACGGATATTCATGTAGTTAGGCCAGGTCGCGGTGAGAATACTTTTTTTTTTTAATGTTTGTGGACATGAAGAGTTTAAACATCCGGCACTGGGATCACCTGCATTTCCAGAACAGCCAGAGATTTCCACTGCTGGTGGCCAAATGTGGTGCAGGAACAGGAAATAACAGTGACTACAGTGAATTTAGATATCTGAACTACAAGCCAGCGTTAGCCTGTTGTTACCGTTAAATACCGTTACAGTCCGTCAGTTTACTCAACGATAAAACCGTAAACAACTTGCAGATTTATAACTATCACTTCAGTAGACATTGTGACTCTAACTCTGGGCTCAGACTGAGTGTAATGGGGGTTAAAATAAAGACCAACGCAGTTGAAGCAGCTCATGCGTGTGCACAACATTAGCGTCACTTCCACTTGTTGCCAGAGGGGGCGAACTTCTGGAATAAACCTGGAACTTGCGCTGTAGTCCTTTAATGAAAACAACACTGCAACCATTAACTCCATGCTGCTGCTGGGTATGCTGTTACGGTGAGACATATGTGCAAAACATCACAATGCAATCGCTTACAGTATGTGCCTGAACATGAATGCAAGTGGTGTCCCAGTTCCTTGGGAAGATTATAAAGCCCTACCCTTGTGGCTTCAATTAGAGGGTGTAGTAGTAGTGGGTGAGGGCTAGTGGTTGCAAGTATTGTTGGGGGAACATTGGGATTGGGCTACATTCAGACAAAAGGAAATGTTCCAGATAAGTCTGCACATACTCTCCCTTCAACCCTGTCCGGAACATTTTGTTGAACGTTCAACCAAGACAACGTGGCACAACAATTCTGCTTTTATGACATGGGGCCATCCAGTTAGGTATGTCCGCTACATCTCTGAGGTAAAAGAGCTGGACGTTTGTCTGAATGCAAACAGTATAAAGAACAAAGTCCGCCTTATTACCGCTTTCCGGAGCAAGTCTGAAAGGGGCTTATCAGAAAAGAATTGTGTTGGGCATACCAAAACTGGACTTTAAAAAAACATGTAAACAATCTAACAGAAATCTTACTAAGTTTATCTTTTAAAACCAATTCTGCCATACTTCTCTTTTTATTTCTATTTTTTTTCCTTATAATTGATATTGTTAGGTCTTATCTGTAATAAAGCACTGTTACAAAATATTTCCCTGTTGGGGAAGTATTTTCAGTCTGAATATGTGTACACAAGGACAAAGATGCTGGACTATTTTGCTAGATCCAGGTTGGACCCTTTTTACCTCCAAAACTTCCATGATTCTTGATGTCATACATTCAACAAGGTGTTGGAAACATTCCTCAGAGATTTTGTTCCATATTGACATGATGGCATCACAGTTGCACATCCATGATGAGAATCTCCCACTCAACTACATCCCAAAGCTGCTCTGCTGGATTGAGATCTGGTGACTGTTGAGGCCATTAGAGAACTCATTGCCATGTTCTAGAGCAGGGCTACTCAATGCAGTCCTGCAAGAGCCGCAATCCTGTGGATTTTCAATGTCTCTGTGCTCCAACACACCAGATTCAAGTTAATTAGTCACTGTGCAGAGCTTGATAGGCTATTGGATCTATTCAATTTGAGTCAGGTGTGTTGGAGCACACAGCTGACCCTGTGTCCTGTTTTTCATTTATGCATAAAGCCCATTTTGGCCCTGAATGTTGCAGCTGGAATGGAGACTCATTGGAGCATTTTTCCATTTTCTTAAGCCTGGATCAGACGACATGAATTTAGCCTGATTTTGGCCTGACAAAGACGTCAGATCGCAGAACGTCACGTCTTCGCTCCGTGTGGTGTGACATATTCAGCGAATGGCGAGTTGGCGTCTGCCAAACCATGACATAGACAGACTGGCATGTCATAATTTTGGGGGGTTTGTTCACCTAGTGTGACAATGTCCTGCGATGTGTTCCTAAATATCGATATCAGATTTTCTTTCAAATCAGCTGATTGATTTTTTTTTTTCAAAAAGTGTGTTCAAAGTGTTTCAGCTACTAAAATAAAACAAGTTAACAAGCATGGTGGGGCTCCTGAGTTAAAATTTTGTTGAGCATCAGTTTGAGGCAATCACTGCAATCAAGTGTTTTCTGTAACATTCAAAAAGACTTCTCCACCTGTTAACAGGTATTTTGGTCCACTGCTCATGAGCAAGGTGCTCTAATTTGTCGAACAGTTTTGTTTGTCTGTTTTAAATTATTTTTAAACAAGAATTCAAAATCTATATTTCATTTTACTAAATTATAATTAAGCTAATTTTAATTTATTATTGCATTTTTCAGTTTTGTGTTATTTGAATTACTACTGTGAATTTAGCCTTTTCTTTAATGGGAGGGGATGTAAACTTTCAAGCACAACTGTATGAATTTTCAAAAATATCTCCATCCTATAGAAGCAAAGGATAGATACTTTAAAGTATCTATCTCCTTTTTGCTAAATTTATGTTTTTTTTTTTTTTTTCCAACTCTAAAACCTAAAAATGGAAATAAAAATTGTCTTTTTAAAAATGACAGCTGTTATTATGGATATAATGGATCTGTTATTATGATGTGTTTCATGTCTGAGAAGAGCTAAAGAGTCTTCAGTCTCACTCTGGATTTCATGATTCTCTGTAGGAGAGGTCATGGGGACTCCAACGAGTCTGTGCCCAGGGGCCATGTCATTTTATCTCAGCTACGCCTCTCCTTTGCCTGAGGCCGTCAGGTAAAAGTTGCCCTTCCTATACACCTGAATATTACACAGAACACTCAAGATGCAAAAATATGTGGAATGAAAGATCTGCTTTTACATCAATTTTACAAAACTGTAAAGGAAAAAGCAGAGAGATTTTTCAGAGGTTTAAGGTATCAGCTGTGTGAAAAAGCAGTAACAGTCTGAGAGCTTAGCTTGATTGTGTGTGTTTATATGTGACCCCCATTAGCTGCCATCAGTTGGCAGTAAATTTGCCTTTTGTTTGGCTTGAGGCCTCGCTGACAGCAGCTGAAAGCCTCCACACTGACAGGGTGGGTGTGTGTAGCAGGATATGGCTGATCTGCTGACCCACATGTTGCCAGATAAAGATCAGACTGGAGGAATGCAAATACCACACTCTGAGGGGAAGAAACTATGTGTCTGTGTGTGTGACTATTTTCATCAAATCTAATTTTCGGCTGAAATCTGAAAATATTTTGCTCAGCTGATGTCCTCAGAAATCTGAAACTTTAAAGAGAAGTCATGTAATCAACATTTCCAACCAGTCTAAATGCAGTCACATAAAAATATTGATTGTAGGGGCACATGTGTGTGTGTGAGACACACCCTCATCGTGTTAATCATTTGTCCAACAGAGTTGGAAAGGTTGAAAAATTACATTTTTATCTTTATTTTCTCAAAATTGGCATGTTTTGAGTAAATAGTACTTATAAAGGGGAGCTCCTCTGATGGAAAAGTGGACTAAACTTTTAAAATATCATGAATTGTTTGTACTCTTCACATCTACCATAACATGAAGTGGTGGTCAACCATTATAGACCAGGGAGAGTAAGGCAGACTTCTTGATCACAGGACATGACATTTTGTTCAGTCATTTAAATCATAACTATGATTGAATTTACTTCATGGTTCCTCGTGAAGTTGTGAAAAACAGAGAGCGGGCCAAGGATTTTACAGAAACTTGTTGAGAAAAGTGGTTTGTGAAGCTTCGGCTGTATTGTAAAGGAGCAAAGTGAGGTCAGGTTTTACTGATTACTTAGTGAAAAGTTTGCAAACCACTTCACTTCAGAGGAGACGAGGAAATCCTTCCCAGCACATATCACAGAGAAACATGCAAAAACTAGACCTCTGCTTTTGCCCCATTACCAGCCAGCCATATCCCAGCATCCAGGGAACAGCTGAAGGATTAAGGGTCTTGGTGAGGGCCCCATGGTGATTTTCCTGCCCTGCTAGTCCGAGGACTTGAACCTGGGCCCTTTAGTGCCAAGTTCACTTCTCTAACCTCCCCGGCCACTTGGACTCAGAATAGAGCTAATCCTCCTCCACAATGCCAGATGCCAGATGAGGTGGTTCAGGAATCTGGTTGGGATGCCTCCTGAACACCTCGCTGGTGACGTATTCTGGGCACATCCCACTGGAAGGAGAGCGTAAGCCCCCAAAACACGCTTGCACCACAAATTACACATTACTTTTTTGGACTAGTTTCTCACCAGCAGTGGAATGATACATTGCTTCCGGGTGGTAAGACAGGAAAGTGATGCGGTTCAAAACAAAAGCGCGCCAGTCTTCCCATATCACTCCGCTGCCAAATACCAGAAGTATGTGTTGCCGCTGAGACACTTTACGATCAAAGTGTAACGCAAGACAAGGTAAGTTTTATTTGTAACATTATTTTGTTAACACGGCATTTCCACAGGTAGTCTTGTGTTATAACTGATTTGCTTCGGGTGTTTTGTGGCGTGGATACGATTGTTATTACAGTGCAAGTTCCAGCTTTTTCCAGAAGTTCATCCCTCTGGCGACAAGTGGAAGTGACACTAATGTCGTGCACATGCATGGGCTACTTGGACTGCGTTGGTCTGTAATTTAACCCGTGCTGACAAAGCCAAGAGTTAGTCACGATGTCTCCTGCGGTAGTAAAGTTTTAAATCTGCAAGTTGTTTACAGTTTGATCGTTGAGTAAACTGGCAGACTGTATGCTAATTTAACGGGGTGGTTCTTTACCGATACCGGCAACAGTAGGAGGAGGGGAAAGAAAGACACCATCGCCAGCAGGTAGTGGTTAAAACAAAAGCTTTATTAAAGAAATAAAAAAAAATAAAACTACTAAACTTAAAGTAATAAAATAATCCTAAAAGTCCACCTAAAATGTAATAAAAGGAAAAAAAGGATAAAAAGTGGTTAAAGGGGCTTGCAGGGCTGGCAGTGGCCGGCGTCTCCCTCGGCTTCCTCACGGCTTCCTTTTGGCTCTGTCCCGGGTCCATGGCAGCCGCTCCTCCAAGCCGCCGCTGCTTCTGGCCATAGGCTCCCCCAGGACACCACCGCCGCTTTCTGGCCCATGGCAGTCACTCCTCCAGGCGGCCGCGCCTCCAGCCGTAGTCCCTCTTCAGTGGGTCCGCGACCCCCCTCCGACTCCCGAGCCACTCTTCCGCATCGCCGCCACCGCCGCCGCTGTCACCGCTGTCACACCGCTGCCTCGAGCCCCCCAGCCGGGGGATTCACATCCTCCTCCGACTCCTCAGCTCTCTCAGTCTCCTCCAGTCCTCTCCTGTTGTCCGCACACCGGCTTTTATCTTTCCAGCATTCAATTAAGTCAGGGGAGGAGTCCTTCTCCCCAGGTGCTGCCAATCAGTTCGTTAAAAGCTCCCACTAGCTTGGGAATAAAAACAAAGTTAAAAACCACACAAAAACCACAAAAAGCATGCTAAAAACCAAGCTAGTGGGCGGAGTCCAGTCTCTGGCAGCACCCAGTTGTTCACCTGTGACACCAACGGTAACAACAGGCTAACGCTGGATTGTAGATCAAATATCCAAATTCAGAGGCTGACACACAGACAATGTAACAAGTGGCCAGAGTGTATCTCCTCCCCAGGAACAGTCATATGGCGGTCATATTGCTGCAATTACATGCTAAAAACCTAGCATTGCAATATTATGCATCCTTATTTCTGTCATTCATCGCATTTACCTTGTTCGCAAGAAGAAAACCAACTGTGGGTCCTGTTTCATTCGCCGACTGGATCGGCGCTCCCTCAAATTAAAAAAAGACAGAAAAAAAGCTGCTTGGTTGTTTACTTCGTCTTACTCCGGTGCCGGTGTAGGACTGGTCAAACTCCAGTTTGGTTCTCTTCATCTCACAAGACAAAACTTTTCCTTCCTGTCTTACTGGTGTTTGAGTTGGGTTTGAGAGGCACCTGCTCTCCATCTCATAGCAGCAGTCAGTGTACTCAACATGCGCGGATATGCGGTGGTGGGTAACAGCACACCAGGAGAGGTTTTGTTTTTTCTTTTTGGATGATGGTGTATCAGCCTCTCAGGCAATCGGATTACCTATCGGCGATTGACAGTGGCCGATTTCACATCCCTAGCTTGCATGAATAGCAGACAAGAAATCTCTCCAAGCGACCAAATGAGTTTCCTTCCTTGTTGATATACTAACCTGTCGCTTGACTGGTGATGTAAGGGCTTGTTGCTTCCTCGGTTGTAATGTGGTTGCTATGACCGAAGTTTCCTCTACACTGCCACATAGTGTTTTGGCACTAAAAATTACCGAGCGTGTCCGAGCCAAGCACTGGCATGTGAACGCAACACAAGAATCAACGATCCTGGGCCAGGCACAGGCCCGAGCACGCCATGTGAAAAGGCCCGCAGACTTTTCAAACCTGGACTCAGATGTTCTTTAGGGACTGTAAATTCATTGAAGCACAGTTTCTGATTTGTAAAACCTCTGTTCTATTTGTGAAAATGAAAAACACCCACATTTTAGGGCTTAATAATCATATAGACCACCTTAGACCAGGTCCCAATCAAAAACCACTGTAGCTACTTCGACTTGTCAAACCTGGTCTCAAATGCTTTTCAGAGGTTGTGAGCTGCATTACTTCAAGCACAGTTTCTGATCTGTGAAACCTTTAATCTATTTGTGAAAATGAAAAATAGCAACGTTTTATGGCTTTATTATCATATAGACCACCTTAGACCAAGTCCTAATCAAAAACCTCAATACTTACAATTTGAAAACCTGATCTCAGCTGTTCCTTAGAGGCTGTACATTAATTAAAGCACTGTCTCTGATTTGTGAAACCCATAAATGAATAAATGAGGAGAAAAAAGAAAACAAATGATTACGAAAAGCGAACATGATGATAAGCAAACAAATGAGAAGAAGAGAACAAATTCTGAGAAGAGAATAAATGATGGAGAAAAGAACGTGATGAGGAGGAGGGCCTGGTGCAGTGCATGTGTTTTAGCAATATAATGGTCAACATTTCATTGTTGATTTTGTAGATCATTCATTTTTTAATGATCACGCTAATTGATCACTCTGAATTGTCCCTAGGAGTGAATGTGAGTGTGTGTGGTTGTCTGTTTCTCTGTGTTGGCCCTGCGACAGACTGGCAACCTGTCCAGGGTGTACCCTGCCTCTCGCCTGATAATAGCTGGGATAGGCTCCAGTAAGCGGTATGGAAAATAAATGAATTTTTTCATTAAAATGACAATTTATCCACTCCATTATGTCTATTATTGCCTTCTAAAAACATTTTTGAGGGGAAAGACTAGAGAAAAGCTCAACTAATTTTTTTTTTTTTCTAATTTACACCTGGTCCGACTCCAGGCCAGGCTGTCCTCAAAGGCTGGGGACCCTGACTGTAGCCAAAAGGTTTTACCATCAACAGTGATGATGCTTTTAGATGCTGTGATATGGTAGCCTGACACTGTTAACATTCACCTCAACCCTCTTCTCGTCTCACTAGTCAATCCCACATGATAACAGGTGATGACACGGGTCTTTTGAAATCCATTTGGTCACGGAGCTGAACTCGTTCACCTCACCTTCTATTGTTCTGCTCTTTTCTTTCTTTGCATGTTGCTATCTGACCTCTGCTCCAGCCTCCTCCTCCTCCTCCTCATTGCCTCCTCTTCCTCCACCTAGCCTTTTTCCTTTAAATTTCTGCAGATGTTCCTCTCTCCTCCTCACCTTCCTCTCTTTACATTCTGCCGCCGTCTCTCCTGAACAAGTTTCCTGTTGCAGGAACAGGCTGATGGTGGAGGTCAGAGACAGGATGTTCTCCAGAGGAGGGGATTAAAAAGCCAGAAATCAGCAGTGTAAGTTGTACACTTCACTGCTGCAGCTCAGACGGGACTATTTAGAAGCTGAACTGGATTTTACCTGCTGATCTGAGTCTCGGCAAGACTGCAGGTTACATCAGTCATGCTCGATGACAGTTAAATGTTTTACAACATGGTTATGAGTCCTTTTTCTTTCATCATTCTCGTCTTTTCTGTGTTTGCTTGTGTCCGCTCATTCATGAAATCCCATCAGGAAGTTCATCATGATGTGTTTCCTGTTTATTTGGAATGACAAGAGAATAACTGGAGACGGAAAAACAAACAGGGAGTTATTTTCTCCCGTCCAATCCCACTTGAAGGAAAAAGAAAAGCTGGCAGGCGGAGAGAGCAACATCGTCATAACATTACTGTGTTTCAGTGCTTGTGCATGTGAAGTGTACATGTCTGCCGGGCTCACTGTTTCTTCCTGTGATTGTGGATCTTCCTCTACCTCACCCAAACCTACTGACCTTCTAAGTCAGCACACATATACAAATACACACATACTCACACTCAGATTTTCACTACTTTCACTAATGTTAATTACAGACATGAAAAAACGCTAACACATCAACTGTAAATCCTTTTTTCCTATTTATTTACTCAAATTACCATTTCTTAAAAGCTGGATTTCCCAGCACCTTTTTTAATACTGGAGAAACCAACTTTTCTGTGAAATTACCGTCACGTGGAAGTGAGATAATTAACTTGTGGCTACATATTAAAATGCTAACAACTTCTATCAAGGCTAGCAAACAGCTAAAAAGTGAAGAAGATTCTTATATATAAACACATACAGTCATTCTCAAAATAACCTACTAATACATGAGGTGAAAATTGAGCTGTCAGTGAAATAAGTTCAAATGGAACAAAGTAATAATACATAAAAAATTTTGTGAAAATCATGACACTGATTTTGTATTGCGGTTCAACTGAAATATTAGAAACAAACAACCAAAAACTAAAACAAGTAAGCAAGCATGATGGGGCTCCTGAACTAAGATTTTGTTGAGCAACACTTTGAATCACTGCAATCAAAAAGTTTTCTGTATTGTTTAATCAGACTTCTACACCGGTACACCAGCCTGACTAACGCCATAGTCGCTCCTCTGCAACAGTCAGCCATTCTGACTGTTTATGGTTAGAAAAATGAGTCACTGAAAAAGATCAGTCATAAAGTCTCGCCTCCCGCACTGTAATTGGTCCGGTCAATTTTACGGGAGTGGAAATCACTTTCCAATGGAGGGAGCCCAGACTGACTTGCCGAGTATCTCATACATGGCGTTGGTCAGACTGGTGTACCAGGCTACATGAACAGTGGGCCAAAATACCTGTGCATTATTTTTGTATATATGCACAGCTAGTTAAATCACTGTCATATCATTCCGCCACGGAATGTTATCACCATAGCAACGCTCAAACTAGCTGCCAGCATAAAATGGTTCCTATAAAATGTTTTGCGGTTTATTAAAGTGATAAATTTGTTTATGTTTCTTGTGGGCATGGTTGTGTGTATGGCGTTGTTCTGATGATTAAACTGTATAATGCACGGCTCGTTGTTTTCCTTCTTTCATGGTCCTTAGAATGAAATAAATGTTGCAATTGTTAATATGTTAGTTGTTTTTCTTTAAAATGGTAAGTTTGTTGCATGGTTCACTAGTGTTTGAGCGCACATTGATTTAGAAATGGGCTGTTTGTTTGGCTTTTTTAGATGTTGTCGGTGGCACCTGTTTACGGAAGTTGGGGATGCTGGGGACCTAGCAGCCCTTAAGTGAACGGTTTGTTTGTCCGATAGAATGCGGATAAAAATTTGAGTTGATTAGTTATTTTGCAAGTGATGCTATTAGAAGCCCCGATAAGAACTATGCGCTGCTAAAGTAGGCTGCGAGATTAGAGAATGCTGTCAGTTTCACCCCGAGGTCGGCCCACTGCACGTCCATTTAAACAGCACCTCGCCTCCTCTTTCGTTTTTTTCCCCACATTAATATTTCGCCATACACAGCGTTACATAGATTAAGTATTAAAACATGGATTTGAAGGAGCACTTCTCCCGGGCCATTGCCTGGCTGACAGTGAAGAAGTGAACCCCCAGAAACAGCTCAACCCCTGTGAATGTGCTTAACGCACTTCTGCAGTTCGGTGTGTGCGGACTTTTCTTCCAAAAACAAGGTGGATGCGATTTTTTTTTTTTTTTTTCTTAGTTGGAGGAGGGAGGACATTCGTTTACAAAAATCTGGCTACACATAGGCTACTAGGCCATTTGCTCTCATCAAATCAGGCTATCTGTGCTCGTTAATGTTGATACTTCCATTAATAATGCTGTAAAAATAATGTTTGGAGAAATGGTGGCGTGCGTTTGGCGGCAGGTGTTTTTGTGCTGACATATGACATCGGCTGCTTTGCAAATGCGAGGCAACATGTCCGCGGTCAAATCGGCGCTGTCATCCATCAGGACACCCAGAATATCAAAATTCACCACAAAGTCTACAAAAGTCTAAAAACAAATGTAATCCAACGACTGGGTCGAACACAGAGCAGTTGGTTGCTAGGCAACGCAACATCTGTTTATGCTGGCGTAGGGATATTTTGTGCCGCGGTCTGTCGGATCTATGTGTGGGTTACAGTCCGTTTTACCACGGGCTTAGAACGCAGCTCAGCCAATCACTTTTAAGAATGAGAAACACCCGTTTTATAACACTTTTTAACGGACACCCTGCAGCCAATCAGAATAGAGTATTCACCCAGACCATGGTATAACTGAAATTAATGGACTTCACAGAGGCAACGTTGGATGGTTCACACCTCCACGTCCATTAATTTCTGATAATGGACACCGCGTCGGGCATTGTCTTATATATACATATAAGATATATAAATTCAACCTCAAAGAGAAAATCAGAAAGATACACTTTTGTCAACCATGCCCTGGTTGAATATCAGAGCTAAAGAATAAATGGTTTATGCCTTCCTTAGTTTTACAAGGATTTATTTTTGATCACTTGTTCACTTTGAAGAACACAAAAATCTTCATATCAACTGACAACCACCAGACACACACACAAAAAATCCCCAAACAATATTAGTAAAATCAAATTAAAATGTTCCCAATAAAATATGAGAATTCAATCAAGGTGCCTGTTAATTTGATTGCAATAAATTTCATTATTTGAATGTGGAAATAATCTTAATCATCCCTCAAAATTTCAGAGTAATAAATAAATGACATAATTAAATCACTGACAGTTTTTGAATGTTTAAGAAATTTAAAGAATAGAATAGAAAGTCTTTACAGTCATTGAACATAATATTAAAACAAGATTAAAGCACAACTCCCAGTGGTTTAAAGTTCAAAAAGACACACTGGCCTTTATGGTTAAACGGGATCATTTCCAGTTCAGGGTCATCGGTGGTTTCATGATGGCTGGTTTTCAGTGGGATTAAGGGGAGCATCAATGTCCTTTGTCAAAAATGACAATTACAGCAAAGTAATGAAATATCCCAAAAGTCTGGTTCACCTTTCTGCTTGGTTTCATCTCTGAATCCTCAGCCAAGCTACGGGTGTCAAATCTGAAGAAACCTAATTTAATTTAACTAAAACTGCACACACACACAAAGCTGTGAGAGATCGGACAAGCAACTGGATAAAACCAGTTCAAACTCAGCCACGTCCTGACAGCATTAGCAGCACATTCAGCTCATTTCTGCATATTCAGCTCTAATTCAATTCTTAAGGCCCAAATCTGCAGAAAAGCCTAAAGAAAGAACAAAAATGTGGACTGATTCAATTTACAGCTAAAGTCACTTTAATGTCTCTGTTGGATTTGGTGAAGAATTTCTCAGAGTATGTCGTTTTTTTTCTGCTAGTTTTTTTTAAAGTGTCTTTCTTGAATGTCCTTGTTTCCTTCCCTTTTAATGAAGTTTAATCTGTTTGGTTTTGAGTGAGCAGCGATCAAATCATTTCTATAATTACAAATCAAACAATCAAGTTACAATCATTGATGCATTTGTATAAAAAGTATATAGTTTGGTTCTTTTTTACCTTTTGCTAATAAATTTGTGATGATTATACTCGAACTTTGAAAAAGTTGGAAATGTTGGTAGGTGTTTCTGTCTGCAGGCAGATTCAGATTTATTTGATTTATAAACAGTTAAATCCATTCAGTCCAAAAACAGAGCTTACATTCATTCAGTGAAAAGCAGGATAAAATATGGTGGTTTGACTTCAGGGAGCCCATCTCAGTCACCTGGTCACAGATAGAGGCCTGTTGTAGCAAATGAGGGAACAATACCTACATTTACACACACCGGTCACTTTATTAGGCAGCAACTCAATGCATTTAGGCATGTAGACATGGTCAAGACGATCTGCTGCTTTTCCCCCCATTCTGAGTATCAGAATGGGGGGAAAAAAAGGTGATTTAAGTGACTTTGAACGTGGCATGGTTGTTGGTGCCAGACGGGCTGGTCTGACTATTTTAGAAACTGCTGATCTACTGGGATTTTCATGCACAACCATCTCTAGGGTTTACAGAGAATGGTCTGAAAAAGAAAAAAAATATCCAGTGAGCAGCAGTTCTGTGGGCACAAATGCCTTGTTGAAGCCAGAGGTCAGAGGAGAATGGCCAGACTGGTTCGAGCTGATAGAAAGGCAACAGTAATTCAGATAACCACTTGTTACAACTGAAGTATGCAGAAGAGCATCTCTGAATGCACAACACATCCAACCTGGAAGTTTATTGTCAATATGGAGCAAAATCTAAGAGGAATGTTTCCAACACCTTGTTGAATGTATGACACCAAGAATTAAAGCAGTTCTGATGGTAAAAGGGGTCCTACCTGGACCTGATAAAGTGGTTTGTGAGTGTACTACACATTAAAGGTTACTTCAGTATTTTCCTCTTAAAAGCTCAGTCCTTAAAGGGACTTGAGGCAAGATTAAGAAACGAAACTTGCAACTGCCGCGACTGGCGCTTAAGATAACTGCAGCCACGAGCCAAGCCGTCACAGGAGCGTGCACAAACTGAAGCTATAATGTTGTTTACTCACCTTTTTCTCCGTAGTTACACTTTTTAGTGTCTTTCAGTTGATCTGGATCGTTTGCTGACGGCAGAATCCATAACTATCGCTTACAGTGTTAGAATTTACCACGACCGTCTTCTTCCTGCATCAAAACTACGGATGTAGCGTCATTTGACGTCACGTCCGCAGGGCAGTGCAGGAAATTCGGACACCAAATTGCAGTGCAATTTACAGCACACAGCCTGTGACAGGCAACGGAGAGAAACGTGGGTGAAAACGTTATTTTTGGTATTTAGCGCTTCATCACCCATTAGTATTAAAAAAAAAATGGACATGCATGTTTGTTTGTTTTTTAAATTCCTGCCTCTAGTCCCTTTAAAATCAATATGCCACGTCTATTCTACACTGCAAAAACAGTATCTAACCAAGTCTTAGATTCTTATATTTGGCAAAAACTGTCTTAACTATCTTGATTTGAGAGTAATATACAGTACTTGACAAGACTAGAATATGTAAGATTATTATTCCAGTTTTGAGAGAAAATGTATTTTATTTCTTTCTTAGTCAGTGAATCTTAAAATTGGATATTTTATTTGCATATTGAAATAAATTATCTCACTAAGACACTTTTTCAGACACTCTTTCGCTCTTTAGCTGTAAAAACTTGTTTTCAGACCTCCTGTACCAGTTCATACGCACAAGTTTCTTGTAATAAGAAAAAATATCTAGATATTAGACAAGTGGAAACTTGTTGTGAAAAACTCATTTTAAGTTTTTTTATTAAGTGACACACACTTAAAACTAGTCTGGTAATTCTGATTTTTAGTGTTGTTGCTTCTCATTTTAAGAGAGAAGATATTAAAACAAGAACAACTAACCAGGATTTCAGGAACTGATTTCACAGTTGCACATCAAACAGTCTGGAAAAGTGGCTGCGGTGGTGGATCAGGTTGTCTCATACTCATGAATCATCATGAATTCAAGTCCCACGTCCTCCAAACCAATTTGACCCTTGGTAAAAAAAAAAAAAAAAAAAAGCCTTCACCAAACTTTATTCAGGTAAATGTGGGTTTGAAGGTTGGTGGATGTTGTGCTGCTCCTTCATAAATTTGCTTATGAGCAAATTTGAAAAAAAAATGATCTTGTTTAAAGATTTTTTACTTTAAACTGAGAGAGCAACATTCAAAAGAACCATCACCAGTTTAGTTTTGAGGGATTTTTCACTAAATGAGGGACTTGAAATTAGTTTTTTATAACTTGTTTGGAGATATTGCTCCCTGTCAAGAGTCTCTATACTTTTTCTTATTTCAAAAAATCTTACCAAGTGTAATAATCTTACTGCATGGACAGATAATTTCACTTGATTATAGTCTGATTCTTCTCAATTTCAGTGCTTTTCAACTTGTATTGAGACCACTAAATTTTGCAGTGTAGCCTCTGCCCGCACACCCTTACACTCTATCACATCAGTTTTTTTAGACTTATGTGTAGGAGGCAGCTGTGGACCACTTGTTGCTGGTCTGATCTCAGCCAGGAAGTACGCTGGTTTGACTGCAGCATTAACCACAGAGAAGGCAATGTGGCTTCAGTTAAACAGCAGCCACAGCATGTGGACCCCCGATACCCCGACACTATGTTAACAATTACACACTTCATCCATAATTTCAATGTGCTGTCGCAGCTTTGTGTGTTCGGCTGCTCTGCTGTGCTGGAAAATAACGAAAAAGATCTGCTTATGGCTTGTTTTTCCCTGTGATCTGGTTTCATACATTACAGGACTGTCTCAGAAAATTAGAATTCATGATATTCTAATATTTTGAGATGGGATATTTGAGTTTTCTTAAAGCTGTATGCCATAATCAGCAATATTAAAACAATGTCATGTCTTTTTAATTGCATTACAGAAAATGAAGAACTTTATCACAATATTCTAATTTTCTGAGACAGTCCTGTATGTTGAAAATGTGCACCTATTCTTCTGTCAGTGAAATTTCAGCACTGACTTATGAATGTGCTTTGCTTGTCTAATAACAATATATTCAACTGGGAAAGGTGGACAAGCAACTGAACAAAAAGGAAAATCAACTGAACAGTTTGCAAGCACAATGAAAAGACTGAAGACTGAATAAAATAAATCAAATTAAGGAGTCATTGAACAGAACTTCAGGCTTTTAGGTTCATTTAATTTGAGTCAGGTGTGAGCAGGAAAACACTAAAAACCTGCAGGACTGTGGTCCGCTAGGAACCAAATTGAGTATCCCTTGTCTAGATTGATAGACAAAGGAAAATGTATACTTTTTTAAAGGACCCATACACTCAGTAGTTCTTTAGTCCACCTCACTTGGGTTGGACACCCTTTTACCTTCAGAACTGCCATAATTCTTGGTGTCATAGATTCAACAAGGTGTTGGAAACATTCCTCAGAAATTTTGCTCCATATTGACATGACAGCATCACACACTTGCTGCAGATGTATGATGAAAATCTCCCGTTCCACCACATTCCAAAGCTGCTCTGCTGGACTGAGATCTGGTGACCGTGGAGGCCATTGGAGTACAGAGAACTCATTGTCAAGAAAGGAGTTGGAGATGATGTGAGCTTTGTGACATGATGCATTATTCTGCTTGAAGTAGCATCAGAAGATGCTACACTGTGGTCATAAAGGGATGGACATGGTCAGAAACAATACTCAGGTAGGCTGTGGTGGTTAAACTATGCCACGTTGGTAGTAAGTGGCCTAAAGTGTGCCAAGAAAATGTCCCCCACACCATTACACCACCAGCAGCCTGGAGTGTTACAGTAAGACAAGGCACAATGGATCCATGCATTCATGAGGTTTCCACCAAATTCTGAGTCTACCATCTAAATGTGGTGCTGAAATGGAAACACTGGAAAAAGCCCACTCTTAAATAAGTTAAAAAAAAAAAAAAAAAAATTAAACAATATTTTTGTTGCTTGGCAAAAATATGCCAATGGAACAAGTAAGAATTCTCTTAATAAGATTTCTTGAAATAAGATTTAAAGATTACTTTAAAATTAGCTGGAAAAACTCATTCTCAGCTATATTTCACGAGTATTGTGAAGTTTTGTGTCTCATAAAAAGTTTATTTCATCTGAGATATGACTCAAAACAAGACTTTTTCCAAGATTGTTTCACTTAAGTTATTTAAAATGCATTGTCTAAAAACAAGGTCCAATATCTCACTGAACTGTTTCTCTTTTGGTGATTATGCCTTATATTTAATGTAATGAGATATTTTGACTAGAAACTAGACAAATGTACTTAGTAAAATTTTGAGTTTTTGAAGTGAAATGGAGACATCAGACCAGGGGTCTGTTGCACGAAGCAGGTTTAATGAAAACCCTGAGTTGTTTTACCCCGAAATTCGGGAAACTCTGAGTCTTTCGTAACACAAAGGTAGGTAACTCAACCCAGGGAAAGAGGAGTAACTCTAGCCTGTTGCACGAAGAGGGGTAACTTAAACCCTCGGTCAGTTACCATGGCAACAGATTCTCTGAAACTAACCTGGTCAGGAGCAGGTTAATGTGGAGAAACCTTGAGTTTCTCACTGTCTCCACCCACTTTTAGTCACACTCGCCGTTTCCTTTCCTCATTCATTCATTAAGTCAGCGATGAGTTTTGGCTGCTGCCGTCTTAAATAAAACATGTTAAAAAAAAATCAGTCGGTAGGTTCATCCTTATCTTTTGATAAGGATTTTATGGATTAAGATGCTGCATGAAGGGTTAAATATTCAGAGATCATTATCAGACCACGGATAGAAGTTTAATTTCCCGACAGTTGTCATTTCTGACGTTACAGTTACACATCACGGTCAGTTATCTACATACACGAGCTGATCCGTCCGTACATTTATAATATCACCAGCCATACGTGATAGTTGGAGGTCCTGTCTCTCCGTTTACAAGAGATGACATTCAATAGACATTCAATACAACAGAAGACATCCCCCCCCTTCTTTCTTTTTTTATTTTTTTGCTTGCAGCAGCGGCAGCAGTTTAAACTCGCCATATGAGGCTTTAAAAGTTATATCTCCATTCAATGGCGAGTGCAGCCCCGCCCTCGCGTCTACATTACCATGGTGACTCGTCGAATTGGTGCTCAATTGATGTTGGCTTTTTATCTTGGTAGTGCCGGGTTAAAACCCCGGGTCGAACTACTCTGAGTTGATTAAACCAACTTAAATCAGCTGTTATGGGACTGAAAACTCAGAGTTTCCAATCTCCGAGTAGGTCAAATCACCTGTCTGTTGCACCTGCTTCGTGCAACAGACCCCAGGGGTCCGTTACACGAAGCAGGTTCAACATACTCTAAGTGTAACCCTGAACTCTGAGTTGACCTACTCGGAGATATGAAACTCTGAGTTTTCGGTCCCAGAACAGCTGATCTAGCACTACCATGATAAAAAGCCAGCATCAATTGAGCACCGATTCAACGAGTCACCATGGCAACGTAGACACGAGGGTGGGGCTGCGTTTGCCACTGAATGGAACTATAACTTCTAAAGCTTCATATTGCGAGTTTGAGCTGCTGCTGCTGCTGCAGCAAAAAAAAAAAAAAAAAAAGGAATGACCGCATGGGAGAAGATTGAAGTCTAAATGCTGTTCTTTACAGACACAATGATGTTCTAGAGTAGAACTATTTAGGGCGCATTCAGAAAGCATAGTCTGCGAGTCTCGGTCCGTTTGGGGACTTGGTTCGGTTGGGAGTGGGGGTGGTCTTCCAGACCGTGATCGCGTTCACGTTGCACTATTGCCAAACGAGCCAAAAATGAGAATCTGGTGGCGCCACTTTTGGATTCACTGTAGGCGAGGACAAGACACACGTACAAGAAGGATTGTCACAACTTGTTTCCTCCACAAAGCCACATTATTTTTGTACGAGGAGCTGGATATGCTTTCATCAGATCAAATATCGATTAAAGCTTTTGCTTCCTCGTGACTCTACGTCTGACCTTGAGCCAGTACTGCAGTCCCACAAGTGTGTTTGTTGTCGTAGCGTTTACCCACGTTGTCCAACGTTTTACCCACAATGCCAATGCAATTTGTAGTCCACTTTCTGTCTTTGGTTCACTTGAATTGGACAGAGACCTGTGTTTGCAGGCGGACCGAGTCCGGTTGTTTGTTCCGGATCAGAGTCCGTTTGCGCATTCACAACTCCCCTAAACGAAGCGGACTTTCCGAGCAAACGGACTCTGATTCGAATCAAAAAAGCTTTGTGAATGCGCCCTTAATGGTAACGCAACAGTCTCAGATCCTGTCAGTATGATTCCAGGTGACTTGGTGCACAGTTGCCTGTTTGGTTGAATGGTTTGCGCACCACCTGGGAGGCTGGTGTTTGAATCCAGCTCTAAACTTTCATCACAGCCTTTTTATTTATTTAACTTGGGTGTGATCCTGCAGGAGAGAAGCGCTCTTGTCCGCAGCATTAAGATGAAATATAACCGTCGCATTTCTCAAATGCCCTGCATCTCCAATGAAAGAAAAAAATATGTTTGCGAAAAAACGCAGGGCAATAAACTGTAGCCGATCTGCTTTGAGGGGAAAGCGTATGGCAACATGAAAAAAGTCACACCCAGGATTGAACCACAACTTTCTGCGTAACAGACATGCACCTTGCCCATTTACCCAGAGACAGAGACAACTTTATGGTCAAATAATCAGGCCAAACCATCTTTCGGAAACTCAGACAGGACCTCCAACTGTCACATACGGCAGGTGATATTATAAATGTACAAACAGATCAGCTTGTCTAGATGATTGACTGTTATGTGTAATTGTAACGCCAGAAATGAAAACTGTCTGGAGATGAAACTTCTATCTGTGGTCTGATAACTATTTCCGAATGTTTAACTCTTTGCAGTCATGCTGCATCTTCATTCATGAAATCCTGATGGAAAGGACACGTCTGTAAACTACCAACTCTGATTTGTTTTTAACATGTTTCATTTGAGACGGCAGCGGCCAAAACTCACCGCTGACTGAATGAAATGAAACAGCGAGTGTGGCTGAAAGTGGGCGGAGACAGCGTGAAACTCAAGGTTTCTTCACATTAACCTGCTCCCAACCAGGTTGGTTTCAGAGAGTCCGTTACCATGGTAACCGACCGAGTGTTTAAGTTACCCCTCTTCGTGAAACAAGCTAGAGTTACTCCTCTTTCCCTGGGTTGAGTCACCTTTGTGTTACGGAAAACTCAGTTTCCCTAATTTCGGGGTTAAACAACTCAGGGTTTTCATTAAACCTGCTTCATGCAACAGACCCCAGGAATGTTTTTCCATCTTCTGTTGTCCAGTTTTGGTGCATCTGTGTGAGTTGTAGCCTCAGTTTCCTGTTTTCGCTGACAAGATACACATCAACAGTGGTCCTCTGCTACTGTAGTCCATGTGTTTTAAGACTGGACATGATATGTTCAGAGGTGGTATTCTGCATATCTTGGGTGGAATCAGTGTTAATTTGAATTATAGACACTTTTCACTGGATATTTTCTCTTTTTCGGACCATTCTCTCAAACCCTAGAGGTGGTTGTGTGTGAAAATCCCAGTAAATCAGCAACAAGCATGCACCATTTAAAGTCTCTTAAATTTAATTTTTGCCTGATGCTAATGTTGCTATATTCTGATGCTCAGTTTGAACTTCAGTAACTCGTCTTGACCATATCTACGACTAAATCCATTAAGATGCTGCCATGTGATTGGCTATGAAACTGTTGACGAGGTGGACATAAAGGGACCAATGAAAAAAACCTCTGAATGTTACAGTGACCCCATTTACATGAGACTGAGAATTTTAATTCCTCTTTATTTCAGAATAAAAGTTAATTCCGCTTAAAGAAAGCCATGTGAAAAGTGAAAATAATTCCAAATAAAACTTAATTCCAAACTAAGTGGTTGGTTTATTCCTCTTTTAATTCCAAATAATATAATTCCCCTCACATACAACTTTTTATTCCCATCTGACTTACAGGAATAGTACACCCGCAGAAAGAAGTGTGTTCATTTTCTATTCACCCTCATGCTGAACAAGACTTTGGAGCACTTTTTTAATATCTCAAATGCAGCCGGAGATCGGACAAGTTTTCGTTTTCCCCTAACTTTCACGCAATTAATTTCACCAGCAAATAGAAACTGCAATTTAGTACTGTTTAGGCTTTAAAATATACTAAATGATGTCATTTCGAGCAAATTATGGACGCTACCCACTCAGGACACTTGGATTACATTGGATGAGCAGTATGGAGAACATTGACAAGTTTTTGTGGACTTTTATGGACCTTTTTGGTTAAGTCGCGGATTAACTCCATTATATGAAAGTTGGGGGAAAACGAAAGCCTGCCTGATCTCCGGCTGCATTTGAGATATTAAAGTGCTCCAAAGTCTTGTTCAGCACGAGGGTGATTAGAAAATGAACGCACATCATTCTGTGGGTGTACAATTCCTTTAAATCCTGTCATCCTGCGCATTCTCCTTCCCTTGTCCTGTTATAATGTTGCTTGATGACGCATACGTGAAACAAGCGCTGGATTCAAGCCAGCCGGCAGAAATGAAGAAGCATGTTAGCATCCAGCTGCTACAAAACTACAATAACAATACAGTAAAAATCTGTTATTATGTGGTTATGTCATACATCAAGACAAGTTTGCGTCATCAACACTTTAAACCAGAGCCCATTAAGCAGCTTGGAGATGTTTGTAGGAAAACCAAAGCAATGTTTAAAACCTTAATCTAAATTTGTCATGTGATGCCATTGCATGTTCAAGTATTAACCTGATGTCACATCATTTACATTTGCTTGTAGTAATTCTCTGCTATGTTCAGCATTAAGAAAAGGATGACTTCTGAGACCACTCAGGATTACTGTACATGCAAAAGTCCTTATCCAAGATTAATATAGACATAATTTGGTAGCTTGACATTAGTTGTTTTTCGATTGTAGGAAGTTATGCCTCCACCAGTGAAACCAGCAAAGAACCAGTTAATGAACATTTCCAGAGTCTGCAACTTGAAATGAAATCTGAAAACGAGGGTTTCTGAAAACTTACAGAGATGTCCTGAATCTGCGTTTTTCTATTTACAGTTTGAGTGGACACAGTTGTCCTGCCGACTCACATCCTGCAGTGAAGCAGTTTGTTGGATATCAGTTGTGCAATTCCTCATTTTCCTCCTTTTGTTTTCAGTTTTATTTGTTGCTTCCTGTTAACATTCAGCACTGATCTGAAAAATGATTTAACGCTCAGCGTCGCAGCATGTTGGTGAAGTCAAGTCGTGGTTCCTGTCTATTCAAAAGTTCAGATGTGAAATGATGAGGTTTTCCCTTTCTTTTTCCCCTTTTCTTGATCTGCTTTTTGTTCCTGTGATAAAAACACTACCAGGATTTGATGGAATGTGAGCAGACTTTCAGAGGATGTGAAATGCTGCCATCTTGTGTTGAATCATTAAGCCCAAGTAACCACTTTATGTAGTCATCCTCAAAATTATTCATACTCTTAAATTAAAGAAGGAAAACAAAATCAGCTGTCAGTGAAATAAGATGAAACTGACGAAAGTAAAAATAAATAAATAAATCTATAAAAATCATGACATTGACTTTGAATTGTGGTTTGAAAAAATATTAAACAAAAAATAAAGTGAACAAGCATGATGGGGCTCTGAAAATTTTGTTGAGCAACACTTTGAGACAACCATTGCAATCAGGTGTTTTCTCTAATGTTCAAAAAGACACTTACACCTGTTTACAGGTATTTTGGTCCACTGTTCATGATGAAGGTGTTCTAATGTGTCTGGGACAGTTTTTTTTTTTTTTTTTTAAGTTATTTCCCACCACAACTCAGGAGCATTTTTTTAAATTTCACTCAATTATATTTTTGTAAATTTTTATTTATTCTTAATTTATTTAGTTTCTTATTACTAGTATAACTATTGTAAATTTAGCCTTTTGTTTAATTGGAGGGTATTAATCAATCTGAGGACAACTATATTCACGTTTATTACAAGAAACCACACAAAAGTATTTAGTGAAATAGTTTATTAAAAACTTGCAGTGAAATTTTCTTTCATCACCTTAAAAACAAACTATTCTCTAACTCCTTTAATAATCCTAAAATCTACACAACTCAGAGTTCCCTAAAACAATCTGATCAGGCACTTCATCAAAATAAACAGAAACAAACTTGAAGAACTTTCAAATTATTTGTCATGTTTTGGCCACTGAACAGCGTAATGCAAACTTCCCCTTTATCTAAATAAAAAGTTCATATAAAAGCACTTTAAACATAAAACAAGTGAAGCTGGATAAAAGAATGAATATTCAAAAATATTCCAAAAAGCAGGAAAATGAGCAGAGGCTCAATTTCTTTTCCAGTCACGTGCACATAAACATTTCCCTCAGAAACCAACATTTTCATTGTTTTTCTAAACATGGCGACATCTTCATAAACACTGCTGCATCATCAGGGCTCAAGTTTTCAGAAAGAAGGAAAAAATTTAGAAAACAGAAATCTACAACTAGACATGCAAAAGACTCATATTTCTATAAGAAACAGGAGGTTACCACGGTTACGAATATTTACGCTGTAGGATTACAGTTGAGTTTTTTCTAATTGGAATTTATCAACATTTAGAAAAAAAAAGTCCAGAGGTTTGCCTGATCGTTTCCAAACATGTGGTGGACCAATATTATGTAAGAACTTCTGATGAAATATTAACGTACCTAAGAAATCAGGCTGATAAAGAGAAGCTTTTATCTCATAAAGTTAAAAACCATTTTCAGTGTAAATACTGTGCAGTCTTTTCTTTTCCCTTTGTTTTGTTTTTTATATAACTGTGAGATTATCTGTGTCCTTGGCAATAAAATCTGGTTCTGGTATGGCTAAATACTGTTGATCAAAAACTAAAAAATTGGCTTTAAACAAGTTTGTCACAGCTGCTGAAGTGTGTGATGAAGACTGGTCGTTAAAGAGGAAAACTCCCCTCCATCCAGTCCTGAAACAACCCTGTCTTCAGTGGATGAACAGAAAAAGTCAACACTGTCTAAACAGCTATAAAAATGAAATGTTGATGTGACATCCTTGAGAAAGGACGTGGAATTAAACAGAAACTGACTCTTTCCATCTCAGCTTTGTTTCCATCTGTCCTGCAGGATGAACTGAAAACACAAAATCAGGACATGACAGAGGGAAAAAACGGAAGGATCAAAGTCTAAAATATCCAACTCATCAACGCCTGAAACCCAGGTATAAGAGATGATCGAACAAGTCCAGGGAAAACGCAAAATAATACCCAAGATTATAAACAAAACAGAAACACTTGCATAAGCATGAAAAAAGGATTTGTTATTAAAATTCATGTTTCTTCTCTGATCTTCAATCATCTTACTCTTTTTTTTTTTTTTTAAAGGAACAACCCCACAAAACAAAGAAAAACACACCTTTTTTTTTTGCCATGCAGGAATTTTTTTTAAATGAAAGTCAATAAATCTGTTCGTTAAACGGGTCTATAGCTTTAAATCTGGGACTCAATCACTTCGTCTGCCTTGTGCAAACTCTTTCATTTACCAGTTTTCATCACTTATGTGCAAACTGACAGAAAAGTGAAGCTCCAGGCCCTTTCTCCGACCTGGGATCAGTTGGAGTGAATGGAGAGAGAGACCTTGAGGCAGCCCAGCTCTTTGCCCTGGCTGCCCAGGACTCCCTGAACCCGGTAGTTCCCATTGGTCAGCCAGTAGGGCAGATCCACATAGGGCAGGTAGAAGTCGGACTGAGGCAGCGAGTACAAACCCTGAGAGAGAGAAAGTCAAAACGTCGTTCCATTTCTAAACCGTTTCAGTCTAAATGTGATATTGACACTTACAGCTTTGAAGGGGCAGCGGCAGGGCAGGCCATAGGTGTGCAGCGGTTCTGGACAGTCCTGACCTGGTGGGATCAGCTGGTTCAGAAGATCACAGGCGTCCCGATAGTGACAACTGCCCAGCTCCTCCACACAGGGAACCTTCACCCAGAAACCTGCAACCTCCTTCTCCAGAGTCACGTTCAGCTGAGGAGGAAAAGGTTTTTGTTAGAATAATTATATATATCAATGACAAGTGTGTGACATGCTCTCTGTCTTCAGTGGAAAATTATTGCTGTGGAGAAATACTTCTACCTTCTGCTACTGTTGCTGTCAAACTGTTTCCATACAAGGAGTTGTTTTGTCTAACTTGACCTGTGTGAATAAAAAGCTGCAAGGCACAGAAAAACCTCAGACAGTATGAGACTGTCTTCCCCTTGCTGCAAGGAACTCTAACTTGTGTGTCTCATTCTTTCCAGATTAATAGAGAATTAATCTAACAGTTTTAAAATCAAACTTCAAGATTACACTCTGTCGGGAAGAGGGGAAGATCTAGAGGAAGCAGAGGATCATTTTCAGCTGAAGTAAATCTAAACCAAACGTGGTCATAGAGACTAAAACGGTACAGATAGATGGTGAAAGATGAGTTCTAAAGGTGAGGAGCTCTATAGCTGAAGGCTCTTCCCCTGACTCTGGACATACAACAAATGTTTACATACGCTCCCAATGAAACATGGAAATAAATCATCTGTCAGGGAAATAAGTTGAAATTGACAAAAGTAATCATAAATCTGTAAGAAATGGCTTTCGGTTTGTAAATGAAAGTAAAATGACGAGTGGGCTGATTGAGGAGTTTTATTACATGTACTTGATAGTGTATTATCAAGGATGGCATATAAACGTTTGACCTGAGGGGAAGGAGGAAGTTTAAATAAAGAGTTCTGTTGCAAAAACAGTTAACCACCATTTAGAAAAAACAGAGTTCACTGCTTTTTGTCACTGTCAGCTACAAACCACCTATCTCCATTTAACATCATTAAAACCCTCTACCTCATGTGAGTGTGATTTGGTGAAAATATTCAAAAAGTAAATGAGTTTATTTGCAGAAGTAGTTAACTCCGTTTTTTCTAAATGGTGGTTACCTGTTTTTGCAAATGAACTCTTCAAATGTTCAAGGTGCCATGACATCAATTTTCTCTCTTCTGTGGTTTTGGGGGTATAATATGATCTGTTGTGCACTGATGAGGCCATGTGAATGAGCGAGTATCAAAGTCCCTGGTTATGGACGGTCAGCTTTGTTTCCGTGTTCAGAAATGGTTGAATCAGACAGCAGCTTATCATTCTACGTAGTCTGCTTTCTATATAGTTGATATTCTCCAAGCACAATGTCAGTCGAACTGGAAATGCATCACTGACTACATCTACAAGAAAGGTCAGAGCAGACTCTACTTCTTAAGGAAATTGGGATCATTCAAAGTGCAATTAGCTTTGCAGCATCTGCTGGGGCAGCAGCATCAGAATCAGAGACTTGAAGAAACTAAACAAGCTGATCAAGAAAGCTGGTTCTGTGCTGGGAATAACTCTGGAGCCGCTGGAGCTGATTGTTCAGAAAAGAATGCTGCACAAGCTGATGAAGATGATGGAGGATTCTTCCTCCTCTCCACAACACGGTGAAGAATCTACAGAGTGTGTTCAGTGGAAGGCTGCGTCAGGTTCGCCGTAAGACGGAGAGATACAGAAATTCATTCCTACCAGCAGCCATCACCCTGAAGAAGAAGACTGATTGATTGATTTATTGATTATTGCTGTACTGTTAGTTTTACATTTATGTATTTTGTTATGTTGTGTATATATGTTATATTGTTGGGGAAAAAAAAGAGAGTCAGACTATTACAATATTGAATTTCCCTCTGGAATAAATAAAGTATTTTTTATTTTCATTTTATTCATTTTCATTATCATTTCTGCAAAGCAGTCAGACAGAAAAAGAAAAACATGGAAGTGCGCTTGGCGGACAGGTAGAGCCAAGTGATATCTACATAGCTGTGAAAATGAAAACTGCTCATCCTTAAAAATAGAACATATGTGATGTAGATTAATGATGAAAAATAGGGGGCCCAGAGCTGAGCCCTGGGGAACACCCACGGTGACTGAATAGTTTTGACTTATACAACTTATTAGCCCATTTTTACATTTCACACAAAACGTTAACTACATTACTAACTTCTTGGAAACACACATTCAATATTTGTTTTGTCATGTTTTGTCCTTTATCCTTTGTTGTCTGTTTGTTAGTTGGATAATAAAAAAATAATAGTATAAAAAGTCCTAGCTGGTTCTTTGCTTCAAAGGTTAAATAGAAAATAATAAACCTAAACATGGACAAACATAAACCATAATCAAATCAACTAATGGTATAAACTGTGAACTGTGCATGAAATGAGGAAGTGTGGGGCTCATCTTTGAGGAAGAAGATTTTTGTTCTAACAGCAGTGACACGTTCTTATCAGATCATGAGGCGAAGCTAAAGGAAGTTAAAGCTTTTACTCACCATCTAAAGCACAACTATCATCATTAATCATGTTAATAGTTGTGTAAATTCAGTCAGATCCAAACATTAAAAATAAAAATCATGTTGGAATGCCAACAGCAGAGACACACAAAGATACTGCAATAGCAGAATGAATATATGATGAGAAGACAAAGAAAAAAAAAAGGAGATGAGTGTCCCAGTCTTTGTTTTGACCTCTCGGATGCTGCATGAAAGTCAAAGAGCAACATGAAACTGTGAAGGGCAGTAAAGGCAGCAAAGGGGGCGATAAGAATCTAAATGGTTCATAAACTCTGTTTCAGTCCTCACCGCAGAGATAGAATATGTGCACTCGTGCAGAAAGTAAAGCACTTCATCAGTCAGGTTTATGATACAGAGACACTTCACTGCAACTTTACCATCAAAGCTGGTTCATAAAGTTTTTATTGATGTTTGCAGCAGTCGTCACAAACTCACAAAGTTGGGACTGCATCCAAAATGCAAAACAGTGAATCTGAAATTTACTTGGACTTTTATCTCAATGCAGAGATTATAAACCCAACATGGGCCTTGTTTGTCTTCATCGCCTTTATTTTTATCCATGTCTGCATTTCAGGCCTGCACCACATACCAAAAAATGTCTACCACTCTGTAATGCTGCCCTTCATTATAATTACCGTGTTAAGAATATTTATTGTCTAAAGTGTTTTCAATTTCAATTCTATTAAAAACAAAGTAGGATTTTGACTGATACACAAGGTTTAATGAGGTTTGTAAACTGACTTACAGACATAGATTTAAGTCGTTGACAGACTGGGATGAAGCAGGAAGTTTTTTAATTCCTGATTTTCTCTCCAACCATAAACAGCGATTCCATGTGATCATTGCTAAGATTCCATGAAGCTCACATGATGATCAGCACCGGATCTGCCTCACTTGTTGCCGAGTAACGCTGCGTTCATGTCTGACTAACAATGACAACCACTGCCTGAAGGACCACTTCAGCTGCCGCTGGAATTTCTGGCTTTTAAAGTCGCTTTACTGAGCTGAGAGGGTTTTTTTTTTTTTTTTTTTTTTTTCAGATCATTTGATCAGTTTCAGGGACAAAATTCAGGAAAAAAATGCTTAAATTGTGTCACTCTTTGTTAGAAATGTAGTATTTTAGGCATCTTTGTATATATATATATATATATATATATATATATATATATATATATATATATATATATATATATATATATATATATATGTGTGTGTGTGTGTGTGTGTTATATATATATATATATATATATATATATATACACATACATATATATATATATATATGTATACACACATACACACACACACACATACATATATACATATATATACTGTATATATATATATATATATATATATATATATATATATATATATACACATATACACACATATTTTTTTTTTTTTTTAAGAACCGTAATTACGTGGATTTGATCAGCTGTACTGCAACTGAAATAAATGTACAGCCTGCAGTGAAACAACAATCAGATCCATCAGAGTTCACTAACTGGTGTGATTCATGTGCAGCAGCAGCACTGGTTATGAATGTCTGTGATGCTGTTCATAGATAAAAGCTTGTCTGATTTTCATATTGCTGATCGTTAAGTTCTGTCAAATGACTTTAGTTTCATTGCAGGATTTTTATTGTGCAACTCAAACTAATCAACATTGTAGATTCTAGGAAGGCACCTAATCTACATTCACACTTCAGATAATTATTTTTTGTCCCAAATGTTTCCTATATGTTTTTCCCATTTGAAAAGCACAAATGTAATTTTTATAAATAAAGGCCCGGTCCACTTTCTGTGTCGTCCTAAATCAGATCCACATCTGATGTGTTCAGTAACTTCAGCGTGTGTGGTCACATCACATTTTATCTGACTTTAATGTCACCGACATGAGATGAACGTCACAATCTGCAGCAGAGGAGGAGGGATGCAGTAAAATGTAAATAATGTTTAAAACAATGTACAACACCTCAGGGTTGTACAGTACAGTCTTGATGGAGGTCAGTTTTAATTATAATGAACAATCACAAAAAACATCTCTGCAGAGCAGAAATTGTGTGAAGACAAGTAGTGTGAACATAGTTTTATCCTACATTTTAATGTTGGGGGTCGGTAGGGGAACTGGATATTGGGCAGGGGGGCATTGGCTCAAAAAAGGTTGAGAAGCACTGATGTAGAGGCAGGATTAAGAAATGAGACTTGTGAGTGACAGCCACCAGCCAAGCCGACGCGGGAGCACGCACAAACTGAAGCTATGACGTTGTTTACTATGCTGATAGTCTTTTTCTTCGTAGTTCCACCTTTTAGTCTCTTTCAGTTGATCTGGATCGTTTGCTGACAGCAGAAGAGTCCATACCTATCCGTGACAGTGTTTGAATCCATGGCGACTGTCTCACTTCCTGGATCAAAACTGTTGGGGTGAATATGCAGCGTCAATTGACGTCACATTCGCAGGACAGCGCAGGAAATTCTGCAACTGAAGCGCATAATGAAGCACACAGCCTGTTCAAGGCAACAGAGAGAGACGTGGGTGGACTCATTCTTTTTGTTTTTTGTAACAATTACTGGTAAAATGGTTAATCGTGATAAAATTCCCAATGACTAGTAATACCGTTTCTAATTTTAATTATCGTAAAAACCGTGACTGATTATTGCACTTTAAAAAACTCACTATGATACTACTTATTGCCTTGAAAAGCATCAACAGTCCAAGTTTGCAGTGTTTCATTTATGAAAACATGTTGGAAAGCAACAAAGGCACCCACATGGTGCTGTGGAGATTTTCCCCCTTTAAAAAGAACAAAGTAGACGTCTAGATCCATTTTGGATATTTTTAAAGATGCTGGTGGGGTATTTCAATAATACAGTGATAATAATGATAACCGTGATCATTTTGGTCACAATAACGGTGATATGAAATGATATGAAATTTATATCGTTACATCCCTAGTCCCTTTAAGACTTTTTAAGGATCTGCAGGTACCCTGTGTTCATCTGAGATTTAATTTATCTCATTTTAAGGATAACTTTCTTTTTTTCAACCTGGACCTTATTTCTAGGACTTTATACATGCATTTACTCACCGGTAAAAATTCTGCATCACTTTCACTCCTTTGCATGATATTTAGATTAGTGGCCCTCTGGCATACATCCATATAACGGGAGAGACGGGGCAGCCTCTATATAAGGCATCATCTGCAGCAAAAGTCCTTAATTTCACCAATGCTTTAAGTAGAATGAACGAACAGGTACTATTGTCCTGTTAATTGTAGGGATCTAACGATCACCGGTAAAATGGTTAACCGTGATAACATTACAGACGATTCGTAATACCGTTTCAAATTTTAATTATCGTATAAAGCGTGAATGATTACTGCACTTTGAAGAAGTCCCAGTGATGCTGCTCATTGTCTGGAAAAGCAGCAACAGTCGCAGTTTGCAATGTTTAATTTATGAAAACATGCCAGAAGGCAACGAAGGTGCCCACGTGGACAGTTCTCTTGAGATTTTTCCCCCTTTAAAAAGGACAAAGTAGACATTTAGACCTATTTTGGATATTTTTAAAGATGGTGGGGGGAGATTTCTATAATCCCGTGATGAAAATGATAACCATGATTAATTTGTTCACAATAACCGTGATATGAAATTTTCATATAGTTACATAACTAGTGAGTTCACAGTTTTGCGGATTGCAGTGAGTTGGTGTCTAGGTAGCGAGCTGCTCAGCTGTACTGCAGCGGTGGGCATCAGCGCCCACGGCGCACGACCTGTAGAGTATAGAGAAACCTCCGGTAACTACCAGAGAGTTAACTCATAGGACAATAATACCTGTTCGTTTGCTCATTCTACTGAAAGCATTGATGAAATGAAGGATGTTTGCTGCAGATAATGCCTTACAGAGAGGCTGCCCCGTCTCTCCCATTATATGGATGTACGCCAGAGGGCAACGCAACGAAATAGCTTCTGAAGGAGTCAAAGTGATACAGAAATTTTACAGGTGAGTAAATGCACATTGGGTCCAGGTTGAAATTAAAAGGAAAGTTTTCCTTTAAAACCTATTAAGGATCAGATGATTTTTGTTTATGTCCAGACAGTTAACACCTCAGAACTGAATGGTGTTGTACTTTCTTTTTCAAAAAAGAAGAAGTCCTGTAACCACAGAGTTGATCAAACATTAGTCCCTGCGTTTACATGCAGCCAATAACCCTTTCATAACCAGAATATTAGCAATAACCCGGTTGCGCGCGGCCATGTAAACACAGGCAAAAACCCGAATATTACCTGGGTTACTCCTTTTCCAACTCGAATATTTGGTCATGTAAACGCGTATAGGAATATCTCCATTGGAAGGAACATTAAATTGTGCTCATGTTCTATTCACAAGGATTCTTGGTCTTTTGAGGAAACTACAGGGAGTACTTGTTTCAGACGGTACTGTGCATAGCTTTTAAGTAGGGATGCACCGATCCGATCTTCAGATCGGGATCGGTTCCGATATAGAGAAAAAATCCTAGATCGGTAAATATCGGTAAGGGTAAACATAAGCCGATCCACGGCCCGATCCGTTGGTGCAGATCTATTCAATGTATTTCTATGCTTCCCCTTTAAGTGACATCACGCGTTGCCGACGCAGCACGTGGAGGCTGTTTGTTTACAAGGCCAGAGTCGCAGCTGTTAGCAGCTAGCAGGCTGCCGTGTGTTCTGTTGCTGCTCCAACAACAGTCCTGCGGCGGTTTGGTTTCCACCTTTCACAGGTAAAAATCCCGCGAGTGCCGACAGGTCGCAGAGAAAGTAGGAAATACTGTTAAATCTTTCTGCACAGGACAAGTTTTATCACTGAGGGTATCCACCGGCATCCGGTGCAGTGTGGGAGAGGCTTAAAAAGGAAAAAAACAAAAAATCTCCAATCTCCCTGTTTGGAAATAAGCTCCATGTTAAAACTCTGATTAAGTGTTTGTTTATTCAGCTGCTTTTGTCACGGATCTTTCATTTTTATTTTCAAAGTACTACAAAATAATTTTTTCTAAAGATAAAATGTCAAGCTGGTGGAGATATTTCTTTTTCTCAATTTCAGCTCCTTTATTATTTCTTTTAAATTGGATTTTAAATTTCTAATTGCACCGACTGAACCATTTGAAAGAAGTTTTGTTCCTTTTTGTTTTGACATGTTTGACTGAGGAGTAGGGCTGTTGTTTCCCCTCAGTTTCAGCATTTTATTATTTTACATTTATTTAACTGCACAGACTGAATCAGAACGTTTTGTTATATATTTACATATGTGAGCAAGCTTGTGAAGATTGTTAGTTTATTTAAGATTGCTGTGTGTGTGCAGTTGTTAAATAAGTAATTCAGTACATTTATCTCCTTTTTTAAAAACCAGGGAAAACAATTTTTTTTAAGCCAAGTCTGATGTTGCCTTGCACAAAAGAAAGATCCCAGTCTGTTTTCACAACGAGGTGTGCAATCAAACAATACCATGCTGTTTTGTTCCCCCATTTCTGTATCGGTATTGGATCGGTATCGGCAGATACTGAAACATCAAATATCGGATCGGATCGGCGCCCAAAAAAGGCGGATCGGTGCATCCCTACTTTTAAGTGTATATATCACTATGGCAACACACGCCAAGAGGAACTGGTGTGCAAACGGTTACTTCCCGGGGTTGCATCACTCATCTGGCAAAGTTTGGTAAAGGCATGACAGAAAAATTGTCACGCCACCCGGAGTCAGTGAACTTCATCATTACAACCTGTTCCCACCAGGCCTTACTGAGACCTTCACCCTATAAAAGTGTCCGGGGGGCTCTGGTGGAAACAGGAAGCGTGGATGTGGATGGCACACAGCTCCAGCTCCATTCCCCATTTCCACCACCCCATTTCCAAGGATAGTGGGGACCAATCATCTTCGGGGTAAAAATGTGGCCAGAAACGCAGATGAAGTGATGAAGCATCATGCTTACTGCCTACTGTACAAGCCTGCGGGGGCAGTGTTATGATCTGGGGTTGCTGCAGTTGCTCACGTCTAGGTTCAGCAACAGTATGTGCTCAAAGAATGACGTCAGCTGATACCTGAATATACTGAATGAGCAGATTATTCCATCAATGGATTTTTCTTTCCTGATGGCACGGCCATAGATGACAATGCCAGAATTCATCAGGCTCAAATTGCTAAAGACAGGTTCAGGACGCATGAGACATCAATTTCACACATGGATTGGCCCCCACAGAGTCCAGACCTGAACCCCACTGAGAATCTTTGGGATGTGCTGGAGAAGGCTGTGGTCAGACTCTACCATCATCAATGCAAGATCTTGGTGAAAAATTAATGCAACACTGGATGGAAATAAATCCACTGACATTGCAGAAGCTTACTGAAACAATGCCCCAGCGATGCTGCCATAATCTAAGCTAAAGGCAGTCCAGTGAAATATTAGAGGGTAGGACCTCTTTTTTGGCCAGGCAGTGTAAATGAAACCTCTGGAAGACATCGCTTGGAAATGCACTCACAGACAGAGGGGCAGCAAGTTCAACAGATGTGGATCCAGATGCGGAGGCTGTCAGGTCTCCTGGGATGGTGATCGGGTCTGGAGACACAGTCAGGGTCTTCAACACTGCTGGGACATCAGGCTGTCCACAGTTCTTCCAGTCAAAACCCAAAACCTGCAAAGAAGCAGACCCAGGTACTTCACCACATTGTTTAGGCAGAAATCAGCATGTGCAGACCTGAGAGAACATGTTGCACGTCATCACATCGGCTTCAACTCTCACAGCAGCCGTCTGCACTAAACAAACAAGTCATTCACTCACTTTTCAAGTCTTTCATGTTTGGAAAAGATTTCATTTATAGTTTTCATCCTGCCAAAACACTCAAATTCGGGTTATTTAATCCACTTACACCATGGACCCACAGAGTAAACATTTTGTGACAAATGTTTATTTATTTCACTAAACTCGCTAAAAGTTTAAATACAGGAACTATTTTATGCTGGTCTTGACCTGTTTTTTATGCAAACCAACTGTTGAGAACCAGAATGTGAGATCATCATGAGATTTTAGCAATCTGGTTTGCACGTTGCTATGGTGATGCCTATAGTGGAGTGATATGCCAGTGATTTAACTTGCCAGATTATGTGTGCATATGAAAATAATGCAAGCCAGTTAGCATTTCAACTTTTATTGACCGTGATAAAAGAGTCATGAACACCACCCAGACAATCTGTGGCAACTAGGGATGTCTGATATTATCGGCCTACGAATATCGGCCAATATTGGCATTAAAATGTGATATTGGAAAATATCGGTATTGGTTTTTTGGGCCGATATTTTGAAAAAAAATGTAGCTTGCGATATTTCAGTATTAAAATCTCGTGAGATTTTGTTACAGACCAATGACATCTTGCAAGATCTTGTTCTCAGGGTGTGGGGGTGTGGGTAGCGTAGTGGCAATGTTGCGGGCTTTGGCGCGGCCGACCCGGGCTTGAGTCCCCGACACAGCACTCAGGTAAACCACTGTGGACCCTTGAGCAAGGTCCTTAACCCCCACCAATTGCTTCCCGGGCGCTTTCATTAGCAGCCCACTGCTCTCAGGTTCAAACTGAGATGGGTTAAATGCAGAGAATGAATTTCCGAATTGGCTCTCTAATTGGGATTAATAAAGTATATCTTCTATTAGCAGCCGTCCAGCATGTAGAAAAGTCCCTGTTATCCTGGAAGAACTTCATTCCCCAGCATTCCTTCCAGAGTCATGTGACTGCGGTGCAGCTGCTGCTGCTAAAGACTGACTTGCTTTGCAGTTGCATATGCTGACTGCCACATCACTCTCGTCTCCCTTTTCTCCGTAGAAATCTGGCATTATCTGCAGCTTTCATCTCCGTGTGTCCGAGCGGTACTGACGGTCCCCAGTCTGGACAGGTTTCATTCAATTTATATGCAGATCTCCCTCAAAGACGCACACTAGGGATGCACGATATAATTGGCCCCCTATCGGTTTCAGCCTATATCAGCCTTAAAACTGAGTATCAGACATTGGCCATCCCACTGATATTTAACCAATAAGCCCACTGTTTCTAAAGTAAAAAAAAAAAACCTTCTTCTTCAAAAACTTTTTTTTACAGACTTTAAAACTTCTAAAGACTAGGGGAGGGAAAAACATAGATACACTGAAATATTATATTTTCTTATGCTGATATCATATTGACATTTAAAAACGCAGTATCAGTCTATTTTACAAATGAAATCTTGCAATATTTCATCGTTCCATTATGAAATCTTGCGACAGTGCAAACATTTTCTGATATTTTCATATGCTGATATCATTCATAAACGCGTATTGATCTATTTTACAAACGAAATCTCAAAATCTTTCATCATTCTGTTATGAAATCTCATGAGAATTCATGAACTATCACAAGATTTTGTAACAGAACGATGAAATTAATATTGGTATTAGGGCTGGGAAAAAAATCGATACACTGAAATATTGCGATATTTTCATATGCAGATTTCATATAGAAATTCAAAAATGCAATATTGATCTCTTTTACCAACGAAATCTCGCCAGATATCGAAAGATAACGGTAAAATCTCACGAGATTTCACGAAAACCCACGAGATTTCATTAGTAAAATAGATCGATACCACATTCTTACATATCAGTCTATGAAAATATCGCGATATTTCAGTGTATCAATTTTTTTTTCCCAGCCCTAATTGGTATCGATATCAGTTATCAGCCACATGAGTTTTAAAATATCAGCATATCGGATATCAGCCAAAACTCCAATTTTGCGCATCCCTAACACACACACCCCAGTATTATTTTTAAAATGAGGTCAGTTACAATGAACTCTAAAAGTAAATCTGCTATGAGTGAGGACATTTATGATATAAACCCAAAGTAATCTATAAGTGGAGGAAAAAAAGAGGAAGAGAGTGTCTGCTTTTACTTTGTGTGCTAGTGTTAGCAAGCTAGCATTAGCTGGCTAGCCCTAGCAGCCAACTAAAAGCTACGTCTGAAACAGCATCACACTACTCACTCCACAACACATGAGTAACACGACAGAACTTACCAGTCTGACAATACCATGAACACACCAACATTTTTGGTGATGGCATTGAAAGTGATATCTGGTCGCCTCACAGCTTCTACCCAGGGTATTCGATGTCGCTTTGTTAGCTCACATATCCGAGCTCCCTGGCTTTGCATTGGAAATTAGACAAATCTCACCCCATCGTTTTTTTAACCAGAACGGCCGTGTGAACGATTGTGGCAGTTGATGACGGAAGATTGCGCCATGTTTTTAACTTGTAAAAAAAAACTTGTAAATCAAAATAAAAAGAATGAGAACAGCATTTTGCATGCAGTCGGCGTTAAAAAACTTGACAGTTGACTGTAGAACCCACAATGCATTGCGGTTTTCCCAGTCCCCTACGTCACCCTTTTGAGCCCGATATCGTTTGAGCATCATCATCACAATGTCCATGTGCGCAATAGTCACATCGCAGGTCCTGCAATGTAGGAGGCAAATTAACTCAATGTGCTTCATCTAATTTCACACAGACTGCACACAGCGATCCACCAATCACCATCGTTCTTCATTAGTTTCATGGAGAACAATCCTTTCGTGGTTAAATACAATTCAAATTTGTACATAATAAAACTAAACATGTACTCAGGTCCCTCTAGCACAATAAAAGTAAGCAGTAAAAGATAAGAATGACTCAAAGACAATAACTCACAAAGATGTACAATCACTAAAGGTTAACTGTCAATAAGATGAGAAGAGAAGTCATCTGCTGAAAATTCCTTTATTCTTTCATGTTGCAATATAAATTGTATTGTTGACAAAAAAAATTGCAATGATCAGTTTTTTCCAGCCCTCGTCTTTGAAGTCATATGATGATGTTACAGTTGCAGTTTTCAGCTCTTACACGGTGACTTTAAATGGCCAAACGCAATAATCTGTTTGTTTCCTGTCATCTCAACAGACTACCAACTACACGGTGTCTGAAAAACACTACATGTCAGAGTATTTTATTTATCAGAAATCATATCGGCATTGCATGTCTAACAGTGTTGTTGCATATTGCAAGTTTTCTAAATATCCTTCCCGCAGCCCTGGTTTCAACAACAGAGCAACAGCCACGATCATTGCAACACCTGACCCAATTTGTTGCCTTAAAATCGCATTTTATCATTTATTTTGTGCACATTTTATTCAGTTTTTTTTATTTTTATGCAGTGACAATAAAGATTCATCTTATTATTCTTATAAATTCTATTTTTAAAGAAAAAAAAATGTATATATCATGAATACAAAATACTTAAAGAACCAATTAGTACAGTCAGTCATTTTCTATACTGCTTATCGAGTTCAGGGTCACAGGGGTTGCTGGAGCCTATCCCAGCTGGACAGGTTCCACCCTGGACAGGTCACCAGTCTGTCACAGGGCCAAATTAGCACAATCAAATGGAAATAAAATAAAGTTTATTTAAAATGTAACAGCAGGTTAAGAAAGAAACTGAGTCTCTGCCTCTTGCTCATCATTAACATACAAACCTTGAACAAACTCACACTGATGGTGCAATCTTGATGGTCACTGATCATTAGACTGATGCAATTATCTTTCTTCGAAGACCACTAGAAGACTTCGACCTACATCTGTTTTATAGACATGGCTGACCACCGACCTTAAAGATCATTGAAGTTGGACTCCAGGATGACATCTTTATGGGTCAACAGTACAGAAATAAAACTTTATGTCCTTGTTTTTCTGACTGTCTCAACCTTGACAAACAAGTTAGTTGTTAGTAAAACAATAAAGGGTGTATCTGTAAACACAAAGTGTTCCAGTTTTCTTCTTGCTAAATGTGGAAAAGCAGCTGACGGCAACACAAGCTCATCCTGCTGCTGCGAAAAACAAACTGCCCACATTAGATTTAGCTGCTGGTGGAACGTCTGTCTACTTTACATCCCTTTTGTCTGATACAGACGCTTATGAGAGGACATTTTTATATCTATTTAAATGTAGCTCAGCCCTTGAGTTAGGTGCTTTATTCATGCCTGAATGATGGCAAAACAAAACAATTTCTCTGAAAATGTCCAGGTACATGAACTGGGCTGATAATAATTTGTGATTTATTCAGACTGTGGCTGCTGTAGCTTTCTTTGTCATGCTGGATCTGTTTGCGCCCTTTGTTTTTTCTGGGTTACCTATGTATGTGTGTGTAAAAAGGACCTCCAATGCTGTAACAAGGACTTGTTTTTTTTCTGGTAGTCTACTTATCTTTGACGTTTTGTTTTTATTTATGTTGAGAAATAAACTTTTAGATATCAAAAATATTACAACGGATTTCAGTATTATAATATTAACTCTTATTATGATCATCAGTAGCATCAAAATAAAATCGGATTTACATTGTTTAGCTGGACGTTTTTCTCATTGATGTCAATCTCCCACTTTGTCAACAAAAAATTGAATTGCACATCTGTGTTGCAATTTTATATTCTGAATTTGAAGAATAAATATGTAATCTCTGAAGCTGCTTTAGAGTGAATCAAAACTAAAGCGGGCTTCTGTCTTTTTAAATGTGCAGCACATTAAAGTTTGGCTTGACAACAAACAACGTGCAATACTGACAAAAGTAAAGAACCAAAAGTGTCCCGTTTCCTCTGGTTGTGCACCGTGTAAAACGTGAAAATAAAATATAATTTTGAAAATATATTTCTGAAAAACCGGAATGTTTTGACGCAGGACTGACGGAGATTGTTTGAACTCACCTTCGCGTGTTTGACTCTCCTCATCTGGAAGGAGTCGCAGTTCACCTGCGACAGAAGCACAGCGACGACCACGGAGACCCACACCCACAGAAACCTGTCCATCCTGTCCCCCGTCACAGAGACTCGAACCCCACTGCACGGAACCGTTAGAAGATGACCGTTCAACGCGGAAAAAGCCAGTTTATACAAGGCAGCACTTCCGTGTTTACGTTCACCGCAGTTCCACGATGTCACATGATTAGGCGGTCACGTGACCGGCATTTAGAGGCACGCTTTTAAAATCTTTTAAATTCGGTATACTCTGTTTAAAAAAAATTAAATGAATAAATAATAATAAGAAGAAAATGGCTTTTATCTATTCAATTTTTTTATCATTTCTTGTAGGCCTATGAATTAAAAAATAATTTTAAGCTTGATACTAAAAACAGTTCAATTGGCAGCTTATATAATTCAAATATAATCTATGTACATTAATGAATTCCATCACGCTTTAATTTCATACTGGCATTTTCCATATTCTCAAGTTGCTTCAAAATCTAATTCATGAAAGTCTTTCATAAGCAAGCAAGCAGGGGCAAAAGAAGATACAGGGGCATTTTATCTCAACGGAAGCGCTCTTTCTCGACCACTGTCTAGTTTTTTTTTTTTTTTTTTTTTTTTTTTTACTGTTTTTTACTGGATGAATTTATTATCACACCATTTGGTTTGAGTGCACTCATGCCTTTTTATGAAACTCTGTTTTTCTTTCAGAATTCTGTTTATCTAAAAGCAAAAATTCAATCAGTCAATCAATCATTTTATTTATAGGCTAAAGCGTTTATCAGCCGCAGCTAAATAAAATGTTGTACATCCAAGGTAATTAAAAACACAAGAAAGCATAAAACAGCACATAAAACAACAAACTAAAGACAATGTATTAAAAATAATAACGCTGGATCAAATCAGGGCAATAAAACAAAAAATGTCAAATAAATTTTAATAAATTTAAATTTAAAACGGGAAAATATTATTCTCTCCTGAAGTCTATTATTCAGACACACGTTGTTCAAGGTGTGTTAAATGTTGCCAAATATTGACTCGAGGTCCTAAAATGTCCAATACTATCCAGCTGCAGAACTGGTGAAAATGTCCTGCAGCTGCAGAGTAGCGCCTGCAGATGTCCCCGTAGGACAGCTGTTTTCTGGGCTCTACAGCCCCACCACTTCCTCAAATTAAGGTAGCTCCTTTGTTTCCTGTCTTTCATTACTGGATGAACTGATTAATCCAGGTGTGCCTGGCCTCAGTAACTGGTCAGACACACCTGGTTTAATCAGTTCGTCCAGTAATGAAGGACAGGAAACAAAGGAGCTACCTTAAGTTCAGGAAGTAGTGGGGCTGTGCATAAAGGCTGACGCTTCTATCAACCAGTTTAATGGTTTTAACGAGTTCAAACTTAAATGCAGCCTAAAGATTTCACAGATTGCATGATGTTCTGTTATTTAAGGCTGGCACACGTTTATTATAATATGTTTGTGATTTATAAATAAGAAAATGATTGGCTACATGATAATCTTAGAATAAAACGAAGTGAGATTAGACACATTACTAATTGGAAAAGTCTTGCTTTCAATAAACAAAAGACAAACACATCATTGTGACTGATTAGGCCTACATATAAGGCTTCAGTTGACTCTTTCAGCAAAAACTGATGTGTTTTTGTGGGTTTAATCAGTACTTAAGCGTGAATCCTCTAGCTTTAGCTTGCCAACATTTGAATACAATAGTTTAATTAACTGACCCATAGACTGGTAGTGGGCCGCAGGGGAAGTCTGTAATGCTTCATGTTATTCAAAATAAGCCCTCTGCACATGCGCACACGGTTTTGCCATGAGGAAGAGGAGGGAGGAGGGGTTCAGGAGGGGGGCAGATGATGCTGTCAGTGAAAGGAGGAGGAGGAGGATCCTACCGCCGGCAGAAGCCACCGAGCTGCTCTCCATCCCATGTGTTTCACACCAAATTCAGACATGTGCTGCCAGACTATCAGCTCTGCGTGATTTATTTCTCTTAAATGAGATTATCTGTTGTTTAGAGGGACAGTTGTGGGACTATTTTATTCCTGAAAATGCTGCCCTGCTCTTCATCAGCGCAGATGGAGGGATGCGAGGAGGAGAGGGAGTCACACATGCAAACAGAGGTAAATCCGATTTTCAAAAACAGGGGAGAAAAATATCCACTTTCTTTTTTCCCCCCGTGATATCGGGATTTTCTCAAGTGAAACGTGTTGGTGTGTCTTAAATGTCCGTTAAAGCGACTCTGAGCCTCAGATTGGACATTTTACCGGCTGATTTCAGCCGCTCTAATTCGCCGGCCGGCTTCTTCTGGAGGTTGTAGACATGAAAGAGCCGGACCCCTCCCTGAATTTGTTTCCCCTCTCGCCATTTAAACGGAGAAAAGGAGAAGATGCACGTTGGAATTCTACCACAACTGCACTGAAATAGCTCCATTTATCGGATAAGGTTATGGTTTCAGTCCCGGTTTTAGATGGAAAAGATGCTGAGTAGCTATAAAGAGGCTGTCAGTCATGGTTGGGGATGTAATGTCTGACTGGAGATAATAAGTCATGCTTCAAGTTGAAATTTATATCTAGCTGGCATCATATAGGTATAGGCTATATATATATGTGTGTGTGTGTACATATATATATGTATACATAGCCTATAGGCTATATACACACACATATATATATATATATATATATATGTGTGTGTATGGACAGGCAGGACCCCTATGTGCTAAAGGGTCTTTCTAAGCTAATGTAGGCTAAAATATCTCATAGTCACAAACCTTTCAAAGTAAGAGTGTGACAGAAGACAGAAAACCAGTGAATTTGCAAAATGGACATTCTGAGGCTCCAAACACCCATAAAAAATATAAAATGTTAACAAATACAAATTCTGTAAAATGCCAGTTCTCTTCAGTTCATAAAACCCCCCTCACAAAAACAGCCATCTTGTGGCACTTCACATGTGTAAGAAACAGATGTAGGAAACAACCATAACTCAAATATAGGCCAATGCATGTGGCATCCCACATACGTCTCACATTTATGTCACACATCAAGCACCCACTGTCTGTGAACCGTTGGTGCTCCCAGATTTCTGTGAGGATATATACTGTTCCTAACATACAGGGAAAATGATGGATACAGTGAAAAGGAAAGCTGGGTAGGAGGTAATGACCCCACTGTTCCACTCTGACCTCAAAAGACTAACAAACCTACCATCTGTCATGCTAGTCTGAGTGACAACTGAACGTTGTGTTTCTCTAATAAGAAGGGGTTAAATCTCCAATTGTTAGCGGAACTTGTTTTAGCCAAGTTCCTCATTGATTGAAAAATTTGAGCTTTTGCGCCTTGAATTTTTCATCGGCTGAATCCTAAATCTTAGCGTCGATAACAACAAAATATTCATACTGAACACTGAGGCTGTACCTCAGGAATTATAATGGACAGCTTTCAACCAGAAGGTTGCTGATTTGATCCAAAACATATCTTGTATCGCATCTTGAGGTGTCCTTTTACCACATATTGAACCCCACATTGTGTCCCTCACTTAAATGCTGCATGTGGTAAACCAGCTCAAACTCTGTGATTGATCAAATTCCGTGACTTCATTTAGTCGTAACAGTTGCAAATAGTTGGCTTACTTACAAGTTTTATAGAACCATCAAATGCCAAAAAGGAGATAATTAATCTGAAATTATAGTGGCAACAGCCAACTAGCACTTTAGCTAGCTGAGAAGTTAGCTTTCAAGCTAATTCAGCTAAAGCTTGTGTTTCCCATTTCACCGCGAAAAAAAACAAAACCTTTTTGACTATTCAAATTACTCACTAACTGGTGCATATAAATAACATATTTAGTTAGACATTTTGATAACCATCCGATCAGAGGTAATCCTAGGATCAGAGGTTAAGAGGTGCTGAGCACCCAGACAGGCAGATACATTTCATTTTTTGTTCAGTTTAACACAATTTCATTCCCACATCTGTGAAAGAAAAGCAAAAAACTATTGGGAAAGTCTGTGGCTAATTATAAAGAGAGAAGCTGATTGGTGCCTTTTTCCAATGGTGAATCAGATCCTCAAACTTTTCCTCCTTATCTGACCTTTTTTAAGCCTTAGATTCAAGTTTTTATCATCCAGCATCTAGAAACAAAGTTATTACTGCTGCTATTTAAAAATCAGCTCTACCTGGATGAGAGAAACATATTTCGGACATGCAGGTGTTATAAGCGGTGAACCAGATCCATTAAAACTTCATTTATCCTCCTCATTTACAGAGATTCTGACAGTTTTCCAAACCTACAGTACTTAGAATATTTATCATGAAAACAAATTTAGGCTATTACTGCTGCTATTTGAAATATGCAAGATTGGTGGGTTCATATCATTTTTGAGGCGTGGGGGTTGCTGTAGTTTTGTTGTGAAAATATCACATTTCAACAAAGTACCGTGTGGTTAATATTTCAAATTGTAGGGGTGCTGGGATTTAAAAAAATAGGCTAAAATTGCCTATGGTTATGATCGAGAGAAGATTACTGTACATCAGCACTAAAGCTAACAGACTAAGGGCGCATTCACAAAGCTTTTTTGATTCGAATCAAAGTCTGTTTGCTCAGAAAGTCCGCTTCGTTTAGGGGGAGTTGTGAATGTGCAAACGGACTCTGATCCGGAACAAACAACCAGACTCGGTCCGCCTGCAAACGTAGGTCTCGGTCCGATTCAAGTGAACCGAAGACAGGAGGTGGACTGCAAATTACATTGGCATTGTGGGTCAAACGTTGGACAATGTGGGTAAACACTACGACAACAAACACACATGTGGGACTGCAGTAGCCTAGTTATAAAGATGGTTCGTGGTCAGATGTGGAGTTACGAGGAAGTAAAAGCTTTAATCCATATTTGATCTGATGAAAGCATATCCAGCTCCTCGTACAAAAATAATGTCGCTTTGTGGAGGGAACAGAAGTTGTGAGAACCTTGTATGTGTGTCTTGTCCTCGCGTACTGCGAATCCAAAAGCAGCACCACCTGAGATTCTCATTCTTGGCTCGTTTGGCAATAGTGCAACGTGAACGCAATCTCGGTCCGGAAGACCACCCCGCCCCCAACCGAACCAAGTCCCCAAACGTACCTGGGCTCACGGTCTATGCTTTCTGAATCCCCCCCAAGAACTACTTTGGGGATCATTTGTAATTATGCCGTCACAGTTTTGTATTCTTGTTTGGTTGTGTTGTGTCTCATATTGTTAATTTAGTTTTTCTGCTTTTTTATTTATGTTTGCGTAACTTTGGCTGTTGAATGTCTCTTTGAGATGCTGTTCTCTGGTTCATGTGGTTATCTTTAACTCTCATGCTGAATGCTTTTCATCAATATTGATTTATTAAAGTAAATGTAAGTTCAAATGTAGAAAATCCCTGCAAGAAACATGGAAGAAATTGAAAAGGACTGTGCTTTTTGGGAAGCTTACAAACACCTGGTGCTTTTCAGTTTGCTGATTCAGGCTCTTGGTTTCCTGGCTTGCATGACTCTGCAGTTGTGTTATTCAGTTACATTGTATGGTTTTATGTCTTTAGTGAAAAGACCAATAGTCATTCATGATAACTGATCACATGATCAAAGGTCTATTATTTGGTTCATTTAGTCACACAATGAATCACTTGAGCAAAAACAGTGACATGTGGTTGAAAGATCCAACACTTCTGTAATGGGCTTTATGCACAACTTCACTACTCCCTGACTTAAGCCAGCTCCTTTGTCTCCTGTCTTTCATAATTGGATGATTTGATTAATCCAGGTGTGCCTAACCTCAGTAACCACGGGGACAATGGCCAGATACACCTGGATTAATCAGTTTGTCCAGAAATCAAAGATAGGAAGGAAAGGAGCTAGCTTAAGTTCGGGCAGTAACACAGAGTTGTCCATAAAGCCCGTTGAATGTTCAAGGGCTTAAACACTGTGTGTACAGTTTTTTTGTTTTTTTTTAGCAAATCAACTTAAAACTTCATTATTATGATTATTATTATTATTTTGCAGCTTTGAAAGCATCACCTTGCTTTCACACAAAGATCTGATTAGTGGAAGGATTGTTGTATGCTTTAAGTGCAGTTCTCACTGGGCCGCTACCCGGGCAGCCTCAGTGTCTTGCTGTGTGCCGGTGAACCCGCCGTCCTCGCCGTGCTCCTCAGGGAAATATAAACTGACAGAGTGCGAGACTGCAGGTAGAGCAGAGCGGAACTGGGCCAAGAGTTTCCTGCAGCTGCAAGAAAGAGTGCAGTGGATGCTGAAAGTCCTTTTTATCTGCCTATATCAGCTTAGTTTTCTGCACTTTCTCCGTCTCAGAAACTTGATTTTGAATGAACACGCCAATGCCAGCTACAGCAGACAGCAACCCTGATGAAGAATAGTTGCTTGCATGGAAAACATTGGCATTTCATGCAGTTTTGCAGAAACTCAGTAGCTTGCTTTTCATTGTTTTTATTGGCCAATTAAGTTTTTTACTCAAAGCAGTCAGCTCTGCATAAAGTTGAAAAGAAGAGAGGCTCATTTGGATCAGTCTTCAGTGGGATAATCATTCGCATCAATACATACAGTCGTCCTCAAATTTATTCATACCCTCCCATTAATTTACAAAAATAATCAGCTGTCAGTGAAATAAGTTGAAATTGAAAAAAGGTAAATAATACATCAATATTTTCTGAAAATCACAGCATTGATCTTGAATTGTGATTCAACAGAAATATTAAAAACAAACAAAAAAATAAAACAAGTAAACAAACATGATGGGGCTCTTGAACTAGTATTTTGTTGAGCAACCCTTTGAGGAAATCACTGCAATCAGGTGTTTTCTCTAATGTTCAATAAGACTTCCACACCTGTTGCTGGTACACTGTTCATGGACAAGGTGCTCTAATTTGTCTGGGTTTGTTTGTTTGTTTTTAATTATTCTTTGTTATTACAATTCAAAAGAAATCATTTATTTCACCAAATTATAATTAAGTTCATTTTTATTTAGTGTCACTTTCTTTTAGTTTTTGTTATATGAATTATTAAGAATTGTGAATTTCGTGTTTTTTTTTTGTTTTGTTTTTTTCAATTGTAGGGTATGAATAATTTTGAGGATGACTGTATGTTATTGTGTAAAAATCTCACATTGGGTTAAAATGTCCACTAAGGAAACTTTACAAATGCAGCCAATCTGACCATCTCTATTACAGATGCACCAATCCAGTTTTTTCCGATCCAATCCCATACCAATTGCTAAGCTGAGTGTGTTGGCCGATACCGGTCCGATACCACAGTTGAATGAATTAACCCTGTATCTTGCCATGTGAATGAAGGCATCAGGCTTGACTTAAACATTTAGCCTTCTTTTTTTTAAAGTAACTAATTAACACAGATATAAATGTACTTAATGTTATTTATTAACAAATAAAGTGTACATTTATTATGATATTAATAAAAAAGAAATGACTGGATCGGAATGCTGGATCGGCCTCATCAATCTGATATCTGATCCAGGAAATCAGTCAATGTTAAAGCCAATATCTGATCCAATATTTGGTATGGGATCGGTGCATCTCTATGGCTGTGTCCAGATTTGAGGGCTACGTTGGGATGTGTCCTACCCAAGCAGCCACCTCCGGTGGCCAACAGTGAGGCCAATGCGGAAATCTGGAAAAGTGATTAGAAATTGTAGTTCTTTCCTCCTCTGCTAGGGGCTGGCTGATAAACAGAGCAAATCCCCACAGACTCCCATGTTAAAAAGGCTAACTTCACAGCAGGAATAAACATGTTTACAGCAGAAATAAACATGTTGGAAGTCATTTTAGGTTTAATACTGTAGGTCAAGTTTACCTTCATGTCAACTGTGAGGGGGTGAATCTTTTTTTATAACTCATCCGTTTAGATGTTATTCAATCTTGAAATTACACATAATTAGGGGCGCATCCTTTTTATTGACATGTGGCAGGCTGGATGCTGACCTGCCAGCCAGTGGCTGCCAGTTAACTCCTTGTTTGCTCTCAGTAAGGTCTCAGTCTATCGCAGAGTAGCACAACAGCGGTTTTTAGCAACTAACACCAAATCCAAACATGCCTTACCTTTAGCCCGCCACTTAGGAGGCTAATCTTCATTAGCTCCTGTTAGATTTGAGTTAGCTGGTTAGCATTTAGCCCAGAGTACGTTGGCTGTCAGTTATTTGCCCCGAGGCCACGCTTCGCCCATTTTAGTATTTTCCAGGAGTGACGACACATGTGACACAGAAAGACAGCGACGGTGGGACATGCCCGACTGGCTTCACTTTCCCCTATTCAGACATGACCAGATACTACATCCATTTTTTTACAGTCTTTGGTCCAACAACCTATGAGGCTGGGTCCTTTTTAGACTGCATAAAGCTGGATTTATAGTCGTGCGGCGTCTGCGTCCAGTCGGGTCTGCGTACCTGACGCAGAGGCAGTGTGTGCTTTTACATGAGCGTAGGGTTACAACGTCATGCTGCAGTTTTTTTTTCCAGATCTGCAGGCGACGATGGGGCTTTTAATGACCAGGAAACTCAACAGAGCGGAGTTTTTTTTTTCACCCCGATGGCTCGCTAAAACTGCGGCATTTATTTCCTCTTTTAGAGTAACAGTAGCGGCGACATGCATTCATTCATTTATTCAGCTACAAAACCCAAACATCCGGAAGCACGTTAACATACTGACCAATCACCAGTGAGCTCTTCTGAGCCTCTGCGTTCACGTAGCCGGGATGCACCTCAGGTCTAGAGAGGTGCGTGTCAGGCCTCTGCGGACCTACGCAGAGCCTACGCGGAGGCTACGGCGGTCACACAGATGCAGATGACGCGTGAGTATAAATCCAGCTTAAGGCGTAAGTGACAGGCTGTAAAATTTAGATGGTCCAGCCTCCTCGGCATATCTCTCGTTGCCTAGCGACTGCGACGGCGCTAAACTGAAGCAAAAGCTCCAAAAGCCTTACCAGTGTTCTTCTTACTGTGGCTGAGAAAAAATCAAATCCAGCTAAATTTATTTTGTAAAGTTTACAAGATTCCAAGAGTCTCATGCTAACTTTAGCTAATTTCAAATGTAAGACAGTAATATTAACATGTACACAATAATGAAATCGTATAATATATAAAATGAAAATGTCTCTTGAATTTAGACACCTCTGCTGTAGAATGTCCCGTTCTGCCCGCAATGCATCTTGGGGTAGGAATTGCCACGAACGATACATCGGACCGTCCTTAAAATCTGGGGAAAATAAGTTTGAAGGAGCCTTCGAATCTGGACAGCCTTGGTCGCATCACTGTGACGTAAACAGTCTTTAAATCCGGCCGTGGAAGTACGAAGCCCTCAAATCTGGACACAGCCAAAGTGATAGTTGCAACCTGTCCTCCAAAGTCATACGTACTATAGGGTTGTTTTTGCACACCTGAAATTACGCTCTCTGTGAGCGTATTTCACACGCTCCCTGTCACCCCTGGCAGCTGAGGAGAAATGACGGCGAGTCTGACTAAAGAGAAGGAAGCCAACTGAAGAAAGATATTTAACAACTGGTTGAAACACTTAAGGCAGCGTTTAGTTCAACTAGTTGGGAAGCTGCTCCGGTAGTCAGGGGCTGCAGTTCTCCCACGCAGCTGGTCTCAGTACAATTCTCAGCCTGGGTGTGCAGTTATTATGTCGCTTATTTGAATTCTGTTTATTTATGTTTACTGACGAATGCGCACGTATATTACATGAAAAAAGTTACTACCAGCCACTGCAACACCGCACATGTCCTGTTAATCACTTTCTTCTGGCTCGTTGTTAATCCTTAGCAACCACCGTAGCAACAATCATAAAACCTGAAAGATTGTCCGTCAACACGAAAAAGAACTTTGGGTCGTTGAATGAATGGATATTATCAAAACAAAGTGTGTATTTGACGCTAGAAAAGTTATCAGAACAAAGCTGAAACCGCAATCTATTTTAAAAAATATAAATTTCTACTGAAGACTGAAGGGGCATCCGCCATTTTTCTTTTGGTCACACCAGCAAAGAACGCGGCAGTCACGTAACCACCACTAGGAGTCGCTATTGGATGCTTTTTAAGAAAAATGTAAATATGGGTCGTATTTTGGTGCGTGCAAAAACAACCCTATAGTACGTATGACTTTGGAGGACAGGTTGGATATTTGGATTCTCCATAGAATCTCATAACGTCAGGAGGCAGTTTATCAGCTGGAAGATGTCTTCCAGTAGCAGTTTGACATATCTGTTGCTGCTGGCCTTTAGCTCTGCAGCTACTGTTTGGTGGGATGTATTTATCGTTGACTCATTGGAACCTGACCACAAGCCCCTGATAAATACAGCATCGTCACTGTGGGACAGCCTGAATGAGTCATGGCAGCGTTCATGAGCCTGTGGTGAATACTAAAATCCCACAAAAGAGACATTGTGATCTGATGAAAAGTCACATCCTGACTCCCATTTAAACATTTTTTTTTTTTTACCACTTGCAATGTTTGGATGAAACTTGTCTATCTTCATAGCAGTGACTAAAACAATGCTTTCCTATAAATATGAGTCTGATGATCTGTTCTGTATCGTCCATAATGTTTGTTTTCTTTTTGTTTTTTTCTTTCACTTAAATGCTCCTGAAAACAAGCTGGGAGATATGAGTGCTCTCTGGAGGTCATTTGAACCCAAAGGGACAGTTTTCTTTGTCTGCACTGTTGTTTTTACTACGCAGGAGGTCACTGAATTCTTTACGAGTTCCAATTACCATTTCAAATGAAGCATGTGGAGAGCTCAGCAGCGCTGCAGATGCTCCACTATTGACTGTGGTCACTCAGTTTCACTCTGCATCTGTCCTGCAAAGAAGAAGAGGCACTTACTTGAATTCTGGTCATAAATAAGAGGATGGCGTTCACTTGTTAAGCTGACATTGGATGAGTGATTGCACCCACCTATTTGAGTGGAGGTTGGACATCAGCTGAGGAGAGTCATCTGAAGGATAACCATCCTAGTTTTATAAAATAACATTAAAGCATAGAACTCCACTGTCATCTTAATGCATTTTGAAAGCATACTACAAGGAATTTAATTTTCTTGAGGAGGCTAAAGGTACATCTAGTAAGAATATATACATATATATATTATAACAGCCCAAAAGTACAGAGTACAGTGAACTCATTGTCATGTTCCAGAAATCAGTTGGAGATGATTTGAGCTTTGGGACATGGTGCATTATCCTGCTGGAAGTAGCCATCAGAAGATGCTACTGGTCATAAATAGATGGACATGCACACTACAAACTCCTGGGTCAAAAACCCCCCATAATGGGTTGTTTTTTTACCCACTGATGGGTTGAAAAGAGACCAACTAATTTCTGGTTTACTTCGACCCAGAAAATTGGTTGTTTTTTTTTGTTTGTTTGTTTTTTAATCCAACTTTTGGATTGAATATTTGACCCATAAGTTGGTTTATATTGACTACAGTGTTGGGTTATTTTAACCCAGAAGCTGGGTCAACAACCCAAAAACCCAAATTTCTGGGTTGAAATAACCCAGAAATTAGTTGGTCCCTTTTTAAGCCAGGAATTTGACCCAGGAGATTTTAGTATGTGGTCAGCAACAATACTCAGGTAGGCTTTGATGGTCAAGCCATGTTCAGTCGGTACTAAGGAGCCCAAAGTGGGCCAAGAAAAAATCCCCCACACCTAGGGGTGTAAATCACTGGTTTGATTACAATATGATATTATATCAATACAGTGGATAGGCGATCCAATGTCTGCCGATATCTCAGATTCTGTCAGGATACAAATTAGATTCGATTTGATTTAGGATCGACATGAAACGATATACAAAAATATTATAAGTAAAGAACAATGTCATTGTTTCTTAGCATAACTGTACGCTTTGCAGTAGAATCTCCCTGTGCCACATCTATCCACTGCACAAGTATAAATGTGTACAGTATTTTGTTGTGAAGATGTTGCGTCAGAGGACCTTCAACATGAAGGTATTTTCATTATAAAAGTAGGTTTGATATTGATTTTTGGTCGATATTAGGTTGTTGGATCGATTTACTGTCAATACATTGTATTGTTACACCCCTATCCACACCATACCACCACCAGGAGCCTGAACTGCTGATCCCAGTCAGGATGGATCCATGCTTTCATGTTGTTTCTACCAAATTCTGAGCCTACCATCTGAATGTGAAGCTGCTGAAATGGAGACTCGCCAGACTAGGCGATGTTTTTCCATCTTTCACACAGGCTAGCCCAATGTGGGCTATGTACAATGTATTGACAGTAAATCGATCCAACAACCTAAAGTTAAAGATTTGTAAGAAAAAAACAACAACCTCAAAGCAGCAGCATACACAAATCCTTTAATGTTCTTCTTCTCACTCCTTTTTGTGCAGAACATACTGAATTTTTCTTTGTGTGTGGCAATTCTTGTCTTGTCTTGATTATCTCTATCTATTACAGTATTTGCTTGCCATTAGTTTCACGCACTCAAAACATGTTTACGTTTTGCCCAAAACAAAATAAAATTTAAAAAAAATCTTGTTTGAACTAAAAGTTTGCAGCATGGAGCCCTGCACTACCAATCAGGTTTGCTTGGCTGCATTTTGCTTACTTGTCTGATATATAACCACTTCGTCCTCTGGAATGGCTCTGACCAGACAATTAAGGCAACCAGCTGCTTATTAAAGGTCAAAGCTGCTGATTATAGAGTCTGAAATGATCCCTGAAGGTCACATGTGATTGAATACAATCAGAAATAAACATCATACATAAGAAATGTGCAATTAAGATGCGACTTTGGCTCATTTGAAAATAAAATCAGGTTTCAATTTTGACTATTTTGAATTTATTTAATATTTTATAATTTTATCCAGATTAATTCTGATTATTGTCAGCAGGTTTGTTCTGGTTCACTTCATTTCTGATTGCAGCTGTTAGTGGATTCACTGGGTTTCATCCTTCCAGCATCCAAATTTCTCCACTGCTGCTTGTTCTAAATATAGGCCACTAAGGGATGCATCAGATCCTGGGGATGTGAAAACAAGCAGTTGTTGCTTTTTTTTTTTTTTTTTTTTTTTTTTTTTGTAGGGCAGCATCAAGTCAGCAGAATCTGACTGAGTCAGTCTGTTATCAGTGTGATGGGCTGTTGGTTTTCTTACTGAGGCAGAAGGCAGTGCAGGCTTCAGCAGGGAGGAGGATCAGGGAAAATGAATTCTGCTTGTTCTGCATCTTCATCTTTGTCACAGCAAAACAAACTGAAATATCTTGTTTACACAAGTAGCCACACCCAACTACTACATTACAGCTTTTTCTTTCTTCTCTCACTGTTTTATGGCAGAAACACTGAAGCTTGACCTGGTTGGATGACGGGGGTTAGTCACTGGCAGGGTTCTCCTTACATGCTCTGCTGAGGCTCAGGTGCAGACTGGCAGACTGGAGTCCCTAGGAGTTTCAGTTTTCCTTAAACTGCACCTGCTATACTTTCAGTTGCTAACCAAGTCTTTTCTTTAGCAGTTTTGATCAGTGATGCACAAAATTAAAAATGTCAACCGATACTGATAACCGATAATTTTCTGCCTCTCATGGTCAATACCAATATTAAAGCTGAAAATAATGTATTACAGTATGTTTTCCTTGTGTAAAATTAGAAAAATACTTCTGCTGCATCTGCTGCAGATCCAGTAGCTGGAGACATCATAACATTGTACAGTGGGCACAGCCATATGCTGTTCCTATACCCCACAGACTAAAAGAAAGAAAGAAAGAAAGAAAGAAAGAAAGAAAGAAAGAAACAAACAAACAAACAAACAAACAAACAAAGAAACAAAGAAAGAAAGAAGGAAGCAGTATTTCGTGGGTTTGCGACCAAGCAGTGCCTGTTATATATTGGTTAATTATATATTTACGCAATGGTCAGGAAGAATTTTAATGCCAACTAAAGAAAGGAATGGACTACTTAAAACCTTTCCATAAACAACCCAATACCACAATACCACTCCCCACAAAAGAGGGGGGGGTCGGGGGGCCAACAGTGTACTTTGGCCGTTTCTCAATATGCGTACTTTTGCATACTTGCATTCTTGTGTATTTTTTAAAAGTCATCAGTAGAGGTCCGAGTACTGTTCCCATTCAAAGAACACATCAAGACAAGTACACTCCACATTCCTGGATGTGTACTTATTAAAAGTGACTTTCGGTTTCACAAACAGGGGCTGAACAGCTAACTGTAGCTAACGGTAGCTAACAGACGGTCGCGCAGATCAGCTGGATTTAACTGCCACTTTCTAGAAGGGCTTCTGTCATGACAAAACTTCAGCAACGTCTTTGACATAATCAAGGACGTTTCTGTTCTAAATGCGCAACGAGTGTACTTGCGTCCTCCTGTCCTCAGAAGTCTGTACTTCCGACAAGTCCATACTAGCAAGTACACAAGTATGTTCTTAGCGTACTTGATATTGAGAAACAGCCATTATTTTTGTATGCAGGGAAAGTAAGATCACTGTCATATCATTCCGCCACAGAATGATATCACCATAGCAACGCTCAAACCAGCTGCCAGCATAAGATAGTTCCTACAGTATGTAGGTGCGGTATGTAAGAATTCCTGATATCCAGTGGTAAAGACGGTTATTTGAAAGAAAAGATATTTTCTTTCAAATGACTTCATATTCCAAGCACTGTTGTGAATGTACGGTGGCCGTTCGTGGCCAAAATTCTCCCAGACATAAAGATGCTTTCATCTGCGAGTGGGTCCAGTGGTCTCAAGTGTAGCTCTGACTGTGCTATGAGTATATACTTTTAATGTCCTTTAAGGCATCACTTATCCCAAACAGTGCTCTAACTCCCATTAAACAAAGCTCATACAGCAGTTTTAAAGTTCGGAAGGTTCTCACTTCACTCACATTGTTTGGTCCTTTCAGGGACACCATAAAAATGGTGGAACAAACATGGCAGGCTCCATGGATGTGCAACCCCAGCAAGTAGATATAAATGGCTCATTCTCAGAAAATAAACCTAGTGCAGCAATTACACATCAATAGAAACAGTTTTGTGTTATATATTAAATTTTTCTTGACCTTTTTTTTTTTTCACATCCTGTACCTTTAAAACACATTAAGCAATGTTTCTGTATTTCCTCATTTCAGGGAGCCTTTTAATATCTGGCTGTTGGGACAACAGATGAAAACTAGTCTTTTGGCTAAATCTGGCATATTTAGTTTTTGTATGTTTTTTTTATGCTCTGTCCCTGTCACTTTAACAAATTTTTCAAAAAATATCATTCGATATCAGGCTAATATCGATATTCAGTTTTTTAATTTTTTTATTTTATTTCATTTTTCTAAATTTTTTACTTTTAATTTTTAACTTGTCCTGTCCAGCATCGTAGCAAGCAGAATGGTGATCTGGTTGCTTTATTGTGTTGAACAGATTTGCTTTGCCAGGGGGAGCTTTATGAACGCAAGGCTCCCCTTGATATCCTGTTTATTCATTTTATTTTTTTAATTAAACATTTGTTTATAACAGCATTCCATACTATTCTTGGCTTGACAAGGGAAAAATGAAAGTTAACAGAAGTAATGACAGGAAGTGGAACAGAGAGAAAGGAGTGAGGGAGAGAGAGAGAGAGAGAGAGGAGAACAAACATGGATCCACGTCCACAGTTCACTGGTGCATCTGTACAGAAACCCCTAAACAACATTCCAAAGTCTCTGCTGGAAAACAAAACTCGCAACTGGCTTAAGTATCATCAGCTTATACAAACACACGCAGAACTACGTAGGGAAGAGGTAAAACCTAGTCAGTGCAACGTGAAGCAGCGTCACGGTGTCAACATGCATAATAAAAGGTGCTCTATGGTGATGCAGTCATGCAGATGCAGCCTCGTCTCTACAAGGTGGAGGAAGCCCGCACAGCCCGAGACCCAGGCAGCCACCCAGACACTAGTCTCTGAGCCCCTGTTGTAGAACAATATCCACACACTATAGCCCCTTTCAGACTTGCACTGGAAAGCGGAAATATTGCGGACTCTGTCCTTTATAACGCTTGCATTCAGACATGCGTTCCACTCTTTTACCTCGGAAATTTAGCGGACATGTACCGGCTGGACCCCATGTCATAAGAGTGGAAATGTTGTGGCACGTCGTTTTGGCTGAAAGCACAAGAAAATGTTCTGGACAAAGTTAAAAGGAGAGCGGGGCTGTGCTGACTTTTCCGCAACATTTCCTGATGTCTGAAAGCACCTGGGACGCGATAAGTCCGCAACGAAGTGGCAGGTTTAAAAAGACGAGTCTGTTTAAAGAGCGGATGAACTTTACCGCTCATGTTCCGCAATGCAAACTCAAAACGGCTTAAGATGTTACCATCACTGTGTTAGACTGTAGGGATTATATTCACGTGGTGATGAGCAGAGCATCAGTTATTTTTTATTGTTGACTTATGTCTTTTTATATTGAAAGCAGAGAATTTTGTTTTCTGAGGCTACTGTGTGGATTTTAGTGAGGAATGGTTTCTATTTTCCTTTTCTAACACAGCTAGATATGATGATGCAGGATATGAATGATTTCAAGACTGATAACCGATAATTTTCTGCTTCTCATGACCGATATTGAGGCTGAAAATGATGTAATATTCATTCCTCGTGCAAAATTTGAAAAATATGTCTGCAGCTGCAGATCCAATAGTTGCCAGACACATCATAATGCTGCACCGAGGGGGCGGTCTTATGTTGTTCCCATGCCCCAGGGATTAAAAAAGCAGAAAAAAGAAAAGCAAACAGGGACTGCCCGGTGGCGTGGTGGTTCGCACTGCAGCCTCACAGTAAGAAGGTTGCCAGGTTGATCCTTGGCTCGGTAGGGGTTCGAACAGTTACAACAGTGGACTTCCTTTGACGAGTTTGCATGTTCTCCCGTGTATGCGTGGGTTCTGTCCGGTTACTCTGCTTCCTCCCACCGTCCAAAAACATGCATGTTATGTTAACTGGTCACTCTAAATTCTCCCTAGGAGTGAATGTGAGCTTGCGTGGTTGTCTGTCTCTCTGTGTTGGGCCTGCGACAGACTGGCACCCTGTCAAGGGTGTACCCTGCCTCTCACCTGATAACAACTGGGATAGATTCCAGAGGCGCCCACAACTCTGTGTTGGACAAGCGGTACAGAAAATTAAAACAAAAAAAAACAAACTGTTTGGGTTTGCCACCAAACAGTTCCTGTTAAATAGTGGTTAATTGTACTGATAACTGTTTGTTTGCAATTTGACATTTCTGTATTTCCTCATTTCAGGGAGCCTTTAAAGATCTGGCTAGGGACAACAGATGAAAACAAAACTTTTGGCTAAATTTGGCGTATTTTGAGGCGTCTTATTTGCTCAGTTCATATCAAATAAATAGTGAAAATTAGAAAAAGATATTGGGTTGATAACGGACAAATATCAATATTCTGTTAAAAGCCAATATTGACTGATACCGATGTTGGGCCAATAATATTGTGCAACTGGATAGCTGGATTGTTACAGTTGGTGACCTCATCTCTACATAGCAACTTTGGATCTCCCATACCCACCTGCACACCAAAAGCAACACGCTAAAACTTATTTTTCTTCTGAAGCTTTATTTCCCCCAATAACAAGCTAATTAAAGCGTTTCCTGTTGCTTGTGGATGACAGCTTACCTGTCTAGTACAATTCTACCTCCTGGACATCAGGTGTGTTGCAGTGGTAACATAAAGGAGCGACAATGAATTGTATCCTGCAGGCTCTCTCTGATATCTTCAAGGTAATTTACAACTTTTGACTGACTGTGGAGATTAGTCCCACACAGCAACTCTTGTTTGTGTTCCCATTGGTACTGAGCCGAGCTGGAGCTGATGAAAACCTGCACCTACTGCAGGGTCATTTGACACTTTCACACTTCACTCCAGAGCCTGATGTTTGAGCAGTAAGAACAGCAGGATTTTTTTCACTTCCTTATGGCACCTCCCTCTTCAAAGGCAGGAATGATCTGTAGGTATGATTGTGTTTTTTAAGTTATACTTGACTGTTTGGGAACATAACTGTCTAACAGTGGTAACAGTGTTGGTGTCGGACTCGCCGGGTATCAGTGTAACTGTATCTGCAAGTATCAGTGACCTGTTGGGGAACATAAGCTAACGCTTTGACCTGCCGTCTGCTCCTGCAGTGCAACAGACTGACGGAGGAGAGGGACGAGGCCCAGAGACAGCTCAAGCACATCAAGAGAGGTGAGTGCTGCTTATTTCCTCTTCACACAAGTCAGCTTCACACACTGAGGACCAGGTCTGGTTAGTCCTCACCTGCAGTCGTCCTGAACACAGACTGGTTCCATTCAGCAGCCTGACAGAGTCTGGACACATCACACATCATCACACAGTTAGGACACAGTCGTAGCAGACCTGATTCCATCCCAGTTCATCTGCTGTGGAAGTCCAGTTCGTGCTGGGAGAACCGAATGTGCAGACAAACCGATGCTGATCAAAGCAGCAAACTCTGGACAGGCTATAGGTCTCAGTTTGCTTCAAGTGAACTAAATAAGGAAGCAGACTTCAAAACAATGCATCGAATGAAAGATGTTTACAATTGTTTAAATTGTAAACAATTTAAAATAGTGTTTAAATTGTTAAACAATTTAAATGTTAATTTAAATGTTAAACAATTTATTGTTAACATGTCTTTTTATATTGAAAGCAGAGAATTTTGTTTTCTGAGGCTACTGTGTGGATTTTAGCGAGGAATGGTTTCTATTTTCCTTTTCTAACACAGCTAGATATGATGATGCAGGATATGAATGATTTCAATACTGATAACCCATAATTTTCTGCTTCTCATGACCGATATTAATATTGATATTGTATTGATAATACAGTTATCATCACAGTTGATAACTTTCGCAGCAGAAAGTAGATTTATTTGGACTCGCTGGGTTCATCACCAGACTTCCAGTTATCATCTTGGTCTGACTTATTTACAGTGATTCCAGTAACTTATTACTTAATAATCTAATTACAGTAATCTGATTACTTTTTCAGGTAAAAAAGTAATTTAATAAAAGCTAATATAAACATGAATAATTCCCTGCACAATACTTTAGAAAAAAATGTACTGAAAATAAAACCTAGTTTTTCCAAACCATTAATCAGACTGAGGATTTGTTCAAGTAGCTGTGTGTTGCTGTTTCAGTATTTTCTCATATGTAGAAATAATGCAGTATTATCTTTGGTCATTTTTTATAGTAATATACACTATATTGCCAAAAGTATTCACTCACCTGGCTTGACACACATATGAGCTTAAGTCACATTCCATTCTTAATTCACAGGGTTCAATATGATGTTGGTCCACCTTTGCCGCTAGAACAGCTTCAATTCTTCTGGGAAGGCTGTCCAGAAGGTTGAGTGTGTTTATGGGAATTTTTGACTATTCTGCTTTACACACATTCATGAGGTCACACACTGATGTTGGACGAGAAGGCCTGACTCTCAGTCTCCACTCTAATTCATCCCAAAGGTGTTCTGTGGGATGAAGGTCAGGCCAGTTAAGTTCATCCACACCAGACTCTGCCATCCATGTCTTTATGGACCTGTTTTGTGCACTGGTGCATAATCATGATGGAAGAGGAAGGGGCCAGTTTCAAACTGTTCCCACAAAATTGAGAGCATGGAATTGTCCAAAATGTCTTGGTATGCTGAAGCATTCAGAGTTCATTTCACTGGAACTAAGGGGCCAAGCCCAGCTCCCTAAAAAACAACCCCACACAATACTGCCCCCTCCACCAAACTTTACACTTGGCACAATGCTGTCAGACAAGTGCTGTTGTCCTGACAACCGCTAGACCCAGACTCGTCCATCAGATTGCCAGATGGAGAAGCGCGATTCACTACTCCAGAGAAAACCACCACTGCTCTACTGTAGAGTCCAGTGGCGGCTGCTTTACACCACTGCATTCCACGCTTTGCATTGCACTTGGTGATGTATGGATGGATGCAGCTGCTCCACCATGGAAACCTATTCCATGAAGCTCTCTGCACACTGTTCTTGAGCTGATCTGAAGGCCACGTGAAGTTTGGAGGTCTGTAGTAATTGACTCTAAAGAAAGTTGGTGACTTCTTCACACTATGTGCTGCAGCATCCGCTGACCCCGCACCATCAGTTTATGTGGCCTACCGCTTCATGGCTGAGTTGCTGTCGTCCCCAAACTTCCATTTTCTTATAATACAGCTGACAGTTGACTTTGGAATATTTAGGAGTGAGGAAATTTCACAACTGGATTTGTTGCATAGGTGGCATCCTATCACAGTTCCACGCTGGAATTCACTGAGCTCCTGAGAGCGACCCATTCTCTCACAAATGTTTGTAAAAACAGTCTGCATGCCTAGCTGCTTCATTTTATACCTGTAGTCACGGAAGTGATGGAACACCTGATTCCCATAATTTGGATGGGTGAGCAAATACATTGGGCAGTATGGTGTATATTTTAACTGTACTCTGGCCTCAGGGACTGAGATGGATATCACTCACCTTTACCCACCCCTCTCCCTGTTTCCCTCTGAACATAAAGACTGTTTTATGTTTTTTGAACCAACCACTGCTTTAATGCCAAAACAAAGTAATTTTTGCCATTTTTATTTTACTTATAATGTAACTAATAAAGTAAATAGTTATCTAAATTAGTTACTTTGAAACTCAAGTAATCAGTAAAGTAACCAAATCACTTTTTAAAGAGGTAATTAAAAAAAAAAGATTACTTTTTCAAGTAGCAAATTTGTGGCAACACTGCTTATTTACCCCTTAAAATTGCCTTTTAAAAAATAGTTATAGTTTCTTTTAAGACACATGCGCTTGAGAGCAGACAAACACAGCATTCAGCTTACAAGCTGACAGCCAACACCTACAATCCCCCCTCCCTCCTCACCTCTGATGTGTGACATCACTGACACCTAGTCTTCTGAATGGGTGTGTGTAAGAGAGAACAGGAGGGCAGGGTTTCATTGTTTCTATGGCAACTGCCAGGTTAACTTGCCAAGCGCAGCAGGGCGTTTGTGTTAAGGGGAGTTTAACCTCTGATTCCTCACAGAGAAGAGCGGAAAGTAGGCTGACTGCACGCCAGCTCCGTTAACCATGACTATCCACAGAGGTAAGACGGCTAACAGGTTGCATCAGCTATTAGCAGAGAGGGAAGTTTGCCAGATGTTCAGGCAGAATCACCCAGCCTGTCTGAAATAGATTTTATTCCTCATAAAAGAAGCTCACAGCTGCAGGATAAAGTCATAATACTGGTAAATATTTATATTCTATCTGGTTGTTAAAGGAGAAATATTTTTTACCACCATCTGCTCAACTTGCAGCAAGTTTCTAGTAGTAAAAGGAGTAGGTAGACATCTCAGAATAAAGAAAAAACACTGCTGCCAGTACATGTGCATGCAAAATATTTCCTCTATCCTTTTATTTCTTGTCTTTTCCCTCTTGGTGAAAACTTTCAGGTCAGTGGAGTCGGTAAGTTCTGTGGTTGAGTGAACCGTTATTGTTTAAAAGGTAACCAGAGAAGCAGACAGGCTCCATCTGGAGATTTGCCTCAGTGTGACATTTCAGATGCTTTTTAAAGGAATAGTTCACCCACAAAATGATTTAACTATATTTTCCACTGAGCCTCATGGTGAGCAAGACTCTGGAGCACTTTTTTAATACCTCAAATGCAGCAGACGATCAGGAAGGTTTCTCTTTTTTATATATTTGTTTTATAACATAATGGTATCAGTACTGTGTATCAGCCAATATCCACAGCACATGTCGTGAATTGATGTTGGGAGAAAAAAAATGGTATAGGAATATCTCTACTTTCAGAATAGTAACATCAGTCCTGCCTTGAACTTTAGTTGTCCTCAAAATTACTCATACCCTCCAGTATTGGTGAAAAGAAAGAGTTTTTGCTGCAAATAATGCCTTATGGGGCCGCCCCGTCACTCCCGATATATTGATGTACGCCAGAGGGCGACTCAATGTAATATCTTCCGAAGGAGTTAAAGTGATACAGAAATTTTACCGGTGAGTAAAAGCACATATAAACTCCTAGAAATATGGTCCAGGTTGGATTAAAAAAAGGGAAATTATCCTTTAACAAACCTTTTTGAGGTTGAGATGTTCAGTTGTGGTGTTCAGTTACTGGATGGATTCTAAAACTATTGTAGGTTTATTGAAGATGCAGAGCTAATCATTTGTTTTTGACAGAATGGATTTAATATATAACGATGACAAAGTTCTTTGAAAATGATGACAGGTTTTCTTTTTTGTCTTATTTAGTGCTTTTTATTTTCTATTTTTTAAGGGACTAGAGGCAGGAATTTAAAAAAAAAACAAACATGCATGTCCACTTTTTTTTTAATACTAATGGGTAATGAAGCGCTAAATACCAAAAAGAACGTTTCCACCCACGTCCCTCTCCGTTGCCTTGAACAGGCTGTGTGCTGCAAAATGCGCTGCAATTAAAAAAAAAAAAAAAAAAAAAAAAAAAAAACGCTGCAATTCGGTGTCTGAATTTCCCACGCAGCCCTGCGGACGTGACGTCACATGACGCTACATCTGCAGTTTTGATACAGGAAGAAGATGGCCGCGGTAAATTCAAACACTGTGAGCGATAGTTATGGATTCTTCTGCCATCAGCAAACGATCCAGATCAACTGAAAGACACTAAAAAGTGTAACTACGAAGAAAAAGATGTGTAAACAACATTATAGCTTCAGTTTGTGCACGCTCCCGTGACGGCTTGGTTCGTGGCTGCAGTTACCTGAAGCGCCAGTCGCGAGTTTCGTTTCTTAATCTTGCCTCAAGTCCCTTTATCTTTCAGAGGAAACATATGATACTGGACAGAGTGAGAAAGTTGGACCCAAACTCTAAATCCAGTCAACGGGTCGAGTTGGAGCTGAGCTTTTCTGTGCAGTCAGCAGAAATGCTGATCCACCTTTTCATGGTGAGCCTCGTCACTTCATGGTCCCAGTCTCTCATTCATTCACTCATTTATTCATTCACCGCCCTCCCCCCAGAGAGCGCAGCGGTCGCTCTTGTCATGTTATTCCTATGAATTATGAATAGCTCCTGACTTGAATTATTCATCAGCAGAGGATGGAGGAAGATGAGTGTGTGTTCGGGAGGGTGTTGCTCCTGCCCGCCTGTTTGTGCTCCTTCAAAGAGCCCATCAACCTGCTACTGCATATCTGACGGCCATATTTTAATGGCCCTAATGAGGGAGGGGTTTACTGGCAGGCAGGTACTTCAGTTCAGACTTGTTTGAATCTCAAAGGCCAGACTGAGTGATGTCAGCACAGATTAGGATACAATAACAGAACTCACAGTGAGATAGTATGCTTGGCTGAAATCACATTTTTTATAGTACACTTGAATATATATACACAAACACATACATACACACACGCATATGTGTGTGTGTATATGTGCATGTGAATTTTGAAGATAAATAAAACAGAAAATGTTGCAGAATGGTTCGCATATATAGCTTTTAATACTCATGTCTTTTAATCATAATTTTATTCCAATTTCCTCTACGCATTTATTTTATTTAATGTTTTGCAAATTTTTTCTGACTTTGTTGTATTTTTTTTAATCTTCCTGTTTGTAATACTTTATTAATAGAAATTATGCAGCCATTTTAGTGAAGTCTGAATTACATAAATAAATGTGCTGAATAAGATTAATTAATAGTTAATGCCATAACTGAGAAAAATGTAAACGTTCATTTAGTATTGTATTCAATCATCCAGCTTCTCAGTCTAGTTGCTGGGAAATTGGAAAAAGAAGATAAAATATTTAACAAATGATAATAATTAAAAAAAAAAAAACTATATGCAGATACATAGCTCACAAGTGGACAATGATCACATGACCTACAATTCTTTTATTGGTCACAAATATGGTGATGAATACATAGTTTGAGCTGTGGTCCCCGACCTATGAGTCTTTCCTTTTCATGAACCTCATCCACAAACAAACTCAGACTTTATATTTTGTATGAATATCATTTCAAACAGCTCTGTGTAAACATGCGCAGCTTTTTACTTTCCCCTGGGAATTAATTTTAGTAGATAAAATGGTATATGGCTTCACAAAGCTCCAAACTGTACAGTTTGTTGACTGAACCATTCATTAACACTGGTGCTGCGTGTGACTGGAGGTGAACTGTGGACCACTCAGCTTCACAAACTGATCCCCTGCAGCTCTGATATATTTCACAGCCCAGTTATTCAGTCTACTGTACGCTGATAAAAGCCTGTGGCTGCACTTTCCCTGCATTCACGAGCTGACAGAAATACAATAATTACATGCTGAGAGCACACAAGGGACCAACAAGCTGGTGACATGCGACCAGGAACATTTACCTGGCAGTCAGGGTGCTGACACAGTGAAGGTTTTCAGTATATGTGGGAATATGAAAATAATTTTATATTATAGAACATGATCTCATTTTTGTCATGCTTTATGTATGTAAGATGTGGACACAATGAATAAGTGGAAAGTAAATCCTATCCCAAAGTACTAAAGCATTGGACAAGATTCTGACTGCAGCTTCCAGGATGAGGGATAGTTGGATATCAGGTGGGGTCAGATGTCTTATTGCGCCCATGACCCATTGTGATTGATTTATTCTAACCCTTATCCCTATCCATAAGCCAGGGGTGTCCAAAGTCGGTCCTTGAGGGCCTCTGTCCTACAGGTTTTCGTTTCCTTCTTGCTCCAACACACTAGACAGACTTAAATTAATCTATGAAGTTCTGCACAATGACTAATTAATTTCAGTCATTTGTGTTGGTGTAGGAAGGGAAAGAAAACCTACAGGATTGTGGCCCTCAAGTACCGGAGCTAGACACCCCTGCCCGAAGCCCTATCCCTACTAAAGCCCCGTTTCCACCCGCGGGTCTGGGTCGGGTCAGGTCGGGCCAGGCCGGATCAGGTGGGTTTTGGTACGGATGTGTTGATTTCACGCTGCGTCCCCACAGCAACCTGTACCCTTACTCTGGAGGCGCTGGACAGCGTTGCTACGTGATCGCGTGACATCATCGCCATGCAGCGCCGTTAAACCAAAACACCGCGCCACATGTAACAGAAACAAAAGGAGTCACCCCGGCTTTGTTTTTATGCTTGGTCAGGAGGGAAGTGAGATTTTTCAACAAATCAATGTATTGCTTTGTGTTAGCTCCACCTGTTTGGTCCGGATCGGTTAGACCAGTACCCCTACCGAAGGGTGCCAAAAAAGTAGGCCGGGTCGGGTCGGATATAAGGGTACCCGTCCAGGTTTTTATCTGTGGAGACGCAAAAAAACGTGGACCGATCCGGCCCGACCCAGACCCGCTGGTGGAAACGGGGCTTAAGAAACCAACTTATGTGGCCACGGCCATTGGATGCCCAACCCTCCTGATGTCCAGCCACTGCAAGCTGCAGCAGGGGTTTCTTAAAAAATTGCAGTTTTTACATCATTCGCTAGAGGCTGACTCCAAAATTCAATCCCATAGACTCCCATAGACAGCCTGGTTCAAAAATCATTTTAGGTTTAATAGGTAAAGTTTATCTTTGTGTCAACTGTTAAAACTCATCCGTTTAGATGTTATTTATCTTCAAATTACACAAAAAGTGTGTCCTTTTGATTGACAGACAACAGATGACCTTTTTTTAGGAAAAGGAGCTCATTTTGCGGACATCATGTAAATTGTTGATCCATGAGAAACATGAGGCCATGAGTAACTGGGAGTCATTAGGGCACGTATTTATTCATTTTAGCCCCAACTGATTATCTCTGTCCATATCAGTTTAATTATTTTTCCAGAAACCCTAAAACAACAATTGCTGTGAAGCTGAGATGATTGCTCTAACCACTTCATTGATTTATTGTCAATAGGCCTTAAATTGGCAGGAATGTTCCTGCTGAATCATTATTGAAGTTACTGAAGCAACATTTGACCCCATGGCCTTTGTAGAGTAATATTTATGTAGTGTTCCACCCATTTGGTCTGAACAGTTGTTGGACAGTCACTCCCACATTGAAGTGTCTCAGTGATTCATAACATTTCAAAGATGTGTCTTCAACCAGTTGAGTTCGCACAGTGTTGAAACTAAACATCCTCCACCATTCTACAAACTGGAAGAGTTTCTGTTTACATGGTTAACAGAAAAGGTTGAACTGATAAATGAAAACATAAACCCTGAAACTTGATCACTCATCAATTGATTTTTTTTTTCAATGTTAAGTGTTCGATGATCAGAAATATAACATCTCAAAATTGCTTTAGCAGAATATACCAGTGGCTTTATCAGATTCACCCATTCAACAGCTTTTTACCACAAATATCTAACCAGCCAATCACATGGCAGCAACCAAGTGCATTTAGTTATATAGACATGGTCAAGAAGACTTGCTTGAGTTCAAACAGCATCAGGATGAGTACGAAATGGGACTATAAGTGACTTTGAATGTAACATGGTTGCTAGTTGGGATTATGTCAGAAACTGCTGATCTACAGGGGTTTTCACACACAAATTGGTCTGATAAAGAAAATATCCAGTGAGCAGCAGTTGTCTGGACCAGAATGCCTGGTTAATATCAGAGGACAGAGGAGAATGGGCAGATTAGTTGTGGATGATATAAAGGCAACATGAAGTCAAATAAGCACTCATTCCAACCAAGGTATGCAGAATAGCATCACTGAACACTAATGTCCAGTCTTAAAGCAGACTTGCTACAGCAGCAGAAGACCACACCACAGAGGAACAGGAAACTTGAGGCTACAATTCACTCAGGCTAGCCCACATTGGACTATAAAAGATGGAAAAATGTTGCATGGTCTGATGAGTCTCCATTTCAGCTCCACATCCAAATGGTAGGATCAGAATTTGGTGGAAACGACATGAAAGCATGAATCCATCCTGCCTTGGATCAACAGGTCAGGGTGGTGGTGGTGTAATGGTGTTGATGATATTTTCTTGGCACACTTTGAGCCCTGGAATATCAACATGGCATGGTTTAAACATCACAGCCTACCTGAGTATTGCTGCTGACCATGTCCATCCCTTTATGACCACAGTGTAGCACCTTCCAGCAGGATAATGCACCATGTCACAAAGCTCAGGGGCCTCATTTATAAAAATGTGCGTAAGATCCTTACTAAAAGTGTATTTATGCCCAAAACCTAAAGTTTGCGTACACCAAAAAAATATTCACATTTATAAAACCGTGCGTACACACAAATTCAAGCAATTTCCTCCATATCAATCACACTCTTCCTGGAAGTTTGCGCAGGTGAATTTGGCTCATGTTCCGCCCCCTACACACCCACATTTTTCCATAAATGGTCAATGCAAAGTACCTCATAGATGTTTATGCATATAAATGAGCCAGCTGATCTGAGGCATTTAAAGCTTGATCCTGGCAACCGAAAAGACAATGAAATTAAATGAAAAATATTTTATTTATCCCAGAAGGGAAATTCAACAATAAAACATAATTTCGCGGAGACTGAAGTGGAGGTGCTTGTTGGTGAGTTGGAGCCTCACAAAAACATTTTATTTGGGCGTCACAGTGGAATCATGGATAAAGTCTGCTGAGTGACAGCAGGTTGTTGTGACGATGAATGATGTAACAGAGGTCTGTTCCAGAAGTCGCGCTGTGGAACTGTGGAGGAAACGCCGTGTCACAGAACACAGAACACCTTTTTGTATTGTGTGGTGTCCTCCCCCTCCCTCCTGCATCTAAACACTTCCACATCTTTGGGGAGGCTGATGGCTCCACAACGGAGAGCGCTGTGGTCAGCAGCTGCTGTTGCGTTGGAGTGGGCGCGGTTTCGGCGGGGCGGTCTATCTGGGTCCAGTTCATAGACAACAGCACTTCAAAAGTAGATCTGCTTATGAGCCAGTCATCATCATCATCATCATTGAGCCAGGAAATCATGGTGAATCCCTGAAAACACATTCCCTTGTAATTCTTCCATCTGTAGGTCCTCCAGCATCCACGCGCAGCATTACGCACGAGTGTCCCTGGAATTAATATGCTTACATCAGTCAGTCTGATTGTGGAGCACCTTTTCAGAATATGTTAATGCGGTAAATATATCACCCTGAAGATCACTGGGTAGAAGAAGATGATAGTGAGAGAAAACTTGATGAAATGTTGATTTAACTGTTTGCTTACTGACCTTTTTATTTATTTGAAAGGTTCATATAGTTTCAGCTCACCTGCAGCATAAATAACGCTGCTGGTTTGAATCCTGTGAAGTCAGTTTACAGTATGATAATAAGTTGATATGAAGGGGGAATTAAATGTTCGAGAGTGACAGGACATATGGAGAGCCTGCACGGGACTCGAGCCCCACCCAGAGGAAAATTTTACTTCTCAAAGCTTTCTCTTTTGCATCTCAGAAGACAAAAAGGAGATCTCATCCCAGCCTCATTCAGGTTTAAAATCGTTCTCATGACTGTCTCTTGTTTCTCATAAAATTCACCAGGAGAAATAGTCTTATTTGAAACTTAATGCAGACATCCGGAGAATTATGAGATATTGTTGAGATCTCATTTGGAACTGGAAGTGAGACTAGGTTGAGATTTTTTTGCAACTTTTCCATCTGGAGACGAGGTTGAGAAACAGGAGAAATGAGCCGTTATCTCATTTAGCTCTCACGTGGATCTCACATTTGTCTAAAAAGCAAATGAGACCTTTCTGAGATCTCCTTTCCAAAATTATTTTCTTCAGGGCAGTCTCCAAAATGTATTTAAGCAAGGTCTGTAGTTTGCTTAAAGTTACACACATTCCTAAGCTAGTTTTTGTTTCTATAAATCCCAACTCTTGCGTAAGAAGTTGCTTACACACTTCCTATCCCGGTTTTGTGCGTAAGCAAGCTTTATAAATGAGGCCCCTCCAACTGCTTTCTTGAACATGACAATGAGTTCACTGTATTCCAGTGTGAGTTGAAGCACCAGATCTTAATCCATTAGAGCAGGTTTGGGATGTGGTGGAACAGGAGGTTCTCATCGTGGATGTGCAGCCGACAAATCTGCAGCAACTGTGTGATGCTGTCATGTTAATATGGAGCAAAATCATCTTGTTGAATCTATGACAGTAACAATTTAAACAGCTCTGAAGGGAAAAAAAAAGAAGTCTTACTGAAGTTGCTTGGAAGGAGTAGTAAGGTAGGCCTACTGTAGATCTGAGAAAGTGGCAGGTGAGTGTGTCCTATGCGATCTTATCATTGAGACAACATGAGACAAGGACTAAAGGCCAAAGATTCCATTGAAGTGTAGCCTCAAGGTGAAAAGTGTTGGTAAAAAAGCTGAGTGTAGTTCAAGCTGAACTAAAAAGATGCCATCAAATTCTTAAGGGTTTGTTTTGTTCGTGATATCAGCCAAAACCTCTCAAATGCAAAAAAACAATGAATCATATCTACTCTAAGTCTGTAGTAAAGGCTTAGAGAGGGTTTGTCATGCAGTTGCTCACAGCTTAGCATGTTATTGTTGCAGCTTAAATGCCACTGTCATGACTGTGTTCTTTTTTTTTTTTTTACTTTTAGCTGTAAAGCCTTCACAGACAAACCAGTGACATTTTTGTCAGCAAAATCAATTATTTTTTAAATATTTTTACATACAGACTTTGGCCTACAACAATTACAATACAGGCAGCCATCAGTTCATGTTTGAATTCCCTGCCCAGCTCTTTAAACCCTGCTTTTGTTACTGACAAGTGTGCTAACCGTTGGCTAATCCAACAAATCGTCTGTTAATAACAGGCTTCGACACTAAAGAGGCTTTAGCCAGCTGGTGAAAAACAAAAGCAATGCTCTTGTCTTTTCGCCTGACAGATCTTTTGGCTACAGGTAGAGAAAGTCATTTATCTCAACAGGCCTGTAGCTTCATCTCAAAAGAAAAGCCCAGGCCTCACTTCAGGTGCCGCTCTAGGAAAACTGAAAGTGACCACAGTCTACATGGTCGCACAAACATGTAGTTTGGTGAAATGCAATGTGGACTGACAGAAATTCAGCAGAACAATTTTGATATAGAAATGTAAAGAAATGCTCAGAGTTCCAGGTGAATATATTTGTTTTTAGCGGTAGCATTGGCTCAGGTGGTAGAGCAGGCCGTCTATACTGGAAGGTTGGCGGTTAGAATCTCACTTCCCCCAGTCATTTTTCTTGTCCTTGGGCATGACACCCCACCTCTCTTGCCTCCAGTGTCAGCATAGCTGGTGTATGAATACATATGAATATTTCTGTGGTGGGTATAGAGGCTGTTGGAGTATGTTGGCTTCCACGTTTCCATCAGTGTAGCCCAGGACAGCTGTGGCTCCACATGTACTGTTGCCTTTACCAGGTATAACTGAGGAGCAGATGAATAATGGATCCAATGTAAAGTGACACTGAGTGTCTTGAAAAGTGCTCTACAAGTATGATGGATTATTATGCTTTCTGACATTAAATCAAGTTCTTCTAGGATTTCTGGGTACATGAATGAAGTACAGTAGGATATCTGGATGTATTAGCTTTCAGTGTTAGATGTGTAATGCTCCTTATCGGCCTTTAGGTGCTTCTCAAAGTCATGGAAAGATCATTTTAGGATGATGCATCATCAAATCTTCGGATCGGATCACAAAAAAGTGATCTGATCAGTTGTATTTACTGGGACAGATATGTTTGTGATGCTTTTGACATCACAATTTGTGATGTCAAATTTACGGACCCGTTAAATTACGGCCATATAACGGGTCCGTACTGGACCCGCAGCTGAAGCACATGATCATGAACAGATCCACTATGGATCCGGGGCAAAGGTGTCTGTTTTAGGGTCTGTTTTACTTCCCTGAATCTGCTACATCACACAGCGCCCCCCCAAAAAAAATTCCAAAAAAATTATCAGGATGAATGTTTACATGCTAATTTTTTCCTGCTGATTGGATTGGTTTTTTGGATCGGATTGGAAAATTCTTGCCGATTGAGACTGATCGGATCAGCTTACATATTTACATCCCGAATTTTTATTCCGATTGGCGTTAGATCAGATCAAAATCGTGCCATGTAAACGCAGCTAATGTTGGTAGATTTTGTTTTTAAATGTAACTGAGCTTGTTGTCATCATGTTTGCTGTTAATATAAAGTTTTTACCCTTGTAATGGGTGCTATATGTTAAGTTGCCATATCACGGCTACAACAGAAACACAGCTTTAATAGAAACAGAGTTTCTGGTATCCAGAGAGGGCAGACTTCTGCAATGACTATGGAATAGTTAGCTAGCTACGTATAAGATATGTAGCTAGATGCTGTGGTTAGCTAGTTCATGGCTAAATCCCTCTTTCAGGCTTATTTCTATAACAACATACACTATGAGGATACTGCATTGTCAGCATTGTGTTGGGTAAAGAACTGAACAGTTAAAGTAAAGAAGGATTTGTTTTGTTCTGTTTTTTCTATAAGGTCAAAACAAAAGTGAAATGAAACAATATTGGCATTTCACCTTGCCAACTGTTATTTGAGTGCCAGCTGTTCTTCTGTGACTGACCAGCTGTCGGCTTCTCTAGTTAAGCAAGTCGAATGAAAGCAGAAGCACAAATAGGAGAGAATGACCAGCTCTCCACCATCTCTGCCTCCTGTGCTGCGTCTGACCCAAAGAGCTGCAGCTGAACTGCAGTGCAGCCGAGCAGAGGACAATCCGTTGTGGCGTGTGGGTAAAAGCGCCGTTTGAAGCGACTGAACGCTGCTCTGTGAGGGCGCTGAGGGTTTAAATGAGTCTACACCACCTAGGCCCATCCATGAGCATTAAACTTTGAATGAGGATTAAAAATAGACCCAGAAGCCTTCCCCAGCTTCCTCTTCTCTCATATCATCCTTTCTTTTCTTACTCCATTTTCCTCATTTAAACCAACAGCCTCACTGAATCAGAGATGTTCTCTGAAATGATTATATATAGGAACGGGGTGCTTGCTGGTATTTTTTTCTCTAAATACAGGATATAACTGAGTTGTATTTATATTATACTAAGTGATAACTTGAACATTTACAAACAGCAAAAGCAGTAAAAGAAATGGGAATAAGGCAGCACTGGATAAAAGTAGCCTTTTTTATTGCTGAAAACAAACTGCACTGAAATTGTAACGGGTAATGAAAGGTAATGGGTCAGATGTAAAAATAACTAATTTCCCCAAAATGAACATTCTCAAATAATAATTATAAAAAAATAATTTCAATGGTAATTTTTAAATTGACACAAGGGATTATGGGATTTGGGAAGGAAATGTCATGTTTTTGGTTGAACTGAGACTCTGAACTACCAACCCAGAAAGAACACTTGACTTTAATCCTTGGAGGAGATCAAAGAAAGTTTTTATTGCTCGGACAATAGGAGCAAAAGATTAAAGTCCTCAGGGGAATCCAAGAAAGCAAGGGCAGGCAGCAGTTCTGGGCAGTCAGATCTCCAAGTCAGCATTAGAAGTGGTAACCATCTGGCACTGAATAAGAGTAACATCACTCCTTTAAAGGCCTCCTTCCACTGAAAACCAGTTTAACTTGCTCCTTCTGAAATACGGAGGGTTTCCCCTTGTTTACTTACACATGCTGACTTGCTAGCGTTGCGTTCCCCCCAGTCGGCTGTGCTTTCTCATCAGAGAAACAATACGAAGAAAAGAGCGAATCAGGAACAGCCTTGCACTTCTACGTAGTATTGCAAATAGCGTATCCAACGTGGGGTTTCTATCTGTCCATTGGAAGGCAGGTAACCCTCCACTACACACTAGAAGTGGAGACAGCACGACTGTAACTTCGGAGTTGAGAAGCTAATTAGCTAACTGTTTGTTAGCATGGCGGAACAAACTTGTTTGTCGGCTCTATTTCCTGTCTGTAGCGAAATAAGAGCGGAGGGCGGAGCTTCCTTCATACACTGACGGGAGGCAGCCAATCAGACGGAAATTCATGAGAAGGACCCGGAAAAGCCTGCCGTTGGACCACAAGCCTCTCTTCTAGTATACAAATACAGCTGGATACAAAGATACCAGAAGGTTTTTTTTAAACAGAAACGATGCAGAATGCATTCAATAATAATGGAGAACACAGAAATATTAATGAAATGACCATGGAAGTACAACTTTAAACACTGAAAGGGGGAAATAATAATGATGATGATGATGATAGAGAGGAGGTGTACTAAGATGCCCCAGGGCTGCTGTTCTGACTCTGCTGAAGGGAGAAGGAAACTATTAAAGCAACCCTTACCAATGTTGCATTGTTACACTATTTTTTGTTGGTAGAGCAAACTGGTCAATGCTATGAGGGTAAAATGCTATGAATGAGGTAATGGAAGTCTGAAATACAAGACAGACCCACCATTAATCAAAACAAAATATCATTCTAATCTCTAAATTTTCAATGAAAACTCCAACCAGTCCTTGCAGTGGGGCCCACACCTAGGATTGGCCGAGGGACCTGCCTGTAGATCTTTGCTTCTGTATTAGAAGGTGGAGGGAATGGGGGTGGGTCTTAGGAGTGAGGCGGGACTGTTGATATTCAAATAATTTTGCTGTGCTTTATGAAATGCAAGATTGGTAAGCGTTGCTTTAAGACAGGAGCCAACAACACAATCACATAAACTAAACTGAAATACTCCAAACCCTGATAGGAAATAAATATCTTCTCTTTTGTTTTGTATGTTTTATAATTATCCTGCCATATGTATGGGGGGTATGGGGGTATGTAGGCGTTAGAGAGAAGATCTGGTTAATAATCTCACCAGTGTGATCAGTTATACACTGTTTTGTTATCACCTCCATTGAAACATTTGTGTGCACTGAAGAGTATTCTCAAAGAAAGCACAGCAATGATCAGACAGCCCACATGACACACAGTAACCTTGGAAATGCCCAGACTCCTTGAGATCAGGAGGTCCAAAGTGTGTCCCATATTGTGTGGGGGCTCTGTTACCGTACATGCTGAGTCAGCCCTATTTTGTCCAGCGTTACTCAGGTCTTTACTCATTTGTCCTGAAGATTGTCAAAATGGATGTTAAAATCACCAACGATAATGATATGGAAATCCACACATCCACTCATAGACCGCAGTTCACTAAAATTATCATTAAAGTCTGCATCGTATTGAATGGCCGGAAAATATTTAGGAACATGACTGTGGTCGAGGCCATCAGCTGTGAAACCACTTATTCAAAAGAACAGAAACTTCTGACAGATAACTGATTGATAGATAAATAAAACAACCTCTTCTCTCCTGTTAACTTTGGCCTCGCTGATAAAACATAAGTTGGGAGAGGTTGGACAAAAGATGTATCACTGTTTCTGCCTAACTAAGCTTCACATATAAAATCAAGGCTGTGTTCAGGGATAAAATTATTGATTATAAATGTTTTCCCTGCTAAAGATCAAACATTTGATAAGGCCAACTTAAGAGCCTTAAAATTATTATTCCCCCCCCCCCCCCCCCCCCCCCCCTATATTAGGGAGAACGCTGGGGTTTACACTGTATTTTTACTTGAATAGTTTTTTTTTTGGGGGGGGGGGGGGGGGGGGGGGGGGGGGTTATAAGTGCTTGAATAATCCCAGGGCGAAATTGCAAAAAGGGCATCTCAGATCTGCCAATATGGAGGAGGCAGGGTCCATGACCTACATTGCCTCCTGCTTTGAGAGGGGCAATCTGGATGTTTTGAACTCACTTTTTACATAGCTCCCTCATTGGCTTCTAAATAATTGCTTCACTTGCAAATACAAGTTATATCCTGCATGCTTAGCCTGAAATCTATGCTACTGCTTCCTGGAATCTAAGAGAAGAAATACACTTAACCATGCTACTGAAAACATATTAGGTCAGTGATATCAGCATGATGGCTCACTGAGTAAAGACAGTGAGTGAGTCAGCTTCCTTGTTGGTTTGTATACAAATATACAACCTTAGAGTAATACAGTAATTATTGTAATGTTTCATAACAAATGGTTGAGGTGCCTCTCTAGAGTTAAATCATATAATTCTAAACGAGTGATTGCATAAACATACATACCTAAACCAAGTAGCAGACGACTTAGGCAAGTATATTTCCACATACATTTGAAAAGATGAAGTATTGTCATTTAAAAATGTCTTAAAGCATAGAGCAGGACAATAAAGGATTAAAATGAAGTTAACAGGGATTTTTAAAAATCAAACTAATATTCCAACAAGCTGTGGCTGTGCTAGCTGGAGTGTGAAAGTTTACCTGTTCACATGTACTCACATTAAAACTGGTCATCCTCATCGGTGTGTGACTGTATGGGAGTTGTTGTATTGTGTCTACGTCAAACAGAGAAGCATTAGTCATGTTGGCTGAAAGCTTTACCTGAATAACATGTGAGGTCAGGTTAGTGTAATGGGCTCAGAGGGCTCAAGGCCATCACTGACACAGATGCAGGTTTAGGTTGTGGCCACGGTTGTCATAGTGACAGTCTGTTGTGTTTTTTGCTTCTCAGCATAATAACATAATCATAGGTCACAGCAATGTGATCTGACATTTTCCGGAGCTGCTGCATCTTTTGTCTGAAAGAAAAAGCTGAGATAAGTCGGTGCTGTTTAAGTCACACATTGATGAATTTTCTGCAGTTTCATCATTACAGAGAAGCTGGATGAGAGAACCCAGTCTTTGTATTCATTACTTTTTTTTTTTTCCTCTTGGAGGTTACCTAGTTAGCTTCCAAATGAGAAGCCTGTGTAAACACACCAGGTGATCATCCAATTCTTAGTATGACTGAATCTTCCTGATCGCAACAGCTTCTGCTTTACCCCTGTTTTCAACCAGAAGTGACAGGCGCAACAATAGAGCCAAATTTTCGAGAAAAAAAAATTGGTGACCATCCCGACAGATGAAGTCTTTCCCACCAGCCCAGAAGCGCTGAGCTCACAGCGCACGAATTGGCTTGTGCAGCGATCGTTTTGGTGTCAGTTCTAATTTCTGCGCTTGCCGCAGCCGAATTTGTGACGTATGGCAGGAAGTGGGATGTAAAGAGTAGAGAATTCAGTCCATCGCCAAATAAAAACTTATTTCAAAATAAACAGCTGGAGCAGGCAATGATATGTAGGTGGACCTGCATGTAAGCAGGAGATAAAGAGGCATTGTGAAGGAAGTGGGGGAGCCAGGGTATCGTCTGTCAATGAACTCGTTCACATGCACACCAACAGTTTGATTACAATAACATTTCTTGAGTCATCTGATTGTTGGGTTGCATGTCGAGGGGCTCAAGGAAGGACACGCACACATGAAAAACAAGAAGGTGGGGGATGGATGGCGTTTCATTCCAGGTGCACGCCACACATGAGAAACAAGAGGGATTGGGTGTCAATACATCTAAGCACATGCACCAGGTAAACAAAGGGGCATTGGCTAAACACAGGTGACACGAGGACTTCGTAGCGCGGTGGTTTGGGTCCGGTGGAATGGATAGGCGTCCAATCGGACACGAAATTCAAAGGCGCAAAAATCTGTTCTATTTGTATCTGGTGGGTAGTGGGCCTTGGGGTGCATTCATGCAGGATAGTCCACGAAACTCGGTCTGATTGGGTGTGAATGCGCCACTCTCTTGTTCTTCTCCCTTGACTGTTTCTCTCCACTGGTTCAGTGATATTCTAGGTAAAGCGAGAAACATGTAGTGTTCAAGTTAACACCAAGAAATAATTTTTGAGAGGTAGGTGGACACAACTACCATTGTTTTTACATTTTATCCTACATTCTGCAATAGTACATTCCCCTGCCTAACTCATCACATAGCAAGAGCAATTACCGTCATTTTTCAAGGCATTAAGCTGCTCTAAGGCTACTTGTTACCAGATATGGTTCTGCATTAATAGTTAATGGAAACAGGAAGTGCCATCCTATTGTGCTAACTTATCAACAGAATACGGTCCACATAAGGAGTTTAAAGAGGAGGAAGGGGATAGACATCCCATTCCCAAGTACAAGAATTGTGTTTGAGACAAAACTTGAAATCATTTCTTTGTTGTTCTACAAGTTAATTAACTTAATTTGCTTCACTACTTTTTTGTTGTTGTTGTTTTCATTAAAATTTGCTTCATTTTTTCATAAAGTACAATTACTTGGTGAAGGTTCAGCAACAAAATTACTTGGTTAAATTTAGGAAAATATTATATTTTATTATATTATATTATCATCTCCCTTTCAGGATTGATCATTTGTTTCATTTTACTTTAAAGGTAGAGTCTGAAGTTTCCCCCCTGAAAATAAACGTTAGACTTGTGCAACTGAAATCCATCTCAAACAGCGCCTTTGGGTCTCTACTCGCGTGCAGTGGTGCATTTGATTGCGACTCTCTCTACCCTTGCCTGTAATTTGCTCTTCCATTTTCTTGTGGTGTATCCGGGACATTTCTGGGTGGAGATTTTTGTTTATATCATCAGCCAATGACAGAGCTAAGAGCATGATGCTGTGTGGGAATAAGCACATGATTGGAGCAGACGCCAGTCACTCAAACTCTCGAAGGAAAAATAAAGAAAAAAGAAAAACGCCGGATGCACCGAGGAAAAGGTAAAAGCTTTCGATAGTGCACGTTGGAAAACTAGGGTTAATATTGGTTTGGTTTTTACCCACTTCTGAGCTCTGAAGGAGTTGTTGAAGCTGTATAGGCTGAAGAACGAGGCGGCCATTAGCCTGAGAGGGAGGGGCGCTCAGTTTGAATACTGTTGTTTGCAAACAGAAACGGTGGGGGGAGTTCGGACTCTACCTTTAAACCCCAAAACTTTTTAATTGGTGACATTTTCTGACTTATGTCCAAAAAACTGTACTCTTTATTTTTTTCCCAGTAAAGATAAACTATTTTTTTTTTCTTCTATTCTTTTTAAAAGGAGAAGATAAAGACCCAGAAACTCGTTAGTTGAGTAGTTGATTTATTTATGGAACTTTTATTTAACCAGGTAACACATCATTTTTAAACGAATACAGTAACTTCTTGAACTTTTTTTTTTTAAGTTGTGTGTCTTGATATCTGATCACAAACAAATTTCTCAACAAATTTCTTTCTCGGTTTGGCTAATCTGAACATGAAGCTTGGTTTTCTTTTATAGCATCAGTCCAGTGCTGCAGTGTACAGTAGGAGTCTCCATTAGGAAGATTAAGAGCTGTGGTTACAGATCTCTTTGTTGTCACTTTGAAATGTGACCATGTGCTCAGCAGGACAAGGGTTTCCCTTCCAGCAGCCTAACAACCAGTCTGAAGAAAGGAGGTCTGACAGCCTGTCATTAACAGCTGAGCTGATGCTTGTGTACAGAACAGGCCGTTACTCATGATGTCAATATGCTGTTTGCACATTCATGGAAAAAATAAAGTACACCCTCATTTAATTAAAAAGGTTTGATGTACCAGGACGTCTGATGCTCATTAGGCCTTACAATCAGGTAAATGCAACCTCAGATAAACAACAACACAACATATTACACTGTGTCATTATTTTCTGAACAAAAGTGAAACTGAAATGTAGAATCAGTGTGAAAAACTGTCCATCATATGATCCAGAAGCTTTTAGAAGCAGCTTTAGCAGCACTACGTTGAAGCAGTCTTTTTTTTTTTTTCTTTTTTTTATGATGTCATAAGTCATGATTTTGGGCACTGCAGCATTTTAGCCAGATTGAGGTCTGGACTTTGGACCATGATTCTTTTACTTTTCAGTCGTTCTGCTGCAGATTTTCTGCTACGTTTGGGATCATTATCCTGTATCATGAGCGAGTTTCACCCAAGCTTTAGCTGTTGAATAGATAGCTTCTTATTTGGAGCTAAGAACATTTTGATTAACAGAAGAGTTGATGGTCCACTCAATGACTGCAAAGTGTCCAATCTCCTGCAGCCTTTCCAAACAAGTCATACATGTTCAGCCTTTTTCCAACTGTACTGCCACAAACTTTATTATTGAATGTGGTATGTGACATCATAGATGAATACATTTGGTTTAAAACCTGCAACAGAACAGATTTTATCGTAGGAATTACAGTTATAAACTTGCCCTCTTGGCAGCGGTTGAGGCAGAAGCTGCTTTTCTGTTGTCCTCAGATGTGTGAGTGTATTGTATAATCAGATTTGGGGCTTGTGCATTGACAATGGGGAATTGTGTTAATGGATCCGGGATGCTGGCAGCAGGTTGCTTCTGGCTGTAGGAGCCAAGGATTGATGTCTGTGTAGATCCTCAGTCATTTGGCAGCTCGTTGGGTTTTTTTTTTTAAGTTTTTTTTTTTTTTTTGTGATAAAACAACTGATTATTTTGTTTGGTTGTGAGGGACAGTAAAATTAGAAAAATGATGTGAAACAGAAGTGAAGACCTTCTGCCAGTAAGTTTCTGTAGTTATTCTTTTATGGCAACAGAGCTGCCATTAACAAAGTCATATATATGTAAATTTAATACCTGCATGAACATAGCTGGCCATAAAAATGTGTCAGTTCAATGTCAATTACCACACACAGTTCCTTGTTGAGACTGGACATTAAAATAGAATAAAAAAAACAAACCAAAAAAACAAACAAAAACACATTCAATCTGTTAAAGATACAGTGTGCAACTGATTTGGCTTTTTATAAGCAAAAATCAAGTATTACTTTCATAAATGCAAATTTTACCAAAGTCTAATCACAATCACATTCAAATGAGTGCATTCTCATACCTTAAAAGGAGTTGTTTATACTGTAAATACATAGATGGCGGCGCACCCAATTGAAGGCTGCCACATTTAATTGCTATCTTTGAATATGGCAGCCGAAAGGGGACATACTTGTTAGCCTTGCATGTTTTTGCCCTGTATTCTCCCGTGTTGTCAGAGGAAGAGCGGAAACAAACCAAGACGACGTCATTCAAATTGCAGTTTCCACTGAAACTCCATGACAGGAAGGAAAAAAAAGAAGAGAAAAAGAAATCATAAGAAGGAGAAAACATTGGTGTCTACATCAGTGTAGCAACTCATGAGGGAGAGGAACTTCAAAACCGATGCGAAAGTTGTTGACGTTCTGCTGGACGGGTAGATTAATTTAATCTAACTAGCTTTCCATTACATCTAGAAAAATAGGTTTCTCTTCTTCATTATAATGTTTCAGAGTGATTGTTTAAGACCATAGCTTTATAAAATCAAAATCTGTGCAAAAATACCATGCAATTGTAACCCAGGTTATTCACTAGGATATGAAATTTAGTATTTTTTGGTGGTCAGTGAACGCATCATAGGCCACAGAGTGCTCTGAGCTGCTGCCTCACAACTTTCCCCCATTTTCCTCCTGATTCACGGGTGAGAAGCACGTTGCTCTCGTGTCCTCCACATTACGGAAAGTCGGAGTGAGAAGCCATGTAACGTATGCGCTGAGTGAATTCAACAGGTAGTCGCCATTACACAGATCCCTCTGGCTGTTTTTTTTCCCTGGGGTATCCGGTTCCACTGGAAAACTCTTGATGATGATCTTCACCTGAGTCATTGCCTGGTGAAAAAGAACTACTGCAGGTCGACTCCTCAGTGCACTGGATGCCGATACCGCTAGACACCAATGCATTCTAAGAGGTGGTAGGAGTAGATTTAAGGGCCCCAACGTGCACTTTTAAACCCTGAGCTCAGGTATTTTCTTTATTTTTCTTGGCCAAACAAACAGGAACATTCTCAATGGGAACCATTTAGGCAGAGCAACATAAACGAAAGAGTTGCTGTTTCATCAGTTCTTTTCTTGGACAATTTCGATAAAGGGAAAAAAACTGACACTGTGGGATGAAATTCTCTTTGGTTACAACTTTCTTTTTGTTTATATGTTAAATAAATTGTCATCTTCTTGTTAAGTGAGTGTGGTGCTCATTGTAGGCTGGAAATCCTGACGCTGTCATGGTGGAGCTGCAACTACCAATCTCCTTTAAGTAAACCTAGACACTGATAAGAGTTAGACACCTTTGGATTTCTTTGTAACCTTTTATAGGTGAAACTCTGTTCTTTTGGGCCTGATTATTGTGTTGAACCTGATAATAGAGAAACAGTCTTTGCTGCCCAAGATCCACAGTTCAAACTCTCAAGCGTTAAAGCTTTGGCCCCAGATGCGTTACACAATGTTTTCCAACCAAAGACAAATTTTCTCACTTTTTGTGCTAAATTTATAAAAAAGATGGCAGATGTCTCAAGACTTGTGCACAGTACTGTGTAATAACCAGCTGGGGAGATGATTTGTGGTAGTTTTACTTGGAAATTAGTGATGGGTAATGGCAAGAATTATGGTAAAGGCTAACAATGTGTAAAACTTTTAAGAACGAGGAAGGGAAGTTTAATTGTCATCAGCTGACGCTTTTTGAAATCCAGCACTGCCTTTGACACTAAAACCATGAATGGTGAAAGGATCCAGCTAGAAAAGCTTTAAAGGATTTAATGTATTCTGATGATTTGCTGAAAATCAAACTAATCTCCAAAAAAAAAGCAGCTTCAGAAGAAAACAGTAGGCTGAACTGAGTGGATTTTTTTATTTATCATGAAATAGCAGAGCTACTAATTCACGTGGAGTTTCTCTTTTCAGTCTATTTTTCAGTCAGTTTTCTTGAAGTCTCCAAATCTGGGTCATTTTAAAATAACGGAGTGTGAGCTCTGAAGACATGTTCTACAACTGCAAATGCCTGACAGCCTCAGGCTGACTCTTTTTTTAGCTGCTGGTCTTACACTAAACCACACTGATCATCATCCCGACAGTTAATCGCTTCACCTTTGAAGGAAGTTGGTTTTTCGCCACGATAAGCAACATGTAAATCCGTCTGCTGGTTTAAAAAGTACAAAAAAAAGACCCCCCCCCCCCAAAAAAAAGACAAAACAAAACAAAACATGTTATAAAACTTGAGTGTCCACTACATTGATCTCATATATATTCAAGTTTCAAGTTTATGTTCATGTTCATGTTCATGCTCTTGGCAGTTCACAAACTAAATTACAAGAGCATTACTAAGGATAAAAAAAAGTGCATAAAATCCAAAATCATTACTATAAAAACCTGAGTAAGCAAAAACATAATAACATTTAAGTTTAAAAATGCTGACTCAGCAGTCTTGTAGACATGTAGTGGATGGGAGACATCGTGTATCTTTTTGTTTTTGACCTTGGGGTCTGGAGGAATTCCCCATGTCTAGTATGGCGACCAGACACCTGGGCTCTCGAAGGAGCCAAACCCTGAAGGGGGAGTTAATATATATATATGTATGTATGTTATATATATATATATATATATATATATATATATATATATATATATATATATAAAGCCATCGTCTTGAAGCAGTGGCATTTACAGGAACCATATCCTTGGCAAGGTGAAATATGATTATCTTGATCACTGCTTGTTCTTTTTCTCATATCCAGTCCAGGATCAAGACCTTGTTGCTCCTCTAAAACATGCTGTCAGCTAAGCTAGCTGCTAGCGTTATTACCGCCAGGGAACACTTTTGTTTGACAGCATTTGCACAGTTGTTTGGTCCACATCCGATCTTTTACAGCTGAAAAACCTCTAAATCATAAATGTGGCCCCTCTTTTGGGAATTAGTTCCTCTGGGTAAACAACATGTGCTTCACAGCTCTCACCGGCTTTTCACATGTTGTGGTGTTTGTGTCCAGCAGTGAAATGAGTCCCCGCTAAAACACTTTCCCACTGCGCATGTCGCGGACCTTGTCTGGGCTATTCACAGGTAGCCTGGTGCACCAGCCTGGCTAACGCCAAGTATGAGATACATGGCAAGTCAGTATTGGTTCCATCCGCTAGAGACTGATTTCCATGCGAGACGAGAGGTGGGACTAACAGGAGGAAAGTGAACCAGAGAGAACCAATCAGAGAAACACGGAAGTGATGCAAATGTCTTTTTTTAAGAAGAAAACATGGAGGAAAGCCTTCAGAGCAGCAAGTTGTTGCGGTTTTAAGGACATTTGCAGCTTATTAAGACATCAGAAAGGGCATCGTTATATAGTCGCTCCTCTGCAGCTGTCATAGGGTTAGAGAAATAAGTCGCCAAAAAAGACGCGTCATAAAGTCCTGCCTCCCGCGTTTTGATTGGTCTGGTCAATTTTTTTGCCGGAGTGGAAATCACTTCCCAATGGAGGGCACACAGAATAACTTGCTGTGTATCTCATACATGGCATTAGTCAGGCTGGTGTGCCAGGCTAATTCACCGGTATAGCGGTATATGAAAAATCCATACACACTCAAAAATAGAGGTACCAGTTTGTACTTAAAAGGGTACAAACGCTTGTCACTGGGGGTGTTCCTTTTTGAAAGACATTTCTGTCTTTGTCCAGGACCCTTTGGTCCTGGTCCATTTTTGTACCTTATCAAGCTGTACCAGTTAAAGAACAATTAAACCAATTAAAAAATGATGAATAAAAGTCAATAAAATGGAGATTATGACAACAATCAAAGATACTAATAACAAATGAAAAATTATTATACAAATATTAGGCCAAATACATAATATAGTTATACATATAATTATTACTATGATTTGTATGATTATTATGAAAATCATTATATCGTAACTATAATTATACTGCTGTTTAGAAGTACTGCTAATTATAGTTATTGTACAAGCTACACACATTTTTCAATGCTGCAAGTACCCTTAGGGTTGAAATGGTACAAATTTGTACTTTATATTACTTTGGACCCCATAGTTTAAAGGTACACTGCTGGCCTCATAAAGACCAATGTTGTACTTTTGAGAGAACATTTGTAAAAAATGTACCAACAGGTACAGAAATGTTCCTGTCTCGTACAGTACCTCTACTTTTGAGAGTGTATTATAATGAAAATAAACACCGGTTTTCAGTATGAACCTGTATACGGCAGAGCCATATAGACATATATACACAGTCGTCCTCAAGATTATTCATACCCTCCAATTAGGCTACTGAGGGAAAAAAAAGTCCGATGCCATTAAAATAAGTTGGAATTGACAAAAGTAAAAATAAAAAATTAAGTGAAAATCATGACACTAATTATGAATCGTGGTTCAACATAAGTATTATAAACAAACACACACAAAACAAAATAAGTTAACAAGCATGATAGGGCTCCAATGCTAAAACTTTGTTGGGCAAAAGTTTGAGACAATCACTGCAATAATGTGTTTTCTGTAATGTTCGGAAAGACTTCTACACCAGTCGACAGGTATTTTAGTCCACTGGTCATGGGACAGGTGCTATAAGGTGTCTGGGACAGTTTTGTTTGTTTGTTTTTTCTTAATTATTATTTTCAACCACAATCCAAAGGCAATAACCTGTTCCACTTAATTATAATTTTGTAAATTTGTATCCATTATTAGTTTCTTTGGTTTCTTGTTATTTGAATTATATATATATATATATATATATATATATATATATATATATATATATATATATATATATATGTGTGTGTGTGTACTGAATATACTGTATACATATATATAATTTCCTTAAATTAACATTTAATGAATGATATAAATATATTTAAAAGATTCAAATTCTTATTTCAAAGTATTTCTTTGAAGAACATAGTATTTTAGCCCTAAACAGATCTGATTGGCTGAGGAAAGAAAAAGAAGGAAAAAAGACTAAATTGGTGTTCTTGTGTTCAATTACAGACATTCTTGTGAATCTAAGTCAAGTTAAAAATGAAGTAAACCTTGCAGGTTACATGGATGGGCTCCAACATGGGAGAAAGGCCCTGAGAGTGAAAGAAAAAAAACAAGCTGTTTTGTTTATTATAGTGACGTCCTGTAGCACAAAAGGGAAAATAATCTAGTTAAAAGGTTTGGCTTTGTTTCCAGAAAATGAATGTTTGACATGTCGTAACTGCTGTGGAGATGGACTCATAACTCACAGAGTCTGTGTGTGTGTGTGTCCTCAACAGTGTCTCAGGTGGTGATTGAGGAGGTGAGTGTTCTGCAGACTCAGCTGGAGATTGAGAAGTCGTGTCGGGAGAATGCAGAGGCCCTGGCCACCAAGGTCTGTCTTTTTTTTTCTTTCACACACACATACACGCACTTACACACAATAATCAATGCAATAAGATTAGCATTATCAGCAGGAGAACAGGGCAAACAGCTGAGTCAGATGACTCTGCAGAAACAAATTGAATACATCATCTCTGTGTGCACAACAACTGTGTGCTCATATTTAACTTTAAGAATGCTCAAATGTGGATTCTACATGTGCATGATGTATTTTTAGCTAAAATTAGTGAAACCACACTATATAAACGTCATCAGGCTTAAAACTGGTAGATAATAGAAACAGGTGTAAAATGTGTGTTCTGTCTGTAAATGATGATAACAGATTGTGGCTCTGTTTCGTTTGACCTCCAGCTGAACTGTGAGAACAGGAAGTTGAAGTATCTGAGTTTGTCATCACGGCCATGTTTGGACGAGCTGCTTCCCAGCATCTCAGACTGCATCCCGCTGGAGGCTGATGGAGATCCTGCAGAGACTGTAGACAACAGCCCTGACACCTTCACACAGTGCCAGCAACAGGTCAAAGGTACAACACTGAGACTGCACAATGTCCAAAATGTTCTCATTATCACAATACTGTATGATGTTATATACACAATATATTCACAATATATTCATGACTTTAATACATACAGTCGTCTTCAAAATTATTACTACCCTCCAGTTAAAGAAAATGCCAAATTTACAACAGTAATTAAAAAAACAAGAAAATAAAAAAATAATAATAAATAAAAAAATTACAAAATTATCATTTAGTGAAATAAAGTACTGCTTTTGAATTGTGGTTGGAAATAATAATAATAATAAAAAAAAACAAATAAACTGTCTGAGACACATTAGAGCACCTTTCCCAAGAACAATGGACCAAAGTACCTGTCAACAGGTGTAGAAGTCTTTTTGAACATTATAGAAAACACCTGATTGTCTCAAAGTGTTGCTCAGCAAAATTTTAGCTTTTGAGCCCCATCATGCTTGTTTACTTGTTTTGTTTTTTGTGTTTGTTTTTTGTTTCTTTTGAACCACAATTCAAAATCAATGTCATGATTTTCTGAAATTTTTAATTATTATTACTTTTGTCAAATTCAACTTATTTCACCGGTAGTTGATTTTTTTTTCTGGCTTTAATCGGAGGGTATGAATAATTTTGGAGATGGAAAGTTGTAAAATGTGCGCAAAATTCTAATTTTATAACGTGCGCCATTCACCCAAACAAGTGTCTTCTGTTAAGCTTTTGGGGTCTCTAGTGGCCGTTATTGTACAGATGTAGACAAGGGCCAGAGACAGAGGGGCGACATGTTGCAAAGGACTGGGATTTGAATGTGGCCAGTTGCTTCGAGGAAATGCAGCCTCTGTCTATGGGGCAGTTGTTCTATCAGGCGAACAAAACACCTCAACAGCTACAAAACCAGTCAATATTTGTCATCTTCTCCTCCAGCCTTTTTGTACCTGAAGGGTAACATTCGGTACACAGTCCAGCAGAAACAGCTGTCAGGACACACAGGGGACACAATTCCTCCTGAGTCGAAGCTCCAGCTAGCTTCGGCTTAGGAGTTAGCTGTTACGGCACGGTCTCATGGGTTCCCTCAAACGAACTCATCTTGAATGATCTGGATTCTCGCAGCAGGGGTCCGACAACTCTGCACGGTCTCATGGTTGTTTTCAGAAACGTTTTGAGCACAAAACCGTTGTCATCACGCCATGACGCAAATAGAAAGCGACAGTAAAACTCCAGTCCAGCTGGTGGCGCTAATGGTCACTACCTACTCATGAGTCTGTCCCTTAAAACCAAAGACAAACAAGCATTTACTGTAGATGCCTGCCGACAGCATGGAGGCTGTACTTTTGGTCAACCTGTTGTTTGTCTGCAACAATTAATTCATCTCCAGTCAACGGAGAGTAGAAGAATACGAGCAAAGGAGAGGAGAATGTGAGCTTATGCCGTTGCGTCACATCAATACGTTACCACCTCTTTTTCCCTCTCTCCCCCCTTGCCCCCCTTGTGTCAAGCATTCCGGAGTTTGGAAGCGTGGAGCCGGCCTTTTCCAACTGTTTTGATGCGGTCGCACGGCACAAAAAATATTAATCCAATTCCTTTTCTGGAATTGAGACGGTTTTAATTGTGACAAAAGTGTCCATGTGACCCCACCCTTAGCTGCAGCTAGCTTAGGCTTTTGATTTTGCACAGCACTGGTAAAGCAGACATGACTCTAACCCCGACTTTACACCTGGTCCGTGAGCGTAGCGCAATGGCTTTGCATCGTTCACTGTGCGCCCGCGAGCGCACCCGGCAGATTCCTGACATCACGAGAGGACTGCTAGATCGCCTGTGATTCTCATCCAAATGGTTAACGTTGTCCACATGTTTGTGCGTCATGGTTTCTTATTTCACTGAAACTTTGTGGACACAGAGATGCTGTCATGTTCAGGTAGTTCAGTTTAAAAGCTGCCCAGTGGCTTTTGTTTGGGAAGTTACCGGATGTTTTACACTGAATCTGTGTCTGATTTCCTGTCTGGTTCAATTTGCACGACTGAAATTGATGCAGTGTCGGTGCGTGCTCCGTCAAAAATAGAGCTGGCGCATATCTGTAGCGCAGCGGTGCAACATGCCGATGGACCGCTCACGCGCCGCGGCGTGCTCGATATAATTCAAACCATTGACAACATTGACAGCGCTCACGGACCAGGTGTAAAGCCAGGGTTAGCTTGGAACCAGAAGGGCAGTGGTATCTACTGTATGGCTGAAGTTTGTAATAAGAACTGGACATTTGTAGCTACATGTGTAGCTTCTCATGGCTAACTTTTCCTGTTCCAATGTCATACTCTGCTTTCACTCAGACATACATGTACATGTACATTACCCACACCATGTGTCTCCCTCTCTATACCTCCACCACCCTGTAAGCACTCACCCATGAAAGGACCACACTCTCATGGATGGGGGGTTTGACAAACAACAGCAACAGGAAAAATTCAGGCACAATGAACAGTAGCAACGGCAGTATGGTTTCGTGTCTCAGATCACTTGTTTTAAAGCACACTGTAACAGACAAAAGCATCAAGAATGAAGAGTCAGAGGATTTTGCTTGAATGGGGTTTGTGCATGACGCGTTCTTTAGAACCTCCGGTTTACAACACGCCAGGAAAGGATTTCCGGTTCAGCCTGTGGGACGGGTTGTGGCAGTAGATTTGAAGACTGAAGTAAACAAATGAATGAGATATTGTTCATAATCCAGACAACAGATTGTATAGTAACCTTTAGTATAGTATATAGTATATACACCGATATAACAGTAGTAGTAGTAGTAGTATGAGATGAAGCCGTTATTCAAGTTTCAGCGACGTGAAGGGACAACAGCTGAACCCTGCGGTGTTCCTTTGTGTGCCGCGTTGGCTAAATATAATTCTGTTATTAGTTTTCACAGTTTCCAGTTCTTTTTCATTGGAACAATTATTCTCTTGGTGAGTGATATTTATTGTTATTACAACACGGTGTCCGAATCAACAACATTTTAAACATATAACTGTCCATAGACAGATCTGTCACTGTCCTCTGACGCTACCTCCGAGCTACCGGTGTTAGCTAAACACTTACCTTCATAATCATGTATGAAGTTGGTTAAGTACAACTTAAAGCCTTTAACCTGCTTGCTTACAGACGTCGCAGTGTGCTTCTGGAAAATCCTGTGGACATCGTCCACGTTGATGCGAGGCAGGTCTTGAAGACAGCGCGTAAAAAATGTCATTTTACCCATTGTTGTGACCACAGAAGTAGTGCTGAACCGGAAGTAGTGGGGCTGACTAGCCGTAAACTGGAAGTGACCGTGCATAAACCCTATTGACTGGAAACTTGCTGTTGACTCTATATAAAGAAAAAAAAACATATTTACACACATATCTATCAATCAATCTATCAATCTATCTATCTATCCATCCATCCATCCATACCTACATACATACATACATACATACATACATACAGATATATATCTATAGATACATATGAAGAAAAATGCAACCCTGGGTTCATTGTGAAAACTTCTCAAGCAAGTCCATCCCAGCGCCAACAAGTTCCATGCAGCTGCCTTTTTGTGTAGCTTCGTCTCTATAATCACTGCGTGAGGTATCATCACGAAGTATGGAAAAGTGAGACACAGCTTAAAAGATCTGTTCCTCCACATCGGAAGATATTTTTTTCCATGGTGAAAGTGGTTGCAGATTGCGGTGTGTACTGTAGCCTGGTCTGAGCCTACTGATCTGTCATTGAAACCATCGCTGGTTGATTGTAGTACCCTGCAACAGCGACAAAATTGAGTATTTTTCAACTTTGTCGTGTGGCGTTGCTAGCCCGTGTGCACATCTAAATGGACGACTTCTAAATTTGACATGCATGAATGTTGCCTGTCACTTGGCTAAAGGGGGGCAAGCAGTTTTTGCTTCATTGCGCAAGTTTTAGAGGAAATTAATGGAGAAGGAACTACATCACCTACCGTTACAATACAGCGTTGTAAATGTTAGATCCATGCCGTTGTTTCTAACAAAAAGAGTCGACTTGGAATTAGTAGCGAACTTGGTGTGCTGCGCCAACTAAACAATTTTGTTGTTTATCTTGAACTGAACAGACCTTCTTTTCAGAATTTGTCCTGAACTGCTCTTATCCTCTGAAGTCATTTCAAACTGAACCTTACCCGAACTCTGCCTGTTATTTTTCCCATTTTTTAAATTCATCCTTGTGCCCAAATTTTTCCTGATTCCACTTTTGAACGTACATTGTTCAACTTGTCCTGAACATGCTCTTTTTGTTAAACTCCTTTCCAAACTTGTCCAGTCTTCTGAATTCTTGCTCTTATATCTTGGTGCTTCCAAAGCTTCACGTGCTGTAGACAACGGCCCTGATGCCTCCACGTTGCCCCAGCAACAGATTAAAGGGGTTGAAGGTACAGAGTTAACTTTTTCAATCTTCTGTGCTTTTTCCATATGTTGATATCTTTTGTTTCCTAAAGTCCCCCTTGTGATCCAAGCACGTCCTGTCCTCTGACCTCTCCTGATGCTACCGACTCTGCCGAAGTCAACCCTGAACATGTTTACCAAACTGTCCCAAACTTGTCACTTGTCCTGTTTTTATCCTGGTTCTTGAACTTGTCAAAAGTCCTCTGACCTCATCCTGCACTCATTAAACTGTCCCGAAATCGTCCTGTTTTCTTGACGTCTTGGACTCGTCCCGTCTTTTTCCCTCCTCATGTCTCCTGAATTCATGCTGTTTGTCTGATCCTGTACTGCAGACTCTGTGGACAACAGCTCCAGCACTTTCACGCTAGACCAACATCAGATGAAAGGTACAATAGATGAGACTGCTTCACTTAGCAACACCAAGATGTGAACTTTGTTCAAGACTGACTTGAACAAAGCAAACGTTATCTCCTTAAACCTTTTCAGTCTATTGAACATTTACCTGGAAGGTTTCTGCTAAACTTGGTCTCATCTCATGCTGAAGCTGCAGACACTGCCCAATACCTTTACACATATTTATCAGCCAGTGTTACGATTGTCTAAATAGTTGTCATCATAGTTTTTGTTACTCTTAAAGGCATTATAGAAGATGTTTCAGCATTTCAGAAAGCAGAGACAGCGAGTTTTTGATTAATGTGCATGCGCAAGACCAACCTTCTAAATTGACCGCTCCCTCCCCCGGCCACAAAATAACTTGCACGAGTCATTCCGGTGTTTATCAGACAGCAGGTACAGATTTTCCCATCATGTCACAAATGCAAGTAAAACAGAATGTCGTTGTCTGAACGTTGTTAACTGCTAGCAGAATGATGTTAGCTACCTGCTGTAAACGTCAGACGAGTGCACGAAGCTTCCGGGTCGCAGTATTACTTTTGCCAATCAATCACTTTCATTGATCAGTCTCGCCTAATACCCGTTTACTACGGTAGTAAAAGTGATTGTCGAGCCAGTAGACAAATGAAAAAGTTAAGGAATGCAGAGATGATTGGCAGATGTTTTTTTTTTTTTTTTAGCCCCATTACTTTCACAGCTGATCTATAGTAATATTTATATATCGAAAACTTTTAACTAATCATAGCGTATGGGGTAGAGAGCCCAATTTTACCGAATATTGCAAAAATCGTTGAAAGAGACATCTTCTATAACGCCTTTAAATTGCATTATGCTAACATTCCGTAACTCTTACATTATTCTTATTCTACATACAGTATTATTTGCATCTAAGGACATGTATCCATTAACATTCCTTTTAATTGTTTGGATGACATTTTGTCTACATGAAGCCAACATTTTGGGAGCCCAGAAACACAAATTTTTCAAGCCAGTTCAAAAAATGAAAAATCTAAAAATTCCACCTTTTTTTTATTTTCATGTTTACAACCGAAAACAAGCATCTTTCCTGAATCGATGACGATATAGCCTCCCCTCTCTCTTAACCCACATGCACCATCCTAGCCAACAACTGCAACAATGGAGGATTACAGTGATGCCTTTGTGAAGCAGAAGCTACAGCATGACAACTTTTGTAGCATGATCTGAATAAAATCCAAAGAAATTTAACTTGAGTTCTTCTACAATCTTCTTTTTCAGGTACATCACTTGACTTAGTGCGCAAAAACTTAATTCCCATCTCTGTGTAGAAGTACTCTAACTCTACTGCAGATTATTTTCATACAGGTGGACTCATTTCAGGAAATGGGTGCATCCACAAAAAAATAAAATAAAATAAAATAAAACCATAAAAATTTTGCAGTATATGCCAGACTAATAAGTGGTGCTGTAACCATACCACAAAAATACAACAAAAACAGAGAGGACATGAAGCATGTGCAGAAACTTGTGTTGGCAGGGTTTACATCTGTGGGTTAATGGAAAGGTGGATCATTGATATCATTGGTTTAGGAAGGAAATGTTTGGATTATAAAGCAGGAAGCAAAACTGGTGTTTTCACATGTATTCTCTTTGGTTTAAAAAAAAACCTGTTTTGGGGCTTCTAAGATTTAGAATTCCATGTCGAAAAAATGACCGATTGATTTAAAAAAAGGAAAAAAAAACTTTTGTGAATATAACTTGTCTCCTTGTCACCATGTACTTTAAATCCTAAAAAAAAATCAAATGAATCAGATTTTGAAATTATGAGTAAAACTAACTGACAATTAAGTGAGAAGACTTTGACTAAAATTGAAGCAAAATTTCAGAATTAAACACTGCTCCCAGCAGCAGATCGAAGCTGTGACATTTACATAAAGGTACAGTGTGTAATTATTACAGACTGAATTACTGACATCTAGTGGTAAAGATGGGTATAGCAATGACTTCATATGTCAAGCACTGCTGATAATGTAAGGTGGCCATCAGTGGCCAAAATTCTCGCAGACATAAAGTTGTTTTCATCTGTGAGTGGATCCAGTGATCTCAGCTGTAGACTGTACGACAGGCAACTACCTTTGATGTCTTTTAATGCATTATGCATGCATAAATCATACTTATCCCAAACAGTGCTCTAACTCCATTTAAACAAAACTGGTAGCAGTTTTATAGTTCAGAGGGTTCTTACTTCACACATTATTTTGTCCATTCAAGGACACTGTAGTAAAAATGGTGATACAAATATGGTGACCTCCATGTATGTGGACCCACAACAAGTAGATATAAATGGCTCATTTTAAGAAAGTAAACATATAACAGCTATTCTTCTGAAGCAATTACACATCAACAGAAACACAATTTTGAATTAAATATTGCATTTTTCTGCCATTGATCTTTGATTTTGTTACACACTGCACCTTTAAAGTCCTTAGGTTTCTAATGCAATTACATTGACTTGAAAACTCATGTTTATTTTTTTTTTACCAACTCTCAACTAATAGTTCAACCTTTTTCTGACTGTCTTTGAACTTGTGTCATGAGTGTGATGATTAATATTAAAGTGTGGAGTTTATTGGCTGCTAAAGTGTATGAAAACTGAATGGCAGTCCAACTTTTCACTTTGTTTCATCAGAGCTGCGGGAGACAGTGAACAGTTTGTTGGAGGAGAAGAAAAATTTTGTCTGTCAGATACACGAACAGCAGCGACGGATAGAAGAGTTGACTACACAGGTGAGCACAGAGCAGCAGAAATGTGGTCATAAGCTGTCACATAACCTCATGTCATGGCTTTGAATCAATTGTCTTTGTTTCTCATACCTGCTCTTAATTTTGTCCCATGTTTCTCCGCCGTCGGCAGTCAGAGAAAGACCAGGTGGAAATGAAGCAACTTCGTGAAACAGTTGAACAGCAAAGTAAAACCATCAAGAGATTTAACAGAGGTGAGTCGAAACACAACAAAGCTATCAGTATTTTTCAATGATAGAAAAATGCCTCTTCTCTGGTGTAGTTCACCATGTGATAGAAACACTACAAAAAGGCAAAAGTACGTGTAATGTGAGATGAAGTGATATAACATTAACCATTTAATGCCTGACCCAAAACATTATGGGCATACAATTTAAAAAAATTTCTAACAAAGTGTAAAAAATAAGTACACAGACAAACTAATTTACATATTTGTACGATACTCTAATACAGTATGTAAAAATTGTAATTCAAAAAGCTTCTTTTTTTTTTTTTAAACAACGTTCAGGTTCAATTTTTTGTCATTACATGTACATGAACAAAATAAGTACTCAGGATCAGCAATTCCTATAAAATAAATTCTTTATTAAAATAATAACAGTGAAACCTAAGAAATGAATAAATAATGCATAAATAGTAAGTAGAGTTCTAAAAAGTTTATACAAATGTTTTTACAAAAGTTTTTACCATATGGTGGTGCAGCAATCTTACAAAGTTGGATTTGTCTTAAAAATATTCTATTTGAGCATTTAACTCTTTTTTTTTTTTTTAAAAAAGAGGGTTATTGAGTACTAGAGGTCTCAAAAGATGTAAATCCTTTTGGAGATGGAGCTGAAGTGGATCAGTATACACCCTTGGGTAAATATGAACAATGGTGAATATTCATGTTTTAGAAAAACTGGTTCTGTTTTGAAGTCTGTCTGTGGTATTTTAACTGAAATTGTTAATTTAGACTGCAGAAAAGTCTGAAAAAAGAATTAAAAGCACTTGAGATGGCTATAACTTTGCTTAAAATTGAAGCAGTTACTTGATTCAAAGTTAAAAGTATCTTGAATTTAAACCCCTCAAAAAGAAAGAAGTCGTCAGGGGATTAGCAGACATTCTATGTTAGCAAACTGTTTAGTGTGTGGCAAGTTCGCATACAATAGGTTTTTTCTAAAATACTAATTTAATAAAAATAAAGGCCTTGAATTTGCTTATCTTGCTAATCTTTGCTGTATATGTTTTTCTTTTTTTTATTGTTCATTTTAACAACACGGTTGCCTCTCTATTTGTATCTGAAACATTATGCTAACACATGAAAGCTAGTTTTAAATGGCATGTCTTTGTTTATAACATCCATTTTTGTTTCATTTAATGTAAAATGACCCCAAAATGCTTGTTTTCATGAGCAAATTATATCCATAGATGCTAGCATTACCAGCGGTGTTGCACTGACATATTGCCTGCATGCAGTGCAGAGGGGACGAACTAGTCACAGGCACCAGAGTGGACACTTCAATTTCTGACAGCCACCTCGTGTAGGAGTGCTTAGTACTCCATTCGGTATCCATGTTGGTTCAAGCCCAGAGACTATAAACCTTTCTGGTTTATGTGGAAAAAAGTGATCAAGTGATCAGACACCCAAACCAGTTCTTTTTAATTCATCCCCCATTAACCCTTGTGGCAACAAGCTGGCTGTCGGACTTGGTGCAATGTCCGGAGGAAAAATGAATGCTTAGTTTTGAACTCACACTCTCTTTTTTTTCCTGCAGTCTCCATGATGGCGGCTCAGGAGTATGATGGGATGAAGGAGCAGCTGGACTTGGAGCAGAACCTCAGAGTCAAAGCTGAGACTTATGCACATGAGGTGGGTCTGTACTTTGGGGCAAAGTTTGTTCTTAACCTGCAAAATCTTTTTCCTTTTTGTAAAGCCAAACACCCTCTCCTTTTGGTTGAAAAGGTGTGATGGCATGGCAGTATAAACTATTTCATGTTGCTGATATTGCTGCATATGTCAAACCTCCAAAGAAAAATAATGTCACTTTTTTCAGAGGGGGTTTGTAGGCTCGCTAGATTTCCTTCCTTAGTAAAAGGATTTGGTGCGGTAATGATATGCTGTTATACCCAGAGACCAAGTTGACTTAATTTTTGATTGGCTACAATCATATTTAGAAAAACTGGGTCAATCTGCTGTTGCTAACAAAGTTTTTTTTTTTTTTTCTGTTAGCATCGTGGGCACTTTAGACAGTGAATGTATGTTTATCAGACAAGACAGCATTTAGATAATAAATACACCTACGGTTAATGACAATGTTGTGGTCGCCCCCTTCAGTGTTGCTACAAAAGTTGTTTTCTTTCTTTCTTTTTTTTAAAAAATCCACTTGTTAAAAAATCCTCACTTGAATTTACCCATGTTCAGGAATGCAGACTAGCCGGCATATCACCTGGGGGGAAGGAGGAGGGAGGCTGTTCGCTTGATGGTGTGCTCTAATTGGAGAATATGAATTACGTAGAAAGCTAACCTATAGAATGATAAGTTGCTTTCTGATTTGACCGTTTATGAACAAAGATACAAAGCTGACCGTCCATGAACAGAGACTCACTCTTGATGTTCACATGACCTCATCAGTGCACAACAGATCATATAAATATGATATTATATTATATTGTTAGTTGGATCCTATGTAGAGAAATTTTTGCATTTGTTGCTTTTGTCAGCAAGGCCTGGGACAGACGACAGAGAGTGTTGTATCCTACTTGAGCTTTGTACATTTCAAGAAGTATATAACCTGTTGACATCTTGTTTGTTTATTGAGTGTCTTATAAGCCCATGTGGGCTGGGCAGTAGTTGGTGCATGACACTTAAGTAAAAAAGTATCTATCTATCTATACCGCCAAAACCACAGAAAAGTGAAAATTGTTGTCATAACCCCTTTAAAAGAACATTTTAGTGTATTCCTAATTTATGGTGAAATTAAATGGAATTGCGAGTTTTTACGCTAGCAAACACCCCATATCTGGCTTATCTTTCACATGATTTATACCTAAAAATTCCTCATTATATTTCTGTAGTTAAAAATAATCTTCACATTTTAATAACCTGGATGCTGAATTTCTTTGACTTCACTGCATCTCTGTCTGATGATATCACTAATTTCTTCCCATAAACTGATAGCTGTGGAGAGATGGTGCTGTGACCTGCCTTGGCGTGTTTATAATTAGTGTGGGTTAATAACCTGATTAGTAAAATCTCCTGAATCTGCTGTTTACTGACCTGAAAAGTGAAAAGCCTTCAGGATTCAACAGACTTTACATGTAACAGGCTAACCAGGATGGCTTGTTATAAAAAAAAAATAAATGCAGGCCTACTTCTTTTCTATAATTTGTTTTTCACTCTTCTTTCCTCTTCCTCCTCCTTCATCAGATGCTGGTTAAGCAGAAGGAGGCCAACAGACAGAGCATGCTGCTGCTGCAGAGTGCCGAGCCCACCGTTCAGCTGCTCAAAGCTCTCGAGGATGTTGCTGCCATCACAAAAACCCTGGAGGAGGAGCGTCTGCAGCATCAGCAGAAGGTAGAACACCAAAACTCTGAGGAGGGTGGTATTTCTGGTCGACTTTATGGTTGGGATTTCCACCCACTTTGACAACATATTTAAATCCCAGTGGAAGATTCAGATGCAATAGAGCTCGACTTGTTGTCCTTCAAGCGGCGGCTTTAAGGATTTTAGCTTGTTGAAACCTCTTTCGTTCCTCTCCAGCAGTCAGTGTGGCTGCCAGAATAATATTCGGGGAAATGTAGAGGTAGCACTGCCAGTACAAAAAACTGAAATGATTTGCTTCATTCATCACCTGCTGAACAGGACAGGAAGTTTTCACTGACACCCACCTTAATTAACACTCATTTGATCAGTGTTGCCCACTTGGCAACTTTGTCGCTTTATTTAGTGAGTTTTCAGACACTTATAGAGACTTTTTTGGGGGGGCGGGGAGTGATGAACAACAACTCTCATGACTTTTTCTGGTGGTATTGGAGACTTATGGAGACTGACGTGAAAGCAGATGTTTACACTTCCTTAACAGCGGTAATAGTAATCCCTATTAATGAAGAGTGTGGACAATAAATAAATAAATGAATACATAAATAAAAGGGCTGTAGCAAGTTTTAGACTGTTAATTGAAACCAAAACTGGACTAATTACCAATCAAGCCCAAAGAAAGCATTGACAGTTTTTTTTTTTTTTTTACTGTTGTTATAAACATGCAGTACTTAGGGTGTCTATTTTTCACCGTTTTTGCCTTGCACAACATTATTCCACACTGCTAGTGTCCATTGTAATTATATGTGCCAGATTGGTAATGCAAATTAGGTGATGCGAAAAAAAAAAGTTGCGACACGTCATCTCACGACTTTTAGGACAGCCAATAGCTACTTTTCTTTCTGAGAAGTTGGCAACACTGCATTTGATGGGTGTCAACTTAAAGTCCCGGACTTGATATCAAGGAAAGACAGTAGATAAAAAATGAAATAATGACAAAATATGTTTAGAAATAATGTAAATAAAATGGGGTTTTGGCCGCATACATGTAAAGAAATATTTCAATTGATAACGCTAACAAAATTTAAAGTACTACAAAGAGCTGGTGTATAAATGGCTCCTGGTCATTTTATCTATAATCTGAACTTAATGAAACATCTTCAACTGGATTTCTTGCAGCTTTAAAGCTTCAAACATCTTCAATCAAACTGTTGGATTTGGTCACATTCTTTATACAATTACTCTTTAATCAATCAATCAATCAAACTTTATTTATATAGCACTTTTCATACAAAGAAAATGCAACTCAAAGTGCTTAACAAAAACAAAGACAATAAAAAACATGAAACCCCGGTCCCTCCCACCCCCACAAAAAGACCCACATACATATACATAAGCACACATGCATGCACACACCCATGCATGCACAGACACACAGTGCACCCAGCACGGTGTGTTCAGACCAAACGCGATTTGGGCGTTTAAATTGCGCCTGACGCCCAAAGTTGGACGCTTGGTCACTAAAAAGTCAGATGCTTGATTTCCAGCATCTTGACGCCCTGACGCGCGGCGAGAGATGCCCAGCCAAGCCACGCTCGCCGCGCCGTGGGAGGAGCCTTTCCTTTTTCTTTTTCCTTCCACTGGTCTGCACCATGGCAGATGCAAGAGAGAGAGCAGCTCGGCTTTATGTGATAAATAAAGCAGGGAACGTCGTCGTCGGACATCTCTGCTCTGTGTCCGGTTCACCAGATGATTCCAGGTGCTCTGACTGTGATGAGTTTCATCATTTACTCCAGGAGCTGCTGGCGAGCGGCACTATCAGCCGTCTGATCCGGCCCAGTTTAACAACCCGCTGTCCCGATGCGGGGCAGCATTATCAGCCCAGTAAATCCCATCAGGACAGCAGGTCATCAAACCACCGTTCAGAAACCGGGACCGGACACAGATCACAGTTTATCCTCCTCTGTCTTCAGAGAGAGAGGAGGTTCCCCTGGTTTTTCTGGGTGTTTCCTCTCATGTCAGAAAAAGTGTGTCTGTGTCATGACTCGCTCTGATTGGTCGACGCCCCGCTTCAAGACGCCAAAGTTCAGATTTCCAACTCCGGCGTCTAACGCCCCTAAACGCTCAAAATCTCAAAACTCAACGCGCCCGACGCGCGAAACGCACCGCAGGATTTTCAACGCTACCCCGACGCGCGTCAGCCATTGACTTTGCATGTAAACCTGACGCCCTTGATGCCCAAATCGCGTTTGGTGTGTACACAGCCTAACAGGTATGGTAACATGTCAAAGCACTGAGGATCCAGATGAGGAAAAACCACCTATAGGGGGCCATCCACGCTGAGAGGCGCCACAGTCCGAAGCCACAGGGAGCGCTGCCAGAGAGACCCCCCTGGACCAAGGGCAAACACCACACATAGTGTGGAGTCCCCCAGGCCCAGGGGATCCCCAAGACAGCAACCCCGCAGGCAGACCGGACACAACTCCCAACGTGGAGGGCCCCCATGACGAAACACTGGAGCTACAGTAAAAGCTAAAGGATTAAAAGATAGTTGTAAATAACTAAAAAAAAAACATATATAAAAACGTGGTATTTAACAGTAAGACACAAGAATTAAATAGTAAAAAATGTACAAAGACATAGTAATCAATAAAATGATGTACTTTAAAGTAGAATAAATAATAATTCATAAAAGCAATAGAGAATAGAAAATACTGAAACAATAGGAATAAAAGAGTAAATGAAATCAGATAAAGGCTAAATTAAAAATGTGAGTCTTGAGTCTCTTTTTAAAAATATCAGCAGTCTCTGCGGCCCTGATGTCCTCCGGTAGGATGTTCCACAACCGGGGTCCATAATGGCTGAATGCAGCCTCCCCGTGGGTTTCGGATCTCACTCTTGGAATGACTATCAGGCCGCTGCCAGAGGACCTCAGGGTCCGCGAGGGTTGATATGATAAAAGCAGATCAGATAGATAAGATGGTCCAAGACATTTAAACACTAATAAAATAATCTTAAAATCGATCCTGAAGCACATGGGGAGCCAATGGTGTAAAACTGGTGTAATGTGTTCCCGTCCTCTGGTCCGCCTCAGAACTCGTGCCGCCAAGTTCTGGAGTAATTGTAAACTGGAAATAGACTTTTTGGGGAGACCAGAGAGCAGGGCATTACAGTAGTCCAGACGACAGGAGATAACAGGAGAAGCATGCATCAGCACCTCCGTGTTGGCCCGAGAGAGGAACGGGTGGACTCTGGCGATGTTCTTAAGATGATAAAAACCTGTTCTTGTAACACTTTTTATGTGTGGAATAAAAGTAAGCTCAGAATCTAAAATGACGCCCAGGTTCTTAACAGTCTGTGATGGTTTAAAATTTTGTAATCTTGGTAAAAGTTTCTCTCTCTTGCCCTCAGGACCGATAACTAAGATCTCTGTTTTGTCCTGGTTGAGCTGTAGGAAATTCTCTGCCATCCATGACTTAATATCTAAAATACAGTTTAAAAGGGCATCAACTGGCCTTGTGTCATCAGGAGACACAGCAATGTACAGCTGCGTATCATCCGCATAGCTGTGGAAGCTAATGCCGTGTCTCCTGATGACGTCCCCAAGTGGAATCATGTATAAATGAAAAAGAACTGGACCTAAAATTGACCCTTGTGGAACCCCACACTTAATTTCATGCTTTCTAGAGGAACATGTATCCATATTTACAAAGAAATGCCGATCTGTGAGATAAAAACTGAACCATTTAAAAACAGTACCAGACAGGCCGACCAGGTTTCTAAGTCTGTTTTGTAAGATGTGATGGTCTACTGTATCGAAGGCGGCACTAAGATCCAGTACTGATCGGCGACTGAACTGACGACTGTAAGTTGACGCATATCTGTGTTGTACCTGATGTCATTTAAAATCTTTAAAAGGGCTGTCTCAGTACTGTGGTTCGTCCTAAAACCTAATTGAAATTTCTCTAAAATATTTTTTCTATTTAAAAAATGTTAATTTGGTTAAAAACTATTTTTTTAAAACATTACTTAAGAATGGTAAGTTGGATACTGGTCGGTAATTACAAAGAACATTAGGGTCTAAATGACTCTTCTTCAGAAGGGGCTTCACCACCGCCGTTTTAAAGGCAGTGGGGAAGACACCCGTCTGGAGAGAGCTGTTTATAATATTTATAATCTGTTCCTCAAAGAAATCATTAAATGTTTTTAAAAGTGATGTGGGAATTGGATCTAAAAGGCAGGTTGTTGGGTTTACTTGGGAGAAAACATGACCAAGTGTCCTCACATCAACCAAGGCAAAACTCTCCAGTGTTTCCTCGGGTAAAAACAGTACCTCAGGTGTGCAGGTCTGGTGTGGTAAAAGACTGGATCTGATAGTATCAATTTTATCCCTGAAGTGGTCTGCAAAATCCTCACAGAGGTTGTCTGTCGGTGTCATAGAGGAATTATTAAAAACAGCGTTTGTTAAAAGGTTGACGGTGGAGAAAAGGAATCTGGGGTTATTTTTATTGATTGCGATGAGTTTTGAAAAGTGTGAAATCCTTGCCTGTTTTACAGCATTATTATAGATTCTGAGGTGGTCGCGTAAAATGTCATAGTGGACCGTCAGCTTGGTTTTCCTCCACCGTCTCTCAGCACTCCTGCAGCGTTTTTTCAGTTTTCTGATATTCTCATTTCTCCATGGGGGTATACGTTTTATTTGAACTGATTTAGTTAAAAGTGGAGCCACAGAGTCCAGCGTTATTTTTAGTTTTCTATTAAAGTTATTAACAATGACACCGCAGGGTGCTGGTAAAATGTCTGCAGGAGTGGTCTTTAAGATCTCAATAAAATCTGCAGCCACTTTAGGAGTTAGGTAGCGTTTCCTCACTGTTCTCACCAGGGCCTCCTGATGGCTAAAACTCTCTTACCTGTCACTAACATGTTTTTTTTTAATTCTTTAAGGTTGAATATGGAATTTTTTTATTAAAAGCTATATTTTTAAAAAATAATACCTCCACAAGCTTTTGGGGGGGTTACGTTATGAAAGTGCAACATTTCCTTAAAAAGTTCCTTAAAAGTATTTGGCCTGAAAATAAATATAAAAGAAATTTTAACAGTTTTGACAACGGCATTATGTTTACATCTACAAGCCAATACAGGCCACCATTGCAGGGTGCCAAATATGATCTCTGTGTGGCAACAGTATGTTGGGCACAGTTAGGCTGGTACAGGGGGAAACAGTGGAGTCGGCAAGTCAATTCAACCTTTAAATTTGCACGAAGAGCTTCAGAAACAAGAAGAAAACCAAAGCTAAGGCTGGAATCTCAGCTCCTACACTAAAGAGATCTCACATCAAATGAAACAAGCAAACAGTCGTTTGTTCTAAAAATGGATTTTCATAAACTCTCAGCTTGTGAAAATGAGTTACATATTTGAATGTTTTTCTATTTTTCTCTGAAAGGAAAACATCTTCAACAACAAAGACAATGAGATTTCACTCTTAATGTCTTCTGGATGATTTTGAATATTTTTGAGCAGCTGAAGAAAACTTGGGAGATTGATCAAACTGTGGTTTGAATCCATCGTGAAGTCAGACTGAAACCTTTATGACCATGACTGAATACTAACCCATAATAAAATATAATATCAGGAGATTCACAGAGTTTTATATACAGCTGTCACCACTACCGGAATATTTTTCTTTGCTGGCAGTGTGTGCTCTGAGAGGTGTATGGTGCTGTCTCTAGTGACAGAAATGAATCCAAGTGTTTTCAAATGTTGTGGAGTCTACTTTTGCTTGTTTCCTCTAAGAATGAAAAGAATGCATGTTATTTGTTTGACCTTTTTGTTTAGAAATCCTGCAAACACAAACATGCATATGTCTTATTCAGATGTTGCCTCTGACACCCACAGGCAGTTATAGGTATGCAAGGATGCATTTCCTCATATTACAATGGTGTACATGTATCACAGTTGCTTTCAGACTCTGAGAGTTAACAGTCAGATAAAACTTTCATTGTGATGAACAGAACGCCTTTAACTGTGCAGTAACATTATGACTCAAACACTACATCTGTGTGTGTGTTTAGGTGCAGAGCCTGGAGGCCCAGCTGGAGCAGAGTTGTGTGAAGAAACAGCTGGAGGATCTTCAGAGGCAGCTGGAGCTGCTGGAGGTGGAAAAGAAGGAGGTGGAGGGACGACTGGAGCAGGCAGAGAAGAAGAATGAGGAGCTGGAGAGCAAAGGTGGGGGGTGGTGACACACACACACACACACATAAAGAGCAAACATAGCAGGTGGATGTAAAGATATATCACACAGCAACAGGAGATGCTTCTTTAGAAGGCAGATGAGGGCTGACATCATTTCTTTTCTGTGGTAGAAAGTTTGTTGATGATAAACTATCAGATTTTTTACTGGAAATATCAATACAGGCTAAAAAAAAACAACCCAGTCATCATGTCAACAGTAAGAGTGATTGTACCGGTCATTTTGGGGGGACTTTGAACCGTATCAGCTGATGCATGCAAAGATGCATGTTTGCAATGATATGCATACACATATACCTTCAGGCATATGTGGGCAGAAATGCACAATAAAGGCATGCATCGATAGTTTAACGATGCTGTGTTGCACATGCTGACTGATCCAGTTTGAGTAATGTTACAGTGATTTTCTGAAGTGAGTCTGAATTAAATAAAGGACTGAATTTATGTTTTTATTACTTCCAAAAAACATCCAGGAATTGTGCAAAGAGAAAAGCAGGGCTAAAGAGCTGTGTATTATACACAAGATAACTAAAAGATGGATGCGTAGGAGGAGAATATGGTACACTCAGAGCAGCTGCAGATAGTAACTGAAGGTCAGGAATAAAAAACAGCATGAATGGGACACATGAAAGAATTTTCCATCACTGCCCTTTAGATTGACTGCAGAAGATGCAAAATTACAATTTACAGATGCACATTGTGCAAACACGTGCATTGCTGCAGAAGTTGTGGCCAATTTCAGTATCTAAACTTACCCCTAATGTGGTGTTCCCACATGGTACATCCAAGCGTCTTTGTGAAAAATTATTTCAAAGGAAATGGAAACACAGGAAGCTTTTCAAGTCCTGCATCAACTGAACCCTGACTTATAAGCAGAAACTTAAGCATTTACACTCATTGAAAAATCTGCTTCCCCTTTGCAACACTAGAGTCTCTACACTGTCTTTATTATTGCTGTAGTAACACAACATATCCTTAAAACCTTAGTTTTGAGCTCCCTCTGTGCACTGCAAAAATGCCCTAACTAGAAAGACGCAAAGTATTCCTTGAATTTGATCAAATCATGATGTATAAGGCAAAAAAAGAATAAATAAATGAAAAAAAAAAACATCAACCAATTGTTAAGAATTTTTTTCTTATAAGATTGTTTGTTGTGTTAATTTCACTGACATAAATCACTGACCCATGTACTACAGAAGAAACAAATCTTTATGTTTCAACATGGCATCTGTTGAGGCTCATTTAATTGGGTCACATGGTTTTAGGGTCAAAGCAACATCTCATTGCAGGGAAAACAGTGATGTGTTGCATTCTCTCCAAGCTTTATATATATATATATATATATATATATATATATATATACACATTTATGATGGATCCACTGTAAAATTTCGCTCTTAACCTTCAAGACCCTCCATAATCTTGCTTCTCAATACATCACCAAATTAATGGACTTTTACACACACCAACCAGAACACTCAATACTTCCTCTGCTTTCCTCCTATCTTCAAGACAACCAGTTAAAGCAACCTTTACCGATCTTGCATTTCAGAAAGCACAGCAAGATTATTTGAATATAAACAGTCCCGCCTCACTCCTAAGACACACCCCTTCATTCCCTCCACCTCCCAATGCAGAATCAAAGGTCTGACAGGCAGGTCCGTTGACCAATCCTAGAGGTGCACCCCACTTCAAGGATTGGTTGGAGTTTTCATTGAATATTTAGAGATTGGAATAATATTTTATTTTGATTAATGGTGGGTCTGTCTTGTATTTCAGAGTTCCATTACCTCATTCATAGCATTTTACCCTGTTAGAAAAATAGTGTAAGAATGCAACATCGGTAAGGGTTGCTTTAAGGGTCTAACTGAGTAGGTATCCTTATGCTTTAGGGCACATAAATTTCCATATTATCCATATGACAATGAAAAGCAATTTTATATTTTCTAAAAAATTAAACCAAGGGGCACCACATACAGAAAAAATGCAGAGTATCAAGTATCGACCCCTGCGGGACCCCACATCATAATGAAGCAGATGAGGATGCAAAACTGTTGAACTTTACACTAAAGGTTCTCTAAAGCCAAGCATAATTAAGAGGTTGAAAATGGAATACGGACAGAGCAGCGACATCACGTGTATTTAGGTTGTAGTTGCAACGGCAGAAAAACAACTCCAGCCGCTGGGATGCCAGGCTCACTGCCGATACGCAAGTGACTAACAGTGTGCAGCATGTCCAACAAGTAACACAGAGGAGTTTATAACTGACAGCTAACGTTAGCCACATTAGCAAACAAGTTAGCTTACCGATCCAGGAGGACAGTTGCCATTTCTGTGTTTTGACACCGTGGAAAATGTTTATGTGGGTCCATTTAGTGTAGTCTTCACCTAAATTTACTCCAGGTTTTGCTCTTCTCAGGTCACTCCTCCTCAGAAACAGATAACAATATCTCCAGGGCTCTGACGCAGCTGCTTTACTCGTCGTCTCCACTGTTTTCCCCTGTACCAACCTGACTGTGCCCAACATATTGTTGCCACACAGAGATCGTATTTGGCAACCCTCAATGGCGGCGTGTATTGGCTTATAGACGTAAATAAAATGCCATTATCGAACCCGTGAAAATTTATCTTATAATTATTTTTAGGCTAAATACAATTTTTCTAGGAAATGTTGTACTTTCATTCTGTACCCTCCCCCAAACTTCTTATACGTTATATACATCTAAAACAGCTTTCCAGAGATATTGTGATGGAGAAAACCTCTGAACTCTGAAGGATAATTTCAGAAAGCACTATTCGAAGTGTAATGATTGAATCTGATGTCTGTCTGGAGCAGGTGTTTTTGTTTTAAAACATTAACTCTTTGTATTTGCTCCCCACAGTCCATGAGCTCCAGGAAACCCAGGAAAAGATCACCATGACGACCAGTGAATGCCCCCCAGCACCTGGGGTCGCCCCGCCTCCTGCTCCTATCCCACACCCACCTCCCCCGCCTCCCTCCTCCCCCTCCCCCTCCTCCTCCACCTCCCCCTCCAGATGCAACCCTCTCAGGTGAGGAAGACAAAACAGAAAAGCTCAATGATGAAGCATTTCTACAGACGGTATCTGATCCAGGTGTTCTGTGGTGCAGCTCTCTGATAGCCATCATGAGGAAGTCCTCCAAAGGCTCCAAAGCTGCAGTGAAGGTCGAGCAGCCTCCAGGTGGGTGTCAGATGCTGTCGAGAGAAATGGTCGACACATGGAAGCATTTAGATGTCGAAGCTACATTACAGTTGTGTTCTTGTTTGTTTCACTTTGCAGCTGCGGAGGGTGTGGACGACGTGAAGGTGAAGGCTGTGAACGAGATGATGGAGCGGATCAAACATGGCGTCGTCCTGCGACCAGTCAAGAATCAGGACAGCAAGGTGAGGATGAGCTGTTTTTTCTTCTCAGTCATAAAATCTATTTACTCACCTTTTTGTAAAGAATTCAAAAGTCTGAAACCAGGAATTGTCAGATGTGTATTTGAATTAATATGGTTCATTGTCAAAAAGCTGGAGTTTATTTTTAAAAAGGAAAAAACCTAAATATTGCTTTATTGTACTTAACAAATGTAATCAAATCTACTATTTGATTCAAACACGTTTAAAATGGTTTGAAATCAATTATGTTTCCACTGTATTTTATCTGCTTCCTTTAACTGAGACTTTTTAATGGTCTGGGAATTGCTAATGAACAGCGTGGACAATCTTTTGTCAACACTGACTCGTAGAAGCAGAAATTTCTTCTTGTGTTCACTTTGTATTTCTTTCTTGCCATACTTTAGCAGTTTGTGGTTGTTTTATGTTTGTCTTGCATCTCTTTGTGTCTGTCAGATGTTTGTTAGCAGTGTAAATTTAATTTATACAGGTACTACCCAAAAAATTAGAATATTGTGAAAAGCTCCAGTATTGTAGGCTCACAGTGTCACATTCTAAACAGGTAAGTAATCCAAAACACCTCCATATGTGCCCTGAGCCTTTAAAAAAGTCCCTGACTCGGTTAAGAAGAATTCACAAGCATGGGGAAGACTGCTGATCTTACAGTTGTCCAGAAAACCATTATCAACACCCTACACAAGGTGGGAAAGACACAAAAAGTGATAGCAAAAGAAATTGGTTGTTCTCAGAGTGCTGTCTCACAGCACATTAATGGACAGTTAAGTGGAAGGAAGAAGTGTGGAAGAAAACAGTGTACAAGCCGGAGGGCTGACCGCAGCCTGGAGAAGATGGTCAGTGTTAAGTTTCCCAGTCTGTGATGACCTGGGGTCCTTGTCAGCTGCCGATGTTGGTCCTCTGTGCTTCATTAAGTCCAGCATAAATGCAGCCGTCTACCAGGACATTTTGGAGCACTTCATGCTTGCTTCAGTGGACCAGCTGCACTTAAAAAAGAACCTGTTGGATTTACTTAATTCAATAGTGGACAGGGATTCCACACAAATGATTTGCTTTGGCAGCAACCCTAAAAATTAGTTAAATTCACTCATATAAACTAATCATATTTGATAAACCTGAATATTTCATGTTGATACAGAGTGATTGAAATAAATTTTGATGAAGTCATTTGAGTTCTTGGAACATTTTAAACCTTTACAATTTCATCACTTTATCCCAGATTATCCAATAACTTTTACTCCAACACCATTTGGTCATTTACACTCTACACATTATTTTCACATTACATCAAGGGTATCCAGTCCTCAAGGACACAATCCTGCAGGCTTTTTAGGCCTCCTTGCTTCAACACACCTGACTCAAATTAGTGAGTCACAGTTCAGAACTTGTTAGGCTGATTGATACATTAATTGGAATCAGATGTGCTGAAGCAAGGGCGCATTAAATGCCTGCAGGACAGTGGCACCTGAGGACCAAATCCCCCCAATATTTCACTTTTAGCCCAAATTGATACACCATTGATTAATGTGTGACACTACTAATAGATACTTTTTACCATTCCAATAATTAATATGAAACTGGTGTGCACCCATGTGGGTATCAGTGAATGTCTTGAATAAGTCCAGATAGGGATGCAGTCATGGGACTACATTGACTTAAGTCATGGTGAAGAAAAGAACAGAATGTGGCATGATGGGAATTATGCAAACAAGCCCATCTACCAGGAACCAACCACAGCAACTGCTACAATTTCAACTTGAAAAATCATATTTGGTTGCAGTTTGTTTGTTTGTTGTCTTCCTTACTATGGCTTTATGTTATTTTGCCACAACAGTGTTTATATGCACTGTGTTATTTACTCTGATGGAAAAGATAAATATTGAAGAATAAAGATTACTATGCTTTACATTTATATGAGTTTCACCTTTAAAATCTCTGATTTGCCCAAGGGTCAGTGATATATTTTCACTTTGACCCTTGAAGGGAGAAGTTAAGGAACCCCTGCCATAGAAAATATGTTGAGAAACTTCAACAAACAGTTTCACTTGAGCATAATCACCACTTATCTTGACCAATAACAGCAGAATCAGGCTGAATGTGCTTTACCACAGAGAGGATGAGATACAAGGAGAGCTTGGACAGGGTTTGAACCCCAACCTCCCACATGAGCATCAAGCACACTAACCAGTCAGCCAAGTGAAATCTTGGTAGCCAGCCACCCTGGGGTAACATTATAGCTTGGAGGTGTTGGTGGTGAACAAACAGAATTGTGTTCAGTTATTCTATTGAAACCTTTTCAGTAAACATGATTATATCTAGTAAATGCACTATTTTTTCCAAACATGTAAAATAAACATGATGAATTCATGTTTACAGAGGGAACATGGAGTAATTGTGTAAAATGGACTGAATTTATTAGAGTAAATCCAACGACCTGTAATTCCCCTTTTTTCAGTGTGTATGGAGATGCAGACTTCATCTTCCAGCAGGACTTGGCACCTGCCCACACTGCCAAAAGAACAAAATCTTGGTTCAACAACCATGGGATTACCATGCTTGATTGTCCCGCAAACTCACCTGACCTGAACCCCTTAAAAAATCTGTGGGACATTGTCAAGAGAAAGCTGAACAGGAAGAGACCAAACAATAAAGAAGAGCTCAAGGCTGTGATTGAAGCATGTTCGTCTTCCATAACAGCTGAGATATGCCACAAGCTGGAAGCATCCATGCCACGCCAGGTTAAGGCAGTCATTCAAGCAAAAGGGCCCAAACCAAGTATTAAAGGGGAAACTCAGTAACTTTTTTACCTCAATAAATGCTTTTCGGAATCCCCGTGGGGCTAAACAAAGTGTTTACGGAGCGATTCAATGTCCCCCCCCCTCCCGCCGGCAAGTACCCCCGCCTGCGGCTTGCAGGAGATGGATATTAGGCGGCGCTGGACATCCGATGCGCGTGATCAGTTTCTAAGGTTAGGGTTAGGGCTTAGGGATAGGGGGAAGGGTTATAATAGACGGCTTAAAACAGTAATGTGGGTGGAGTCGGACGTCCGACACCGCCTAATGTCCGACTCCGCCTTGTCCTCCAAGCCGCAGGCGGGACCTTCTCCCAGCCGGGGCCTCTGGCCTGCGAGCAGCTCTAGGCAACTTTGCCTGCGCCGACCCGAGCAGAACTTGCGACAACAGAAACAGCTGTACGGTACTCAGGTCCCCTATCTACCGAGCTGCTTCCAGCTCTGATTTGAACCAGACTACCAGCGCTAATTCGAAGAAAACATTTCTTTAGCTTCCCACCACCACACCGGCTCCTGGCTCTCATAACCAACTCTTTGCTGGACCAGAGTGATTCACGTAGCTTGCGCTGCCTGGGCACCGGGTGAAGCATCACTCCTTCAGGCTCAATAATCACTTGTCACGTCCGCAAAAAGTAAATAAAAGTTCGTATTCTTACCTGCTACTCGCCAACACCAGAGAAAAATATAATCCACGGCATATTTACCCGCAAATCGCGGGTAAAATGTCCCGTTTCAGAAGAGACAGGTCTTTGTTTTGAGCAGAGGGAGACGTGGTGCTGCTACCAACGTAGCAACGTAGCATCAACAAGCTAGTAAAAGCTTAGAGAGATAAACAGGGATCAGAAATGAGGAAAGACAGGTAGAGAAGCCGTCTGTGTGCTGTGGGGGTGCAGGGGGGTTGAACTTTACGACAGTGAAAGGACGCCACTAGGGGGAGCCCCGAGCTGAAGTTACTGAGTTCTGCTTTAAAGGCCTCCTTCCACTGAAAACCCGTTTAACTTGCTCCTTCTGAAATACGGAGGGTTTCCCCTTGTTTACTTACACATGCTGACTTGCTAGCGTTGCGTTCCCCCCAGTCGGCTGTGCTTTCTCATCAGAGAAACATTACGAAGAAAAGAGCGAATCGGGAACAGCCTTGCACTTCTACGTCACATTGCAAAAAAAGCGTATCCCACGTGGGGTTTCTATCTGTCCATTGGAAGGCAGGTAACCCTCCACTACACACTAGAAGTAAAGACGGCACAACTGTAGTTTCGGAGTTGAGAAGCTAATTAGCTAACTGTTTGTTAGCATGGCGGAACAAACTTGTTTGTCGGCTCTATTTCCTGTCTGTAACAAAATAAGAGCGGAGGGCGGAGCTTCCTTCATACACTGATGGGAGGCAGCCAATCAGATAGAAATTCATGAGAAGGACCTGGAAAAGCCTGCCGTTGGACCACAAGCCTCTCCTCTAGTATATAAATACAGCTGAATACAAAGATACCAGAAGGTTTTTTTAAACAGAAACGATGCAGAATGCATTCAATAATAATGGAGAACACAGAAATATTAATGAAATGACCATGGAAGTACAACTTTAACACAAGATTTTATTTTAGGAGGCCTGACTTTTTTGCTTTTGAAATCAATGCAATATTCAAATTTTTGGAGTTTTTGAATTTGAGGTTTTCTTAAGCCGCAAGTCCTTATCAAAAACATCCAAACAAAAAAAAGGCTTGAAATATATTGATTTGCATATTATTTATCTATACAATATGTAAATTGCACCTTTTAAGATAAATTACAGAAATAGATGAACTTTTTTTCAGGATATTCTAATTTTTTGGGTAGTACCTGTATGCTGATGACACTGTGATGTACTGTACAGCCCCCACTCCAAATCAGGCACTTAGTTACAACTGGCTTTCAAGGTAGTTCAGAAAATCTTTTATGGTTTAAAGCTTCTGCTGAATGCAGATAACACTAAGATCATGCTTCTGGCAACCACCAAGACAAAATCACAGAACCTACCCCAATCGTCACTTTGCAGGGTTCTCACATATTGATGCAGAACCTTCAGAAATGAGAAAGTCTTAGCTAAGATTATTTCATTAGAACCAAGTTAATAAAAATAAATAGTTTTTGAACAACTTAACTGACTTGAAAGTGAACTTCTTTTCTTTTTGTAAAAAGCATACTTAACTTACTCAAGTACATTTAAAATGGGTTTCATTGGATTTACCAAGGAAATTTGAGGGAAATTTAAAATCTACTCAAAATAGTTAAGGAACTACATAACGTTGTTCCTTTTAATTTATTTAAAAAATAATGAATTCAGTTAACATAATAAAAATCTCTAGCTTCAGATAAAGTTATGTTATGCAACCACACGACATAACAAAACAATGTTCATTCAACAAAACATTTTTCATCGTGTGATCTTGAAACAGTATTTGTGTTCTGGTGATTAGTAATTTCTTTTCCCTCCCGACTCCTCTCCTCCAGTAAAGACCAGGATGTCTGCTGATTCTTTCAGGCTTCTGTATGTCTCACAGTCTGATTGCTTTTCTTCTCTTTCCTCTTCACGCCTCTCTTTCGTGCTGCCACAGAGAATAGCAGTAAAAGTGAGTATACTGGCATCTGCATCCATCTTGTGACGCGAAGTTGTCCGTCCCTGGAAAGACAGACCTTTCCTTTTCCTCCCTCTGACCTCACTAAACCAACACAGTGACACATGCTGTAGACAAATCACACCTCACCCAAACATCAGTTTCAGTTAGCATCATTAGCTGTATGCATGCAGCGCCAGAGTTATTGTTCTTCTAACAAAATCTGAGGCTGGGAGGTTACATTGCAATAAGATTTAAATGATCCTCTGTTCTGTCAAAGCTGTACATTAGGAATATCTATGCAATAATTAAGTCTTCTCATTATGTATATATATATTCTATTATTCCAGCAGCCTTCACCATGTGAGGAGAAACAGCAGGAGAGCGCCATGGATGAGCTGAAAGGAATCCTGGTAAAATCATGTTATTGTTATTATAATGAATTCTGCTGTGCTTTTATGATCAAACTGCTCTATAAAAAGGAAATACTACGCATATATATCATTCACAAGTTCCATGATGTAAATGCTGATTAAGCTTCAGTTAAAGTTGCTAGTTAAAACTGAAACTTTAAATCAGGTCTGAAGACAGTGAACTGTTAAACATGCAGATTTTATTATATCAGAAGGCTTTTCGCCTTTCCGTCATGTTTTAAGCTTGGCAGTCACATTTGCAATATTTTCAAAATCTTGCGTTAACAGTTATGTTAAACATTAAAAAGCCAAGCAAAACTATCTGTGCTGCACATTTCATACTTAAGGTTCACCAATGTGTCGTGCATGACTTAAGGAAAAAGACAAGAGGATACATAAAGTGAGAAATATGTATACTGTATAAATGGACATCGTCAACAGGAAATACATCATCATCATCACTGTCAATGTACTGTGCATATGCAAGAAAATACATTTAAAAAGAAAAACTGTCTTAATTAAATAAGTTTAGGCAAATAAAGTAGTTTTAAGACCTCACTGAACAGTGCCTTTTGCATCAGCAGCAACATTCTAAAATCAGCTCTTTGGCTTACAGGGAGTCAGTGTAAAGATTTGAAAACTTAGTGATATGTTCTCTTTGGTCTTTGTGAGGACATGAGCAGCTAGACTTGTTGCAGTGGTTTTAGTTATTTTTACAGAGACCTGAAACCTGAGACTACTAAAAAAAATTTAGTTTTCCTAAATCATGTTGACCCATCAGTTCCCTTACTCTAGATACTCTCGATTCAGATAGTAAAAGGTTGATTTGGTGACTGCTTTAATATGATTGTTTTAATTTTGAAAATTGAATTTTAATCTTATCCAAGATTTCTGGATTGATTTGTTTTTTTTAACATTGCTGACTGAAGTATCTTTGGTTCCAAACACAGTGATTTTGGCACGTGCATGTATAGTTTTGACTGAGGCCCACACTTAATCTTTGTGTGGGACCAGTCTCCTGATGGGATAATAATATAGAGCTAAGTGCTGTCCAAAGACTGTAGAAATATGGATGTAGTATCCGGTCACTTCTGAATAGGGGAAAGTGAAGCCAATTGGGCGTGTCCTACCGTCCCTATCTAGCCTTGTCACGTGTGTCATCACTCCTGGAAAATACTAAAATGGGCAAGTGCAGCTTGGGGGTAAATGACTGACAGCCAACGTACTCTGGGCTAAATACAAACTGAGCTAACTTGAAGCTAAGAAGATATAACAAAGATTAGCCTCTAAAGCGAGGGATAAAGGCAAGACATGTTTGGACTTGCTGTTAGCTGGCTAAAAATCACCATGTTACTAGACTGAGACCATACCGACAGCAAACAAGGAGCTAACCAGCCGCCAGAGTGTGATTCTGCCAGTCTGCCGGCTAGTCAGCCACCAGCCGGCAGACTGGCATCCGGTCTGGCGCATGTCAGTCAAAAGGATACGCCCCTAATTATGTGTAATTTCAAGATTAAATAACGTCTAAACAGATGAGTTTTAAAAAAATTCACACCCTCACAGTTGACATGAAGGTAAACTTGACTTATTAAACCTAAAATGATTTTTTGAACCAGGCTGTAAACATGTTTATTTCTGCTGTGAAGTTGGACTTTTTAACATTGGAGTCTATGGGGATTTGCTCTGTTTTGGAGCCAGCTGCGAGCGAAAAAAAAAAAGAATTACAATTTTTGTGCAACACGGAAGTAGGCTCTCTGTTCTCCAGCGGAGTCTGCCCCTTGGTGCTGTCAGAAGAGATATGAACCCAGCTATGGGAGCTGAACAATAGGGGACCCAAGATTAAGCCTTGAGGAACTCCACACTTCATCTTTGTTTGAGTAGCACTCTAGTATACAAAGCAATTCTCATCTTTCAAGTAGAACTCAAAACAGTTCAGAACTCGACCAAAAATTTCCTTCCAATTTTCCAGTCAGCTAAATATAAAAAATAGTAAAGCAATTTTACTTTATTACTCCCAATCGGGAAATTTTTCTCTGCTTTTAGCCCATCTCTAGATTAGCTAGAAAGAAGTGGGCTGCCAATTACTATGCCCAGGGAATAGTTGGTGGGGGTTAAAGACCTTGCTCAAGGGCCCATAATGGTTTACCTAAGTGTCAGAGACTCAGACCCACTTGTTTCCTGGACCATAGCCCACAGCATTACCCACTAGCATAGCCACTCCTCCAAATACAGGGTTTTTAAATTTATAGTGTTTTTTATTTTATTTTATTTCATTTCAATATTCTATCATGTTTCATGTTTTTTTTGTTGTTTTAATTTTCTGAAATGCCACTTCAGTCCTCTCTGTGTCCAATACATATGCAGGAACTGTATACTGTCAACCTTTTTCTAATTGTACTGTAATGAACTTTAACATTTAACATGCTAACTGAGGCCTGGAGAGTCTGAGATTTACATTTTCTTTCTCCACTATGTTTGATTTCTCTCATCCAAACAAAACCAAAAATGGTTGTCAGCATTCCTTAGAAAATGACACTCCTTTCCGACCAACATGGAGTAATACACCTTAATGTTTTTTATTACAAGAATCACACTTAGTCCTTCAACTTTAAAATTACATTTTTTTAACACTTTAAATGTTTACCTGAAAATCGCATTTATTTACAAACCATCTTGTTGGTCACTCGAGAAGGTCCCGCCTGCAGCTAGTGGGACAAAGTGGAGTTGGATATTGGGTGGGGTTGGACGTCCGACTCCACCCACATTACCGTTTTGAGTCTTTAAAGGAATAGTTTACCCTCAGAACGATTTAACTTTATTTTCCACTCACCTTCATGGTGAGCAAGACTCTGGAACACTTTTTTAATATTTCAATTGCAGCCGGCGATCAGGACGGCTTCTCGTTTTCACCCAACTTTCATATAATAGAGTTCGATTGAGCCCGAGCCAACAAGGTCCTTAGAAGTCCACAAAAACTTGTTAATATTCCTCCGTACTGCTCGTCCTATGTAATCCAAGTGTCCTGAGTGGGTAGTGTCCATAATTGACTTAAAACTACGTCATTTAGTATATTTTTAGAGCCTAAATAGAAGTACATCGCATCTCTTGCGCGCACGCTGATGCGCATTCATGAAACTACGGAAGGCGCGGCAGACGAGATCGCGCGTTCTCTTTTTCTTTCATTATTTGTTTTAAATCAATATCCAACTCCTCTTGTGTTTGTCCCGGTTCATCTGCAGCTCTGTTGCTCTTAACACAATGTAAACAGTGAATTTCTTCTTCTACGCTTGTATTATCGGCAGCGTTGGCTCTGAACGCCGAGGCTTCCGTAATTTCGTGGATGCACGCTCCGTGGAGTAATATATTCTTCTTTTTAGGCTCTAAAAATATAGTAAATGACGTTGTTTCGAGTAAATTGTTGGCTTGGCCTCAATCGAACTCCATTATATGAAAGTTGGGGGAAAACGAGAAGTCGTCCTGAACTCCAGCTGCATTATTAAAAAGTCTTCCAGAGTCTTGCTCACCATGAAGGTAAGTGGTAAATAAAGTTAAATCTTTCTGTGGGTGAACTATTCCTTTAACCCTTCCCCCTATCCCTAAGCTCTAACCCTAACCTCACTATCTGGTCATGCCAATAGGATGTCCAGCGCAGCCTAATATCCGTCTCCTGCAAACCGCAGGTGGGGGTACTTGTGTCACTTAGAAATCCTTTCAGTTTCTCTCACATTACTGCTCTGTAACATCAGACCCTTCAGTTGTCGGGTCCACGCTTCTGTTTTAACTTTACGGAAATATCAACCCCTAATATTCTCAGTATGTTTTGAACCAGATTTGCTACCACTGTCACACCATATAAAATATGATAATAAGATGAATCATTATCAGCCAGGCTGGACTCTGTCATCCACAGATAATAAGCCCAGGTCAGATTTTTTTTTGGTGTGTGAACCCCCTCACTGTGACATTTATGTTCTTCTCCAGGAGACGGTAAAGAGGAGCCCCAGCCGAGGCTCCCAGGAATCTGGCCCGTCCCCACCTGGAAAAAAAGACAGCGAGTTGGAGGTCATCCTGAGACGTCGACGTAACAAGGCCGGAGAGGCCGGATCTGGAGGTAAATCTCACCAGAACATCCTCATCTACAACAAATTGAGCAATCAGTAAATCACCTTAAATCCCTGGACTCTGAAGCAGTCATCCAGCATCGTGTCACAGGAGCTGGGATTATCTCTCCAGCAGTCTCATCAAATGTGAAAATAGCACAGCAACTGTTCCAGGTTTGCATCCATCTTCTGCTGGACTTTAAATAAAATCTGGCTCCATATTTCACATAGAAATAAAAAAAATCCAGGAAACATACACAAAAAAATTGACTAGTGGAACAAAGAAATGGAGGAATAAAACCTCCTGCAGAGAGCTGGGTATCAGAGGGTCAGCAGGAGGTCCTGCTCTTTATTCATTGTGCACTGCTGTGACAGTCAATTTCCAGAACATGTGGCCTGAACACTGCAGAGATCAGAGCTTCCACGCCTGCTGAGGCTGCAGTCAAAATGATTTCATGCTTCAGGCTGAGTCTGAGCTGCTCTGTGTGTTGGTGTCCAGCAGAGGGCAAACTGCACCACATAATGTTGTAACAAGCTGATGCAGATTTTTGATCGATAAACAACCTAAACTGTAAAGTGATCTTGAAAAATATCTGAACGATGATGCATTGAAAGCCAAAGCTGTGTAACTAAGAAGTAGAAAAAGAACATATCTATTGTAAAAACACATCTTTAAGGTACTTGTACTTTATCTTTACTTTACACTCGCTTGACTCTAGGGTGTCAAAATTGCTCCAAAATGAGGTCCCGACAAATTAAAGTCAAATTAACGAACATTGAATGCCCCGAGCAAGCTGTAATAAACATGGAACAACTTGAAACAGTCGGCTTATAATCAAACCAGTGTAGCAAATGTACGCCTAATGTAATAAGCTATTTTTTTCCTCTGTTTATTTAATATAGGCTACTAATTTTCACATCCGAATCTCGGGTTTTTATTCATATTTGAATATATATTTGAATTTAGAATATTCATTGACAGCCCTACTGGACCAGCTGATAATAGCTGGGATAGGCTCCAGGAACCCCCACGACCCTGAACTGGATAAGCGGTACAGAAAATGACTGACTGACAAAAAGTTTAAAAGAGTGATCTGAAATGGAAGCCAGTCTTATATCTGGATCTTTTCTTTGATCTCCAGATGAGCGTGAGGGCCAGATGAGCCACGTGTCGTCCTCTGACAGTCTCAACGGACGACGCACCAGCAGCGACTCGGGCAAAGATCCAGAAGGAGCTGGCGGGCTGCTTGTCCCGTCTGATCCGGTAGGGTTCAGGGCCAGCCCGGAGAGGCGGGGGGTCAGGGCCGGGGCCTGTGGTGGCCCGGAGGAAGAGCTCTGACACGGGCAAGGAGAGGAGGTCCTGCAGCTCTCTGTCTGAGAAGGAGACAGCAGAGCCCCCGTCAGCAACGGCTGCATCAACAGGTGAAGCGCCACCGATTCCAGTAGAGTGGAGAAAATAATCAGAAGTTTCATGTTTCCATCATGTTTCACTCTCCAGACGGCTGACTGTCAACAAACAAACTCTGCTAGAGTCTTGGTCGTTTTGGGTCTGACGCATTTGTCTCTGCTCCACAGTGTCGGAGAGGACGACCAGATCAAGTCGAACGGCGTCAACCACTCAGAGCCCGGGGGGCGCGCACACCTCCGTCTGCACTGACCCAGTCAATGGCAGCACCGATGCCGAATGCTGAGACGGATTCTGAGGATCCCAGTTTTTTTCCTGCAGTCTAATCTGTGCATTTATTGATTTGAGAGAGATCAAATCACATGATTTAGGGAGTGATAACCTCTTTGCCTTTTACGCTTATTGGATCAAAAACAGAAAGAAAAAGTTATTTGTAAGCATCTCAGATTTAAACTAACCATCTTAAAACAAACCACTGTAGAACCTGCAAGCAAAATGTCCAAGTTACAGAGTAGTTTTACTGGACTGTATATTTCTGGTAAAATGCACTGATGAGGATTTTAAATAAAGACTTCAGAAAGTGATCAGAGAGGAAACAAACTGACATGCAGCTGCTGCAGAAAGCCCATTAACACCTGAAAGCGATCATTCTCAGACCAACTGGGGGATAAAATTCTTTAACGTCCACGAATTAGCTAACAAAGTCTATTGTTTGTGGAGAAAAAGTCAGAATTTGTTATATTTATGTTATATCTTTTCTATTTCAACTTCTGTCCAGTGCCACACAAATATGATTTCAGCATTTGAATCCACGACATCAAAAACATGACTCTAAAACAAAGAAAATTCACTGTATATAATATCAGCAAGAGTTGTTTGTCTCTGTAAATTATTAAGTTTAATTTTTTGACACCAAACTAAGTTTTAAAGGAGCTGTATCATGCTTTTCAAACGTTCCAAAAGTCAAATACAGGCATTTATAAGCTAAACATGTTCCCATCGCTACTATAGAAACTAATTTGGTGTTAAATATTAGTTTTTCTATGCGTCTAATTTCCAACACGGAAGTAAGACGGCTGACTGAACTGATCCATGAAGCTCTTGACCAATTGCAACATGTTTTACGCCCATTTCATGACGTCGCCCCCGGAAGAGACACTGATTCTGAAGGGTCACAGAATTGTTTTAACATCGGCACCGGCAGCTCACATGGATGTTATTTGTAAACATTGATGGATAATCGGACTCCGATCGACGGGATAAAATGGAGCAGCCTGTTATGGAGCTGTATGCACTCAAGCCAGAGTCTGACATAGAGTTTGTAGTACACGCAGTACCACAGAAGTACTCCCTGACAAGTAAGTAAATTAGCAAACAAATCATAGGCTAACAGTTAGCATTGAGCTGAGAGATGTGTTGACTCACCAGTGCTGTTGTCTGTCCATGCGCGTTTTTATAGTAGGAACTTTGTCAGGTTTCATAAGTAACTCGAGAAAAAAACACTTTAGCTACTGCCCGAGATTCATGAAGTTGTCAGAGTGAAGCTCAAGGCCCTTCCAGATAGAATGCGGCAAGCGCAAGAGGACGGCGGCAAACCTATTCATTGTGTATGTGTGGTACCACCCGCGGCAGCGCGTTCCGCCATGCCGCGGAGCTCCGCGGCGCGCAAGGGGTGGGCGCATGCCGCCGCGGTGAGCGGACGCCGCTGCGCTCGACCCGAAAATTTTTCACCCGGGCGCAGCGCGCTGTGACGACATCCTAGCGCGTCCAATAGGAGAGGCCAGTTCAGGGAAAAAAGTGGTCCTTGTTCAGCCTGAAGTAAACCTGGAAGCGGTCTGTGTGAAAGAATGCAGCCCCTGGACGAGCCTGAACTCCCCCAAGTTCTGCCTTGTTATCAGGATCAGGTGGACCCCAACCCTTTTATATGCTGCTGATCTCCTCCTCCTCCTCTGAGAAAAGCTCTTTGCTGCGACGATGGGGGCTACATCTCTCACAACGAAGCGTGCTGGGAAGAAAACACTTCCTGGTCTGTCGCTTAGCAGCGCATGCCTGACGTGCTCACTGTCGCTGTGCTCTTTCGCACTCTGCACCCTACCCCGAGGTGAACGCTCTAAAAAACGTGTCCTATCTGAAAGGGCCTTCACACACAAAGCTGAGGTTTTTTTCTGCAAGCCTGAAGTTATAATACGAACCACTTTTGCAAGTCGATTTGTCCAGTCCAACAAATAAACTCCCCCGCTCCGGCTCCCACATTTTGCCTAAATTGTCGTCCTCTAGAGTTAAAACAAAAACAAAAAAAAAATTCTCCTGAACCTTGAGCAAACGTCTGTTAGCTGATGGCTGTTTGTCTCTGAGGAAATCTTCCTGCAGGCTGTTAGCCTTTCTTCTCAGAAAGTGTGTATAGGTTAGGATTCTTTTTGAGTTTCTGTTGAAAAAAGAGGGCGTCTTGCTAGGATGCTGCGCATGCATGTTTGTCACTTCGTGATTGGTGCCACCTCGTTGCAGTATACGGTGTAAGTCAGTTATGTTAAGAAGCTACAGCTTGGCCTGAATATTCATATAGATTACTCAAATATGCACAAATGAAGAAAAAAACTACTTTAAATGAAGTTTTTTATGAGGAAATAACACAGTAACCTGCTGAAAAAAGCTCTTAAAAGTCCATTTTTTATGATAGGGCTCCTTTAAAGAGAACGCTAATAACAACTAAGACTTATCCACCTTATTCCTGAGTGAAACCATCCAGACTCAAAACTCCTCTGGACAAACCCAAGTCCATATGCAATAATCCAATGTTGTTTTTATGTGTGGTAACTTTTATGTTTTGTGCTTTTAGTGTTTTAGCTTACTGTTTGTAATGTTTTATCTGCTCTGTAAAGTGTCCTTGGGTGCTCTGATAAGCTCTGAGCTTTTCAGATGAAATGCCCCCCCCCCCCCCCCCCCCCCGCTGTTTCACGAGGGGGGCAGAGGGATTGTAACGTTGCTCTGTCTGAGCTATGACAGTTGATGTTCCCACATAGTTTACCTAAAAAGTTCGTAAAAAGTGGAGCAGTGCGTACATCTAGCATGTACTGTACATAAATAAACGTCGAATCGGAAGTCGGTCGTATATTTCACGCAAGGGCTCATGGGGGCTAGGAATAAGGTGGATATGATAAGAATTTGAAATATCTTGATGAAAACTTCCCATCTAAACCTTGGATTAATTCTTTAACCAGTCCACAGCCCCTCAAACAGCGTTTAGATTTCGGAATAAAACCTCCTTCAATGAAACTGAGATGGATTTTGTTGTTGTTGCTTGTAAAATCAGCAGCAATGGAGTCAGGGTGGCTTTCTGCAGCAGCTGACTCAGAAGGATTTATCAACCGATGTTATCTTTGAAGGTTTCTGAAAAACAAACCTGTGGATCCAGGAAGAAAGATTGACTGAACTGGATTGAGGAAGTTGCAACGATTTGCACAAAACTCAGTTTTCTTCAGACACTTGGACATGTTTGATTGCAGAGTTTTAGGTTTTTGTTTTGTTCTTTTACTGTTCGATGCACAGTGGCTGTGCTCAGGTCACTTTGTGTCATCAGAAGGAATGCACTATGCTGTTTTAGAAATCCAGCTTCTGCTTCTCCTCCACCTCTTCGTTTTGTCCCGGTTGATACGTGTACAATTGTGTTGAAGTTTCCATCCTCAGTAACAATACTGAAGCTCATTTAATGAATTTTGCAAAGAGCCAGTGGCAGTGCATCTACTTTTAGGTTTATTTCTGGGGTTAGTTTTACATCTAGCATGCTTTCCACCCCACCCCCGGGAGGTTAGGAAAGTAAGTAGTGAAAGTAAGCTAAAACACTAAAAACATTCTTAAATCTTAATTTCAATCTGAGATGCCAAAAGAGATTATTCTTTTGAGCAAATGGTTCAGTTGAAGGAGATTCTCCGCCATGGTGGTTACGTGCAACACATTCAGTGAAGCTAGCCTCGTTACCAACCTGATCAGGTGTTACGCAAAGGCTCATCCACAACATTGACCTTTTTCTGTTAAAACTACGTTCACATTACAAAACTGAACTGACTCAAAAACAGATTCTTTTTTTTTCGGTTGTATTTAGATGCAGGAATCATTATTTTTAATTTTCATTCGGACTGGACCTCTGGCTGGTTTTGGGGCCCAAATCCTGTTTGACACTTCTACTTTACACCAAAAATGTAGCAGCAATGCAATAAAAACTCCAAACCTGCTTAGAGACCCAAAACGCAATTTTTAGCAGTTTTCTATCAACGGCTAAACTAGCATCCATCTTGCATCTCACCTGTACTGGGATTCACTCCAGCCAGAAAAAGACAGTCTTATCTTGACTCTTGTTCTGTCCCTTCCTCTCCTCCCATTCTCTCCTTTTTCTGGCAATGTTTCTTTGTGTTTTTTTGCCGAATCCGACATGATGCACATTCAAAACACCTGATGTGTTCATATCTGGTTCATATTTGTTTGCTACTGACACGGTGCGCAACCAGTACTTGGCTGCAACGTCACAAGCCGCAATAATCCAGATAGGAAAATTACATAGGGCAGTTTCTGAGCTCGGGACGCCTCTGGGCAGTGACGGCTCGAAAATGTGCATAATGAATGTTGGTGTGCCATCAAAACGGTGTCAGAAACACATATTTTTAAGGCTTCAATAGGTACATTGTGGGAATTAAAGGAACAGCAAACAATGTAGGATTTACCATGAAGAGTCTTAAACCCAACTGCTTTCACCAATCTAAGCTCCATGTTTTCATCTGCTTAGTTGTTGCCTAGATGTCTAACGACCATTAGATGATGATTAATAGACGTCTTTTAGACCAAAAACACTTGGTGGGATCATAAGTCTTGTTCAAAGCTATCCATGTAGCTTTTTGTTTATGTGTATGCTTAGAAACCGGTAACACTTCTACATCACTACTCACAAGAGTTGTTGAAAAATTAAAAGCTAGCTGTGTGAACTGGACAAACTATTGTTCTCGAAAGTTAAATGTTAGAATTAATTATTTATTCTGCAGCAGTCTCACAAATATGAGGTTTTCACTTACTGACACAACCAGTAGTATTCATGTGAAAATAAAATTGAGATACCTGTATCTGTAGCTTTGAAAATGATCCATCAAATCTGATCTGCATTAGCTGAAGAGAAGCTGAACAATGCAGCTAGAAATAATATGAACGTAGCCTGTCTTGATACTTGTGAGCAAACTGCAGTCACTAATGAATTTCGGTTTTCAGAAAGTTCCGGATAACAGTGGGTTTTTTTTTTATTTCTTTTGAAATGCCTTCATGTGTAAGATGCTCTTATTGTGCAGCCCTGGCTAATATAAATAATGAACTTCCTCTCTAAAACAACCTTTTCCTGAGTCTAAATGGAGAGAAGCAGAGTGAAAACATCCAGTCCAGGGTCCAGCGTTATGACTATCAGTGTATGTATAAGGCTTGTCAGGTTGGAAACATGAAATCAAAAAGACTAGTAGTTCAGGATTTAAGTAACATACCAGTCCTGAGTAACATCTCAGTAGAAATATTCTTCAGGGTTCACAGGGACAAACTCTCAGTATGTCAGGGACCATAGTGAGTAAACACAAAGCCTTATCTTCTCAGACAAACGAGCAGCAGAGTAGAAGTGTTTTGGAGGAATGAGGTGCTTGTGTGGTTTTCTCTACCTCTCCACAGACACCTGCAAGCTCCTTACATGTTCCCAAAACGTACTGAGATATGGTTTGTAGCTTAAGGCCACCATATGAGGACACTGTCATATTCCCTCCACCAGAAATAAGAAGTCTTCCTGCACTGAATCAGCACTGAGCCCAGAGACCTGCATGCACATGCGTTACATTCACTGTTTCTCACCGTCACAACTCACCGTGCATTCCTTGACTTTTTCTTTTGTAGGATCCTGCTGTCCACAACATATATGAGTAAATGCATATATATAGCTTTTCTGACATATGATGCAATATTGAAAACTGTTATTAAAAAGGGTAATTACATGATGGATATTTGTATGATGCTTTCTCACTTTGTTGTTCTTCTCTTAAAACACAGACAGATTGAAAACTGCATTTTGTTCTGTCTGTTAGGTGTTAACTGTCATGCAAAGGACGCAACACATAGAAACATGCTACAGGCCTGAATATTAAGTAGCATGAGTGTCTTCGCACAAACCTCCAGATAGTAGAATAGCTTAGCTGCGGCTGGAGGGAGGGTTTGGGTCCTGTCATTGACTGTATATTTGTCAACCAGGTGGCTACTAAAAGGGATTTATTGTGTCTGACTGAGTAGGTATTGCGTGTTTTTGGGAGAGATATAGAGTGTTAAAGGTTTTCTAAAAACATGAATTTTCATCTTAGCAACACTTGAAATAAACTGCAATTATAAATGAAATCAAGTTGAGATTTCCTTTATTTAAAAAATACATTGAGATTGTCTCTCTGTGTTGGCCCCATGACATCTGGCAATCTATCCAGGGTGTACTCTGCCTCTCGTCTGATGATAGCTGTAATAGGCTCCAGCAACCCCCGCTCACCCTGAACTGGATAAGTGGTACAGAAAATGACTGACTGACTTGGAGATTTAACATCCTTCAGGTATAACAGCTGGAAATGAGCTTTTAGCTTAAATCCAGGGTGACTACATGTCATTTTTGTGTGATATGCCCATCAATATTCACTGTCCCCTCCAGATAATCTCATCTTACCTCATCATAGTCCAACTGTGCAGAGAGTACCCGAGATAGCTGGGTTCCAGCATATCCTTGAGTCAAAAACAGATGAATGAACCAGTTTTTCACCCTTTAACTTGGTGATAAGCTACTTTCACACCAGGCTTACTCCCTTGACTCTTGTCCTGATGATCTATTTAGGAAAGATCATGGTAAGAATATTGTCCCTTTTCAGTTTTCAGAAATGTTAATGGACTGAGGTTTCACATAAACTCATAAGATAAATTATTAGTTTATGTGGAAGATTTTAGTTTATCACTTGTGTTACCTACTTTATCTGGTGGGGAATTGCAAATTAACTGAATACAAAATATCAAATGATATAATGTAGTGAATAGATCATGACGAACAACATGTGGTGACATGTCCTGCAGCTGCCATTTTGTAAAATGTATTTTTTGTGAAAATTGTCACTGGTGTTACCGTCATTGGTATCACCTTCCTTATAGGTAACACCAATAAGAATCAGTAAATCAGTAAATAAATAAACATCTTTGTCTTGTAGATGTCACTGGTGTTATTGAGCTTTTACTTATATTAATTCATATCGTTAATTCATCTGAGAAAACGTGGCTTTGAAAACCGTGACCTCCAAACCAGAACTCAGATTCGGGTTTATAATGCAGAAGTTCTACCTATGCTACTGTATGGATCAGAATGTTGGACCACATACAGCAGGTACCTCCAGTTCTTATGGCATTCCATCAACGATGCCTCAGAAAATCCTCAAGATCACATGGCAGGATAAGTTTAGGCTACTTCAGCGCACTCAACACTAGTATCTGGAGAGAAGGTACACCATTCCCCATCAGAGTTGACACACCATTGTCACAGCACCAGAACTTGGATGGACTGGCCACATCTGGTCCGCAGGCCCCGACTCTCACCTCCCCAAACACAGCACATAGACTTATAGCGTCCTTACGTGATAAACGCGTCCTGAAGCGGGCAGAAAGAGAAGGTTTAATAGATAACATAAAAACAAACATCAAGAAGCTGTTCACACTGACCTTAAAAACTTGAGAGGCCACAGCAACCAACAGATCGCATCTGGGAAATAGATCGTCCAAGTTTAAGAAATACATTATTGTTTTCAGGCCTTATTGCATAATTCTTTCTCTGACTCCTGACTACATGTGCTGAAGAGATTAGAGATTCATATAAATAAAATATGTAAAACCTTAATTTAGTGAAAAACAAAAAATAAGAGGAACACACCCACCCAGTGACAAAAAAAAGAGAAGTTTAGGGTCTTTAGATAAATGTAAAAGTAAAATCATTATGTAAAATGTTATAAAGTAAAAACAACTTATGTAACAACGTAGTCCAAGTTTAAATGGGGAAAAAAAGATTAAAATAAAAAGATATTTCACCACCACAAAAGCGGACGTTTCTGTACACTGACTCACACATTTATTTTTTTTTTCACCTTATTTCAACACAGGAAAGTCCCATTGAGATTTTTCCCACTATTTTTCAAGGGGAGTCCTAGTCAAGAGTAAAGCAGAAGTTACAAGACAAGTTATCCAATAAAAATAATCTAAAACATTTAAAGAGGCAGTTTTTTAGACTTAAAAGCATTCAAGAAGTTCAGATCATTTCTGTCCTTTGCAAACTGTGCCATGTAGAAGAAACAGCGTAAGCAAAAGCCCCTTTTCCCAGTTATGTAAGTAAGTAGAGGAATAAGCAAGTAATCATTTGATTGCAAAGAGTAAGATTCAGCTCTTCTCTAAGTGATTAAGCTTACAAAAAATATGACGGCAACAGACCAAGCATGGCCTTAAATAAAAATCAACGCCCGACCTTCCGATACAATTTACAATTGTGTCAGCTGTTTGATGCTGGGTTTCAGTGATTTTTTTCCCCCCACTCTTCACGTTTTACAGTGTAATTGTGTTTTAAAGCACATTCAAAGGCGCTATTCTAGAGGAATAACTTTGACTGGAACACTCATGGGCTAGACTTCTTTTGCTGACTTTGAAAGGAGACTGTTTGATGTTGTTGCCCAAAGAAGATTTAGATTTGGGCATGCCACACTCGCCCTCAAGGGAAATGTGGATCAAGAAAAAAATTAAACATCAAAATAAAAGAATATTGGAAATCCAAGTTTTCAGAATTAAATGTCAACCGGAGTATCCCAGCCGTATGGTCTAAAATGTTTATATGGAAGGGTAAAGGTGTATATAGTGATAATAATTGTATATAGTGATGTATATATATATATATATATATATATATATATATATATATATATATATATATATATATATATATATATATGTATATCAGATTGCATTATTTCACAAGTGAAAAATAAGAATAGATAATAAGCTTAAACAATTGGAAGAGAAAGGAAGAATCGTATTAGGCTGATAAGCATAATAAAATTAGAAAAATAGAAGAAGGTAGGCAGGACGTAAGGCTTTAAGTCTGAATTCTCTGAGACATAAGATGGCGGTAATGCACATTTTCCCGCCAGGTTCAACAACAACCGCCAAGGGAGGAAGATCTGACGGGAATTTCAAGATAAAGGCGTCGCAATACTATCAGGAGATGCAGGAAAGTCTCAGAAATAACTGCAAAAGTCGGGAATTTCCTGCACACACGGCTAAGGTCCACTCAGTGGCGTGGAGTTGTGACGGCAGAAGACTGCATGCCTGGTCTTTAGTCAAAACAGCCAGTGTTTTTGTCCTGTGAAAAGGATCGTTTGGTAAGTAGGGAAGCGGTAATCTGCTAGCATGCTGTAATGTTAGGCCATGTCCCAGTGAATGAATGGGTGTTTTGGGGCCGCTCGAGTTAGCACCAGATAAAAACGTATAGATGACGCTCACGGCTTGTGTGTAGTTGTAGTTATTAAACAAATATTGAGAAAGAAAAAGAAACAGAAATTTGATGAGAGTAATAATGTAATGTATTTATATAAGTAGAGTAAAGAGAAAATGGAAAGAAGAATAATCAGTTTATAGCTGGCCTTGGCCCATATCAGCCTAAGTACAGGATTAAAAAGGGTCATCATGCCAGCACTATGATTTTTTATATGTACTTACCATGTGGACTATAACTCGGTATCAATACCGATATTAAGGCTGAAAAAGAAATGATGTAATATTCCTTCCCTTGTGCAAAATTAGAATACCTCAACTTGTGTTTTGTATAACAATGTCTAATGTGGATTATTCATGGTCAAACAGAATCATAGAACAAGCATATGTAGCTTTATTCATCCCAACTTCTTTATATCTATTTGTTTGATGTTTGTGCCCATGAGTGCCAGAATTTGACATTTTTTTATGAACTAGTTCCAGCTTGAGAAGCTTAATGTTACACTCATGGTAACATGACATCTGTTACAGGGGTGACTAAACTGGACTTTATTCCTGTCACCAGGTGAGAGAGAATAACTACATAGGTCATGGTGGATAGCAAGGACCAGCTCTGCTGGCAACCCACCAACGCAGACCTGTCTCACACAGCATCTGGAGACAAAACCATCCGCAGATGGGATGTCCGCACCACCAAATGTATCGCCACCGACAACATAAAGGGTAGAGTCATACATCCACTGGTGCCTCTCTGTCGGACCAACGATGCTCCAGTTGGAATATCTCTGAAACTGAGCTGTTTTTTTCAGGGGAAGAGAACATCAACATCTGCTGAGATGCCCCGATGGCCAGACCACTGCTGTCGGGAACAAAGATGACGTGGTGACCTTCATCGATGTCAAAACGCATCAGCTCCAAAGCAGAGGAAAGCAGTTCATGTCTCGAGGTGAAATCGAGATCTCCTGGAACAACTGGCTAACGACATGTTCTTCCCCTCACAAATGGCAAAGGCTGCCATTCACACATTCTGAGGGGAGGGGAACCCAACGGGACACGATGGAGGAGGGAGGTGGTGCTGCGTAGCAGGGAGCCCAGTGGCAGGAAACTGAGTCTTGTTGTTAGTTTTTATAGTTTCCTGAAAGACTGCATGAGTGTCATTTTGCTTTAAAGGTACACTGTGTAAAAAAAAATCAAAGGTCAATGGCAGGAAAATGTAATATATAATTCAAAACTGCTGGGTTAAGCTGATAGAGTAATTGGTGCGGTGAGAATAGCTGTTATAGTGTTTGATTTTCTTAGAATGAGTCATTTATATCAAACTTCCAAGGGGGTCCACATACATGGAGGTTGCCATATTTGAGCCACCATTTTTACTACATGTGTCCCCTGAATGGAAAAAACAATATGAGTTAAGTGAGAGAATCCTCTGAACTTTGGAAAACAGCTGCACTAGTTTTGTGTAATGGGAGTGAGAGACTGTTTGGGATCATAAATGCATTTAAGGGAAAAAACATTAAAAGTAGTTACTTATGATACAGTCATACTTACACCTGAGATCACTGGATCCACTCACAGATGAAAACATCTCTATGTTTGGGGTAATTTTGCCTCTGACAGCCACCGTACATTCACAACAGTGCTTGGAATATGCAGTCATTTGAAAGGAAACATCTTTTTTCTCATAATATTCATCTTTGCCACTAGATGTCAGTAATTCTTACATACTGTACCTTTAATGAATGCACAGACTACGGTTTAATAGCCTCACAAAGCGACACTGAGAATGGAGCGCTGTACTGAGTATCAGGTAAGATTCATTTACGAGTGAGGTTAAAACATGAGATGCCAGTTTTAACTTTTATGTTCAGGTCAAAATTTTGCTTTTAGGTAGAGTAACACTGATTTTTCGCTTGTTCTGGCTTTTTAAAAACTGGCATGTCACAAAGTTTTGATTTGTCATCATAGTAACAAGAATGAAAATTAGCTATACACATTTATTGAAATATATTACATTTATTTAGTGCTGCTTTTCAACATACGGAAAAGCTTAGCCATTATCACCTTCAGTCCCAACACCTCGACTGGGGGAGTCCAAGGGGGCATCCCAGTACAGGGCTGTTCTGTACTGGAATGCCTCAGTGCAATTAAGCTAGCAACAGATGCAGGCTGGCGTCAGATCCAGGAAGATCCATTACTGATCAGTGCATCTGATTTTACTTCATCAAGTCTGACCAGCTGAAACTGCAGTGATAATGACGGCTCTACCAATCACTGTCACAGAATTACACACATCCACCATGACTGTTGTCCTACCACAGCTGTCATGGGGGTGTGTTTGATCCATGAAATCAAGTGTAAACACACTTACTTTTAATTAAGGATGTCCCGATACCGATTGTCGGTATCTGTACTTGCTCCAATACTGGCCGATTTTGCTGTACTCCCTCTCATGACAGCACCCGATTCTGGACATCACGTGACTCGCTGTGTTCACGCTGCCATGCTATCAGGAAAGTACTTTTCAGTATGAGTAATGAGTGGCTTTGAGTTTAGGCCGCATTTTAAATCAGAAGATGCTTTTCATTACAGGAGGTTAGATTAAATATATCTGACCCGTATCATGTCCCTGGGATACTTTTCAAAACTTTTATTCACTTTAACTTCGTCTTTCCCTCCTCCCACCGAACCTGCGGTACCCACATGCAAACATAGAGCTTCTGACATTTTATTCAGGATTCACTTTGTCAGTGGTAAGGTTCCTGCTAATTCTGTTTTCTGCGCTTTCCTATATTTTTGTTGAACTGGTCTAAGTTTGAATATTTATCTACATGTATGTAGAATTGTGACAATGCATTGCTAAAAACAGCAAACTACAACTGCATCTGACAGGCTGTTAACAAGCCTCTGAGCACTTGTACAGTAAGCTTTTATTTCTGCTCCTGTGAAGGCTGACTGTTGTTTGACGAGGTAGCTGTTAATGTCGTGGTAGGGCAGCAACATGCCTGCATCACACCTGAGCATGCAGAGATGCTTTTTTATTTAAAAAAAAACCCAAACAAAAAAAAACCCTCTTACTTTCCCCTTTTAACAACCCTGATCGGTACTCGGTAGTCGGCAAGTACTCAAATGCCAGTACTCGTACTTGGTCGGCATAAAAGTGGTATCAGGACATCCCTACTTTTAATCCACTTTAATCATCTTATCCTGACAAAACAAACTTGTTTCCACAAAATAACAAAGTGAATTATCCTGTTTTTACAAGATCACAGTCTGTAACTCTCAAGATAACAACAAAATTAAATTGTTCTTTCAAAATGATGATCAAAGACAGGATCATAGTCGAGTATTGCTGCTTTCAACATATCACTTGTAATGGAAACAAAAAGCAGCATTTCCGGTGTAATGTGAAATACATTGATGCATAATTGTAACAACTTTGCAAACTGTAGGTCACAGTGGTGTGGAAAGAGCCTCTGTTTCTTCTTTCTATAGTTTACATATAGTAATCAAACATATTTTTGGATTCTTGTGGAACTTTTCAAATGTAAAAAACGCCTTCGTGTCTTCGTTCTTACAGCTGAACTGTTTTCTGCAGTTTTGTTTTGTCATTTTTATTTAATCCACAAAAGAGGAAAAATACTGTCAGACTTTGAAATTAAGTAGGCCTGAATTTAAAAACATTTTCAGATCTAATAACTGCAAATAAAATCAACCCAGGTAAATGTTTTTCAGGGTTCTTGGGAACTCCTGTCGTTTTCTCACCTGTCCTGGGAGACATGTTTCTGTAGCCATATCCTCCTGCAGGGTTCCCCCCGGGGTCTTAAAAAAGTCTTCACTGTCTTAAATTTACAAATCTGGATTGAATTACCTTAAGAAGTCCTTAAATTTGACAGTTGTGGTCCTAAATTTCATACAAGGTGTCTTAAATTATCTTGTGCTTCAACAGATTTACGTAAAATACATAAAATTGTCACATGAAAACTGACAGGAAAAAAACAAACAAACAAAAAACAGATTCGACGTGCTTTTCTCAACCAATAAATTTTGAATAAGCCTTTATATTAGCCAATCAGGAAGAAATCAGGGGGGTCTCTGCACAGCTGTCACCTGTGTTTGTGTACACATCTTGTTTACCTTTTGGAAGAAAATTTCAAACTGGGTACCAATGATAGATGGAGGTAATGATGGTCAAAAGTTGTTGTTCAATCTTTCTTTTTTGACATTATCTTTGTAAAAGTTAAGGGATCTGTGTTTTTGACAGTGTGGCTGTAAAATGAGCCTTAAAAAGCTCTTAGATTTAACTTGTTAAACATGTAGGAACCCCTGTCCTGGATGGATGCAGGATGCAGTTTCATCTCTACGTCTCTGCTGCTGTCTGTGTAAACGTTCTGTTGTCATGTGTGGAGCTGAAATGTAAACAGTGTGTTTGTTGCAGTTATCCGGAGCTGAAGCCCATTCAGTCCATCAACGCTCACCCCTCCAACTGCATCTGCATCAAGTTCGACCCCACAGGGAAGTACTTTGCTACAGGAAGTGCCGATGCCCTGGTCAGCCTGTGGGACGTGGAGGAGCTGGTGTGTGTTCGCTGCTTCTCCAGGTCAGTCTGTTTCTGTTCATGTCGAGCGATATCAGCAGACTCTGAGGTCATCAGGCATAATGAATACTGGGAGTTTGTTTTCCTGCTGCTGCAGACTGGACTGGCCGGTGAGGACGCTGAGCTTCAGCCATGATGGCAAGATGTTGGCCTCGGCCTCTGAGGATCACTTCATTGACATTGCAGAGGTGGAGACAGGTGAGCATCACATCGGTTATTCAGACAGGAATGTTTTTCTTATTGCAACGGTTTGTGTGTCATGAAACAAAGTTCTAGAATTATGCTGAACTCTCAGGGCCGCTCATTTGAGGACCATCAATACAAAAGTAACAATCTGACCTATAAATTTAACTTGACCGGAGTCACAGTGAGGAGCAAATATATTTTAGTTTAGTCAAACCAGACAATATACTGTATTTTTTTTTTTTTTTTTAATGTTTCTCGTTATTTGTTGTGCGTTTCAGATTGGATTGAATTATTGTTTATGTTGTTTCTTCTTTTTTTTTGTCATACTAGTAAGATTTATATCATTTTTACTAGTAACTAGTAAAAATTTACTAGTAACTAGTAAAAAATTAGGGCTCTGCATTTCACCCATCTCTGTACTGTGACTATCAGAGATCAGTGGGCAGCTACCTAAAGCGCTCGGGGAGCAGTTGGTGGGGTTAAGGACCTTGCTCAGGGGTCCGCATTTGAAGTCTTAAATCAGAGATACTCAATTCGGTCCTATGAGGACTGCGATCCAGCACGTTTTCCATCTCTCCCTGCTCGACCACACCTGACTCAAATTACAAAGATCCAATAGCCAATCAAGCTCTGCACAATGACTCAACTTGTGTTGGAGCAGGGAAACGAGAGCTGTGTCTCGTGTTGCAGTCTGCACACTTCGAAGTGCGGATTCGTCAGCTGCATACGTCATAATGGCGAATCAAGTACTATCCTGTTTCAAAAGTGTCTGAAGGAGCCTCCGAATCCATCCTACAAACCTGCACTCCATTTGGCCTGAAACGATGGATACTAGCAATGTGTCCTTTGTGGTTTCGCCTGTCCCAGAATTCATTGCGCACAAAATAGAAGGGAGTAAGCAGCAGAGCTACGACTGTAATATTAAGTCCCTTTTCCACCAGCGGGTCTGGGTCGGGTCAGGCCGGGATTGGTCCACGTTTTTAGCGTCTCCACAGATTAAAACTGGGACGGGTACCCTTATATCTGACCCGGCCTACTTTTTTGGTACCCTTCAGTTGGGTTACTGATCTAACCGATCTGGACCAAAGAGGTCGAGCTAATACACAGCAATCCGTTGATTCTTTGAAAATCCGTCAGTTCCCGCGTGACCCCGTGTAAAAACAAAGCAGGTGTGGCTCCTTTTGTTTCTGTCACATGTGGTGCGGTGCTTTGGCTAAAAGGTGTTGCATGGTGATGATGTCATGCGATTACTTAGCAGCGCTTTATCTGGTTAATACTCCGCCTCCAGAGTAAGAGTACAGTTTGCTGTGGGAAATGCAACGTGAAATCAACACATCTGTACCAAAACCCATCCGATCCGGCCTGGCCTGACCCAGACCAGCGGATGGAACGGGGCTTTACAAACTACAGATAGTCTCTGGAAAATTTTAAAATATGCGGCAAGATTTAAAAAAAGAGAGAGATTTTGCCTCAGAAAATGCATCTGTTTGACATTATTCAGGTGTTAATGAGTGGTTAATGGGGTGTTAACGTAATGACAGACAAATGAAAAGGAATAAAATGCCCGGCTCCAATTTAGTGTGTACAACATATCTAATGGAATAAGTTTTTTTTATTTATTTATTCACTCGAGTACATATAATTCACAGAAATAACAAGAAATGGCACAAAAGTCACAAAGAGAGTGCAAACAAACTTGCAAAATATCAGTTAGCGTTCAGGTAAATGCAGGAACTACAAAAAGACAGGATAGTATACAACTGAATGTGACATTTAAGAATATAATACATATCTGAAGGAATATGTGGAAAGAAAACCGTCACTAGCCAGCTGTGGAGGCTGCAGTTGCGATGCAATGAGACTGGAGCACTATGGGAAAATCTCGGCGGCTAGGACGTCCTTTTTCAGCAGCCTACTGTTTCAGGAGGCTGCTTCAGAGTGCACGGACTAACCTAGCACACTCCATAGCCTACGTAGTCTGCGCACTTCGCAGTGTGCAGACTGCAACATGAGACACAACAGCAGAAAACCTGCTGGATTGCAGCCCTTGTTGGGCGAAATTGAGTAACCCTGTCTTAAACTCTTTCTGCCCCTCCTTTCATGTTTTAGGAGAGAAGTTGTGGGAGGTGCAGTGTGATTCTCCAACCTTTACAGTGGCCTGGCATCCAAAGCGGCCCCTGCTGGCTTATGCCTGCGACGACAAGGAGGGCAAATACGACAACAACCGCGAGGCGGGCACAGTCAAACTGTTTGGCCTCCCCAATGACTCCTGATGGACATCAGCTGTTTAGTCCTGGGACGGAGGATCCTGAAGCTGCAGTAATCTTCTGTCACCAGCAGATGGCGCTGCTCTCTAATCCTTCCTTTGATAGCTCACCCTGTTTTTGAAAACACATAAAACTACAAATCCCTGTGCTGTAAGATATTTTTTATGTAAAATAATGTGTTTTTTTATTGTCATTAAAGTGATCTCTTTATAAATCTTTTTTGTTTATTGATGACTTCATGTTGTGATATTAAAGTCATGGAGCCATGTCAGGGCTTTGGGAATGTTTAAGATGTGATGGTTCATCAAGATCCACTGAGATCAAATTTGAAAGCAAATTCACTGAGAAGGTTAACGGCGTGTTAAACGTGCAGAGCTGTAGAAGGACGCCTGCCTCGTCTTTGTCTCAGAGCAGGTGAATACTTGAGCCTTTAAGCTCTCTGGACCTTGAACCATCACTGCAGCGTGTGTGTGTGTACAGAGTGAAGAAAGGACGTTGAGAGACATGAAATCTACTTGAACTTTGAACATTCCCACATCTGCTGCTGCCCTTGAGCAAAACAGAATGGTTCATTGATTGGAGCCAAAGGAAGAAAAGTGTTTATGAAAATCTTTCTCTTTTTGATTCTTCTATGCAGAGAAAAAATGGCTGTTGGAAAAAAAATATCAGCAATATTGGATTAAGAATTGCGATTCATTGAAAACTCATCCAGTGTCATAATTCTCAGGGAGAGTTTTTTTTTTCCCTCCTCTTCCTACACACTTATCCGAGTGTTGGCATAAACATTATTATCCCTGTTATATGTTGCCTGAGCTTCACTTCCACCGTTTTAAAAAGCTTTTAATACTAACGGGGACAATTTTTACTGACTAAAAAAGACATCATCTGACAGTCCTCTCTCCTGTGATTACTTCATCTTCCTCCGGCCTGACATACGTACGCTGTGTGAACCAACATTTGAGGACATTAGTTTGGGCCAGTGGCAGCTGGTCGCTCCCTGTCTTCGGAGCCTGAGAGCAGCAGGCTGCAGGATGTCTCCACCTCGCAGCTTCCTGTCATCGAGCTTCCCGCTGTCCCCCTTTAATTTATTTTAATTTGGTTCAGGCCTACAGGGGAAATGTGTCGTCCAAGAAAACAAAAGAGCCCAAGTGTTTCCTGTGGAGTGTAGACCCTCAGCTGACTCATCCATGTGTGCTAGGCCTGAAATACACCACACGTTAATGTTTCTATTTTCAGGGAAACTACTAGCTGTCAGTCACAGGTGCTACTTAAACCAAAATCACAAGTTTTCACCTGTTATAACTTCAGTTGTTGTACCTAAATATAACCAAACCATACTGTAGTCTCAGCCATGACTTTTATTAACCAGAATTTCCAGGGAACATTTATTCAACACAGTAAGAAAAATTAGAGCACTCACTGCAAATGCTAGTATGGAGAAATTGCTACTACTGACCACAAACTGATGATTCCCAAGCCCCTAAAGTCACATTGTGTGTGACTGAGGGTGAATTTATGTGTTCCCAGCATGTAATTGTTTAAAATTGTGTTCAAGAACCACAGAAATTGGGCCAATGTCAAATCAGTGATGGAGCAAGTTCATGATGTCTGCTCCACTTTCCTGGTTTGGGAACAACAAAGTTAAATCACTAGTTATTTTTGAAGAGAAAAAAAATGTTTTCTTAAAATCAGTCAGTCAGTCAGTCAGTCATTTTCTGTACCGCTTATCCAGTTCAGGGTCACGGGGGTTGCTGGAGCCTATCCCAGCAATTATCAGGCGAGAGGCGGGGTACACCCTGGACAGGTCGCCAGTCTGTCGCAGGGCCAACATGGAGAGACAGACAACCATTCACGCTCACATTCATTCCTAGGGGCAATTTAGAGTGATCAATTAATTTTCTTAAAATAACTATCGTAATTTCATTAAAATTGACTGTGGTAAACTGAAAATGTTGCTGTCTGACAAAATTTTGTTTTTTGTTTTTTAAACATAACACCATTTTGATGGTAACCTGATCACTCTGCGTTAGTTCCATTTAGCTTATTTGATTGAAAAGATCATTTTATTCTCCTATAATAAATTGCCATTTGTATTAAGAGGGATGATGAACTACTAATGAGGCGTTTGTGCTGAATGGGCTCCTGGACAGTTATTTATGATAGTAATAAAGATTTTATCTCATTAATCTAGACTAGGAAAATCAGCTCTGCTTATAACGAAAGGGCAAACTCTGCTGGAAAAGTGTGAAGCCTGGAAGTTAAGTTTAATAATTGTAATTCTTTCTTCATCCACTAGGGGCTGGCTCCAAAACAGAGCAAATCCCGATCGACTCCCATGTTAAAAAGGCAAACTTCACAGCAGAAATAAATATGTTTACAGCCTGGTTCAAAGAATCATTTTAGGTTTAATATGTCAAGTTTACCTTCATGTCAACTGTGAGGGGTGAATTTTTTTATAAATCATCCGTTTAGATGTTATCTAATCTTGAAATTACACATAATTAGGGGCGTGTCCTTTTGATTGACATGCGGCAGACTGGATGCCAGTCGGTGGCTACCAGTTGGCTCCGTGTTTGTTCTCAGTAACGTCTCAGTCTGCAGCAGAGTAGCAAAATGGTGGTTTTTAACAGCTAAAAGCAAGTCCAAACATGCCTTACCTTTAGCCTGCCACTTAGGAGGCTAATCTTCATTAGCTCCCGTTAGTTTTGAATTACCTCGGTTTGCATTTATCCCAGAGTACGTTGGCTGTCAATCATTTGCCCAGAGCCCGCGCTTATCCCATTTTAGTATTTTCCGGGAGTGACGACCCATGTGACACCGCAAGATAGCTACGGTGGGACACGCCCAACTGGCTTTACTTTCCCCTATTCAGACGTGACCGGATACTACATCCAATGGGCTATATGCACGGCTCCACTACTTCCTGAACTTCAGACAGCACCTTTGCTTCCTGTCTGTTGTGACTGGACAAACTGATTAACTCAGGTGTGTCTGACTTCAGTAACTGGCCAAACACACCTGGAGTAATCAGTTTGTCCAGTCACAACAGACAGGAAGCAAAGGTGCTGTCTGAAGTTCAGGAAGTAGTGGAGCCGTGCATATAGCCCATTTATTTACAGTCTTTGCTTTAACCAATCTCTAGATTAACCAGAGCAGTGGGCTGCCAATTACAGCACCCAGGGAACAGTTGGCGGAGGTAAGGTTCTTGCTGAAGGGCCCATAGTGGTTACCTACTGTAAGTGCTGCGTTGGGGGCTCAAACCCGGGTTTTCCAGACCAAAAACTGCGACATTAACCACTAGGCTATCCACTCTTCTAATTTCACATTATTCATACTGACCTCTGAACCTTGACCTCAGTGCATATTTAAAGTTCCCCGTTAGCAGTGGGCATTTAAAGATTTTTCTTCTTTTCTAGTGCTCAGAAACGTGACCCAGATGGTACCACTAGCTTGCCTGCTGCAGTTAAACACGAGCTACATTATGCTGATCTGACATTGTATGTTAAACTGACAGAACACCGGTGCTTAGCTTCTTAAAGTTGTACTTCCATGGTCATGTCATGTCATGTCATTTTCTGTACCGCTTATCCAGTTCAGGGCGAGGGGGTTGCTGGAGCCTATCCCAGCTATTAATATCATTAATATTTCTGTGTTCTCCATTATTATTGAATGCATTCTGCATAGTTTCTGTTAAAAAAAAAACCTTCTGGGCCCAGTTGTTCAAAACTGGGTTATTTTTTAACCAGCCGTTAAATACATTTAGCCGACCGTTAACTTTAACAGTCCGGTTATGTTGTTGTTCAAAACTCAGTTAATCTTAACCGTGTGTTATCTTAACGTTAAAGTTAACACACCTAAGGACCGCCGCTAAAGTCTTAACGGTGGGGTTATCTCTCATTATGCCGTTTGTTGCTAACGCTGCGTTCATGATGCCGGTTCAGAGAAGGAAGGACGGCGGTTATTGTGGCTTTGATTTTGACATCGGGGATTATTCTAACGAGGAGCTGCGCACCACTTCGGGAAAGAATGCATATATGTAATCCTTTGCGAGTCGATTTGGAGCGTGCAACGAACTGTGGACACGACGGACTCACTATTTAGAATGACATTTTCTTCGTCAGCAGAGAAATTTCTGCTGACGGGCAGAAGGGGGAGTAGTGTGAAGAGAACGGGGAAGGATGGAGAGACTGGGGGATGAGGAAGAGTGTGTTGTGGCTAACAGCAGCTCTGTTCACGGTGGGAAAATAAAGTGAGAGTCGGCCCCCCGTGTCTTCCTCACAGCAATAAGGAGACACAGACTTACAACATTACTTTTTGCAATACCAGAAGTAAACAAAATGGGGAATTGTGGGATACAATAAATAAATACATAAAATAACCGAGAATTGAACAACCGGGCCCTGGTTGCTTTGTATCCAGCTGTATTTGTATACTAGAAGAGAGGCTTGTGGTCCAACGGCAGGCTTTTCCGGGTCCTTCTCATGAATTTCCGTCTGATTGGCTGCCTGCCATGAGTGTATGAAGGAAGCTCCGCCCTCCGCTCTTATTTCGTTACAGACAGGAAATAGAGCCGACAAACAAGTTTGTTCTGCCATGCTAACAAACAGTTAGCTAATTAGCTTCTCAACTCCGAAGCTACAGTCGTGCTGTCTTCAGTTCTAGCGTGTAGTGGAGGGTTACTTGCCTTCCAATGGACAGATATAAACCCCACGTGGGATACGCTATTTGAAATGTGACGTAGAAGTGCAAGGCTGTTCCCGATTCGCTCTTTTCTTCATATTGTTTCTCTGATGAGAAAGCACAGCCGACTGGGGGGAACGCAACGCTAGCAAGTCAGCATGTGTAAGTAAACAAGAGGAAACCCTCCGTATTTCAGAAGGAGCAAGTTAAACGGGTTTTCAGTGGAAGGAGGCCTTTAATATCATGGCGACTGACTCCGTGTTGCCTCTTACCGGAGCCGTTGTCTCTCGTCGTCGTCGTCCTTATTTCCACAAAAAGATTATATTCTATGTCAGGGTTTCCCAACCCTGGTCCTCAGGGACCCCACCCCTGCTGGTTTTCCAGATATTCCTACTTCAACACACCTGACATAGATGAAAGGCTTGTTAGCAGCTTGCAAAGAAGTTGAGCAGTTGAGTTGATCTGAATCAGGTGTGGTGGAGTTGGAAATCTGGAATACATGCACGGCAGGGGTCCCTGAGGACCAGGGTTGGGAAACCCTGTTCTATGTCATTGTGAGATGCCAGCAGGAGGCTGCAGAGCGGGAGTTGCAGCGAAGGTGTCCAGTTTTAACACGGCGACTGTACAAATCCAGGCTAACGCTGGTGTTTCTTCACGGGAAACCAGTAAAAACTTATTCCCCATCTAGGAGAGTTCTCCCCTCATCCATTAAAGCAGTCAAAAATACAAAAAGAGTCTGGCATCATTGTGATCAACCCCGTAAAGACCAGTTCCTATTCTATTCCAAAGGACTTCCAAAGCTGTCTGACGTTCAGTGGCAGTTACAAGCATGCACGAGTGACGTATGTGTAACGGGTGTGTCTTTGTGTGCTCCGATAAAAGTTCTTAAAGTTGTACTTCCGTGGTTATTTCATTAATATTTCTGTGTTCTCCATTATTATTGAATGCATTCTGCATCGTTTCTGTTTAAAAAAAACCTTCTGGTTGCTTAGTATCCAGCTGTATTTGTATACTAGAAGAGAGGCTTGTGGTCCAACGGCAGGCTTTTCCGGGTCCTTCTCATGAATTTCCGTCTGATTGGCTGGCTCCCGTCAGTGTATGAAGGAAGCTCCGCCCTCCGCTCTTATTTCGCTACAGACAGGAAATAGAGCCGACAAACAAGTTTGTTCCGCCATGCTAACAAACAGTTAGCTAATTAGCTTCTCAACTCCGAAGCTACAGTCGTGCTGTCTTCAGTTCTAGCGTGTAGTGGAGGGTTACCTGCCTTCCAATGGACAGATAGAAACCCCACGTGGGATACGCTATTTGCAATGTTACGTAGAAGTGCAAGGCTGTTCCCGATTCGCTCTTCTCTTCGTATTGTTTCTGTGATGAGGAAGCACAGCCGACTGGGGGGAACGCAACGCTAGCAAGTCAGCATGTGTAAGTAAACAAGGGGAAACCCTCCGTATTTCAGAAGGAGCAAGTTAAATGGGTTTTCAGTGGAAGGAGGCCTTTAATCAAGTCCACACCCGTGAATTTCTGTATTTCTGCGTTGTGTTCTGGTTTTTGATGTTGAAGAAGGGACTGGGACCACAACAGGTGTGGGTTGTTCTTTTATGGCAGTCAAGTTGCTCACAGCCTGCACAAATGAAATAAAAATGCTCTGTAACATGCAGCTCGCTTCACACAGGTCAGCAGCCCCTCCTCTCAGACAGCCGAGCACGGACTGAGAGCTCAACAGCGCGGGCTGAGAAAGGCGCAGCGCTGATGTCATCAGCCGGCGACATCTTAAAGGGACAGTACAGGTATTGAAACTAGACTATTTGGAGATTACTGAATATACTGAAAACTCTGGTGTGTCCGGTGAGTTTCTGTGTTTTCCTACTGTCACGCTTCTCCCGAACGCAAAAACATGGCGATACGACATGGCAGCCTTCACCGAGCCGCCCCGCTCGATGTGTAAATGAATGATACAAGGGCAAATTTAGAACTTAGAGGAGCACTTCAGTTTGTTGATGGGAGTGATTACTGATTAATGAAAAAACACTTTTGAACCAAATAATCAGTTTTTGTGAATAAATAACAGGAGAACTTACACAATATCCCTTTAAGGAACTGAAGTGATGATATTAGTACCAGTATCTCATTTTTTTAATGATACCCAGCCCTAATCATGTCAATATGGAACAAAATCTCTGAGGAATGTTCCACACACCATGTTAAGCCTATCCTACTAAGAACTAGTAAAGCACTCGGAGAGAGCAGACCACCACCAAGCAACTCGACTCCCTTATTTTTGTGCATTCTGGATCATAGTATCCAGAATTTTCTCTGGATCCAGATAAATTTTTGAAACATTATAGAACTCATTTAGATCCTTTCTTGTAATTTTTTACCAAACACTCGGGCCTTGCCTGGAGTTATAAGCAAAAATTCCAAAAATTTGGCCTATTAGGGTGATGTTCATGTTAAGTCCCATTAATGCTTGACGCAGAAGACGGATACGCAGACAGAATTTGGTGCATTTTTGAGGGGCTTGTTGGTCTGTCACTCAATGCAGAAGACGGAGCAATACCGCAGGAAACCGTAGGGTCAATGTTAAGCTGTGTAGCTGATATGCAGGAGCAAACCAGAGAAGAAGAACAGGAACTGGAAGACAACAACAGAAAAACCGCCGATGGCAAATAGCCCTGAGAAAGAAGATGCCAAAAAACAAAAACAGAGAAGAGCATAGACATAGCTGGAGCTTTTGAGGAGAGGCTATGTGTGTCCGAAAATACACTCATATCTACTTTACCGACACCAAGCGGTGTAAACTGACATAAAAACAGGGAAATTAACAATGAACTCAGCACTGCCGCCTCATGGACAAACTGATATATGAACCATCGAAACGCAGAAGAAGCATGGAAGTATAAAGGCCCTTTCAGATAGAACGCGGCAAGCGCAAGAGGAAGGCGGCAAACCCATCCATTGTGTATGTGGTACCGCCGCGGCAGCGCGTTCCGCCATGCCGCGGAGCACCGCGGCGCGCAAGGTGGGCGCATGCCGCCGCGGTGGCGCTGACGCCGCTGCGCTCGAATTGAACATTTTTCAATTCGGGCGCAGCGCGTCCAATAGGAGAGGCCAGTTCAGGGAAAAAAAAGTGGTCCTTGTTCAGCCTGAAGTAAACCTGGAAGAGGTCTGTGTGAAAGAATGCAGCTCGCGGACGAGCCTGAACTCCCCACGTTCTGCCTTGTTATCAGGATCAGGTGGACCCCCACCCTTTTATCTGCTGCTGATCTCCTCCTCCTCCCTTGGAGCAAAGCTCTTTGCTGCGACCATGAGATGTACATCTCTCACAACGAAGCGTGCCGGGGAGAAAACACTTCCTGGTCTGTCGCTTAGCAACGCGTGCCTGACGTGTTTGCTGCCGCCGGGTCTGCCGCCGAGTCTGCGCCCTACCCCGCGGTGAACTCGGCGAAAAACGCGTTCTATCTGAAAGGGCCTTAAAAAAGGCGACGCATGGCAGCGCATGAAATAGATGTCACCATTTACGCACTTAAGGGAGCAGAAATGGGCATTAATGGGCCTTAAGACTATTTAGGTGTTGGTGAGGAGGTTTGATGGGGTGTAGCGTTGGTCAGAACAGAAAAGACTCGCTTGTACAGTTAACTGTCTTTACTGGTCACTCTTAATCACAACAGCACAGTAATGCAACAAACGACAGGCTTACAGGTGAGAAAATCCAGGGCTAGTCCAATACCTGAATGGAAGTGAGCGTGGTCTATAAACACAGAAATACAAAGCTATGAGGAACATTTGTTAGGCAAATAAACACATTCAAGGTATTAATTATTGCTAATTAAATCCCTTACAGTTAGGACTAAACATGCATATGTGTTCAAGGCTAACAGTTACAGTGGCTGTCATGTAACAGATCAGCTAGCTTAATAGCATAAAAAGGCACATGGTGAATGGAGGAACACTTCTGAATAAGCAAATCAGCTAAATAACATTAAAGGCTAAATAAACATCCTGTTCAGGCAGAAATACAGCTAGTTACTTACAGTTCTTCACAGATGCACACAGTTCACCATATTGAACTGGCTAGAAGTCTGTCTAACAGTCTTCTCTCCTCGTGCTCACTACTGCTCATAAGTTTAATTTCTGTGTCCTGACGATCATGTGCTCAGTAGTGCAGCTGCACACTTCTGCCACAAGGGGGCCTTAGCAACAGCCTTTCCAACACAGACTATCAAAATGATAAATAATCCTTCAAAAAATTCCTGGATCCAGAACTTACCCAAAATTTAATGGGTTCGTCTTTGGGCTGAGGCACACAGCTGGTGAAAATTTCAGCTCAATCCGCCCAGTACTTTTTCCGTAAAGTTGCTGACAGTCAGAAAGATGGACAGACAGACAAACCAACGCTTCTGAAAATATTACCTCCTTGGCAGAGGTAATTAATGTAGTTCTGAAGAAAAAGGGTGGTCTAACATTAGGTCCACACTGCAAGGTGGACCTAATAAAGTAGCTTGTGAATACATAAAAAATTTTAAATCAGTGTATTATTTCAGTCAACACCACCAAAAAAAAAGGAGGTACTGCAGAGGATTTGTTCAAGGATCAACATTTCAAAGCTGATATGCAAATGAGTTGAGTCAAGTACCTGGGATTGAATTTAGCTTTGTGGCCCTGTGCAGTTGGATGGCCCTTGAACGTGTCATCCCATCAGTCTCCCTGTGATCCCAGCTGTTAGTTATTGTAGATGAGACACTGTGAGGAGCTTGGTCAATATTCATGGGTGTGATTGCCAGTGAGTGTCATGGTACAATGAATCAAATATAGCTGCCTGCAGGGTCTCCTTCATCTGCCTTTTTGGTCGTGTGAGTAGGAAGGTCTATCTGGTTTGACTTAATGGTCTGATTTACATTTTATACCTCACCCTTCCACTTACCCTCGGCCTATAAATCATTATTGTTTTGGCATTTTTATGCAACTCCACAGCCCAGTAGACAGAAAACAGTGTTACTGATGATAGCACATGCAAAGTCAGAGTATTACACTTTATCTCCTCTAGTTTATGAAAAATTGTCAATGGGGTAAACAAATGTGTAATAACCTAATCTTATTGTTGATGAATGCTCTTCTTGCTGCCATAAAACACCAGTGTGTCAGCCTTTTGTAGAGCTCAGGGAAACAAAAAACCTGTTTGAATGCTGCAACTTAATCTCATTTACATGTAGGTCATAGCTGGAACTTTTTCATCAAACAATTGGAAAAAAAATCATCCTCAGAATGTCTAGAGGGGTGCTAAGTATTTTACTGGAAAAATATTATAGGATCTAAATAATATTTTAACCAATTTTGAACATTTACATCTGGTTACTATTGGGCCTTTTCCATTGCAGCTGCACAGGGCACGGTACAGCACAGTGCAGCACCACACGCTAAAGATGACCGGGACAGTTTTTGTTTCCACACAGTAGAAGTAGTAGTCTACCACCTGGAAGTGGCGGGAGTTGGCGTGGTCGAGACTGCGGTGACGCGACTGCCGTGCCATGGGGTGGTCAGTAAAGTATAAACAACAATGGAGGAATTGGATGATATTGAGGTACTGCTGTTGTTGTTTTCTCTGTGGTTAAACAGAGCTAAATATTTTTAGAAGAGGCGAGGCAAAACACATTTGTATGACGACAATTTCCTTTGACCAATCAGTGGACAATCAGTGGACAGCTGTCAGTTACATCACATTTTGTGTAGGTTCAGCACAGTCACAGCTACCTCTGAAACGGGTGTGAAAAAATAAGCGTGCCCTGCCGTGTGGAAGGGTTACGAAAATGTGCAGTGGAAAACGCCCATATGCCAACACCTACACACCATAGGATTCTGCACCAATAGCTTTGATGTCATGTGAGACAGAGCTCAGGATTTACTAGATTGATAGCTCTGTTTAGAAATGGCATCTTCTTGCGTTACATTTCTAAAATTCAAGCAGACCAAAAACAAAGCAGTTCCAGGGTCAGTCATTCAAGCTTTTGAGGGTTGGTGCCAACTGAAGGAAGTAAAGGTGCTAAAAAGCCACGTAGAGATTGCTGCTTTCCTTCTGGACAGGTGAGCTAAATGTTTGCCAATGCTAATTAACAGTCAGCCAGTACTGTAATTTTGCACAGGCATGTTGCAGCAGGTTTGTCAGATTCGTCTGCAGGTGAGTTAGTTTAAAATGATTTAGATGTGTTTTCAGTCAGCTGCCACCACCACCTATGATGTTTGGCATACGTGGCAACTGGTACAAAACAAGGTTGGAGGGAGGGACAGTGAGCAAGTGTTTGGGACACCTACTGGCTGGGAGGACGCAGTGGTGCGTTCCAGTTGTCAGTTGTTGGATTCCGAGCGGGCATGAGTTGGTGACGTCATTACCAGGTATTTGCCATTCTGGTTCAGGGGAAAAACTAGACATCTCCAAAACAGCTTATTTGTGAGCATCTGCAACTACAGTACAAGCTAGAAAATAAACACTGACATTATGAGAATGTGGCAAGGTACGCAACGGAAGGCCCAGGCAGGATTTGATCCCCAGACTCCCAGGTCATGTGCTAACCAGTCAGCCAAAGGGACATCCCTGTGGCCAAGTAGCCAGGGTGCATGATCAATCGGGGGCATAGTGACAGGACCCCACACTGTCAAATCTCTCCCCCTCTTTCCACAAGCATGTCCTCGTGCCCCGCACAGGGTGCCACCAATTATGAATCCATGGACTGTTTATCAGCGTTGCGCATGGATCCTGCCGACAACACCAGAATGTGGCAAGGTACACAATGGAGGGCCCAGGCAGCATTTGATCCCCAGACTCCCGGGTGAGAGTCATACATGCTGACCAGTCAGCCAAAGGGACATCTCTGTGGCCAAGCCCGGGTGCATGATCAATAAGAGGCATAGTGACAGAACCCCACACTGTCACAATAATATCACCATGACAACAGCAAAAGAAAAAAAAGGCTGGAGTGAGACTGTAAAATTCAATGACAACTCGGTGCTGTTTACACTAGAAATTTATGAACAGCAAATATCTTTTAAAGAAGTTTAATAAGCAACCAATCTAATAAGCACAACCATGGTACTGGACGCAGCCAACTTTAAATCTACAAAGGGTCCTCTGCAAATTTCAAGCTGTGACGTCCCAGCTCTGCTAGGGTGTTGGGACGCAGACAAAAGACTGGTTTCAGGTGGAGTAAAGATGCTTTTTATTGTTCAGGAGGTGATTTAAAAGGCTTAAACACACAACCTGGAAAAACTGTAAACTGCAAAGGAGATGAGGTTAGAGATGCTGCTCAAAGAAACAAATAAAAAGACAGACAAAGCCTAAACCAAAGAGCCAGAAGGGGAAAACAAACCTAAGCTACAAATTCTTCAAACTAAAGGGAATGAGCAGCACCAATAAGCTAAAAAGTAACCAAAACCAAAAAACAAGACCTAGCTATCCCAACTCCAACCATTGTAAATCACAAAACAGACAACTCAAAACTACTAATAAAACCCATTAACCAACAAAAACACCTGGGGCCTGTACGACGAAGCCGGATTAACATGCCCGGGATTTCTCTCAGTTACCTGGGTTGACTTAACCAGACATCTGCGGTCTTGATAAACGGTACTATGAAGCTGGTTATCAACTCGGTAACTCAACCCAGGGTTTTCCAATCTTAATCAGTGCGCGCTCACATAAAAGAGGCGGCGTTGGAAGCATCTGACCAATCGCAGACATGGAGAAACAGAGAGCGACATATTTCACCATGGAGGAGCAGACGATGATACTTAAGAAATATGTAGAATTCAGGATCATCATTCCTGAATGATAACACGACATTATCATTCAGGAATGATAATAAATGGCTCAATTTATGCTGCGGCAACACAGTCGCCGCAGCAAAAGCCAGGAATTAATGCTGGCTGTCAATGCGCAGCAAGTCCGTGCGATTGTACAATCATGGAACAATATCGGACTCTGATCATTTAGTGTTCATCACACTACAGCGCTTCCTCGGTATATTTGCTTCTCATACTGTGCATATGGATATTTTAGGCTCATATCGTTGAACGTGTTGTAACCCTTCACCATGCCGGCATGGGTGGGTGTGCGCTCCATAAATTCATGTTTTCTACATGTGTGACCTCTTAATCACATTATTTCAGATGCAACCCCGCAGCGCAAGACGATCATGGGAACAAGTAAAGAACAAATACAAATATATAATCCAAACCGGCCATTGACGAGATTCTATGCTGCCACACTCTTTCATGAATGAATGGAATTTCATTTAATATTTGTGCAGCCCACAGGGAAAAAGCGGGTATTACATGACTTGTTTTTGCATACGTTTTCAGTGTCGCCAACGGTGTGCATCAAACTACCAGTGAATGAATGAATGAATAAATAAATGAATGACGTTTTACTGAGTGGGACTGTGAGCATAATTCGGCCACAAAAAATAAGCTTTTCAGCTACATCAGTACAGCACTAATTTTTTTCACTCGAGGTGAGGCGTTGGTCTATATCAAAATTAATTCAATTAGTCTAACATTAATAAAACCTCAGTATGATGCAGAGCATCTGTGGTGTTGTCGGTGTGATGTACGGCTCTAACAGCTGACAGATGTAACGGAGTCCAGCAGAGGAAAACCTACATCTTTCATATAAAGTGTCATGTGGCAAATCAAAAAGGTTGCACCATCTCTGAAAATTCTCTCTCTTCTAAGAACTCCTCTCACGATCTGCGCACCGGCATCGACAGAATCTTCTAAAAATGGGCAGGCCATTTTCCAAGAGTGCTGATTGGTCAGGGAGTGGTGCTTTCGTAGTTGGAGATCTCTTATCCAGAACTTAACCTGGTCCAGACCAGGTTAGGCGTTCAGCATAAGTTACCGGGGAGATATAACCCGATCAGAAGTGAACCAGTGTCATAGGACGAAAAACCCAGGGTTAACCCTGAAGTTACCTCGATAAGAGAAAATCCGGCTTCGTCGTACAGGCCCCTGGAATCAAAATAAAGACTAACCCAAGACAAACTAAAGTTACCAAAAACAAAAGGACAAACTGTTTCCAGGCCAAACAGTTGCCATTGACTGAGGGTGTGCTGGGTTCTTTTGTAGCTCCCAACCAGCAGCTCCAGGTGGGACTGATTAGTCATTATCCAGGTGAATGAGGGAGAAGATGATGGTGGTGTGGTGCCAGGCCAGTCAGACAGGAGGGGTGAAACAGGAGGATTTGTATTTGAATGTAGAATGAGAGAAACATTCTACATGTTTCTCTACACAGGCGGCCGTAACACAAGCTCATAGCTCAAAAGAACGAGTTCACAGCACCACTTCCACCCACACTTACCAGAGAAAAAAATTAGTTCAGAGACAACTGAAACGCACAATGAATTTGCAGCTATTCCCTTTAGGGGTGTGACAAAATATTGATACAGTGAAATATTATTTTATAATGATACAGTGAATTTTTGTTAGGGCTGCAAGGTGGTGTGGTGGTTAGCACCGCAGCCTCACAGTAAGAAGGCTGCTTGTTTGATTCCTGGCTGGGGAGGAGGTTGAACAATTCCAACGGTGGCCTTCCTGTGTGGAGTTTGCATATTCTCCCTGTGTATGCGTGGGTTCTCTCCAGGTACTCCAGCTTCCTCCCACCATCCAAAGACATGCATGTTAGGTTAATTGATCACTCTAAATTGCCCCTAGGTATGAATGTGAGTGTGAATGGTTGTTTGTCTCTCTGTGTTGGCCCTGCAACAGACTGGCGACCTGCCTCTTGTCTGATAATAGCTGGGATGGGCTCCAGCAACCCGCGCAACCCTGAACTGGATAAGCGGTACAGAAAATGACTGACTGACTGAAATATTGTTATCATTATGGTGCAATATCATATCAATATTAAAAAACAATATTAAGAAATGCTGTATCATTATGTTTTACTTACAAAATCCTGCAAGATTTCACTGTTTTATTATGAAATATTACAATTTTGTTTTTCTATTTGCAACGGTACAACATGTATAAAAGTCACCGCTTTAGCACTGATATTTACGTACAGTCTGCAGATTCAGATTAAACTTTATACACAGTGGAAAGTTCAAGTTAAAATGTATGTCCAGGTTTTCTTAGACCACCCAGTTGTTTGAGACTATAATGATGGACTGAAATGTTTATTTTCCAAATGCACTAATGTGCATTTTCATATACTCCTTTTAAGAAAAGCCACTGTGCACTTTGTTTTACTGTTTTACATATTTCACATGAATCATGTGAAATATGTGTACACTCATACTATTCCAGCTCAGCTGTGGTAATATTGTTTTCAAAAGCACTTTATTTTCATTTTATTTGCATATCTATTCAGTTGGGTATTCCCAAAGTGAGAAGTATTTACTGTATATCCAGTGGGACAATTGTAAATGGTTTTATTATGAGATCCAAGCAGCAAATAAACCTGTCCAAGTTTAATAAATGGGACACAGATAAAATGAATTTAATTGATTTTGACTAGTTTTGTTGTTTCAGTCATCTGGTTTATGTATAGGTACAACTTTTATTTCAAGCTGCATTTTGAATTTCTCTGAAGTGCCAGAATATTGCAATAAACTGAACTGTATCGGAGTGTCACAATATAGCATTATTGTAACATATATGATCCATGTAACGTGATATGTATCATATCATGAAGTCTTTGCCCATACCCACCCTTATATAAGAATTAAAAAAACAAGTGAAAATCTTGTCTCCCATTCATGACTGGTTATTTTTGTGTATAACAGAAACTTATTCTCTTGTTAATGTAACAGCTTTTCCAAAGCCTATGCAGAGCCTTTTGATCTAAAATCTGTTTAAATTTGCGGCTGAGGAAAGGTTGGACATTATAGTGACCAGCCAAATCAACAACATAAAAAAAAAAAAAAAGTCTTCCGCAGGACAAAATCCTGGAAAAGACCCAAGACACACTGGAGGTACTACGTCTCTCAGCTGGCCTGGGAATGCCTTGGGATCCCCCCGGATGAGAACTCTGGGTTTCCCTGCTTAGGCAGCTGCCCTCACAACCTGACCTTGTGGTCGCAAGAAAATGTGGAAAGAAAATGGATGGATGGTTGGATGGATGGATGAAAACTTGTCAAGTGTAGTGTGTCTAGTCTAATCAATGAAGAAATAGGATAAATAAAGCTGAGCTTCATCATGGACAGGAATTCAAAGCAGCGATGATGATAGCAGAGATGTACCTCTATAATAACTCTGGTAATTGGAAGAGCAAATTGTTTTTTATAAAATTCCAAGTGTGGGCTGGCTGTGATTGGTCCAGCACTTAATCTAAGTCAAACTCCATCCATATATCAATTTTCTATATCCTTTTTTTTTTATCATACAGGGTCATAGAGAGGATGGAGCCTATCCCAGCTGCTATCAGGTTAATGGCATGGCACACCCTGGACAGCTCACAAGTCTTTTGCAACCATGTAAAAATGCTTCAAAGTCACGTGATGAAACTATAAATGAGCATCGGTGTGATTTGCAAAAGGGTCAAAGTGGATTTGCGGTCAGAGAGGTGGTATCAAATGAGTAATGGGCCACAGGCAATATCACTCCATAAATGTCCAACTCATCTGCAGCTCCCAGAACCCCTGACCAAATGTGGTCTGATTACCAGGAGGAACAGGTGACTCATTTACAGAGCAGCTCCAAGGGCATGAGCTTTTAATAAGGACTAGCTCGCATGCATATATTTCAATAATTAAAATTTAGTACAACAGTAGCTTTTTATTAGAATGATTAGTTTTATTAGGAGATGGAGATTATGACTCGGCCTCCTGGTGATGACATTGCTGACCAACCTTCACTCATCAGATGATTTCATTTCATTAGGCAAGGCAAGTTTGTATAACACACTTCATGTAGAAGACAATTAAAGTGATTTAAAGGAAACATAAGTATTACAGTCAGGTGCAGAAGAAAACAAATTATGAAAAGAAAATAAATTAAGTAAAAACAAAAATCTGAAACAAAATAAGATAAAATGCAAGACATAAAATGATTTAACGATTGTTTTCATTAAAGGTGGCAAATAAAGTTTTGACCTTGACTTCAAATTGCTGAGTTTCAGCAAACCTTTATTTCCTGGAAGTTATATTACACAAACACTATTCACCTTATTTTGGGGATATATTTATAGTTTATAGGAATTTGTAGTCCAACATACTATTGCAACATAGAGATCATATTCGGCAACCCACAGTGGTGGCCGGGCTTGTAGATGTAAAATAATGCCATCGTTGAGCCCGTTAAAATTTTATTATATATTTACTTTCAGGTTAAATATATTTTTTTTAAAGAAAAGGCTGTACTTTTCACTTTCTTGCTGTGATGGTCAGGTCTTTTTTTTTTTTTTTTTTTTTACCAAAGAGGAAATCAGTTTTCAGTGGAGAGAAAAAAGACTGACTTGCTGTGTATCTCATACATGGCGTTGGTCAGGCTTGCAAAAAACAGGGTGTCCTCAAATAATTTTTATTAAAATATTCTTTTAAAAATGCACTTTGAAAGGAATTAATCATTAGTCCACAGTTGAGTTCACTATAAAACTGACACTGACATATACTGCATCACTCAGTTCTTGATTTATTTTGCTAATTATTTTTCTTCACACTGCATTATACAATTTTCTGATCCACAGCTAAACTCTGAGCTGTACTGTAATGTTGTATTACATATTGTGTCAAAGGCCAAGTTTGGTAGTGACCAGCCTGTGGCCACTCAGGCACCAGTTTGCACTGCTGCAGCTTGCTGGATGAAGCTATTTAACCTCCATGCTCTTGAGTCTAATTAATACAGACTGTAGCTGTGATCTTGCCTGCAGCTGAAACTCTACTATGAGAGCTATAATTTAATTCTGAAAAACATAACAGTAATTCATGTGCTTGCTTGGCCCTCAGACAGTCTTTCAACATTTACTGTTATTCTTTTGAACAGTTTTTGTGTGATGAAGGTGAAATGGTGTTAGGGTTGAGCTTGCAGGAGATATCAGGTTTCACTTGGATCAATATTCTCATTCATAGAACAGCAGCTTTCCTTGAGGTGATCACCCTCAGTTTAATCAAAGGGAGCAATCAGATTGTGCTCCAGCATGCTGATCAATCCATTCACATACTAATGTTTCCAGACAAGGTGTGTTCCCGTGTGTGTGCATTTGTATCAGTGATCTGTGGTTCTAGTGTCTGTGTGTGTCAAGGAAGGGCAGCTGCGTGCAGAGAGATAATCAGACACACCCGTCCATTTGTTTCAGTCAAAATGAATTAGTCTCCAGATCCGTTAAAGGGCACTTCCGCTGTAGTGGATAATTGCTGGGCTGCATTGACCGGAGGCTTCCTGATTGATTAGTGGACTTTTGATGAGATGTGATCTGGTGAAACTCAAGTCACTCCACAAAATGCTCCTTCATCTTGGCAAATACCTGATATAGAAAATATATATTTAACATTTCTATAAATATATTAAACATTTAAAATACTTCATATTCGTGTCAGTCCTTACTAGAGGTGTAAATACTCCAGTTTGATCATGATACAATATTTTACCGATCCTATGATGTTTGCTGACATGACAAATGCTGTCAGTATGATTTTGATAAATTTTTATTAGATTCAATTTGCATTTTACAGATGAGTACTGTGTCATTGTTTGATATTTCTGTCTTTATCAATGCTGTTGGCTCATTTAACATTGAACTGATGCATTGACGTAGATGATGTATTGTGACACCCCTAATTCCAGCTATCTTTTTCACCTCTGCATTTTCTTCAGTTAGCAGGTTACAACCTACTTTCTTCTGGATGCTGGCTTATTTTTATATACAAAAACCTGGTTTTTATATTCAAAGTAATAAATGTCAATCAAGGCGGTTCTCTCTGCCCCGTTTACATGCTCCTAGTTGGCTTTACACAAAATTTGTCACAGAAATCCGTAACTTAAGCATGTCCAGAGATACAACTTACCTTTTGATTTTTTCTTCATGCATAAACAAAATATAAATAAATGAACAATTGCAACTACAGAATAAAGTTTCATAGCCAGAACCATGGCAGCCGCCATGTCTGCTAGTTTCTGTTAAGGACTTACAGTTACCTCGGTTACAGACACATGCAAATGAACAACACACATACGAAGAGCCCCCGAACTCGACGATTGAAAAGTGGATATTGTTGAACCCAAAAAGGGTTCTAGGACATATTGTGCCATACGTGGCTGCAGCAGCTTGTGAAGACAAATAAATATGAACGTTGTAAAGTGACCAAACTTGCCGTAGGATGGCAGCTGCGTGACCGATCGGGTCCAGCTATACAAGGGCAGCCCCCAGTCTCCACCTCTCCATCCTCCGTAACAAGCAGTTAACGTTATACAGGGATGTTTAACTCCCTGTCTTATCTGCATCCATACAGTCATTCATGAATCGTTTAAGGTTCGACACAAGCAAAAACCTAACGGGCAGACGCGTGTGTATTACATCAGCATGTAAACAGTAAGTTCATTTTACTTGCTACTTGGAATAGCCGTGTAGAAAATAATGAGATTTTTTTGTTATTTTTTGTTTGGACTGATGATCAGGTAGTGTTGTTGCTAAGAGTAGGAAATGACTATGAAACTTTTGTGGCCAGGCAAAATGTCAACTGGGAGTCAAGTTGTTTAGGCAACTTTCCTGTGGCATGCTTTGCTATCAGTCTGTGGCGGGTTTTGTTGCCGTCACTTCCTTTCATTGAACAGCAAAGTTATCCATGCTCGGCTGTTTACCCATCAGCTTGACATTAATGTCCCCCCCTGCCCGGCTAAAAAAAATATACAAATGAGGGATCCTTAAACGCCAGATAAATGTGGACAATAGGCGTTGTCGGCTAAATATGTGTATCCTTAACGGAATAAACACCCACAGAATGATGTACCTTCATTTTCTACTCACCCTCAAATGTAGCAGGAGCTCCAGGAGGGGTTTCGTTATCCGCTGACTTTCATTTAATGGGGTTCACTGGCACCTGAACCAAAAAGGTCCATAAAAGTCCACAAAAAACTTGGCAATATTCCTCCATACTGCTTGTGCAATGTAATCCAAGTGTCCTTTGTGGGTAGCATCCATAATTTACTTTAAACGACATAATTTAGTATACTTTTATAGCCTAAACAGTAGAACATTGAACTTCCGCAATGCACGCACATGCGAGTTCACAACACTACAGAGGCCACAGCAGGCTGAACCAGATGAGATCGCACGTTCTCTTTCTTTCTTTCTTTCTTTCTTTCTTTCTTTCTTTCTTTCTTTCTTTCTTTCTTTCTTTCTTTCTTTCTCTCTTTTAAATCAATAGCCAACCCCTCTTGTGTTTGTCCTGGTTTGTCTGCGGCTTGTTTGCTCTTGGCAGAATGTAAACAGTGAATTTCTTCCTTTACTCTTGCATTATCGGCAGAGTAGGCGCTGAACGCCGCAGCTTCTGTAGTGTCATGCACTCGCACGGATGCGCTTCCAGGAAATGCGATGTACTACTGTTGTTTAGGCTATGAAAATATACTAAATGATGTCGTTCAGCTAATGGCTGCCTCGTTCTTCAAACTATTCAGCTACAAGCCTCTCCTTCAGAGCTCAGAAGCGGGTGAGAGCAAAACTAATATTAGCCCTGGTTCTCCAACTGGCATTATCTAAAGCTCTTACCTTTTCTCCGATGCATCCACCGTTTTTTCTTTCTTTCTTTCTTTTTCCTTCGAGAGTTCGAGTGACTGGTGTCTGCTCCAATCATGAGATTATTCCCACACGGCGTCATGTTTTGTCTTAGTTCTGTCATTGGCCTTAGTTCTGTCATCTGTCAACACAACAAAACAAAGCTAAAGAGCGAATTACAGGCAGGGGGCGAGAGAGTTGCATTCAAACACGCCATGGCACGCAAGTAGATGCCCAAAGGCGCAGTTTGAGATGGATTTGCACTTGCACAAGTCTAACGTTTATTTTCAGGGGGAAACCTCGGACTCTACCTTTAAGCACAAGAAAAACAACTCAAAAATAAAAGAGCTACATCAAAACAAAACTAAGGCAAACAACAAAACTAAATTGATAGAAATTAGAAGGGATAAGCCAAAATAAGTTCCCCACTATTATCCCCACATTAAAACAAAGTCACTGATACACAATAGCGGGTCTCGCGACCACGCTGTGTTACCACCGTTTGCCGAAGGTTTATCAGAGCAAACAGTACATAAGTAGAGCGAAGCAAAGCAGCAGCAGTCTCAGCACGGCTTCACTACAGTCCAGCCAGGTGCTCCAAAACCGCACAGCGTGACGTGGAGCAATTTGTCCAGTGCTCGTTTCTTGAAGGAAATTGTTGAAGGTTGCGATGGCAGCATCAGAAGCTCTCAGTCCGGGACTGCACGGCGTGACACGGATCAGCTTCTGCAATGGTGTCCTACACGGGTCATCCAATGCCGCTACACCGTCGGGGACCACACAGCTCGTACTCACGGAATCAGCACCAGCAGCAGCCCACAGCCTCGATCACCAATCGTCACCATGACAGAAGCAGTCAAACACCCAGCAAACAGCCAGCAGCAAGCCCATGCAAACACTAGAAAAAAAGTATGGTTACCAAAAAAAGCACACTAGAAGGGAAAAGCATGAACTGCAGCCACGGTCACGAGCCTACCCGCCACCAGACGAGAGACGCAGAAAATGCCGGAAATGACGTCACCCAGCCACCAGCGAGCAAGGATTTGGACACAGGTTTGGCTTACCTTTATAAGGAGTCATAGGGGTGTATGTGTGGGGGTGGGGGTTGCGGGGTGGCCGGGTCTTTTCCGCACCGGGTGCCTGTCCTGCCCGGCTGCTGTGTCGGTTGGGACTGACCTGCACGAATGAACTCGTGCTGGTTGGTCTCACCTGGTTCAGGGGCTGGGTGGGGTGGGCTCGTGGCGTGGGGGAGGGTTGGTGACCCTGTGGTCCCCATCCATGGTGTATGTGGGTGGGTGTATGCCTGGAGGGGGGCATATCTCTCAGCCAGGATTGGCTGAGAGATATTAAAAACCGGAAGCCTCCCAGTTAATATCCTGCCACACATGCAAGTACCATCCAGTAATCTAAAGTTAGTCTGTTATCTATTCAGTTTGCAAATTATACAAAAGTGGTGAAGACAATAAAGGAACCTCTGTTAAGTTCCCAGGAACTCCTGTACAGTGGTCTGGACCTGCTCTCTTTCTACAAGGGACCAAGTATAAGGGCTGGAATATACTTGCTGTGGACGCGCGTGTCAGCGTTCAGAACGTTTTTATACATAGTTGCTGCAGCACATGGGGAGCGCGGGGCAGGCAAAATGCTTCATACTGGAGTCTCCCCTAGGAGGACTACACAGCATTTTGACTGAAAACTTAATCTGCCGGTCACAGCGCATTTCCTGTGCATTTCTGCAAACAACAGTTTACCAAATTATTGCTTAATGTTGCATCATGAGTGTTTGTCACTGTGCAACAGGGAGAAAACATAATAAAGACGCCGGTGGTTGTGGACAAAGTCCGATCGGTGTTCTTTAAAACAACTGGTGTTGTGTTGACGCTTTTCTACGCATGAGCACCTCTAGCGTACAGGTCAACATTACACCATGCTCATGCATCATGTTACAACGCGAGCATACTCACATCAAAATGAACACTAGGATGAACACCTTAGCTCCAGTAGTCCGACCCAGTTAGGTAAAGCCTAGACTACTTTAAGATGGTGACAGACATATGGCAGACAGGAGGCATCTAACTGTCTTCAACCAAGCATCCAGCTTCCTCTGGTAGCACACCCAGCTACGTGACTCTTATGAAATAGAGGTTAGAATCACAACTAGTTTCTGCTGCACTTCAATTAGCCGAAAACTAATTGGTTTACATGGTGAAACCATAAATCCAAACATTTGTTTACTGTCATGAAAGATAAAGGAGCCTGCCTCCTTTGTCTTTCAGGACTGATACAACTAAATTTAAGTCTCATTACATTTGTAGTTGTTTATAAGCAGCCTCAGACTCGTAAAATAATAAATGAAACAATATTAGTCGGTGCAGCTCATTGTCTTCTTAATCTAATCTAATAACTGCCTTGATAATTGATTACCTCGTTCATTACAGATGAAATTCAAGGCTGAAACCTGATCTGAGCAGATTCACCAACTTCTCACAGGCCTCCCAAGGCAGTTACCACTGGGAGATTTTATTGTCTGCAGATTGAAAAGATTGACTTTTGGGGGGATGAAAATGTAGATAAAGGTTTAATTTGTATTTGAAGTTTGTGATTAGTTTTGTTTTTGTTTTGTTTTTTTGTTTTTTTGTCCTTAGCAAACTTCTTTCCTTTAAGTTCTTTTTATGTTCATTGTTCCTCATCTGTCAAATTATATTAATGTCACGAACATCTACATTGGGTAAAACACATTAACAGGTTTTTGTTAATACTTTGTGGTCTCAGAAGTATAACCATCCAGACTTCATAATCTATTCTTCATTAAACATGATCAAGGGCTGTGAAAGCCAACTGTTTTGTTTTCCACATTAAAAACATTGTAAAAATGGGTTAAACAAGAGTATGTTGTACAGTTAGTTGGTCATAGCTGTGCCTCCACTTTACTACTGCATAGAGTTTTATAGTATTAACCATTAGCTCCTCGCTTCTACCGTACATGTCCATGGGGAATTTTTTTTAAGCAGTGTGACATTCTAGCTCAGAATTGAGAAAAGAAGACATTTTCAAAACCCAACTTTATGTGCACTACACTCAGAAATAAATGGACTGTACTTATATAGTGCTTTTTTAGTTGTTCTGACCACTGTTAGCGCTTTACACTGCATGTTGCATTCACCCAATCACACACACATTTATACCATGATAGGCACATCGAGAGGCAACGTGGGGTTCAGTGTCTTGCCCAAGGGCACTTTGGCACGTAGTCTGGGGAAGCCTGGAATTGATGGTTGGGGGATGACTGCTCTTCCAACCTGAGCTACAGCCGCCCAAATGCAACTCAGATGTAATTAATTAATAGATTAACCTGAAAAGGAAATCATGGAATGTATTTGTACACAATTAATAAAAACAAAGCAAGGCATACATATACGCCTCATTACATGCAAACATATCCAGTGTCAACCTGCAGCACTGCTGCTGCCTCCTGGTGGACCGGAAGACCAACACAGCCTGGTTGTGGTGATCACTGATTGTTTTGTAAATAGTTGTACAAGAACCATTTTGTTAAACTGTAATTATTACTTTGTTGTTTTCTAAATTTGTACATAAAATGTTAAAAATCAAATATTTCTAATGGCACTCTAAGTGATGAAAATAGTTTGTTAAACATGTTTGTGGTTTTTTAACTTAAACTTTTTTTTTTTATTTACATAAATTTTAGTTTTGTTAAAAAAAATAAATAAATAAAAAAAATTTAGGTCCAGTGTGTTAATACAGTATGAAATAAAAATTGTATGACATGCTAAAAAGAATGATACCAAACAAGGCGAGATTACCATGACTGTTGGTAACAAAGATATGGATGTCAATTTTAATGGGTAAAAAACACATTTAGCAGGTTAATCTGGGAATTGAGGGTGGACAATGGTCTGTATGACTCCACTACTTCCTGAACTTCAACCAGCACCTTTGTTTCCTGTCTTTCATTACAGGACAAACTGATAAATCCAGGTGAGCCTGATCAGTTGCTGAGGTCAGGCACACCTGGGTTAAAGGCAGGGTAGGGGATCCTAGAAAAACGGTTCAAGCAAGTTAAATTTTAAAAGATACACACTCCAAAACCGTGCCTCCAGGGCACAGGAGCGTGTGCGCCGACAAGTGAAAATCATCGATAACAGCTGAGTGGATAGCTCATTAGCCTAAACAGCTGAGGAACCACATTGTGTGTTAACGGAATTATTCACCCACAGAATGATTTAACTTTATTTTCCACTTACCGTCATGGTAAGCAAGACTCTGGAGCACTTTTTAATATCTCAAATGCAGCCGGCGATCAGGAAGGTTTCTTTTTTTTTCCCAAAACGTTCATATAATGGAGTTCGCTGGGACCCGAGCCAAAAAGATCCATAAGAGTGTATAAAAACTTGTCAATATTCCTCCATACTACTCGTCCAATGCAATCCAAGTGTCCTGAGTGGGTAGCATCCAGAATTTACTCGAAACGATGTCATTTAGTATATTTTTAGAGCCTAAACAATACTACATGGCAAGACTAGCAAGCACGCCGATGCACGTTCATGAAACTAAGGAAGCCACGTCAGACGAGATCGCACATCTCTTTTTCTTTCTTTCTTTGTTTTAAATCAATATCCAACCCCTCCTATGTTTGTCCTGGTTTGTCTAGAGCTCTGGCGCTCTTACAACAATGTAAACAGCTAATTTCTTTTTCTACGCTTGCATTATTGGCAGAGTAGGCTCTAAACACTGAGGCTTCTGTGGTGTCAGGAACGTGCTTCGGCGCGCTTGCAGGAAAAAGGATAAAGGACTGTTTAGGCTCTAAAAATGTAAAAATGTTATGGATCTTTTTGGCTCGGGTCCCAGCAAACTCCATTATATGAAAGTTTGGGGAAAAAGAGAAGCCTTCCTGATCGCCGGCTGCATTTGAGATATTAAAAAAGTGTTCCAGAGTCTTGCTCACCATGACAGTAAGTGGAAAATAAAGTTAAATCATTCTGTGGGTGAACTATTCCTTTAAGTGTTAATTTGCCCACCTCCAACTCCTTCTGCAGTCTGAAACATCCACATTGCAAACGTCAGCACCTCCATGACTTGATCCACATCTGTTTTTTTTTTCTTTTCGGTGCATTTTAAGAGCAAACGACTTCTCACATAGCGTAACGGCAGCGAGCATTCACAATGAGTTACGAGCGAGCAAGTGAGCGAGTGAGCGAGCATGCGTGCGGTGCGATGGGGGTTGGAGAGACAAGCAGCCTTGGAGTTTGATAGACATATCATCAATCAATAAGCACAGGCCATTCAAAACAATTGGATGGAGTTTTTTAGGTCCTGTCCGTTCCACAGGTGACTTAAGTTTTAAATCTTTAGTCAGAGGATTTAATTAATTGTCTGCAATTGGGGTGTGAAGGAGATTTTAGGCAATATAGTAAAAAATGCTCCTGGAAAACATCATCCACCCTGCCTTTAATCATTTTTTCCAGAAATGAAAGACAGGAAGCAAAAGTACTGGTTGAAGTTCAGGAAGTAGTAGTTTTGTGCATATAGCCCATTATGGAGTTATATTCTTGCATTTGAGGGAATGGTTGTGGTGCGTGTGCAAGATAATCTTTATAATCAGGAGTCTTGCTTGTGGACTTCATTGCATGCTCTGACTTGTAGAAAAAATAAAATCTTTGTGGGCTCGGTGGATGAACTGGTCTAAAAGAGACATGCGGATATTGCTGGCAGCTTCCGGGTATAAATATCTGACACAGTATTAATGTAATTCAATAATAGCTGAAATATGTACAGGTGTAAATTAGACATAAAAGCAGTGGCAGAACTTTTCTCTGTTGGGATAAACTGTGTAGAAAGCAGCGTGTGCTCAGCAAGCCCTCCGTGGATAAAGAAAATGTGCTGCAGGCACAGAGTTTATCACAGACAACAATGCGACACGTTCAAGTTTAATTTGTGGCTTTGACCTCCAGGGAATAAGCAGCTGAACGCAGATTACAGCTTCAGCTGGAAGTGCAGGAGTCAGGCTTTTTTTTTAAAACAAATTGCTGACAACCAGCTCGGCCAAATGCTGCGGATAAAGACAAGAAGCATGAGGATGCAGACACAAGTGAAAGCACCAGAGAGGGAAGAAAAAGTGCAGCATTGCACATTACTGTTAAACGTCATTTTACATTTTTATTGGTCAAAAACTTTTGTTTTACAGCACATTAATGCACTCCATGCACTTAAGATCACCTGAATGTTTAAGCTTTTAAAGAAATAAATATACTCTGATTAATTCAAACAAAAATGGTCTTAAATATAACACTGCTTGTCACTGTATATCTTCAGCCAGATGAGTTGCCACAGAGAATTTGATCTGCATAGTTTTTTAAGTAAATTATAAATCACCACAAAGAAAGTTTGTGCCAGTTCTGTTGTTTGATTTAAACAAAGGAGAATGCCAGACTATTTAAATTACACAACCTCTTTACACATTCAATATCCAGACACTAGAGAAAGTTTCATTTACTTTCTGTTAACATCACCATTGAGTCAGAATAAAATCTAATAATCTTTTAAAGATTTGTTATGCACTAGTTTCAAATTAGATTAGTGCTTCTTATCAAATGGTGAGAATGGGTCACTATCAGTCTAAACAGCAGCATGTTATCATGCTGATGATGTTATTTAGCCTAAAGCACTGCTGTTAATAAACAGAGCCTCACTCAGCCAAACTAATGACTCATTGCAGGCTTAATGATGATTAACTGACTATTGTCATTGTTGTATTTTCATGTTCTGGAAGATTTAATCATTCACTCTTTAGGGGTTAAAATGATTTAATGATTCTTTTTTTCCATTTATAAATGAAGAAAAGAAATGTGTTTTGCAAATGTTTATGTCCAAAGTTTGATTGTGTATTTCTATGCATGCATGATTTTCTATGCATTAACTCACAGGACAATAGTACTCGTTCGTTCGCTCATTCTACTTAAAATGTTGGTGAAATTATGGAGTTTTGCTGCAGATAACGCCTTATAGAGAGGCCCATTCATTTTGCCCTGATTTCCCCCATTATATGGATATCCAAAGATCTATGACTAATGTAAATATTGTCCAAAGGAGTCAGAGTGATACAGAAATTTTACTGGTGAGTAGATGCATGTATGAATTACTAGAAATCAGGTTCAAGTTGAAAAAAAAAATATCCTTTAACTGCTGTCTGCTGTTAGTTAATGTCTTTGACCCTTCATCACCAGACGCAAATTCTAAAGAAATAATTTACTGGGCAACTTCACAGTGTTTAGAAAGTGGAACCAAACCTGACATTTTATGCATCAACACAGTGAAGAAGACAAAAGGGACAGAAGCAAGGGATAATGCCCAAAGAGGTGTCCATTGCCCATTGTCCATTGAAGACGGTTGCTTCCGCAAAATCCATTAATTTCTGATACTGGACACCTCGTCGGGCATTATCCTGCTTATAATTCATATGTCAGTGTTGCTTTTTACCATTAAAATTGTAAGTTTTTCACAAGAAACAGCTGAGTGAACTATTTAAAGGTAGAGTCCGGAGTTTCCTCCCTATTTCTGTTTGTAAACACTATTCAAACTGAGAGCCCCCATTATGTGGCCATTAGCCTGGGGCTAATGGCCACATCGCTCTTCAGCCCAACCCTCTCCTTCAAAGCTCCGAAGCAGGTGAAAGCCAAATATTGACCCTGGTTTTTGAGCTCTTTTGACACACAGCACTTCTATTCTTTGCTGCATCTGCTGTTTTCTTTTCTTTTTTTTTTTGTGAGAATTTGAGCGACTGGTTTCTGGTACAGTCGATGAGTTTATCCCCACACAGCACCATGCCCTCAGCTGTCATTGGCTGGAGACAAATACACAAACCACCCAGAAATGTCCCTAACACACCAAAACAAAGGGAAAAAGCGAAACAGACAGACAAGGGGGAGAGGGAATTGCAAACAAAGTCACCGCCAAACGAGAGTAGAGGCTCAAAGGTGCGGATTGAGATGGATGTAACTTGCACAAGTCTAGTGTTTATTTGTCAGGGGGTGTCGTTGCGTAGCCTTCTGGTAGCTAATCAGAAGTGCATGATCATCAGCATATGTAAGAGAATCTTAATGATGTCTTAATAAGTCGGAGTTGAACACAATGTGTTGGATTATGTCAGTCGTTTTAAAGAGCGTCTCTTTCATGCTTGTCAGTTGGCCAAGGAGAACCTGGCCAAGGCTCAGTCTAAAATGAAAGCCCATTTTGACAAGAAATCAGTTTTCCGAGATTTCACTCCAGGTGAAAAAGTTTTAGTGTTGCTTCCTTTGATCGGCTCTAGTCTGCATGCGCGATTTTCTGGTCCATATGAAGTGGACAGAAAAATAAATGAAACAAACTTTGTGATTAAAACTCCCGACCGTAAGAGGAAGGTGAGAGTTTGCCATGTTAACATGCTGAAGCGTTATGTTTCCAGAGAAGGCGCTGTTCACGATATAAACACCCCTGTTGCCCCCGTTTGTGTATGTTCTCCAGCTCCATATCATCTTGTAGAAGATGATCTGCGAGAGAATAGCGGTTGCATGCCTGTGGCTCGTTTAGGGAATTCTGAAGTGCTGGGAAGTTTGGAATCTTTCCTGGCGTATTTATCACAGCCTGCCCGAAAGGATATCATTGACCTGATTGAAACTAACTTATTGCTTTTTTCTGATAATCCCAGCCAAACTTCAGTACTTTACCATGATATTGATGTCACGGTTGATAAGCCCATCAAGCAACATGCGTATCGAGTAAATCCAACAAAGCGGGTTTTAATGCAACAGGAGGCCGCGTATCTCGTTGAACATGGCTTGGCTGTGCCCAGTAACAGTGCGTGGAGTTCACCCTGTATTTTAGTTCCTAAGCCAGATGACACGTCTCGTTTTTGCACTGATTACAGGAAGGTTAATGCAGTCACCAAGCCTGATTCTTTTCCACTTCCCAGAATGGAGGACTGTATTGATCGTGTTGGCTCAGCGAAATTCGTTACTAAGCTAGACCTGTTAAAAGGTTACTGGCAAGTCCCGTTAACACCTAGAGCATCTGAAATTTCTGCTTTTGTAACTCCTGACAGTTTCCTCCAATATACCGTAATGCCTTTTGGGTTGCGAAATGCACCCGCAACATTTCAACGTTTAATGCAGAAGGTATTGTTTGGAGTGAAACATTGTGAGGCATATTTGGATGACGTAGTTATTTATTCTGCTACCTGGTCAGAACATTTGGAAACGCTCTCGTTAGTGTTTAGTCGTTTCCGTGATGCTTCTCTCACATTAAATCTTTCGAAATGTGAGTTCGGGAAGGCTACCATCACTTATCTCGGGAAGCAGGTTGGACAGGGACGCGTGTGTCCCATAGCTGCGAAAGTACAGGCGATAATTGATTTTCCTGTCCCGCAGACAAAAAAAGACCTGCGTCGCTTTTTGGGGATGTGTGGTTTTTATCGTGGGTTTTGCAGAAATTTTTCCGATGTGGTTAGTCCTCTTACTGCACTTGTTAGTCCTCTGAAGCGTTTCACTTGGTCTTCAGCTTGTCAAGCTGCGTTCGAGTCTGCAAAAGCGCTGTTGTGCAGTGCACCAGTGCTGGCTGCGCCGAAGTTTGACCGCCCTTTTAAACTCGAGGTTGATGCCAGTTTGTGTGGTGCAGGGGCCGTTCTTTTGCAGGAGGACGATCAAGGTATAGATCATCCTGTCTGTTACTTTTCAAAAAAATTTAACAGGCATCAGGTTCATTACAGCACCATTGAAAAAGAAGCTCTTGCGTTACTGTTTGCTTTACAGAACTTTGAAGTTTATGTCGGTTCAAGTGCTGAGCCTGTTCAAGTGTATACAGATCATAACCCACTTGTCTTCCTTTCCCAAATGCGCAATTCCAACCACCGATTGATGCGCTGGTCTTTGTTGCTGCAAGATTTTAACTTGCAGATTAACTACAAAAAGGGTAAGGATAATGTCTTGGCCGACGCTTTGTCTAGGGCTCTGTAACTTTCTCATTTGAATTAAACATTTAGGGGGATGTTTAATTCTTGGGAAAGGGGGTGTTACGACTGGAGTCGCAAGGGTTCTGATTATGCAAATTTGAGTGTGCAGGTGCTTGTCGGTGATTGGACGTTGGAGGTCGGCGCGTCGACGGATTGGTGGCCTGATTGGCGGCGAATCCATAAAAGAGGCTGCAGCGGGTCAAGTCGCCATCCATTCTCAGCTCACCCCAACCCAGCCACATCCTGCTGTTATGTGAACCATGTTTGTATGTTAGTGAGGAGTTTGTAGGAGTGAACTGCCGTTTATTTTATTCTGTTTTCTCCTGTTTATTTTAGTTAGGGAGGTAAGTCTTTGTCATTTGGTTTCATTTGTTTTCGGACAGGTAAGTTTTGGTAAACAAGGTAGTTTTGTTTTGTTTGTTGTTTTCGGCATTAGTTCACTCTGACGATAACCACTCCTCTACAGTTGTTACCCACTCAAGAAAAGCCATGCTTTTAATAATAAAAATCACATAAAATGCTGAAAACTGTGTGCTGTGGCTGCTTGAGGTCTGACGAGGATGGATCTTTCATGGTGCGATCTGGCCACCCCTAGACGGGTCGTAACAACAATCCTGTCATACGGCTCTCAGCAGCATGGTGTTTTAAAACAGGCAATCAGCAGGCCACCTTGCTAACTCAGAGCGAGGCAGGAAGTGTCGCTTAAGGTTACACGTTTATTTACAATATAACTTGTCATAAACGACGAGGTAACTGTCTTATCAGACTCCGCTCGTTGTCCCGGCGGTCCTAAAGCCGTGATCTCAGTTGTCTGGCGCTCCGAGCGTGCCTCCCTGTTTTTTCCTCTCTTCCTCCTCCCTGCTCTTTTAAGCCCCCTCTAAAAGTCCACCCCTTCTCCAACCTTCCTACTGGTTTTTAGTCCTTTTTTTTTCTTTTGATATACTGTTAAGATCCCCAAGAAGAAATTAGGGCTCTGCATTTTACCCATCTCTGTACAGTAGTACCAAAGAGCAGTGGGCTGCTACTTAAAGCGCCCGGGGAGCAGTTGGTGGGGTTAAGGACCTTGCTCAGGGGTCCACAGTGGTTCACCTAGGGGTGCTGTCGGGGTCTCGAACCCTGGTCCTCCGCGCCAAAGCTCACGATGCTACCACTAGGCTCCTGTCATCCCTGCGCTGAGAAATGCCCTGAATGAACTACAAAGTGATTTGATTCGAATCAAAAGAGCTTTGTGAATGCGCCCTACATAAGGTTATAGTCAACTAAGGTGTAGCCAATCAAAATAAAGTCAACTTGGGTGCGGTAATGATATGCAGCTTTACCCGGAGACCAACTCTTTTACTGAGGGATGGAAGTCTAGTGTGCCAAAACAATCCCCTGCTGTAAAAAGTATTTACATATGCATTAATGTCAACTACATGAACCAGTTTTTACTGCTATGTCATCACTCCTTTAAAGAAACAATATTAACTCATATTTTGTCTACTGATAAATGAACTGTGAAATAAAGTATGTTAAAGGCAGAGTAGGCCATCCTGGAAAAAAAGTTTGAGCAAGCTACATTAAAAAAAAAAAAAAAAAAAACACCCGCTAGAGGGAGAGACAAACAGCAGTTGAGTTTGATGGGCATATCATCATTCACTCATTAAGAATGGGCCGTTCAAGACGATTGGATGGGTTTTTTCAGTCCTGTCCATTCTACAGGTGACTACATTTTTTTATTTTTTTGTCAGAGCATTTAATTGATTGGCTACAATCATGGTGTGAAGAAGATTTTAAAGGAGCTGTATCATGCTTTTCAAATGTTCCAAAAGTCAAATATAGGCATTTATAAGCTAGATATGTTCCCATCGTTACTATAGAAACTAATTTGGTGTTAAATATTAGTTTTTCGATGCATCTAATGTCCAACACGGAAGTAAGATGGCTGACTGTACTGAACCGCGGAGCTCTCGACCAATAGCAGCATGTTTTACGCCCATTTCATGACGTCGCCCCGGAAGAGACACTTATTCTGAAGGGTCACAGAATTGTCTGTAGCACCGGCACCGGCAGCTCTCATGTGGATGTTAGTTGTAAACATTGATGGATAATTACTCCGATCGACGGGATAAAACAGACCAGCCTGTTATGGTGCTGTATGCGCTCGACCCAGAGTCTGATATGGAGTTTGAAGTATACGCAGTACCACAGAAGTACCACAGAGACCCCTGACAAGCAAGTAATTTAGCGAACAAATCATAGGCTAACAGTTAGCGCTGAGCTAAGCAGCACTCACATGGATCTTGTAAACATTGATGGATAATCGGACTCCGATCAACGGGATCAAACGGAGCAGCCTGTTATGGAGCTGTATGCGCTCGACCCAGAGTCTGATATGGAGTTTGAAGTACACGCAGTACCACAGAAGTACCACAGAGACCCCTGACAAGTAAGTAAATTAGCGAACAAATCATAGCCTAACAGTTAGCATAGAGCTGAGAGATGTATTGACTCACCAGTGTTGTTGTCTGTCCATGCGCGTTTTTATAGTAGGAACTGCGTCAGGTTTCAGAAGTTATCCCAGAGAAAAAAAACACTTTACTGCCCGAGATTCATGAAGTTGTCAGGAGTGAAGTTCACACACAAAGTTGAGTTTTTTTCCCTGCTCCTGAAGTTAAAATCCAACCACTTCTGGCAAGTCGATTCATCCAGGACAACAAATAAACTCCCACGCCGAACATAACCACGCTGAACGTAACTGCATATTCCCTAACTTGCTGTCCTCTAGAGCTTAAAAGAAAAAAAAAGAAAAAAAAAGGAAGAAAATTCTCCTGAACTCTGGAGCAAACGTCTGTTAGCTGATGGCTGTTTGTCTCTGAGGAAATCTTCCTGCAGGTGTTAGTTTCTTCCTCAGAGAGTGTGTATAGGATTCTCTGAGTTTCTGTTCAACAGAGGGCGTCTTGCTACGATACTGAGCGTGCGCATTTGGACTTTCGTGATTGGTGCCACGTTCATACGTAACGGGTGGGTAGTCGGCCGTTTGCAGGGAGGTAGCGCTTGGTTTAAATATTCATGTAGATTACTCAAATATGCATGAATGAAGAAAAATAACGATTTAAATCATTTCTTGATGAGGAAATAACACACTGACATGCTGAAAAGCTCTTAAAAGTCCACTTTTCATGATAGGGCTCCTTTAAGCAACATGGCAAAAAATTCTCCTGGAAAACATCATCCATCCCTCCTTTAATGTATGTTCAAAGTTTCTGCTGCTATGGTTACCAAGTAGCATTTTAACCAGCAAAATAATTTAGAACGATCAGGCTATTCGACTAGAATTTCTTTTCTAGGTGTCCTATAACACTCTTTAACTGTCACCATGCAGCCAATCAGAATAGAGTTTTCACTCAGACCATGTTATAAACAATAGAAACAGACACTTTGTGGAATATACAGTTAACAGCATTCTGGAGGATTGTCCAATCAGCAGATTACCTTGTAGGCACGCTCCTCTCCTCTCCTTTAAATAACAAAAACGCCTTTATTTCTATGGTAGTAATAGTGACCTCAAAAAACACCAACCTGTTTCAGCCTATTGGCCTTCCTCTAGGAGTCTTTTTGCACTACATTTATTGTAAAGAAACCCATGTAAAGACTCTTCAGTGTGTTTACTTAAAAAAAACAACAACACAGATTTACAAGCCATTTGCTGTACCTGTTGCCCTCAGCTGTAATGAGACAGACAAGATGTTGCAATTAATCTCGTGTTTTTTCTACTGAAATATTTCAAACAGTCAAGGTGACTAAAAACAGTGATGGATCGTTTGCTGAGGCAGGAGTGATGGCTCGTTTTCCGATGATAAACTGAATTTCTCTCTGTGACTAATGGACCAATCAGAGCCGTAACGCATCACAGCAGAGGAGGAGGAAACAGACCAGAAATAGTGGAGGCAAATTTAGAAGCTGCGTCAATGTGAGAAAGTTAAGTTGATAACAGGGTTTCAGCGCAGATCGTGGGGTCTTCTCTGTCTCTTCTCTGGCGAAGCCCACCAATTGCTGTCACTACCCAGAATTCCTGTGAAAAGAAGTGCAATGTTTAAAATGTAAATGACAGAATCTGCTGTGAAGCTCCTGGACTGAGATTAAATCTATATGTTTCAGCTTAAGTGTGAATGCCTTGTGGTGATTTTTACTGCTGCAGGAGGGTGGACAAAAGAGAGGATTAAAAGGAAGGAGAGAAGAGATAAAGGGCAGTGGAGGAGCCGAAAAAGAAAAGGAAAGGACAAATCAGAAGTGGAGAAAAGAAGATGCTGTAGGGGGAATGCAAAGAAGTGTGAATAAAGGAAGATAAGTCGGAAATGTGAGGAGGGTGAATCAACTTGCCAAAGGAAAGACAGAACACGGTGTGTGAGCTTTCTATGGTGACAAATGAAATGTGAAACCAAAAGCATAGCTTGTACATTTGTGATGTAAAGGATGTGGTGTTGTGGTTTAAATTAGTTTTTTTTCCCCTCAAAGTAGTTAAATTAAATCTGTAGATTTCTAATCTCTAATCAAGTTTTTCCTTTCTTCAGTTTCAGTCCTGATCAAATTCATAGAATTACACTTGATTGTTCCGTTTCTCTGGCAGGGACTTGTCAATGATATAGCCCTCTGGGGTTTGATGAAATTTGTATTTGCTTAATTATTTTTCATCATGATCACCACTGCAGACGAATAGATCACAATTGCTGGAACTAGCTACCTTCAACTACCTATCAGCTTGAACTCTACCCATTTCTTTGAATGATGCTCAGCGCCATTTATTTTTAAGTCTGCTATTCATAAGGATGGCGTCTCCTGGCCAAGCCCGGATTAAGGGTGCAGGGGCCCCTGGGCAGCAAGTCTTGAAGGGCCCCTCCAATCACAACCAAAAGGACATTGTATATAATGTCCATCATTCAGATTTCCACACCACGTTACTGTAAAACAAAATTTCTCAGCTGTCTTCCTCCTCTCTCTCCCCCCCCCTTCTTTCTTTGTCTTCCTCTTATGCCTAAACTATCAGAACCAGATGACTACAAACCAGTTGTCCTCACATCTCACATCAATAAAGTCCTGCAGAAACTGTCATTGGCTCACCTCAATAAGCAGTCAACATCTCTCAGGATCCGTTCCAGTCTGCATATCATAACATTCTTGAGGTTGAAAGCACCATCATATTCCTGCTTCAGAGATCTCACTCGCATCTGGACCAATCAGGCAGCACTTTGAGGGTCATGTTCTTTGATTTCTAAAGTACTTTTAATACGATTCAGCTGCTTTGTTCCAGTATGTGAGAAGCTCCATCAGTTCCAGGTGGATTCCTCCTCCACCACCTGGATCTCTGACCAGCTACCAAACAGACCACAGTGTGTCTGAGATGGAGGTCAGCAGCACTGAAGCACCACAAGGCACTGTACTCTCACCATTTCTGCTCAGTCACTTGGTGCAGAAACAATCAGCTCATCTTCAACATAAACACAACATAAGAAATGATTGCTGACCTCAGGAAGAACTGGAGTAATTTATTTTCTATCATTTCTTTAGCTCAGCATTCCTAGCTTGATGGGTAAGCTTTCACCTGATATCGTCAAAGTTCTCTGTTTTATCTTCAACATCGTGACAGCTACAAACTCAACAGGAGGACGGACTGAGCTGCTCAGAGCTGAATGAGCTTCTATATGTGCATTATCAACCTGTCTTGCTCTGTTATGTTTTTCCTGTTTTTTCTTGTCTTTTCTCATCAGCATGCAGAAAACTTGTCCTCATTAGATAAACCTGCTCTTACCAGTTTAATGGTTACAGTCCACCTGGTCCCTTTTCTCTCTTTTTTTAAAATCAATGAATCTCAATAATAAATTTTAATGAATCCCACAAATATCTTTTGTGTGAATTCTTCTGCCCCTTTTCATGGAAAAATTCAAATTACTAAATCTCTCAAAAAAGTTTTTAGGTCTAGATAATAAGTAATACATAAGACAGTAAAGTAATAAATAAAAAATTATACAGCAGTTTTAGACAAAGCCAAAAATAAAAATTGCCCAACGTATTGACAATACATGGTAATGTAAGAATAAATATCTAGTGAACAACTGCTGCTCATCCTCATCCACAGATCCAGCAGGAGTTCTCTTCTTCCTCATAAAATGAGATAAACTTTATTTTCTGTCACAGGGTGACAAAATTGTGTATTTGTCTAAATTGTCTCATCTTGTTTTCCTTCACTTTGTGATATAATATGTGCAAACGGCACAACAAACTTCCAAAAAGACGCTATTATTTACAACTCTGATCCTCTTTCTCACCGCTTCACAACTGAACACAGCGCAGACGCCGTTGTCTTTACCGTAATGTGCTGCATATCAGTGCAAAGCTGTGCTTCTCAGCTTTCAGAATCTACAGAAATTACATCAATTGCATAAGCCGTCAAAGAGCTACGGTAATTTTAAGAACGTTAGCTAATGTACCTTATGTTATTTTGCCAGCAATATCCAGTTAAAAAGGGGCTGCTACTGGCAGCCAGACCGAAGTTAGCGGTGGGGCCGCTTTGAGTTCTCCTCCAGTCGACCAGTCTAGTGACAAACTCTCCACTGAGACAGTTGCTGCTCTGTAGTATTCATAGTCGGTTAGTCCTCTGGGGCCCCCTACTGGCTGGAGGACCGATGGCTCTAAAAATATACTAAATGGCTTAATTTTGAGTAAATTATGGACGCTACCCACTCAGGACACTTGGATTACATTGGACGAGCAGTATGGAGAAATATTGACAAGTTTTTGTGGACTTCTAAGGACCTTGTTGGCTCAGGCTCAATCGAACTCCATTATATGAAAGTTGGGTGAAAACGAGTGTTCCAGAGTCTTGCTCACCATGAAGGTAAGTGGAAAATAAAGTTAAATCGTTCTGTGGGTGAACTATTCCTTTAATCAGCTTCTGGGATTTTTTTCTCTTTTTTTTTTTTGCATTTATTTATTTTTCCTGCATCATTCCATTTTGTATACAGATGCTGAGAATACTGGGTTTAAAGAAAGATGCATATTCAAATGTTTGGGTTAATGAGAGGATAGAGAGCTGAGAATTCAGTTTAAGTTTACTGCTGCATTTGTTATCTAAGCAAATCGTTGTCCAGTCGTAGGAGATCAGTTACTAAGGACAATCCCAAAGCCTCGGTCTTCCTATACCACAACCAGCGACTCACCAGTGGCGCTTTTGAAATGGAGGAAAATTTTGTGAAGGACATAGAGGATGATGAGCCTTAATCAGCTTCTGGGATTTTTTTCTCCTTTTTTTGCATTTATTTTTTTTCCCTGCATCATTCCATTTTGTATACAGATGCTGAGAATACTTGGTTTAAAGTAAGATTCATGTTCAGATGTTCAGGTTTATGAGAGGATAGAGCTGAGAATTCAGTTTAAGCTTACTGCTGAATTTGTAATCTGAAAGCATATTGTAAGTAAAGTAGTAAGCAGCTACAAAATCCTGTGAATTTTAACTTCATATTTGCACCTCTTTAGTTTTTTTTAATCATTATTTTTAAAGAACTTTAAGACACTTGACACAAGACCCAACTTTTCTTTTATCAGCACTCTTCATCTTTTTGTTTACTGTAAGCATCCGTGCACTTTTATTTGTTTTATTTACAGAATTGTATTTATTTTTTGTATACAATATTAGAAAACAGGGTTGCAACTATAGTTACGAGTCAACTCGAGTTGAATGACAATTCAGTTTTGCAAGCAATTTTAAATTGCGTTGAGAAAATATTTTATGTAATTGCAGAGTTATGTCAGAATAACTGAGAAGAACAAGTTCTGTTATTGTTTTTGTACTCAGGTTTCATAAACTTTATTTTTTTGTGCATTTAGTACAATATACTACAACCTCTTCTTTTGTATTGTGGAGTGTTTTCCCCAGACATACTTACAATAAAAATGATGAAATATCAGAATATCAGTCCTGAAACTGTTTTATCTGCACAGCCTCCCATCAGAGAAGCTGACCAAGATTTGAAGTAGCTGATACAATGCCTGAAAACCCAAATCTGTCCTTAAATCAGGCAAAGACTCAAACATCTGAACAACCAATAGATGTGGGTCAGAAAGACATCACAATGGAAGTCCTTGGAAAAGACACAGTCCACAGTGGACAACCTAAAATCAAATCAATCAATCAAATCAAAGATACTGTATTGGTCCCCGGTGTTGCAGAACTTCACTTCGGCAGTTTCTCCAAGGACATTGGGGAGTTGAAGCAGCTGCAAGGCCGCTCCCAGGGACCATATTGAGATAAGAGAGATAGTTTGGGTCCAGGCAGAAGCATGTTTCTGTCTGCCTGTAAAGTCTTCAGCAGGTCTCACAATGGCGTCCAAATCAGCCAAATTTGTGTTAATTACCCCCAATCCGAGTCTCCAACTGCTCCAGGTGGAACTGTGCAGCATTAAAATAAAGCCGCTTCTCTCCAGCACCCCCCAGGAACCGGAAGAACAACAATACAAAAGCGGCAAGCGGCAAACACACAGAGGAGCATCTTTAGACATGGCTGGAGCTTTACAGGAAAGGCTGTGTGTCCGAAAATACACTCTACAACATCACATCGCCGGGACACGGGGACGGGCAGCGGACAAACTGAGTTATGAACCATGGGAACGCAGAAGATGCAAGGCAGTATGAAGGCAGCTACGCAGGGCGACGCGGGAAACGGACGTTGCAATTTACATACGTAAGTGAGCATAAATGGCCCTTAAGACAACTAACATCACCCGATCCATCCCCCGCAAACAAACACTTTTCTAGACATCGCCAGACAGTTAAAGTCATAACAGTGCACACTGAGAGCCTGGTGTTTGTGTTTCGACTAATGGTGCGTTTAAGTTATACACTAATGTCAGAATTTCCTAACTCCAGTTCAGAACTGCAGTCACAATCCTCCGTGAAATCAGATCTTCAGCTCAGAAAGTTGGGTTCATCTCACCAACCCGACATATAATTCATGCTGTCTGTTGCTTACTTAAACAGTAGTTCATTGTTTTGTTGTGCAGGGGTTAGACAATGAAACTGAAACACCTGTCATTTTAGTATGGGAGGTTTCATGGCTAAATTAGACCAGCCTGGTGGCAAATATTCATTAATTGCACATTGCACCAGTAAGAGCTGAGTGTGAAGGTTCAATTAGCAGCGTAAAAAGCACAGTTTTGCTCAAAACATTGCAATGCATACAACATTATATCAGAGTTCAAAAGAGGACAAATTGTTGGTGCATGTCTTGCTGGCGCATCTGTGACCAAGACAAGTCTTTGTGATGTATCAAGAGCGACAGTATCCAGGGTAATGTCAGCATACCACCAAGAAGGACGAATCACATCCAACAGGATTAACTGTGGACGCAAGAGGAAGCTGTCTGAACGGGATGTTCGGGTGCTAACCCGGATTGTATCCAAAAAACGTAAATCCACAGCTGCCCAAATCACGGCATTCGCTTGGCCCAGGACTTGTGCTAGATGGGCCAATGACTACTGAACCACTCTGGAGGACCATGTGCATCCAAAGGTTCAAACATTGCATCCTGAAGGCAGTGCAGTGTATCAGGATGACAATGCCCAAATACACACAGCAAGACTGATGAAAGATTGGTTTGATGAACATGAAAGTGAAGTTGAACATCTCCCATGGCCTGCACAGTCACCAGATCTAAATATTATTGAGCCACTTTGGGGAATTTTGGAGGAGCGAATCAAGAAACGTTTTCCTCCACCAACATCACCTGGTCACTATCCTGCAAGAAGTATGGCTTAAAATCCCTCTGACCACTGTTCAGGACTTGTATATGTCATTTCCAAGACGAATTGTCGCTGTATTGGCCGCAAAAAAGGAGGCCCCACACCACACTAATAAATTATTGTGGTCTAAAACCAAGTGTTTCAGTTTCATTGTCTAACCCCTGTATACGGCTGCATAGTGCTGGGAGCACTCTCCACCATAGGATTATGTTGATCCGAGCTCCCACTTCCGACACACACCCTCTTCAATTGAACACACCACAAGGTTCATACCTCAGGGTGCTAAGGAGAAATTACTACCTGCATGTGTGCCTGTTGCAGTTATCTATGGAGATAATTTTGTTTCTTTAATTTTGTTTCTTTATTATTTAATCAAATAAATTGATGATATCTGAAACCAAAAAAGAGATTTGAGAGCAAAATAAAGTCCAGGGCAATCAAAAACAATTTTTTGAGATCAAAACAGGTTGCAATTGAAAAATAGACATATAATTTCTTCAACTTTAATCAATAATAATGTTTGAAAGTAAAAACATACAAGTATTTTTCTTATGAATCAGTCTTCTTTGATTTCAAGTTTTTTAAAAAATTGGTTACAAGTTTGTCCTTTCTGGTTGCAAATTCTAAAGTTTTGCTTGTGAATTCAAGTGCACTTGATGGGCGAGGCCTACACTGGTGGATGAGAGACGTGTTTCTATTGGTTGGTGTGAACTGGTTCCACTTCTCCCTGTGCTGTGCTGCTTGGAGCAAAGTTGATAGGTGGTACCTCTTGCAACGTTTTCCATAAGTAATGAATTGGGCTATATATGGTTGGCTACATTCTGCTGTACATTCACAACAACATCATCACCACAATGAATTATAACGCTCTGCTGCTGCAAACACACTGATTATCTGCGACATGGTTGTCTCTGCTGGCCACAGCCTGAGCTCAGTAGTTGACAGAGTGAGTGAATTACAGGGAAGCATGTACAACGTAGGGCTGTGATCACATACACGGTCATAATATCTGTATTTTTGTATCATATGATATTGAATGATCGGACTGTATGTGAGAGCCTGGGAGTGGTAGTAGTGAGATTGCAACCCGAGTTAAAGCCCAAATTACGCAACAATAACTTATTGAGGTGAAATCATTTTCATCATTTTCAATCATCACCCGCTCATACATTTGCCGACTGCACCACAAATTGCTTTCAACGTGAGCCCGCAAATGCCGGTAACCTCCATGTTTGTTTGCATTGGTCTCCATGACCACCGTTACGTGCGTGATGTCATTCATGTTTAACTGAGCATGCATGTCACTTGAGAAGCGTGAGCTGTTCATATTGCAGTCATTGGACAGGCCACATTTAGAAGTGTAAGGCCTGGGATATACTTGCTGTGGACGCAAACGTTCACGCAAGCGGTCTGCGTCGTCTGTGAATATACTTGCTGCAGCACTTCGCGGCCGAAACGCTCAATACCGGAGGCCACCGCTAGGAGGAGTACACAGCACTTCATGAGAATGTAAAAAGGTCAGTCTGCCGGTCAGATTGTTTTTCCGGGGCATACGTGAACGACCCAGGTGTATGTGGAAAATGGACAATGTTATTGCTCTCGAAGAAGAAACGATCATTTTACTTTTGCTACTGCGAAAGAAAAAGAGGTCGCTGTGCAACGGGGAGGAAATATCATATCAGTGTCTGTAGTTTCGGAGCAGGTCCGAGAGACGCTCTTCAAAACTACTCGCCGACGCCATTGTGTTCGCCATTGTGTTTACCTCTGACCTCGTGTTCACGCTTTTTGTACGCACAAGCACCTCTAGCGTTCAAGTCAATATTGCACCACGCGCATGCGGCACGTTACCTCGCGTCAACGCGAGCGACCTACGTGTCGTAGGTACGCTGGGAACGCGTGGGCACCATGATGCGTATGCGGACGCGTCGCCAACAGCAAGTATATCCCAGGCCTAATGGGAACACCCACACAAAAAGATCGGATCTGACAAAAAATCAGAATTGAGCATTAAGACCTGCAGTGTGAGCATAGCTTCTGACTCTGATGTCTCTGCAATATCAAGATGAAAAGTCAGAGCTTCTGGAAAAAATGTTTTCTCTGAAAAAGCTTAAAGTGCTGGTGACACGATTTTAACATTTTTTGCCATGTTTTATAGACCAAAACGTCCTTCATGATGATCTATGTAACATAAACAACCGCAGCTGCATAAATGAGTTATTAGAAAACATCGCTGCTTTTCTGACCAGACTGTGGCGCTGTTCACCACAGGAGTACAAAACCGGATGTGACATCAGCGAAAGACTGCCCACCCGGCTTGTTGACTGGAGAGCTAGCGGTTTTGCTAACAGTTTCTCCTTTTGTTTTAGCTTTACTGGCTAAAGGTTACAGATATGCCGTCGTGTTGTGTTGCAGGTTTTTGTCCAAACACTCATAAGAATGGCGTAAGTTTATTCAAGTTTCCAGCTACGGGACTTTTAGCTGTGCTGTCAGCGCTGTGTGCTGTCGAATGGGATTCCAAGCTGAGAGCGCTTGTTTTAAGACAAGGAGTGTCTGAGGGTTGAATTTAGACTAAAACGGATGTGGACACTTGTTTTGCAGGAAGGAGAGTGAGGAAAACAAGCACACCCCAACAGCTACGTTAGGGGTCGTAGCAAGATGTTACTAAACAAACCGTGTTGCTGTGACGAGCGGACTTTTTGGACGGTGAAAAATTTTTTTTTTTTTTTCTCTGTGTGTCGGCTATTTTCACACTACGGAATCGTTTTCATCAAAAATATTTTTGATTACTTTAAATTGGTGAACCCTTACGAACTTGCGAACAGAAGGACTGTAAACAATGTAAACAATTGAAGATTGGACTTATAAAATGGCTTCTGGATCCACTTCAAAGGTAGGGAGATGCAGTTGCTTCTTTTTATTTATGTATTTATTTATGTATTTATCTAAGCTTTATAACCATGTATATGTCCATATAGTGGCTTGCTGTTGTTAATTGAAAACACAGCTAAATGGGCGCTGGTGTCCAGGTGGGTGTGGAGAGGTTAAAAATCAGTTTTTTAAATAGTTACATTTATTCACAAATTACTATATAAACAAATCACTAACAACAAAAAATGCTAATCGTAATGTATAACAAAGACATACCAATCGGTGTTCCCCTGCCGTGTGTTTCCCTCTGCTGCTGCAATGACCATGTCATCTTCTCCGGCACTCCCGCTTTCAGTCTTGCTCACTCAGCATGAAGTCCGTTTGGTAAGGCTCAAATCTATAAGGTGTGATGCCTCTATATTCCTCAACATCACCTAACTCTTCTGAACTGTCTGATGATTCCACCAAACAAATCCATTCCAGGCTGGGACTATCGTTACCGTCCACCGCTTCCATGGTGCTTGTTGTTAGCTGACCGAGTAAGAAAAAGAAAAAAAGAAAAAGCCGCCCGAGTTCTCCCGCTGACGTCGCAATATGGCTGCGTGTTTTTCTTAGTCGCTGTTGCAGAGCTCCTTTCAAACTCAGAAAACTTAAGATATTTCTGTGAAAACAAGTCTGTTTGACTTACAATTCCACTGAGCCACTCATTTAGTGTTGCTGTAATATTGTATAGTAGCATTACATGAAATGATAATCGTGTCACCAGCACTTTAAAGAAGGCAGAGAAAAAGACAGAAAAGTCTTCAGAGAGAGGTTACTGAGGAGAATCCACAATCTAGAAGGTCTGATGTCAACAGAAGAAGAAACCAAAGAGACATCTGTAAGACAGGAATCTCTACACTGAAGACTGAGGGATATCTTCTTCAAACTGATACAGGTAGAAATTCCTCCATGATCTTCTAAGCTCATGGGGGAATTTAGCCTCCAGATCTGGAGAAATTTCTCCCCACCTTTGCCCAACTCTGACCTTTTAACTCTAACCTCTAGACTTTCTCCCTCTATCCCTTTCCTTTCACCCCCACTGGGCACTTTTTGGTTGAAAAGATGTTAAAGAGGCATCAATTTTTTTTTTCTGATATCTGTTATTAGACTCTCAGAAATCAAAGTACTTTAGGATTATCAAGGATTGCCACTAAGATGGTACCCTCAAAGGTATACTGTTGTATCCTCAGCAGTGCAGTCTGTACTTCTTGAAGACCAGATAGTCCCCTGAGGAACAGTATTGGTCTTTATAAGGTACTGTTAAGGGTACAACAGCAGCACCATGAGGGTTCCATCCCAGGGAAAATCTTTTGTATCGCCACAGAGACAATTAGATAATAATTTTTGGAGAGTGTGGCTGTATAGTTACATAAAACATCTCATATGTGAGATGCATCTCTGTAACATTAATGTTCATATAGATATTTCAGATAATTGTACCTTTAGAGTAAAGGATTCTCACTGGGGTGATTATCTCGAAGGGTCTGTTGATACCCTTAGAAGTGCAGCGATACCTTATAAAGACCAGACAGCCCCCAGGGGTATAGTATTGGTCTTTATAGAGTAGAAATTATAGTGTTGAGGGTAAAACAGCAGTACCTTTAAGGATACCACCCCAGTGACAATCCTTTGCTGACATTCGGCCTGCAGCTCTTTATTTTCAACCAAGAATCAGTGTCTAGTGCTCAGTGGGTCTTTTTTCCTTCATCCTTTACTCAGCCCTTTACCCTCACCTCTCTTCTATTTTTCCTCCTTTCCTATCCTCTCCCCCCAAAATAGAAATAAAATAAAGAAAAAGTAAAAAAATAAAAATAGACAAAAAAATCAAGAAAATTAAAACAAAACTATATTTTGTGTTTAATTCTTTTTAAAAACATTTCTCCGTTTTAAAAATGTAAAAAATGGATTATGTGTATAAAAGTTGTATGGATGTTATTGTATGTTTACTTGCAGTGGTTCAATAACAAGTTCTTTACAGAGAAAGTAAAACACGAAAAAAGAAGGAAAAAAAAAAACCTTCAACTTTAAATAAAATTTTCACTTCTTTGTTGTGAAAAATGGTTGTTGTGAAATTTAACAACTTTAACCATTAGAATGAAAAAACAAATGAAATCAAAACAAACTTTGTTTGTATAGCACTTTTCATGCACAAAAGCCTCACAAAGAAAAACAACAACAACCAAGTTTATCACAAACAAATCGCACACACACACGTATACACACAACACACACACACAAACACATGTTTGTTTTTCTATCCCCGTGGGGTATATCCATTGACATAATGAACTCCCTAGCCCCTTACCCTAAACCAAACGCCCATAACTGATTGCCTAAACCTAAACCTTGCCCTTACCATAACCAAAACCTAATTGTAACTTTATCTTGACTCTCAAAATGGGGTTTGGACCCGTGGGGACCGGGAAAATGTCCCCACGAGGGCAAGATGTCCCCACGGTGATGGTAAAAATCTGGAACATGGTCCCCACAATGCTCCAAAAATGCGCCCACGTACATCTCCCTATTCTCGTCACCTCATCTGTCAAGTGCGAGAATGCAGGTGTTATTGTGACTTTCTAGGGGAACTTTTCTATCCCCGTGGGCAAACTCCAACCTTATTGGTGGACACTCCACAGAGAAGGGACAAAACATTTATAAGATTCACTGCAAGGGACCCCCTACCAACATTACTGTAGTGTATGACTGTATTTGAACATTTTTCCATCATGTAAACTGAATAATACCACATAGTTAATTTGATGTTGGTATTTTTGTCAGTTCTGTTCAAACTGAATGCAAGTGTGGACTTTAAAGGTCTCCTTCCACTGAAAACCCGTTTAATGTGCTCCTTGTGAAATACGGAGGGTTTCCCCTTGTTTACTTACACATGCTGACTTGCTAGCGTTGCGTTCCCCCCAGTCGGCTGTGCTTTCTCATCAGAGAAACAATACGAAGAAAAGAGCGAATCGGGAACAGCCTCGCACTTCTACGTCACATTGCAAATAGCGTATCCCACGTGGGGTTTCTATCTGTCCATTGGAAGGCAGGTAATCCTCCACTACACACTAGAAGTGGAGACAGCACGACTGTAGCTTCGGAGCTGAGAAGCTAATTAGCTAACTGTTTGTTAGCATGGCGGAACAAACTTGTTTGTCGGCTCTATTTCCTGTCTGTTACGAAATAAGAGCGGAGGGCGGAGCTTCCTTCATACACTCATGGGAGGCAGCCAATCAGACGGAAATTCATGAGAAGGACCCGGAAAAGCCTGCCGTTGGACCACAAGCCTCTCTTCTAGTATACAAATACAGCTGGATACAAAGATACCAGAAGGTTTTTTTTAAACAGAAACGATGCAGAATGCATTCAATAATAACTTCCTGTGTTGTTGAAGTGTTTTTCTTGATGTCAGAGAACTGCAATGTGTACTGAAATGCAGTTTGATATACACAGTGTGGATTTTTTTCTGTGAAAAGTATGATATAAATGTCTTTTGGGCTGTGGGTGGAACAGATGGAGAATGAGCAAGGCTGAGAAAACATACAAGGTTTTCTTTGAATTATTCACCATGATTGAATTTTATAAGTTTCTCTTGTGACATGTGGTGAATGAAAATCCAGTCACTGCTCTGAGTAATTTTATTCATAGAAAACAGTGGCTGCAATTAAGTTTCTCTGCAGAATGTTTTTAATCCAGTGGCACCTCCCATAAATGTGTCCATGGGAGCTCCAACTCCCATGAACACATTACTGTACCACAAGTATTTTTGAGTAGACTGATTTCAGTCTGTCATTCACCAATACAGTTTTGTCTCAAACTTCTGAGCAATTAATTTACATCATTTTAGTTTCATGCTGCTTTGGATTTTATTTTCTTAATTCTAATGTGGATTTTTTTCTTTTGTTAAGTTAAAAGTTGTAAGAAATTAAAAAAAGCTAAATGAATCCCACTGAAAATGATATTTAGCAAGCTGCAGTTTTGTTTTATAATTATTACAACCCTGATTCAGATGTTTAGCTCTTTTTAAAGTTTTTGATTAAAAACATACTTTCTGCCGTATACCAGTCCTGTGTGTTCTGTTTTGAAGCGGAAAACGTCACTGCGCATGTCAAGACAGAACCTTTTTATTTTCAAACAGAACTTTATTGATGAACAGAAACATCAAGACAGAGCGCGCAGACCGAACGCAGCCTAATAATGTTCTGTTTCACTGTTTATGTGACAAAACTTCACTTTTAATCGGTTTGGGAAACGTAATATTCTGTGAAACTGGATGAAATTCCATTTTCAGCCTGTTTATTCTGATTGAGGTGCTTATATGTAGCATTTTTATTTGGTTTGGGCTTCTAAACCATTTCTATTCAGAGTGGCCTATAAGGCTTCATGTAAACCCAGCTAGAGATGGAGGTTCTTGAACTGTACACTGATAACAACAGCACAAAAAACTGGGCCATTTCTGGATGTAAGAGCTGATTGTCCTCTCCAGCCTCCCAACTTTGGTCATTGGGCTCTTAAAAGCCACCTGGTCCAGAAAGTAAAAATCCTGTCCTGCAGTTGTTCTAACCAATCACTAAACCAGCTGAATTTGATTAGCACAACTCCTCTGCGGGTAGATGTGCTTGTTAGTAAAAATACCTGTTCTGTACAGGAAGATCCAAAAACATGGAAGGATTTTTAGATTCTTGCACCTGTCCACCTCTGTAAGCTACATCAGGCAGGGAATCAATCCAAACTGCAGGCTCTATAGTTTCAGCTAGCAACGTCTTGTGCTGACTAGGCCTTTGATTGTTTCTTCCCTCTGGTCTGAGTATTTGAGGCTCCCATTGTGTGCCCTAAACTCTTGAATTGCAGCTCTGACACCAACATAATGGGTATGTCCTGGAAGCAGAACAAGTATTCCTCTCATGATGGATACACTCCTGGATTTTCTGGGTTTCAGCTTCATCCTTGCCCATGTGATGTTATCATGACTGACATGCCACACATGCAATGGTAGATGTTAGCTAGTCAAGTCATTCCTGCATGGGAGATCAATGCTGTCTAGACTGTACAGGGATTTTCCTGCATATAAAATTTGGAGGCAGCCGCCTCCGCCAAATTTCGCGCCGCCTCCAACTCTTGGTGTCGGGGCAACTGTTATTTTCTGACAATGGATATTAATTACCGTTGCAGCTGGGGATGAGCCGGACACTCGATTCAGATGAGTATCCGGTACGGATAGAGCATTCTTGACGACTAGGAGCATGATATGCGTAAAACTCGTCAATATCCGTGCTCGTGCTGAGGGAAAATCCTCATTTGATAACTGTCTGCAGGCTCTGTGATTGTTTAGTTACACACAGCGCGCGCCCCCTGCACGGATACACATCTCCTCAGCAATGTGCGCTTCACTCGGGCACACACAATCAGTGATTAATCTCTGCTTGGGTTGACTCGTGCTGACGTTGCTCTCTTTCGTACTCCTTAAGATTTTCTTCAGCTCACATGTATTTCTGTTTGTATGATATTTAAAGTTACTTATTTCATAACATACGCGGCGCATTTGACAAGACAGAGCTGAAAACAGCTTAAGTCACTGCCGGTGTTACGGGGTAACTGGTTTTCGTGTTAACTGGTGATTTTTGCAGATGTTGCCTTCAGGAGTACTCAGCCTGTTTTCCGAACGCGCAGATTCGACAATCCATATGAAAACACAGCCCAATGCTTCAGTTTGCTGTTCAATAAAGTTAAACAAAACTAAACGCTGTGTTGTTGATTTGTGACTATAAAGAGTTCTGTTGGTATGAAACTGTGGCAGGCAATAAATAAAATACACGTAAATAAAACACACATTCTGACGATATGCAGCAGGGTTCGAACCTGCGGCATACGGAAAAAAAAAAAGTCACCCCTCCTCAGGGAGGCGTAACCCGCTACACTACGAAGCTCGACACAACAGCTCCCAAAACTGTCATATTTCACGTCTCAGCTGGTCTTCCTATGTAAACATCACAAGATAACACGCCTGCCCGTGTTATCTGGTTATCGTGTTAACTGGTGACACTCACTGCACTGTTTGCTACTCAGTACATCGCAACAACGGTTTGGTTTTCAGCCTTTCTTACCGTCATTTTGTCTTAATTCAGCCGTTTTAATGCTTCGTTTAGTGAATCACAACTTGTAATGTGGTTTAATCTGTCCACAACCCACAGGTAGCCAGGTAGCTACAACGTGACGCTTCGCTTAGCTCTTCATTAGAACTGAGCGACCGAGCAAACAAACACTCGTTGATTTGTGAAATTATATAGTGTTGTGGGCGCGAAGACATGGCAGACAATACATTAAATAAACAAACAAACAAACAAACAGACGAAACATTCAAAAAGCCCAATGTCGTGGCAGCTAGGTTCGAACCAGGAGCAAAACAAAAACACATAAATCATGTCAGTGAACTTACACACTGAGCTAAACAACATCATGGGTGGAAGTCCCATATCTTAAAAATTACTTTTCTCATCTTGATTTTATGTAAACATCACAAGTTAACATGTGTACTTGAGTTTTCTGGTGACATTAATTGTTGACTGAAATGAAGCTTATTCTTCACTGTATGAGTTTGCTGCTAAATAAATCTCAACAGTTGGGCCTGCAGCCCCAGTCTCGCTCATTCTGGCCAAATGTAGCCTCGTTTAATCCAAAACTAGACGAACGTTGTCACAGAGAAAGTCGTCGCAGAGAAGTGCAGCGTTTTGTCGTTCTTTGTGGACAGATGACAGTTAGGAACGATTTCAGTGTCAAGTGTTTGTTTGTTTATTTAATGTATTGTCTGCCATGTCTTCGCGCCCACAACACTATATAATTTCACAAATCAACAAGTGTTTGTTTGCTCGGTCGCTCAGTTCTAATGAAGAGCTAAGCGAAGCGTCACGTAGCTACCTGGCTACCTGTGGGTCGTGGACAGATTAAACCACATTACAAGTTGTGATTCACTAAACGAAGCATTAAAACGGCTGAATTAAGACAAAATGACGGTAAGAAAGGCTGAAAACCAAACCGTTGTTGCGATGTACTCAGTAGCAAACAGTGCAGTGAATGTCACCAGTTAACACGATAACCAGATAACACGGGCAGGCGTGTTATCTGGTGATGTTTACATAGGAAGACCAGCTGAGACGTGAAATATGACAGTTTTGGGAGCTGTTGTGTCGAGCTTCGTAGTGTAGCGGGTTACGCCTCCCTGAGGAGGGGTGACTTTTTTTTTCCGTATGCCGCAGGTTCGAACCCTGCTGCATATCGTCAGAATGTGTGTTTTATTTACGTGTATTTTATTTATTGCCTGCCACAGTTTCATACCAACAGAACTCTTTATAGTCACAAATCAACAACACAGCGTTTAGTTTTGTTTAACTTTATTGAACAGCAAACTGAAGCATTGGGCAGTGTTTTCATATGGATTGTCGAATCTGCGCGTTCGGAAAACAGGCTGAGTACTCCTGAAGGCAACATCTGCAAAAATCACCAGTTAACACGAAAACCAGTTACCCCGTAACACCGGTCACTGCCTCCACTCCGCCCGTTTTTTTTTTTGTTTTTTTTTTCCTTTTCCCGTCTACCTGTTCTTAGTTTGGCTGTGATATAAAGTCAATTGTAAAAACTTTGTTCGTACTGAGCGTGGTGCTTTGAGGACACAGTGAACAAGGCTGACGTAGGCTATTATTTCCCTGTTTGCTATCACTGGATGTTTTCACGAATCACCACGTTCACACAAAGTACACACAAACCCACACAGCTGAACTCACTAACTAGCAGTTATTGTTTTTATTGTATATGGCTGTTCATAAAAAGAAAAATAAATGTTACAAACTAAGCTTTATATACTATAGGCTTTTCATAGGCTTCATACAGTAGATATTTTAACTGCTGCATAGCACCACACACACTGTGTGGAAAAAAGCCAGAATGTTAGGTAATGAAAATAGATAAATAATTTAGAAATCATAAAATTAAAAAGAAAACAAATTTTAAAAAATTAAGTTGTGTTGAGTATAAAAAACCTGTTCATGCATACTTCGTAGGTCATATTTCATACTGCATGTGTTGTATGCACTTGAAAATATATATATATTGTATATGTGTATATTCTGAATATGTTCTGATTTTTATTTTTTTTTAAACTTGCTCTGTAAATAGTTCCTTTACTGTTGTGATCAAAAACAATGAATTTCAATTCTGAGGCTGTTCTGTAGTTTTTCAAACAATAAATCAAGAAACTTTTGATCAATCTGTATCGATTTCAGAATAATAATAATGTACAGATTTAAGCCCGATTTAAGATCGCTGAACAGACAGAGATAGTGGTGTACTCACTCTAAATTCAATTGCTTGGAAATAGTACTAGTACATGTACGTATATATGTGCACGTGCACATGTGCACGTGGTCAGGATGGTACCACCTCCACCTCAATTTGAGCCAGGAAAAACCCTGCTGTAGTTGTTCTCCTTCTATGATCCAAAAGCATTGGCTAAGTCCAGGAATAAATATAATTATAATTTTTACTTTATCAATCCCAATTAGGAAATTTGGCTCTTTTTTTTAAAACCATCTCCAGATTAACCAGACGGCAGTGACCAGCTGACTACAGTGCCTGAGGAGCAGCTGGTGGGGGTTAACAACCTTGCTCAAGGGCTAAATTAGGGGCCGGTCACACTTGGTACAGCTGGTACAAACAACGGGGTGTAACGTGCTTCATGTTAAAACTTCAGTGTGACCGATGGCCGTAGGGCAGTGTCCAAACCCACCATCAGAGGTGGTCTGCAAGAGTTGCTTAGTTCGGAATGATTGCGTTTTTCACCCATGTGACGAAGATGTAATGACACCGACAATTTAGAAGCCATGTACCGTTGAAAAAAAAGAGGAGTGAAAACATGGCTTCAAAATAAGCAGCTCTTGTTGCAGTCTTTAGCTCAGCAGCTTACACAAGCTCGCCATTAAGCAGTTGTTGGAAAACTGTGAAGGTACAACAAGCTTATCGTCATGTTGGGGTGGTTGTCAAAAACACAAATGACTACCACCCACTGGATTAGAGTGAAGCAGGTGCTGTCACTTTCTTAAATGCAGTCACATGACGTCGTGGCATAGTGGTGCATTTCCAACTTTGCTAGTTTGACCAGAGGCCGGTTGTTCTAGACGTTTGACACCCGGTGAGTTGAAACGGGATTAAACAGTGCCAAGTGTGACCCTGCCCTAAGACTGAATAAGATAATAAGATGTACAGTTCTCTTCCTTGCCGATGGCACATTGAAGTTGGTGCCATATCATGCTTGCACGTTCCAAGCATCCTGAGAAAGTGGGGTTGCCAGCTTTCTGGACTGATGTGTCAGTCAGGTTATTTTATTATTGTAGGTCAGGGGTGCCCAAGTCTAGTCCTCGAGAGTTACTATCCTACACAGTTTGGCTGCACCTCTTCTCCAACACATCTGAATCAAATGACTGGCTCGTTACCAGGCCTCTGCAAAGCTGAATGACATGTGCATGAAGAAATTAGCCATTTGATTCAGGTGTGTTTGGGAGGGTATATTCTAAAAATTGCAGGATAGCAGCTCTTTAAGACCGGACTTGGGCCCTTCTGTTGTAAATCATCGTCCTCCGTGCAACAACACTGAAGAGCATCTTATCCTCAACATGTTCCATGTTGTGCTCTGTTCCACTTCGTAAATTGAATAAACGCCAACCCTACTTAAATTTTCATGGATTCCAGACTGAACTGATGCTAAGCATGGCTCTTATCAGTCATTATAACGTCAGTCATCTGTTTTTCTGTGTTAAAGTCCTAACAAATGCGTCCATATTCACACCTGTTGTTATAGCCTTCTTGTGAGCCAGAGTCACTTGATTTTTCTCACATGTAGCATTATGCGGTGGAAGGGGGAAAAACACGAGACAAAGAGGAGAAAGAGCTCTCTCATTAGAATGGTTAATTTGTGGCGAGTCACAATGGAGGAGCAGTAATGATCGCTCTGCTGCTGCTAATGCTGCAGTTCCGCTACCGGCAGCTTTGCTGTGCTAGCTTTAGCTTTAGCAACCAGAAATCTGCGCATAGTGACTCGACTGTTCAAATTACAAAAGAGAGAGCGATAAGAGAGACATAGAGAGAACAAGAACACGTTGAGAGAAACGGTAACCAAATAATTTCGTGACAGAGGGCAGAAGAAATCTCAAAACAGTGGCTGAGCTAACTGCAGCATGTCTGTGTGCTGGACTGTGACTGTGAGTGAGACGCGGAGCTCAGGTTGACCAGAGGAAAGTGAAGGAACTGGCCCTGACTGGACACACCCTTCCTATGCATCTACCATAGCTACCAATCAGTAGCTTGATTGAGGGAGAGAAAGAGAGAGAGAGAGAGCAGAATGCGCTCTCACCATTTTCCTTGAAATAATTTTTCAATTTGGGATTTTTGCATGCCATCATGTTTGGGGGGGCAGTAATGGCATTTAGGGGGGCATTGCCCCTCCTTGCCCATGACTATATCCAGCCTCGTTTCTGTCCCTGGTTGATTATCACTTCTTCCGTTCCTCTCTGCCTCCCTTCCGCACTGGTGGCTTCTGGGAACCGTCCTGTTACCGGTGCACCTGCCGGCTCCTTCTTTTCGCTCTCGGCCCCCCACTGTTTTATCAGACCTTTGGGCTTCGCTGCCATTGCTCCCCGTCTGCCGGTAGTCATTCCCTCACTTTCAGCCTCGTGTTCCTTCTGCTGCATGTCTTGCCACCGATACTCCTCTCTTCCCGGTATAGGGGATTATCACGCTTCCGTGTTCCGAACTTCCGGTTAGACGGCCCACTTCCGGTCCAGTTCAATGTCCCTGCTTTACTTCGTAGATAACGTGATATTGAATAAATGCCAACCCTACTGAAATTTTCACGGATTCCAGACTGAAGTGATACTAAGGAAGAAGTGGATCAAAGCAATTCTCCAGAGTGAAGGGCCGCACTTTATAATAAAACAACGTAGCATGTTTGTTTGTAGCCGGTGGGGCACAACACCGGCATGCTAGCATTAGCCAGCTAGTGTTTACCGACGTGCTTAACTTTTTTTGCGTGTGTGTGTGGTTGCCTGTGGGGGTGTGTGGAGATGGGTGGGTGGGTGGGGGTGCATGGGGGATGGGTGTTTGGGTGTGGGGGTGGTGGTGCATTGGTGGGGTTTGTGTGTGTCGGGTTGGGGGGCTTGGGTGGGGAGCGGGGGGTGGATCTGTGGGGGGATCGGATGCGGGGCGGCTGGGTGGGTGGGGGGGTGTGTGGGTGGGTGGGTGGTGGCTCTGGCGGAGTTGGGGGATTGTGTGTGTCGCGGCCTGGGTGGGGGTGCAGGCTTGGGTTTGGAGGGGGGGCATGGACACTGGGGGGGCGGATGTGCGGGGACTAACTGGCTATACAGGAGGGGGTGGGAGGAGGATGGGATGGGGGAGTGTTGATGGGGGTAAAGTCGTTGGTTGTTTGAAGTAGGGTTTAGGGGTGATACAATAGAGTGGGGGAGGAAAGGGGAGGGAAAAAAAAAATAGCAGTTCTGCGTGCCTCTTGGGGGGTTTGCGAGGCCTGGGGATGTTGGGCCGGTGACTCTGGCCCCTCCGCCGACCCTTTCCGCTCCCGTCCCTTTTCCCCCCTCCCTGGCCTGGGGTGGTCGAGCGCCTCCAGGGGCCGAGGCTGGCCCCTCTGTGGTGAACGCCGGTCGCCGGGCCGTGGGGGCGGCCGTGCCTGCCCCCTTCTGCCCTGGGGGGATCCCGGGAGGCAGGGGTACCTAATGCCGGTAACGGCTCTTCTTCCAGGGGGGGAATTCATACCCCCCTGGTCTCCTTTCCCAAGACCCCCCCCCTGCTCTACCTCACACACACACGTAGGGTTTTGGGGAGGGTGCGTGTCAAGCGGGCGTGGTGAGGGAGGGCACCAAAGTGCCTTTGCTTGCCACGTCTAGAGACAGCCTGCTCCCCAGTTTTAACCACACTTAGACACCTAAACACATAAAATAACAACAGCTCACAACCACTTCTGAGGGGCGGGCCATATAGTGTTTGGAAGGAGGGAGGGGCCGGTTGGGGGGTCATGCCCCCTACGCGACCCCACTCCCGGCATGACTTGGCACTGCCCCTCAGTTTTAACTGCAAACAACACACATCTTACACACACAGTCATGAGCGGGGGAGGGGGGGGGGGGGGCAGACAGGGTCCTTTCATACCCCCGGTCTCCCGGCGCTACTGGGGGAGGGGGGGGGGACAGTGGCTGCTTCACGCGCCAGTGGTTAAGGCTGGCTGCATTGCTGGGGATCTGCTGGCCTGGGGGATGCCTGGCCTGCTGCGTCCGGGGGTGGTGGTGGGGGGGAACATGTTGGGGGCTTGGAGCTCACGGCTCCTTCCCCGGCCCGAGCTACCACTCAGGAGGCACGAGGGCATGGGCAAGAGAGAGGTGGGTATGTGAGAATAATGAATGAGAGTGTGAAAGAGGAAATGTGGGAGGGAGGAACTTGGGCTGGAAGAGGGAGGAGATGTGGGTAAGTGGTTGGAGGAAAGGGGGGATGGAGGAAGGAGGGGCATGCTTGTGAGTGTCTAGTAGGGATGGTCATGAGGGGCTGAAGGAAGGAAGGGCGGGACTGTGATAGGTCAGAGGGATGGGCGGGGCTGGACATGTAAGGGGGGGACTGTATGGGGCATTGGGGGTATAGGGAGGTGGGGGCGTATGTGTGGGGGGGGTATTGAGGGGTTGGTGCAGTTATGTGGGGGGAGTGCATGTGTGAGGGTATGAGGAGGTGGGGGTAGGTGTGGACGGTAGAGGGAGGAGAGTGTTGGGGGTGGAGGGAGGAGTGAGTGTGGGTATGTAAGGTTGGAGAGCGGAGTGGGTGGGTGTATGTGTGTGTGGGGGGGGGGTACATGGAGGTGTTGGGTAGGGCTGGGCGGTGTGGGCGGAGGTTCGTATCTCGGTATTCGTGCCGGGCATCTCGGTGTCGGTGTGGTGCGGTGTGGCTGCGGGTTGGTTGGGGGCCGGGCGCTTTGGTGGGGGGTGCGGTTTTGTTTGTGGCTTCCGGGGCTTTGTATGCGGGCGCGGGGGATCTGTATCTTGTGTGTGGTTGCTCTTGCGGTGTTGATGTCTTGGGTGCCCGTGTCTCGATGTGGATGCGGTGATGGTATATCTTTCAGCCCTAGTGTTGGGGTAGGTGTGTGGGGAGTGTGTGTGTGAGCGTGGTGGCGGGGTAGGGGGTGGTAGAGGTGGTGGCGCCCTGGTGTCAGGTGTGTGGGGCAGGGACGTTGGGGTGGGGGCTGGCCTGCCCTGGGGGGCGTCGTCTGGGGGGTCCGGCCCTCCTGGGTTTCAGTTGGGCCGCCCGGGTCCGGGGGGGGGGGGGGGGGGGTGGCTGCTCCTGGTCGCTTGGGCCCTGGGCCCGGCGCTGTCTCCGCTCCGGGGGACGCCCGGCGCCCGGTGGGGTCGGCAGCTGCTGGTCTTGGTCCGCTGGGGCCTGGGCCCCCAGACTGCAGGGGGCTCCGGCTGGGGCCGCCTTTGCCGCCCTCGGGGGATACATGTCCGCTCTTTGGGGGGGGGGGGGGGGTAGCTGGGATCTGGGCCTCTGGGTGGCTGCTGGGGGCCTGGGTCGTGAGCCTTGCGGGCTTCCTCCTCCTTGCAGAGACGAGGCTGCATCTGCATGACTGTATCACCACGGAGCACGCTTTATTATGCATGTTGACACTGTGACACTGCTTTCCATTGCGATGACTAGGTTGTACCTCTTCTCTACTTCCCATTGCGCTGACTAGGTTGTACCTCTTCTCTGCGTAGTTCTGCGTGTGTTTGTATGATCTGAGGATATTTAAGCCACCTGCAGGTCCTCCTGTAGGGGATTGCTTGTTTTGTTTTCCAACAGAGACCTTGGTTGTTTAGGGATCGCGGTACAGATGTACCAGTGAACTGTGTAAGTGGATTCATGTTTTCTCTCCTCTCTCTCTTCCTCTTCCTTACTCCTTTTTTCTCTGTTTCACTTTCTATCATTACCTCTGTTAACTTTCATTTCTTCCTTGTCAGGCCCAGCAGTATGAAATGGAATGGTGTAATAGACAAATGTTTAAATAAAGAAATAAAATTAATAAACATGATATCAAGTGGAGCCTTATGTTCATAAAGCTCCGCTTGGTAAAGCAAAACTGTTCAACAGAATAAAGCAATCAGACCCCCCCCCCCCCCCCGTTTCCAGTGGAACAACTGGGGACTGCCAAGAAAGGAGACGGTTTCAGATGCATGTGTGTTTTCAGCCGCACCAAGTTAGGCACGTCATCAAGCTGGCTAATGCTAACTGGCTAACAGTAGTCCGCCAGCTACTACTCTGTTAAACTTTGTAAATCAGATAAACGCCAATGCCAAGTTTTCATTCCAGACTGAAGTGATGCTAAGGAAGAAGTGGATCAAAACGACCGATTCGCCGCGGTGAAGGACTGAACTTTATAATAAAACGACACACGTTTGTTTGTGGCCGGCAGACTGCGCAGTCGTGTTAGCAGGTTAGCATTAGCCAGCTCGATGACGTGCCTACCTTTGTGTGGCTGAAAACATCTGAAAGCATCTCCTTTCTTGGCAGTCCCCAGTTGTTCCACTGGAAACGGGGAGGTACAGACCCGATTTTCAGATGTTTGTGTGTTTTAAGACGCACAATGTTAAGCACGTCAGTAAACGCTAGCTGGCTAATGCTAGCATGCTGTGAAGTGCCGGTGTTGTGCCCCACCGGCGACAAACAAACGTGTGTTTTATTATAAAGTTCGGCCCTTCACCGCGGTGAATCGATCGCTGATCCACTTCTTCTTTAGTATCATTTCAGTCTAGAATGAAAACTTGAGTATGTTTGGATTTTATCCGATTTAAACAGTATAACAGAGCAGGAACGGCTGTCGTTAACATGGCCCGGAAGAGGAAGTGTCCAAAATCCGGGAACTTCCGGTAAGCGTGATAATCCCCTATTCCCACCTCAGTGTTCCCAGTGTCGCCGCTGCTTTGTCCTCATCTCTCATCGGTTTACGGTAGCATTGCTCTGCTAAAGGCACATTCTGGTCGATCGCTCTCCCTCTCCCTGTGAGATTACTAATAAACAAGACTACATCGCATGCCCAGCAAGCACGCTGATGCACGTTCACGAAACTACGGAAGCCACGGCAGACAAGATCGCGCGTTCTGTTTTTCTTTCTTTCTTTCTTTTAGATCAATATCAACCCCTCCTGTGTTTGTCCCGGTTTGTTAAGAGCTCTTGCGCACTTACCACAATGCAAACAGTGAATTTCTTCTTCTACGCTTGCATTGTCGGCAGAGTAGGCTCTGAACGCCGAGGCTTCCGTAGTTTCGTGACCGCGCATGTGCGCGCTTCATGGACGTAAACAATACTCCTTTATAGACTCTAAAAATATACTAAATGGCGTAGTTTCAAGTAAATTCTGGACGCCACCCACTCAGGACACTTGGATTACATGGGACGAGCAGTATGGAGGAATATTGACAATTTTTTATGGACTTTTATGGACCTTTTTGGCTCGGACCCTGGTGAACTCCATTGGGGGGAAACGAGAAGTCGTCCTGATCTCCGGCTGCATTTGACATACTAAAAAAGTGGTTAAGAGTCTTGCTCACCATCAGGGTAAGTGAAAAATAAAGTAAAATCATTCTGAGGGTGAACTATTCCTTTAATGCCACCAGGCTCCATCCATACATTTTCTTTACACTCTTATTCTGTGGAGTTGTAGTGGAGTTGTGGTGGGTGGGAACCTGCTACCAGGCTGATATAAATACAGCAATAACTTTAGCATCACAAGCAAATAGCATAAATCAAATAATTTATTAAGGTTTAGCTTCTACAAGCTTGTTCCCAAATACATCAGGTGGCAAACGGTGGAATGATCTTTTATTTTTTCACTCGGGTACCACCTTTTGGTGAATAATTCTTGATATTTGAACTGTACTGTCAGAGCTGCGCATGCAGAGCAGTGTTGCATGATGACATGCTTCTGTCTGCGAGTCCAACTTGTTCAACTTCTTTGTAACTTTGTGGTTTTGCCTGTAGACAGGCAGGACACTGACAGATCCAAAGCACATTAATTAGCATGTGTTTTCTGGCAGAGTACTGCTAATTAGAGGCATAGTGGCTTAATGCAATTACACCATCCTGTCTTTTTGGTCATTAAACAGCCTCAAGCCACCTTTTGCGTTTATAGTCAACATATAGCATGATGTTCACTGCACTTTGCCCAACCTGCTGAGATGTTTAGGAGGAATCGTGCTTACAAACAGTTTTTACATTTCGTTTATACAAAGACACAAAATAAGTCAAATAACTACTATTCTGTTTTTATAGCAAAATGTGAATAATACTTAAAACAGAAATCGGTTTGGAGCGGAGGAACTGATTCAGGGCAGAAAATTTTTCTTTCCATGTTTTCTCATGAAAATTTGTGGTTAAACTATAATGCCAAGACTTTTTCTGCAGAATTGCTGCTTTTTCTGCAGCAGCTGTGATGATTGCCTCTCCACCCAACAGCATTACACATGCATGCTGATTCATTGAGTCATACAGAGCTAATCTCATTCTGCATTTGATCACTGATTAAGTTTTCTAAAAATATGCAGTCTTTTTTCAGCAGCTTGGCAGCTTATTTCCCCATTATACTCTGTCTTACTGTACTTATTTTACACCAAGAGCTTAAAGGAAAAAAGCCACAGGATTGAGTTGACTATTTGAAAACGGGTCCTTTTTTCAGTCCATGAACTAATCAAGATAAGACATCACAGACAAATGCTCTTTTTCATTAACTGGTTGGCTCATAGATTTTGGGCAGTTTTTGCTTCCTTAAAATGGCAAGTTTTTCGACTACTGAAAAGAGGGGGAAAGTATGTAACTTTTCCTACTTTTTTTACCACTTTAAATCACCAGATTTTCCAGTTTCACTATGTTTCCAGTTTTGACTATTTTTCTAAAGGCTTGCTCTGAGGGGTTGTTGTGTTTTATAGATATGGGACAGAGATTTGGGGTGAAAAGCACAAATCCAAGGCCATCAAAGGGACCATCACAGCAGCTCAAATCTAGAAGACAGGAAATGGAAAGACTTGTTACTAAAATCAGGCTAAATATAACATTTAACACGCTAAAATTACTGTTGTCTTTAGTATTTTTCTCATTTGTAATAAAACATAAAAAATGGACTTTTAAGAGCTTTTAAGCATGTTACTGTGTTGTTTCCTCATAAAAAAAACTTTTATGTCGTTTTTTTTTTCTTCATTTCTGCATATTTGAGTAATATACGCATATGAATATTCAGGCCAAGCTGTAGCTTCCTTAACACGACCTGACTGACCACTAGTGTACATAATCAGGTGGCACCAATCATGAAACGACGAATATGCATGCACAGCATTGCAGCAAGATGCCCTCTTTGTTCAAGGGAAACTCGAGGAGAATCCTAACCTATTCTCACTCTCTGAGGAAAAAAAGAAACAGCCTGCGGGAAGATTTCCTCAGAGACAAACAGTCATCAGCTAACAGAATTTTGCTCCAGAGTTCAAAAGAAAATCTTTTTTTTTTGTTTTCTTTGTTTCTTTCTTAGCGTATGATTTGTTTGCTAATTTACTAACTTGTCAGGGGTCTCTGTGGTACTTCTGTGGTACTGCGTGTACTTCAAACTCCATGTCAGACTCTGGGTGGAGCGCATACAGCTCCATAACAGGCTGCTTCATTTTATAACATCGATTGGAGTCCGATCATCCATCAGTGTGTACAAGTACCGTCCATGTGAGTGACAAAAGTGCTCTAACCAAATATGTTACTTTTAGATTCCGTGTCTGTTCTGGGGCGACATCATAAAATGGGCATTCAGTGAAGTCAGCTGTTGTACTTCCATGTTAGAAATTAGATGCATTAAAAAAAACTAATATTTAACACCAAATTAGTTTCTATAGTGACGAGGGGAACATTTTTAGCTTATATATACCTGTAGTTGACTTTTGGAACGTTTGAAAAGCATGATACAGCATGATAAGAGAAGTCTTACATTATACAGTCATAAACCAGAAGACTGAACAAACTGAAATTGTGCCTTTATGGTTATGCTTAATGGGAAGTCAGGGGATCAATAAACTCAGTAAGACACAGCGGTTACATTAAGCTTTTTAATCCAGCCAATAGTGTGACCTCCCTGCATATTTTATCACACTGTTGTGGAGCTGGGTGTGTAATACAGACTGAATAACCTCTCGCTGAACCCACAAGATAGATTTTGTGGCGGGACAAAAATGGAGACGTGGAATCTGTAACTAAGATTTTATCCTTAGAAGGCAAACATGGCTACAAGTATGATGGACTGACCAGTGAATAGCAGCTTTTTCTGCTCCCGCAGTTGTTGTGTTTAAAGGGCCTTTGGTGTGGTTTTCCTAGTTTCTGCAGTGTCAGTGCATTTTCATGTTCAAAAACATGTTTGTCAAAAGTATTCATTTTGTGTACAACCTTTGGTAAATCTCCATACCAGGAGTGTACAATATGCTCATGAGTCACCACCACACTTTCAACACCACAGTTGGCAAGTCAACCAATCAGGGGGCACCTCCACATACTCTTGTTTTCAGAACTAATAATCAGGAATCAGGGATCTATACTTGTCCTGAATTTGATTTAAATGGTTTATAAATGGCCTCTTTTACCTTATACTGCACGCCATCTGCTAGAAGCTTGCAATCCCAAAACACACCCAGAACTCAGTAAAATGGTAAGAAACATGGACACATAAACAACATCAGTGTCTCTGCAGAGAAAGACACCGCCACACACTTTTAGCTGGCCATAAGACAATACTGAAAGGAATAACTTTTAAAACAATGTGTTCAAGTCCCTTTTCCATAAACATACCAGTCAGCATTTGAAAACACCAGTCAGTGTTGCAAAGATCATTCATAAACACCATCTGCTGTGTGAAACAGCATTTATAAACTAAACTGAAGATAGATGTCACTGCAGAGTATCTTTTTTATTTTACTTCTCAGTGAAATATATATAATATAGACTTAATATGTGAACTATGCCTCACAAGGATAATGTATAATCAATTTTGTGTACTTGCTCTGTTTTTGTATATTTAGTGCTCTCATCATGAAATCCAAGTTCATCCATTTGTTGTTTTCCATGTGGATACTGTGGATTTGTTGTCATAAGTGGCCGCAGGCAGCACCTGTCCTGTCTGTTTGCACAGTGTCGGTGCACATGCATGTGTGTGTGTGTTTGTTCAGTGATAAATGAGGCTGGTAATGACACTTTAACAATGAGTGCATTAGTGTTCCACCGGGCTTCACGTCAGCAGCCTCCAGCTACACGAGCTGCAGTGTTGACTGCTCTGAAAGCTGATGACACCTGAAAGCAGCAGCAGGAGCGTTTTTATTTATGAAGCTTTAAAGCTCATCTGATCCCTGAATATCCATTCTGCCCAAACTTCTGTTCCTGAAATCTTGTTCTGGCACTTTCATTAAATTTGCATATTTGCTGTTGTATATGAACCTTGTTATTTTAACATCTTGTTACAATAACTGCAACTTCTGTGAGGCCAAGATGGGGTGGCACTCGCTCTGAAGCTGTTTGGAGTCTACATGGTGGTATATAATTGAACTTTTTTAAAAAATGTTTCTAATGTAGATGTACCTTTGATTGATTTGGCTGTCATTTTTGTCAATTCTATTATTATTATTATTATTATTATTATTATTATTATTATTATTATTTTATTTATTTATTTTTGTATTTTATTGTTTTTTTTAAGCATCAAAGCTCAAATGAAAGGCATGTTTGTGTCATTTTTACTCAATTTATCTGTGTAGATATTTTGCTCCACGGATATGTTTGGATTTGGGTTGTTTTTTTTGTTTGTTTGTTTTTTACATTATGATTTTTATAACATCAGCTTCTATAAAATGAATGGCTGAGTTACAGAAGCTGGTGTAGTAGTAACAATAGTAATAATAGTAACAATATATAAATATATATATATATATATATATATCTGTATATACATAAATGCAGTGTTGCTGGCTGAAAAATCCAGAGTGAAATACTGCCACATCACCAACATGATCTCTGGTTAGCTCCTTGTCTAACAGTAACAGGTCATCAGTTTCTTCACCCCTCTAAACCAGCAGCTGCACCACAGCTTTATCTGAGTATTCTGGGATTCATCTTCCTCATCTTCCATGCTGGTAGATGTTCTATTGCAGGAAGCACATAGCTGTTTCCCTGCTGTAACTTCGTAGAATAGAATAACAGAGAGGCGGCTGTAGCTCAGGTGGAAGAGCAGTCGTCTTTCAACCGGAGGGTTGTGGGATCGATTCCAGGCTTCCCCAGACTACATGCCGAAGTGTCCTTGGGCAAGACACTGAACCCCAAGTTGCCTCCCGATGTGCCTATCGGGGATGAATGTGTGTGTGACTGGGTGAATGTGATATGTAGTGTAAGCGCTTTGAGCGGTTAGTGTGACTGGAAAAGCGCTATATAAGTACAGTCCATTTACAGTCCAGTTGTAATAATAGCCTATTTTTAAGATTTAATAATAGCCTAATGAGGTAAATACAAGACTACCGCAAGTCTTGTAACAGAGAAATATGGTATGGTTAATACAACAACATATAATTATCTAAAATAGCTTTATTCCTGATTTAGTACAGCCAAACGTTGCGTTTGTTTTTATTGTCTTGAAAAGCACTTTGGGTTGCCTTTGGCATGAAAAGCGCTTTATAAATAAAGTTTGATTTGATTTGATACATACTAAGAAAAAGCTGTTCAAAAAGAGGGAAAAGTGTTATGAACTCAGAGGAAAACGTATGTTTAGTAAACCCAAGGTCCGGACAAACGCAAAGATTCACTTTATTTCTGTACTGTGAAACTTGTGTCGTGCCACTTAACTGTTCTACTTTGAAAAGGTTTAAAAGAATGTATAAAAATGAGAAAATAATGAAGTATTATGATAAATGATACTATGACATTTGTTTATTTAGTTTATAAGTGTTTTATCTTGATTGATGGTATATATTGATGCAATTTTTTTTCTGAATTTAAAATTACCCCAGTTTTATTTTGTATATTATTCTTGCATGTCAGTGATGGGTAGGCAGTAGGCACTATATAAGCTTTAGCTTCTGCCTACACCCTTTTGGTATTCTTTTACTTTTTAATCTGTGATTTTTTTTTCATATTTGCTTTTGTTAATCAAATAAAGATGTTAAATGAGAAATAAATAAAAAATAAAAATTATGTGAAAATCAAGACTGTGATTTTCAATTATAGTTTAACAGAAATATTAAAAACAAACAAGCAAAAAATAAAACAACCAAACAAGCATGATGGAGCTCCTAAACTGGTATTTTGTGATTGGCTTTGAAACAGTCACAGGGTTTTTCTGTTACGTTCAATCAGACTTCTGCACCTTTTGACAGCTATTTCGGCCCATTTTTAATGAGAAAGGTGCTCTAATTTGTCTGGGTCAGTTTTTTTCTCTTTAAATGATTCTTTTCAACCACAGTTCAAAAGCAATATTTTATTTCACTAAATTATGATCATAAGAAAAGTTTATTTATTATTAATTTTTTCAGTTTCTTGTTTTTGAATGACTATTGTTTAATTATTGTTTCTTTAATGGGAGGTATGAATAAATTTGAGGACAATTTTTTATGTATTTTCATGCTAAAATTTTGAAAGCAAGCTATCAACGTACTAGGAGGACATGTTCTTTGGTTCACTGTACGGTTCGTTTTATTTCACACAGCAAGTGACCTGAGAGCCCCGGGTTTTCGAGGGGACCAGAGTTTGCTTTTTTGGTCCACACCAGGGGGGGATGCAGATTCACTCTGCTCCCAACAAACCTGTCCATGAAAGCAGACCAGGATTCATTTATTTTGACAAAACAGGACCACTTGGAATCCGTCATCACATGCCAACGATTGTCAACTTTAAGGACTGGATGTGTAAACGATTGCTTTCCTCAAAGACACTGTATCATCGACCAGAGTTGGCTTCTTTGATCCACCCCAGTGTGCAAACACGTGTTCACACTACTCCAAATGCCCACACAATCTAAGAGCAAACCAAAGAACACTGGTTTGAATGTGCCCTCAAATACTTGATATCACTTTTTGTTTAAAATTTTTTATTTCTTTTTCCCCCTGAACATTATCACCTGATTCAGTTGGTGATGCTTTTTTAATTATTATTATTTTCTACAAAGCCAGGCTAAAAATACATAAATGAATAAGTAAATAAAATAAATAAATGCCTTTTTTTATTAAAACTGTTTTTGTCATTCTTCTTTGATTTTTGCGCAGAACCATTTTCGGTTGGGAATCTATTGCCATATGCTTCAGCTCTCTCTCCTATCTTGGAGGAGCAGAGAGGAGGCTGTGAGGTAATAGTGCGCAGGAGGGGGTGGTGGTGGAGAGAGAGACGGGATATAGGACAGGCTTCAAACGGAGGTTTGGCTGCAGACTGGTCGGGATCCCTTTCGCCACCTCGCTCCATTCAGACGCATCAGGTCAGTAAAACCAAACGCACCGCGTGCGCTCCACATCCAAGCAGCCACGCAGGGGGGGGGGGGGGGGGGGCTCGCTTGTTGATCTGCTGTTGCCTGCCGGTCTCTGTCAGGATGCTATCTGTATTTTCCCCTGCAGCTCGGATTGTTTCAGCGAGGTGAAGAAGAGCTGTTGGAGGGTGCGCACATGTTTTAAGGCGTGAACGCTTGTTGTGTTTATTACTGGTTCAGATAAACATCCAGACAGGCTTCAGGTGTCAGGAAGCGCCACCTGGCTGGATGTTGTGCCGCAACATGCGGAAACGGTCCAGCGGGGAAGGGCGCGCTTTCTGTGCACAAATCGCGGTTTGGTGTTCGTTATGGCACACGGGTGCAAAAACTGCGGAGGACCCCCCCTCATATCCCTCCCCCCAAACCTGCTCCCATGTCCTCTCTCTCCACCCAGGTGAAGGCGGACCCTCTCGCCTCTTTCATCGCCATATCTCGCATGTAAAGGTGTGAGTGATGAGACAGGGAGGAGGAAGAGGAGGAGGCTTTTACGGGAAAATCATTGATGGGGAGGAGGCAGGAGGCTGAGCCCGGTTTGCTGAATATGAGGAGGGCCTGGCCGGTTCTGGTCCTCCGCAGTGCCGTCACCAGCAGCTGCTGAAGGATGATGGAGAGCCTGAATTATTTATAGCAGCCAGAACATTGATTAGCTTTATATAATGCGCCCCGGAGCCGAGAGGGGCTGCCGGAGTGGAAGGCGTTGTTTCTGTGTGTGTGCATCAAGGAAATTCAGTTTGAAATCAATACTGTATTTGTCCCTGCGCACGCGCCTGTGCGAGCGCACGCTTGACGGATAGTGATAGGTGGTGTGTGTGGAAATGGGTGAGAGTCCCAGCCAATCACACGCAGAGACATGAGCCATAGTAACCCTCAGAGCCGCTCTACTGCAGATTTAAAGAAAAATCACGAAAAATAATGAAATATTTACTCGAATATCTTTGTATCCTGCTGCTTGGGTAGTAGTTTAAAAAAATCAAATACTTTTTAATCCCGTGGAAGGAAAGCAGAGATAAAACGAGAGGTTCAAACATTTTTCTCAACAAACATCACAAAATGTGACATTTCTTCACACGTCAGCATAAAATAAAAGTATCCTTCCAAGCAGCGACTGTATAGGCGATTTGAAAGTTCTCCATTCTTTCTGAAGGTCTTTCAAAGTTTTCTTTGGACATTGTCTGCCCTTTTCCATTCATATCCATTCCAGAGTATTTTGGTTTGCTAAGTCACTTAATGTAGCGTTGACTTTTTATTCGGCATTATTGTTATTCCCTGCATAGTGACCAATAGAATAGAATTCCATTCCAGCAGCTCCTGAACAGGACAAATAAAGGGAAAATAAAGAAATATTCAATATAAAAAAATAAATAGCTAAAAAACAACTTATATGGCAAAGTATTTACATAGCAGGACATATTTGTGTGGCAGCATAAACACAACAAAAACACCAAAACGATGTTGCTGCAGTCTTAATATCTCTGTTAAGCAAACACACAAAACAAAAGAATTAAAATGGTCCAGATTTTTATTAGTTTCATTTGCTTTTTTGTTATTTACATTTTTAAAGCATTTGAATCTGCTTCATATAAATCAGGTTAAATTTAGTTTTAAATATAAAAATTTTAGAGAAAATATAAAAAAAAAGAAAAAAAGACACGGGAAGGAAAAATATTAAAAAAAAAATTTTAAAATAAAAAAAAAGAATTTTTATAATTAAGGGGGAAAGTTGATAGTAAAAAAAAAAAGGTAAAGGGGGGGGATAGTATATCAAAAAGATATTATATAAATAAACTTAATAAAATATAAAAAATAATAGTACATAGCTTTAATAGCATGGTATATACAGTGTCATGTTGCAAACCAGCAGAGAACCTCTACAAAGTCTGCAAACTTTCTAGATTTTGGTGTAAAATTTACACAAACAGACCAAACTTTTTGACATGATCAGAAGCTGTTTACAAATAAGTCGAAAAAAAGGGTAAGTGATCTGAGGAAGAAAAGGTGAGGAACACCTTCCTTGTGTCTGAAAAGCAGTTTGACTTAAGGACAAATTCCAACCACTTTGTAAGATTAATTTAGTGGTTGGTAAGTGTGCACATGTAAAAGTGGTCTGTTCTTTTTTTCATTATAGTGCTGCAGTATAGCACATATTCTATTGTGCTGCGTTCCTGGTTGTACTGCCAACTCTGCCTGTAAGAAATCCTTTTTATAAAGAAAACGAATAAGATTAAAATGTCTCATCAGCACACTGCCGTTGATGTGGTAGCTCTGCTCATGGATCTGCTCCATCCAGCTCTCGTGCAGCTGAAGTTTCTTAAGCAGCAGTCACGGCTACACTTTGTTCGTTTCCATGACTTCATACGCTCGACCGGAAATTCAGCTTTGGTGGGAGCAGATCAGATCTGCAGCCTCCACCTGCACCTGCAGAGCAGCAGCAGCTGTTTGCAACCAGTGGCTTTATATTATCAAAGCTTTACAATCTCAGAGGAGTCATGAGCAAAAAAACCCATTATTTTTTCCTCTGTTTCTGCAGCGCATTTCTCTAAACTGCCAGCGTTATATTACCAGACGGGAACCATATAATGCTGAATTTGATTGTTGCAGCAAAGTTCCACCTCCATAATGAACATTTGTTAGTGCTCCAGTTTAATTTGTCAAGACATCACTCACTTTTTAACAATTAAACAGCTTGAATTAAGTTATCTAACTATTCATGTGCTGGCAGAACTTGGTTAATATTTGAATAAAGATTTTGCTGTTGGCTTTTTTATTATTATCATTCTTATTATTATTATCAATAATAATAATAATAATAATAATATTAATCATAATAATAAGAAGAAAGGTTCAGAAAAGTAGAGGTTTTCAACACTTCTCCCAGAGTTAACCATCTCAAGCGCCCTGAACAATGGGAAACATTTTGGATTTTCCAACTGCAGACCATGATGCATCCTGCCTCGATGAAGAGACTGATTATTGTCCCTTCCTCTTATCATTTGAATGGTTTGGATGTGATCCAAATGTGTATACATCCCATTCCTTTTTATTGTCAGTTTTTTTGCTATTGTCAGTCATGTTGTTTGATCGCATATTTTCATGTTATTGATTTTTCTGCTATTTTCTTTTAAAAAAAATTTTAGTTACCTGATCATTTATGTGCTCATGATGTCACTTTCTGGCATTACCTATTTAGCCTTCCCCTCGGTCCTCATTAGTGATTTGTCACCCAGATGAAGTCAGAGTGCCACAACATGAAGGTGTGTTTTTATCCTTGTAAGTGCTTAACCACGTTTGATAAAGGCTTTTTAATCTTTGCGCCCACAAGTGCTTTTGTCACCCTTCTCTTTTTTTGAAAAAGAAAAAGGAGTTGATTGTTCAATTCATTCACTCACAGTTTGAGGTGCTTTTCTACAGCAAACTGTCGACATGCACATTTATTTCTCTTATGTAATTGTTCAACATTAAAGCTCTCCAGAAGTGGAAAATCCAGGTGCCATAAAGTAAAAAGCCTGATGTTTTTGGATCTGCTTATACATTTAGGTCAGGTCGTTTCACGAAAGAGCTCATCTACCTGCAGAGGAGCTGTTCTAGTTAAATTCAGCTGGCTAGTGATTGGTTGGTACAACTGCTGGACAGGACTTTTACTCTCTGGACCAGGAATTTCCACCTCTGGTGCTGTCAAGAGCTTTAACAAATGATTATTCCATGATTATCCTATAGTTTAAGGGTAAAGTCCAGAGTTTTCCCCCATGTTTGTAAACACTATTCAAACTGAGTCCCCCGCCTATCAGGCTAATGGCTGCATCGCTCTTCAGCTTCTTTAGCCCAAGCCTCTCCTTCAGAGCTCGGAAGCAGATGAAAGCCAACCAATATTAACCCTGGTTTTCGAGTGTGCACTATCTCATGCTTTTTTTTTTACTGCAGAGTACTTCTGTGGTGCAGTTTCCCGCCCGATCAGCAGGAGTCGCTACCCAAGACTGGCCGAATCCCATCATGCCAATGGTCGGTAACCCCGGTCATAACCTCGGTGGTTATTTTGCTTCCAGTTACCGTGAGCAATGGCGTCCGAGAGAGAAAGACTGTTGTTTTTGCTGCAGCTGAATAACATTTTGATACTTTTGATGCAAAGATGGAGATGATGGAGAAATGTTCTTATTTCCTCACCTCTTTGGCAAAATGTTCTTTGGTTGGAGTCATCTCTGCATCTTTGTAGGCTAGCCGGTGTTTACGTTGTGATAGACCAATCACAGCCTTTGCCATCTTCGTTTTCACTTCATGCAGTGACGGACACTTAAAAAATATTTAGTGAAGCCGTAGATGACGGAGTGTCTCTCCGACAGGCTCTCTGTCGACGTAGATGGCTCTCCGTAACCTATGTGGAGCACTTAACAGACGACTATAAATTAGCCTTTAATGGTCTTAATTTGATTACAGGAAAGGATGGCAAGTTTTTGTTGATGGGCTGATCACTCAACAAGCTGAGCTAAGTGCATTTAAGGAAAATATTTTCTATTAGAATAAAAACTCTATTAAGAAAGTATTGTAACACTAGTAAAGGAATGAAGACCTCTGATAAAATCACAGTTAGCTACATCTGTGTTTTGATAGTTGTTGTACTTTCATGTAAAATATGAATAGCTTAAGCTCCCAGTGTTCCCCCTATTTTCAACCACTAACCCTTTCACCCACTACCACTACACCCTGAATTGAAGCCACAAGGGGTAGAACTTTATAATATTCCCTAGGTATTGGGACACCACTTGCTGCATTTACGTTCAGGCACGTAAGCGACTGCATAGTGACCTTAGCACATCTCACCGTAACTACACACCCAGCAGCGGGTAGCCCGGTGGTGGCGTCGGGGCTTTGGCGCGGAGGACCCGGGTTTGAGTCCCCGATGCGACATTCAGCTGAACCACTGTGGACCCCTGAGCAAGGTCCTCAACCCCCACCAACTGCTCCCCGGGCTGCTTTAAGTGGCAGCTCTCTGGTACTAGATCAGTAGATCGGTAAAAATGCAGAGCCCTAATTTCCCCTCGGGGATGTAAACAGTATGTGAAAAAAACAAAAAAACAACAACATACAGAGTTAACAGTTGTTTTTCTTTTTTCATCATCCTTCGGTTGATTAAGAAACAAAACAACCACACGGAGAAGAAGTCGCCATGATGACTGTTGTCACTTGTAAACTGCCGAAAAGCCTTCGCAAGCTTTTCATTAGTATTTTAGCCTAGCTAGCGTGGCTAGTCTGGCTAACGCTACGAAGAAATTTGTTATGTACACTTGTGAGTTTTCTTCTCCGAGTCCTGTCTCTCTCCGGAGGTTGCTATTGCTCCTTTTTCTCTGGCCCTTCCTCAGCAAATCATCATCTGATACTAGGGATGGGCGATACCGAAATTTTTCATGTCGATACGATACCAGTAGTTTATGGCACTTTTTCAGTGCCGACACCAATATCGATACCAATATTTTTTGTCCTTTAAAAGAAAATGACATGATTCCTGAAAGACTCACCTCGTAAATCCTCAGCCATTTCTTTCTGCTCTTCCTATGTTGATTTCCAGCGACACGCGGTGAGTCTTTATGCGCTGTCCCTTGTTGGTTTGGAGTGTTTAACCATCATAACGCTCATTCGTTATTTACTACAGACAACTTTCTCCATTTTGCAGTATTGGGTCCCAGCTGTGGATATTTCACTAATAATATCTACAACAGCATAACAGGCAAGGCAAGCATAACGCTCATTCCAAGGTTTCGGGAGTTTCTTGACTGATGAACTTTCATCTCCATCTTGATTAAGTGCACTTGAAATCATATCCAGCCATACAAACAGAGGTCAGTGCTCTGATTACAGTAAAGCTAGCATCATGAAAATGGTGGGGGCATCTCTTGAAGAGCCCTTTATTGTTCCTGTTGGCTGTTGGAAAAGGAAATCAGTCATCTGAAAATGTGCAGCGAACTCTGAAGTACATAAGAGCCTTCAATGTTCTGAGTTCATGATGTGAAGCACTTGGGGGTAAAATTGTCCCTTTTTCTTCCGTCACTGTCAGCTTTCAGAATTCACATTAACTTTTCTTGAATCTGATAGCCAACTGCACAAAACAGAGGACTTCTCTCTATTTTTTTAACAGGTTTATAAAACCAATTTCCATATGGGATAAAAAAAAAAAGCCCTTAATTATACAGAACTTAACAAGCACAAAAGTACAAAAAGAAAATGCAAAACATCTCTCAAAAAACTAATAAAACAAAATCAAAATACTATATATACAGTACAAAGCCCCCCACATTGTCCAAATTGAACAAAAATAGTCTCAGTTGTTCGTGCTATATGTAAGTGCTGGTTTCAGCAGATAAAATTTTTTGTTTGTGCTGCTTTGGTTTTTAAGATATAACAAGTTCATTATCAGGTGATGATATCACACAGCCCGCCAACATTGGCAAAATGAACAAAAAATGTCTGTATTAGTGTTTGTTCTCCTTTCCAAGTGCAGTTTTCTCCTTTTTCAACTGCTGGACACATAACAAGTTCACAATTATGACAAAATAAACTCACAATATGTGTTACTGTCTCTAAATGAAACCGGCTTAAAATGAGGAAACCATAACATAAATTAGAGACCACCACCAAGCAGCAACGGTTGGAACAAAGTTTATTTAAACCAAAAGAAAATAATAAAAAGAAGGGAGCCCTGGTCAAAAAAAAACAAAAGAAGGAGCAGACCTCAGACCAACCGTTTAGCAGGCTGTGAAATCTGGGGTGCCCCCAAACAAAAAGAAACAGCAAGCATAAGCCTGAAAACAGGACTACCGAAGACTCTTAACTCAAACCGAAAGTAAAATGCAGCTGGCGGTGGCCCTCGCCTGAATGCTGCCAGCTCCTGATATTTAAGCTCCCCCTGGCAGACCTTCCAGCCAATCACTGAGGAGAGAAAACAGACAAATAGAAACAGCTAGAAAAGACAGGAAAGACACATAGACTGACGGAGGCACGGGTAACACATGTAAAAGCAGTTTTGTGGTCTGATAAATCCACAGATAACAGATGGATTGAGTGTTGTATCAGTTTGGCATATGCTACGGACAGTACGTGGTGAGAACAGCTTACACTTGATGAATGCGCATATAGCACAGTAAACTGCAGATTACAGAGAGCTGCGTGGATAAAGTGACCATTAAAATATTTGAATGCTTTTAGAATCTTTTTAAGACTTAAAACAGCAGCTAAACTATGTTTTATTCACAAACCAGCAAAATGATTGATCTATGTTCACTGTTTGCGGAGGTGGGGGGCCAACTTATGTTTGTGACAGCTGAATCTCCTATGACTATGATCATGCATCCTACTTGGTCACAATAATTGTGGTCAATAATTGTAGTTCTTTTTTCATCCTCTAGGGGCTGGCTCCAAAACAGAGCAAATCCCCACAGACTTCCATGTTAAAAAGACCAACGTCACAGCAGAAGCAAACATGTTTACAGCCTGGTTCAAAGAATCATTTTAGGTTTAATAGGTAAAGTTTACCTTCATGTCAACTATGAGGGGGTGAATTTTTTTTATAACTCATATGTTTAGATGGTATTTAACCCCGAAATGACTCATAATTAGGGGCATGTCCTTTTGATTGACAGGCGGCAGACCGGATGCCGTTTTTAGCCGTGGAGGCTAATAGTTAGCTCCCTGCTTCCTCCCAGAAGGGCCTCAGCCTGTAGCAGAGTTACACAACGGTGGATTTTAGCTGGCTAATAGCAAGTCTGAGCATGCCTTACCTTTAAACCACCTATCTTTCTTCATTCCTGTTCACTTCGGATTAGCTCGGTTAGCGTTAGCTTGGGTGTCAATCATTTGCCCCGCTGCTCCTAGCGACCCTGTCTTTGCCCATTTTAGTATTATTATTTTCTAGGAGTGACAACACACGCAACACGGCAAGATTGCTACGGTGGGAAATGCCCAACTAGCTTCACTTTCCCCTATTCAGACGTGACCGGACACTACGTCCTTTTTTTTTTTTTTTTTTGACAGTCTTTGATCCTGTCACACATTGAAAGGATATTGATAAAGGACACACATTATTTTCCATTTTTAACAATATTATTTATAGGTTGGTTGTATGCTATTTATCATGAATTATTTAAAGAACTAAGAAATATGATGTAAAAAAAAAAAAAAAATTGCCAGAATGGCATGATCTTAGTTTCATAACCACTTTTTGAGACAATTCAACCTAAAAATTGGCAGTCAAGTCACAGTCTGAATCAAGGAATCTTTGAATATTTGGGGTTCCACCTTCATACAGTATTCATGTATTTATATAAATTGATTGTTTCACTGACCACTGTTGCATCATGGTCCTGATGAAGGAAACCAGACCAAACCATTAAACCACCACCGTTGTGGCTTAATGATAGGAAGAGCTCCTTTTTTCCCCCCTAAGACTTATGATTTATGTATCTAAGTAATTTATAATCTAATCTATTTTAGGTTAATCTCAGGTCTAATTAATTTATTTTCTTGACATTTCCCCTATTTCAGTTGACAGCTCCTTCATGTCATTAGTTAATTTGTTCTCATACTGCATGCTGTCACAAGAATCCTCTTTGAGTAATGCCGTTAATTCTGGTTTATGAATAGTTAAGCATTAAATTGACATACATTAAAGACATGAGTCATTCCAAACATGAGAGTTTATTTATCTACATTAGTTTTTAATAGTTTAAACCCTGTTCTGCTCAGTACACTGAATATTGTCTTTCACTAATTTGTTTTCTTGACACCATTTTCCTTTTAAACAACTATAGTTGAGATCCTGGTTTTAATAACTGCAAAAGAAAAAGCATTGGATGCCTTTATAGCTAACCACCACTATACAGTATATCAACAACCAAACTATTATCTGCTTCCTTTTCCTCTGCTGTGAGTGTGGGGGGAATACGTTTCCATTATCAGCCCTGCATCACTTTTTTGTTCTCATAATGGAAAATATGGCAGCGCTCAACAGATGAATGAAGCTGGAGCATCGTTGGCTTTGTGCTCCTGAGCAGTGAGAGGTTTGAGCGACAGCCGCACACAAAGGTTCGCCCGGCGTGTTGGCTTTCTCGCGCTGTCTGTCACCCTGCTGATGCCTGAAACAGACCTCTGCACACGTGAGCCGGTGCTGTGCTGATACGCCATCAACTCTCATTAGACATCTTGGCTGCACGATCACTGCACATGCTGTTTGCTGGGAGGAAGCTCAGAGTTTTTGTTGCACAGTTGTCAGTTACTGGAGGCAGATAATCAGAATTTAGTGAAAGTGGATGGATGGAGTGGATGAAGTAACTGGCAACCTGCAGAAGTAAGTGGCTCTAGGAAGCATTTTTGCATTAAATTGGCAGATTATTGTGTCCTTATCGTGTCATATTGTGCCAGTTTACATATCCAGTAATGCTGCAGAAAAGTCTCATGTTAGAGTATATTCACCTCTCACTTTTTTAAGTACACCTGTTCAATTACTTGTTAACACAAATATCTACACAGCCAAGCGCATGGCAGCAGCTCAGTGCATTTAGTCATGTAGACGCAGACAACATGTGTTGCCAAAGTTAGGTGAGCATCAAAATGAGTATTTGAGTATTTTAGAAACCGCTGATCTACTGGGATTTTCAATTCAAATTAATTCAATTCAATTCAACTTTATTTGTGTAGCATCCATTCATGACAGTGTCACCTCAGGGCGCTTAACAGACAGAAAAATTCAGGTTAGATTAATAATAGCCTAGCTAAGGAAACCAACAGATTGGAGCGAATCTTGACTTGACTCGGTCCAATCCCCCATCCTGAGCAAGCACGGAGTGCTGGCGACAGTGGGAAGGAAAACACCCTTATAACAGGGAGGAAAAACCTACGGCAGAACACGGCTCAGGTAGGGCGGCCATCTGCCTCGACCGGCTGGGAGGGGAGGGGACAGAAAGGGAGACCAACAGATACTGCAACTTTTATCCAGCCAGACCTGCTGAGAGAGGAGAAACACAGTTAATGATGCAATACTGTCACAAGTCTCTACATGGAGAAGCAGAGATGAGTGGGAGAGGAAGAGCCCAGTGCATCATGAATGACCCTCAGCAGTCTAAACCTATAGCAGCTTAACTAAGGGAAGGCTAGCCATCCCTAACTATAAGACTTATCAAAAAGGAAAATTTTAAACCTAATCTTAAAGGATAGAGAGGGTGTCTGCCACCCGAACCTAAATTGGTAACTGGTTCCACACTAGGGGGGGCTGATAACCAAACGCTCTGCCTACCATTCTACTCTTAGAGACCCTTGGAACTGTGTCACACAGACACACAACAGAGAATAGTCTGTAGAAGAGAAAGTGTTCAGTTAGTGGCAGATGTCTGGACCAAAATGTCTTGTTGATGTCAGAGGAGAAAGGGCAGACTGGTGGAAGATGACTTAAATAACCACTGGTTCCAACTAGAGCTGGGTGATATGGGAAAAGTTCTATCACAATAATTTTTTCCATATTGTTCGATATCGATATATATCACGATATAAAATAAATTTTTATTTTTGACAATCTTTAATGTTCCCTTTGACTTCTAAACGAGATTTAAAGATGTCAGAGGATTCATTTTATTCAAATATTTATTTTCTGTCCAAGCTGAACGTGACATGTAACATTACACAGCTGTGTCAGATAAAATAGGTACACAAATAACTCTAAATGAATTATAAAAATCGTAATTCTAAAACTAAAATCTTAAAGCTTTCCAGTTTAACAGGAGAACAGAAGCAAAATGGAAATATTTTCAATGTCATAAAAATAAATAAATGATATATTTGATATTTTAAATAGCACCAATAATACCTTTTGTTTCTGGAAATTTGGATGATGTAAACTTAAATTTAAGGTATAAAATAATCAGAAACTTTATCAATCAGGAAAAAGTGTGATGATAAATGTCGATCTTCATGCTGTAAACCATCTTCCATCTGAGAGATGATGCCCAATTCAGATTTTTTATTTAATGACGTGAGCAGTTCATGTGTTATCTATGTGATTGTATCGTGCATTAATACTGTATGCGCATGCACGTGACTCGTGAAGTCTCTACAGACCTTAAAGAAAGCCTCCCCTGAAAGCCACAGTGTGATCTGAACCTTGATCAATTTATTTATAGGAATGTCTTCAACTTGTAAAATTCAAGCTAACTTATCAGCCGTTACCTTTCCTCCCTCCAGGTAGCACTCCTGCTGCTCCGCCTCTGCCCCCCCAGCTCTGCATGTTGTCCGCATGCACAGCAGGTGACAGTATCGCCGCTGCTGCAGCGTCAGTTCAGAAATGTTGACGTTTTTGTGTTAAATCATTTAATCCTCGGCGTCCTGAAAGTGGTGATGATAAAACAGCTGCAGTCAGTGAAGGAGAAACGTGGCTTTTCCTCCTCTGTCATATCGGAGGCTTTGCTCTGTCCATGCGGTGGCGCGCGCTTCTTCACGTGTTTGTGTTGTGGTTTGAGAGGGGGCGTGACTTGGAGACAGCACGTGCCTGGGTCTGCATTTGTGATTGGTTAGGATGGAGTAATGACTCTAGTATTAAGCTACATGATAGGCTGGAATGAAAAACGAAGGGAGGCTTTTTTTTCCCCCTAACGTCCTATTGAGGCTCTCTTTTATCTATCGCAGGCACGCCTTTTTGATAGATATATATCGCCCAGCCCTAGAACCAAGGTTAGCAGAATACCATCTCTGTACACAAAAGATGAAGCAGGTGGGCTTTGGCATAAGAAGACCACTGGCTGCCACTCCTGTCAGTTAAAAGCAGGAAAGTGAGGCTACAATTTACACACACTCACCAAAAATGGACAAAAAAATAGGTAGAAACGTTGTCTAAATCTTAAAAGTCTGCAAACATGTAATGAAGCACACAACACAAGACAATAGGATAAATACACTTGATATGAAAAGAGAGAAACAATTTTTGTAAAATATTTGTCAAATGTGCATGTTGAACTTTGGCTGACTGCTGTTGGGGGGAGAGTCCCCCTCCCCCCAACAGTTTTTTGGCTCTAGTGACCTTTATTTGGCAGTAATAGACAGGAAAGGGTGTCAGAGAGTGGGGGATGACATGCAGCAAAGGGTCTGAAGCCAGGAATCAAACCTGGGCCGGCTGTGCTGAGGACCAGTGGCCTTCGCCCATGGGGCAGCGGCTCAACCAACTGAGCCAAACACCGCCCCCAAGTAGGCTATGTGCTCATTACTGTGCTTTGAATAATTTCACTCTGCGGAAACCTCTCTGCTGCAGCAACTGTGTTGGCTAGAATTCATTAAAATGCATTATTCATCACTGACTGGTCTGAACCACCTCCACTTAAAAGTGCTGTATTTAGAAACAACTTCACAGACTGCTCTCTCCCCATGAAGATTGTTCCAAAATTTATTTAGACACTGTAAAAGAAAATATGTCAACATAAATTAACATATCATCTGCAAACTGTAAAATGTGGCATTAAGACTGTTGGGATAATGCAAGCCACTCAGGGAATGCAAGCAATAATGCGAGAACCAGTCTCAGGATTTCTCTTAGTTTTAATTCATTAACTCTTTTAAGTCTGAACTAATAAATGATATTTTAAAAAAGAGTCAGAAATGTATATTTTTAGAAAAATCTACAGTTTTTATTCAGCCCTATTTTAAAATAAGTATTTGTATATAAGTATTATTCATCACAATGCTATTTTGCAATTTTTCAGACTTCCGGGTTAGCTTTACTTTTCTCACCAGGGTTTGCCGCTTGGTCAATCCTAATAGATTCCCATGTTGAAATATTACTTCACAGCAGAAATAAATCCGCCCTTCGGGGATGCATGTCCGCTCTTTGGGGGGGGTAGCTGGGATCTGGGCCTCTGGGTGGCTGCTGGGGGCCTGGGTCGTGAGCCTTGCGGGCTTCCTCCTCCTTGCAGAGACGAGGCTGCATCTGCATGACTGTATCACCACGGAGCACCCTTTATTTTGCATGTTGACACCGTGACACTGCTTCCCATTGCGATGACTAGGTTTTACCTCTTCCCTACTTCCCATTGCGCTGACTAGGTTGTACCTCTTCTCTGCGTAGTTCTGCGTGTGTTTGTATGATCTGAGGATATTTAAGCCACCTGCAGGTCCTCCTGTAGGGGATTGCTTGTTTTGTTTTCCAACAGAGACCTTGGTTGTTTAGGGATCGCTGTACAGATGTACCAGTGAACTGTGTAAGTGGATTCATGTTTTCTCTCCTCTCTCTCTTCCTCTTCCTCACTCCTTTCTCTCTCTGTTTCACTTTCTATCATTACCTCTGTTAACTTTCATTTCTCCCTTGTCAGGCCCAGCAGTATGATATGGAATGGTGTAATAGACAAATGTTTAATTAAAGAAATAAAATGAATAAACAGGATATCAAGTGGAGCCTTATGTTCATAAAGCTCCGCTTGGTAAAACAAAACTGTTCAACGAAATAAAGCAATCAGATTTCCATTCTGCTTGCTTCGATGCTGGACAGGACAAGTAGAAAAAAAAAATAAATAAATAAACATGTTCAGAGCCTGTTCAAATAATAATTTTCGATTTAATAGGTCATGTCAACTCTGAAGAGGTGAATTTTTTTCATAACTCATCTGTTAATTAATCTTGATAGTGCGTCCTTGAGAGTTCACAACACTATGGAAGATATTAAGAAAGTGCTCCAGAGTCTTGCTCAGCATGACGGTGAGTAAAAAATGAACGCACATCATTCTGTGGGTGTACTATTCCTTTAATCAGACCGGTCAATCCAGTTTGGGCGTAGCTTATACTTTTACTGTTTGTCAATACTTTTTCAAAACCTTTCAAATGGACATGATGCCATTGTGGGTTTTTGAGCATAGATATTCAGCCATCTCAAGCGGAGCGTATGTGTTGCTCCCATGCAACGTTGTTACCTGGATATGTTGATACTGAAAACACTTCATTTGAATCTCAGTTGTCTGCTACTTGAACAAAATGACAGTATTTGATGCAGTGGGAATGAAGCCATGTTGAAAGGAATCACGATGAGTCAAGTGTTGAAATAGAGCAGAAACAAGCGGAAAGTTTGGTGAAAAGTGACATTTTGATTCAATTTAAATATTTGTATTCAAAATGACAGACAGCCCACACTCTTTATTCCTCAAAGCGTTAGACTTCCCAGCTGCCATTTCAGCTGCATGAAATTTCTCAGATAATCTTCTAAGTCAGTGCCCACCACAGTTTGACCTGAACACAGGAGGAGTCCTAAAACGCTTCAGAGCGGCCCTCCCATCCCTCTTCGTCAAGGCTGTTACTTAATCCAGCGGCTGCGTTGTCCGAGGAGTCTGACAGTAGGATGGTGTGTTTAATCTTGTTTAAATGTTACACAGATGAAGCATCTCAAGTTCCCTGTCGCAGTCTGAGGAGGCTGGGCTGGTATCTTATCATCCTGCTGCAGCAGGATCTACGGATTGCCAGCAAAGGGACGGATACCAGCTTAGCATGACCTCAGGCAGGCACACGGATCCCATCAGGTGACGTGTAAACATGATTTGTAAAAACATACATCCGAGCAAGGTTAAAAGTTTAGCTCACAGTTGTTGCCTTCATGTCATGATTTTTCTGGGGTATTTAGTTTTTCTGCCGTTTTATTTCTTTATTCACAATAAAGGAAGCGAAACGAGGTCACCTTTTCAGGAGACTCTGAGGAAGTTCAGGTGCTTTGATGGAAAAATAATCACTTTAGCTTTCACTTTGAAGTTCTTTTAGCTGAACATGCAGAGCAATTTTTCTCCTTTCTACCCAGTCTGTCTTCACTCCTTTCCCCCCTTACATTCTACTTTCTATGAATACAAAAAGCATTTGCTGGTCATCATTTCATTTAACAGACTTTATATTCTCCAAAGTGTGAAAGAATATAGGGCAAGTTTCAAGCTCAATAGGATGCTTTTTATTGCTTGTTGCGCAGAAATTCTTTTTCTTGTATCCCTGAAGTGTTTGGCTCTCATAAGAAATGTCTACTGCCACGCTTCCACCAAAGGATTAAAGTGCTGATGACTAGAGGTCGACCGATTAATCGGTGCCGATAGGACGTTTTACAAACTATCGGTATCGGCTGAACTTGGCTCCGATAGTGGCCGATGGCTGCAGTTTTTTCCACAGCGCCATGAAGCGCTGCTCTCTGATCACTGAGGGGCAGGGCTTTTTCTCCGTAGTTACAATTTTTAGTGGTCTTTCAGTTGATCTAGATCGTATTCTGACGGCAGAAGAATCCATAACTATCGCTTACAGTGTTTTTATTTAACGTGACCGTCTTTTTCCTGCATCAAAACTGCGGATGTAGCGTCATTTGACGTCACGTTCGCAGGGCAGCGCGGGAAATTCGGACACCGAATTGCAGCGCATTTTGCAGCACACAGCCTGTTCAAGGCAACGGAGAGGAACATGGGTGGAAACGTTATTTTTGGTATTTAGCGCTTCATCACCCATTAGTATGAAAAAAAGGGACATTCATGTTTGGTTTTTTTCAAATTCCTGCCTCAAGTCCCTTTAAAGATTTTGGAAACTTCATAAATAATGTTTTTAGCATGCTTAAAGCGACCCTTACCGTTCTTGCATTTCAGAAAGCACAGCAAAATTATTTGAACATCAACAGTCCCACTTCACACCAAAGACCCACCCTCCATTCCCTCCGCCTCCTAATGCGGAAGCAAAGGTCTGACAGGCAGGTCCCTCGGCCAGTCCTAGGCGTGGGCCCCACTGCAAGGATTGGTTGGAGTTTTCATTGAAATTTTAGAGATTAGAATAATATTTTATTTTGATCAATAGTGAGTCTGTCTTGTATTTCAGAGTTCCATTACCTCATTCATAGCATTTTACCCTGTTAAGAAATAGTGCAACAATACAACATCAGTAAGAGCTGCTTTAAATCAGCTTCTGCTGATGCGATAATGCCAAATTAGAATTTTTATTATGACATGAATAATAACTTCGATAGTATCTTAATAAAAATCACAAACATATTTGATCAATGTATTGGTTATATTTCACACACACACATAGAGCAGTTTAATAATTATGTGATTCATAAACTTGGTCGACTCGTCATTTCAGTAGTTGATGACTAAATTACTCTCAGAATAGTCATTAGTCGCAGCCCTACTTGAAAGAATTGTCACCTTCCATACGACACGGCAAGAACAAAACAGAAACAGTGGCATGTTTAAAAATACCACCATTGTTGTTGTTGTTGTTTAAAGCCATGGAAACAATATTCTGACCTGTCCATGATACCAAACATTTACTGAGCTGGTGACTGCATAAATCCACCATTAGGTACTTCCAACGGACGATGGCAAAATCACAAAATGTATTATGTTCTCAGAATAAAGAGGACGGCCTGCAGAAATGTGTTAATTGTGCAAAATTTGTTGAAGGGGCAGTGCACCCAATAAAGGACCATTCACATCAAACGCACAAAGCGCAGGCGGCTGGCGGCAAACCCATTCATTGTGTATGTGTTACCGCAACACAGCGGAGCGCTCTGCCGCCGAGCTCTGCGGCGCACCAGGTGGGTGCGTGCTGCCGCTGTACCGCTGTGACGGCATCCTAGCGCATCCAATAGGAGAGACCAGTTCAGAAAAAAAGTGGTCCTTGGTCAACCTGAAGTGAACCTGAAAGTGGTCCTGTGTGAAAGAATGCAGCTCCTGGACGAGCCGGTACCCCCAAGTCCTGCCCTGCCATCAGGATCGGGTGGACCCACACCCTTTTATTTGCTGCTGATTTTCTCCCCCTCCTCCTCCTCAGGAGAAAAGCTCTTTGCTATGACGATGAGAGGTGCGTCTTTCACAACAAAGCGTGCCGGGGAGAAAATACTTCCTGGTCTATCGCTTAGCAACGTGTGCTCGACGTGCTTGCTGCCGCCGTGGTCTGCGCCCTACCTCGTCGTGAGCGCAGTGAAAACCGTGTTCTGTGTGAAGGGCTCTTAAGTGTTTTTTGAATTGAAAACACAGTATTACTTTGGTGTGATGAAAACCACCTGTAGCCTACTGTTGTCAACATTTGTCAAATTTGTACATCTTTAAAAATCTGGATTTTGTTGATCAAAAATAACTGAGCCACCACTTTATGACTATTTTTTCCCAGGAAACTGTGTAACTTCACAGCATCATTTCACTTAGCAACTAGAGATCAACATACTGGCCATTTTGAACACGTAAGCTGGTTTATTCATCAAAGAAACTCAAGAAGACATTATCAGAGGAAGAGACGAAAAGAAAGAGAAAGGGACAGAGCAGATAAGACAAGAATTCGCAAACACTGGCTTTTACTGGCTGAGGAGGTCTCAGAAAAGAGACAAAATGCAAGATGGATGCTAAATTAACCTTTGTTAGGGTGCGTGTCACTGAGAAAATGAGCCTAAGTTTAATGATGCGGCTTTAATTAACAGCCACATCACATGCAAGAACTCAGAACTGCTAGGTATCTGCAGATGCACACTGAAACGCAAATGTACGTTAAATGAAAAATTAGTTTGTGTCGGAGAACACATGAACAAAGTAAGGAAATATTGTATTCTATATGTATTTGTCAACACAGTCTACGTGGAGCAGAGATCAGTCCGCGGTCAGTGTTTCAGATGAAAGACATAAAAATTAAATCTTGGTGCTTTTTATCTGTTTCTTTTTTGTTTTGTTTTGTTTGTTTTCATCTTTCTTCAGAACACAAATTGGAAAAATGATAACTGTTCATTATCTGATTTCTAATTTTGGTTTAGAGAACAAAGAATTGGGGAAACATGTAATATTTTGTTTCCCTTTTAAAGGGAAAAACCTGTCTCAAAGTACATGGACTATTGTTTTCTTTTCAGTTTCTGAACACAGAAAATGGCTAAAGTTCTCTTTAAGATTATTTGTGTTAAATTTTAAACCACAAGATTGATGGAGGGGAAATATGCTTATACTAGAATGTCTGACTGCAGCAGACTGAACCTGTTTGCTCTCCTTAAATAAACCAGTTATTTACCCGTCTGCCATCTCTACGCCTGCCTTCTGCTGCCTGTCTGTTTGTCCATCTGTTTGTCTACATGTCTGTTTCTGTGTTTGTGTCTGCGACCACCTGTCTGTCTCCTCCTACCTGCTCGGGTTAGCCACTCAGCTCATAAAGCCTTCGGCTGCGAGTTGATGACTCATTTAAAAAACTGAGTCACTGACGCCTCTCTGGCTCATTATGAGTCTCACACCTGTACCACATTTCATTTCTGCTTCCCATTAGATGACTCACAGTAAAATATTTGACATTTATTGCTTCTTTATGACCGCTCAGACGTTTTAATGGACTTTTGGTGGACCTGGGGTCTGTATTACAGGGACGTCATTTTCGCCTCTGTGGGATAATTGAACTTCCTCACAGTTTTGTTCGTCTACCTGCAGTTTTAACTCACACACTCACTGCTGTGCCAGACGTAAATGAAAGATTGGGCCTCTGACTTCAGATCCTGCTTGAAAACAGACGTGCTTGCTAAAGATTTTAAAAATAAAACAATAATTGTATGCACTTCCAGGGTTTCCACCAGGATTTCTTGAAACTGTACCCCCCCCCCCCCCCCCCCACACACACACACACACAAAAAAAAAAATATATCATCAAAACTTTAAATTTTTACATACATGATTTATTTATAAAACATAACATTAACTCTTTCTGTTTTTGCAGCTTGTTCTCAATGCATTAGCGGAGCAGAACTTTATACTCGTAAGGCTCTGAGAGGTATCGTGAAAGGGCACGTGACTGAGTATCGAACTGAACCGAACTGGGAATTTTTTATCGTTGCACCCCGAGTGCGCATATATATAACGTTTATTTTTATATGTATCCATTCAAACAATACAATTTCCATTGTAACATGTGGAAAAAAGGTCATAGTTCTGAAAGTTTTTATTTTGTCGTGGTGTCACGATCATTTACATGCAGCGGAAACCCTGCATTGACTGGTGTGATCTGGTTAAAGCACAGTTGCACCAGTTCTCCCAGTGACTTTTAGTCTCGCCTTGTTTCATTTGACTTTTTTCCGCTACCCGTGCTGTTGCTTCTGAAACTCAGCTGAACTCAGGAACATGTGTGCTGTTGACGTTTTCCCTTTAGTTGTCAACCTGTAGCTGATGCAAAGTGCTTCTGTTGCCTCGGTAACGACCCTTCGGCACCCGGTGGTGTGTATCTCTGTGTTCGTGTTTGCCATTCGGCCGCATTGTGGAGACAGAAAGAGCTTTATCTCATTTGTTTTACTGCTCTCCTGTTAAAGGTCCACTTTAACTCTAACTTGATTTATTCTCTCAGCATCAATGACTCTTTTTCTGTAAAGCATAATGTCACCTGTACCAAGTGCAGTGGAAAGTTGTGTCTTGGTCTCCCAAACATAGAAATGTGGAGGCATGCACATCATTTATTTTTTTCTCAGAGAAAGCATTTGGTTGTTTTTTCTGTGTTTTACTTGTGTTTTAGTTTCTTCATCTTGTTTTTTTTTTTATAGGTGATCCAGATGACTGTCACTTTTGTTTTCTAGCAGAGGCTATAGGATGCTTTCTTTTATGTTTCTTGATGCATGAAGCATGATTGTCTGTTTTTTTTGCTTCCATGTTGCTGTTGCTTTCTGTTTGGTTTGTCTCCATCTTCTATTTCTTCTCCTCACTCTTCTTTGCTCTTCTGTTCATTCTCCCCCCACCCCCACCTGTCAGGTCCAGCATTAATATGCAAATTCAGCAACAACCAAATTTAGGAATAAAGAGGAGCCTTACATTCATAAAGTTTGGCAAAGCAAATTTGTTCTGCACAACACGGCAGCCAGATTATCATTGTGCTGTCACCATGTTGGACAGAGCAAGTAAAAAAAAAAAAAAAAAAGTAGGAAGAAAATGTAAGTTTGATTGTTAATCTGCACGTCTAGTGATCCATTTGTGTTTCTGTATCTTTGTCAAAAGAATTAAAACCAGTCAGAGCATTTCAGTGTCGTATCCAAAGCAGAGTACCAGACTCCATCTGGATGAATACTTTTATGAATATTTAGCACATAAAAATTATTTTGTTGCCTACAAAAATATCTAGAAAGGAGTATTGTTTACGTCCATGAAGCGCGCACATGCGCTGTCACGAAACTACGGAAGCCTCGGCGTTCAGAGCCTACTCTGCAGATAATGCAAGCGTAGAAGAAGAAATTCACTGTTTACATTGTGGTAAGAGCGCAAGAGCTCTAGACAAACCGGGACAAACACAGGAGGGGGTGGATATTGATCTAAAAGAAAGAAAAAGAGAACGCGCGATCTCGTCTGCCGTGGCTTCCGTAGTTTCGTGAATGCGCATCGGCGTGCTTGCTAGGCATGCGATGTAGTCTTGTTTAGACTCTAAAAATATACTAAATGGCGTAGTTTCAAGTAAATTCTGGACGCCACCCACTCAGGACACTTGGATTACATGGGACGAGCAGTATGGAGGAATATTGACAATTTTTTGTGGCCTTTTATGGACCTTTTTGGCTCGGACCCCAGCAAACTCCATTGGGGCGGAACGAGAAGTCGCCCTGAACTCCGGCTGCATTTGACATATTAAAAAAAGTGGTCGGAGTTCAGTGGTCCTCATGCGTCACCAATAGTCGCCCGTGGCGCAGTAAACCGACATCACAACTGTTTCCGGAAGAGTTCGCAATGCCATCTGCAACATTGAATTGTCAATAAAGTTTTGTTGAAAAAAAAAAGCCGTCTGCAGCAGCAGTAATTTCCCTTTCCTGGGCGACTGGATTATTTCTTCGGTTTTAGGCTGAAAAACGTAAAAATGAAAGGAAAAGAAGACGCACGCCTTTGACTCAAACTTGCCGTTAATGTTACTTTTCAGACATGATCAGTTGCACGTAATGTTACAAAACTAGAGACTTTTTTTACATTTCTAAAACTGTATTTAATACATTACAGCGACCTTAAATAGCGTTTTCATATTTTATTTACAAAAAATACTCACATTTATATGTTTCTCTGGCTGCTGCTGATTTTGTCGCCCTTTTGCCCATATTGCACTTGGAGTTGTGGTAACATCACATACCACTCGTTTTCTAGTGTGCCCCTGGAAAATCTCGAGGGCCAGATAGCCCTACCACCCTCGCCCTCACCTTCAGTCTGAATCAGAATTGGGACATCACTACCCCTTCACATGAAAGCGCAAACCGAAGGCTTAGGGGCAAGGGCTAGGGCAGGGGTCGGCAACCCGCGGCTCCGGAGCCGCATGCGGCTCTTTAGTCCCTCTGTTGCGGCTCCCTGCATTGGAAAATGAATTAATGACAATTCTACTAAAGTGTATTGTATTTTGGTTGGTTCACTTTAATAATGTGATTCTAAAAGACCAAGACAAATGTCCCCTTGAGAGACAATAAAGTTTCTTATCTTATTCTAAATTTGAGGATTATGATGATCCCTCTGAGGGATTCATGTACAGTTGCGCACTTTTCCCGAGTTCTCCGAGCACTGCAAATGCAGCACGTGAAATAAAATCCAACTCAACTATTAAAATAAAGACATAATTTATATTTTACCATTTTGCAAAGCAGCCCATTGAGTGTCAGGTGCAACAAGCAGGTAACTGCAGTGAAACGGCGATTCACTGTCCAGCACGCTATGATGCGTCTCACAAACCTTTACGCAGCCAATCAGTGTTAATAACTGCACTTCATTCTCACGTGCCGCTATTGTGCAGCATAGCATGATACAGCCCTATTGAATCAGCAATCACGGAATTAAACATTAAAAACGGAATCAATTACAAACAAAGAATATCACTGAGTGTGGACGTGCCGCGGAGCGCTGAACTTTCCTCCTGGCGCACTATCCCACGAACGCCTCACAGCGGAGCGTCTCTGTTGTGCTGTTGCTGCAGTTCTGGCATTTAAAGTGAATAATAAACAAGCAAAAGCTTATTTGTCCACTCCGACCCTGTCATGCTGCGCTTTGATCACTTCTCCAGCCAGGTAGGCCGACGATAGAGAAGAAAAGTGTCTGATGCACTGAGCATGTTCAGCGCTGCGTGGGCAGATTCATCTGTTTTCACTGCTGACCAGATTATTTTGCGTAGCCATGTTCATATTTTGTGAAACAGTAATTTCATTTTTCGGGTAGCTTACTGCACGCGCCAGTAAAAGGATGACGGCACAGACAGGACAGCGTGTTTGGTTTGCTGATGGTAGATTATTAAAGCTGCGTCTTTTTCCATCCTACATAAATACAACAACTAAAATAGATAAAAAAAAAAAAAAAAAAAAAGTGACCTTCAACCCGACGTCTTTTCTTTTTTTTTTAGTTTAAAATGTTTTTTTGCTGGATGCAGAAATGTGATTTCGTTTTCTCGTTTTTATGTTAAATGCAACACATTTAACGTTAAAGTTTTATTTAATTATCAATGTTAAAAGTCAGTTGATGCTCCAGTGTTTTCTTTATTGTAGGAAACGGGTCTAAAAGGCTGTTTGGCTGAAACATGTTGCCGACCGGCTTATTTAAGACTTTTACATTTTTGCGGCTCCAGACAGATTTTTTTTTTCGTTTTTTTGGTTCAATATGGCTCTTTGAACATTTTGGGTTGCCAATCCCTGGGCTAGGGCTAAGGGGGAATTGGAATTCACCCGAAGCCTCTGTTTGTTTATGTACTTGTGTCATAAGCTCAAAGCATAACTTCATGTTTTTTCAATCTGGACCTGATTTCTAGGAGTTTATATGTGCTTTTACTCACCGGTAAAATTTATGTATCACTTTGACTCCTTTGGAAGATACTACGTCGAGTCGCCCTTTGGCATACATCTATATAATGGGAGAGACGGGCAGCCACTCTTTAAGGCATTATCTGCAGCAAAACTCCTTTATTGCTTTAAGTAGATTGAACGAATGAACAAATACTATTGTCCTGTGAGTTCAGAGTTTTGCAGATTGTGTTTTTTGTCTTTTGTTATCTGGGTAACGAGCTGCTCTTCTCAGCTGTACTACAGAAGCGCAGATCGCTTGGGCGGCTGTAGCTCAGGTGGAAGAGCAGTCGTCTTTCAACCGGTGGGTTGGGGGATCGACTTCAGCCTTCCCCAGACTACATGCCAAAGTGTCCTTGGGCAAAACGCTGAACCCCATGTTGCCTCCCGATGTGCCAATCGGGGTATGATTGTGTGTGTGACTGGGTGAATGCAACATGTAGTGTAACGCGCTTTGAGCGGTCAGTATGACTGGAAAAGTGCTGTATAAGTACGATCCATTTACCATTTTACCATCGGGGATGTGCGGGCCCGAAAAGTGTGTAGAACTTCCTGATAACTGACAGAAAGCTAAATCTGGACTCACGGGACAATAGTAGTCATTCATTTGTTCACTCCCCTTAAAGTGTTGGTGAAATGAAGGAGTTTTGCTGCAGATAATGCCTTATAGAGAGGCTGCTCTGTCTCTCCCATTATTTGGATGTACACCGAAGGGCGATTCAATGTAATGTCTTCCGAAGGAGTCAAAGTGATACAGAAATTTTACCGGTGAATAAATTCACATATTAATTCCCAGAAATAAAGTCCAGCTTGAAAAAAATAGTTATCCTTTAAACCTACACCATCCCCCAGTCCTGTTATTCTTTACAGTTCTGTACTAATCTAGAAAGTATGAACAAGGTGACACGATAAAACGCTGCAGTACAATAACCTGTATTATAATGGCCAAATTATTCTTTATTAAAAACAAACATGAACCAGGTGGGAAAAATGATGTAAAAAATTTAATTTTCAATTTTTATTACAGTCATTATGTCATACATCAGCTGTGAAAGCAATGGGGCTTAAAAAATATCCGCTGATTACTTTTGCATTAATTACTTGTTTTATTTGTCTATAGGCTAGTTAATCACTCTTACTACCACAATAAGAGTGATTGACGGTCAGTTCAACAGGCAATAGGCAAGACTGATCAATGAGAGTAGAGAGATATACAAGGACACCTTTAGTCAAAATGTATGATTTATGACCCCCAGGTGTCATTTATGACCCTGTGACGTCATTTATGACCCTATTGATGTGTTGTACGTCCGCTGTACGTCATTTATGGCCCCAGATGTCTTTTATGGTCCTGTGACGTCATTTTATGAACCATTGATGTTTAAATTAAGATTTATGACACCCAGATGTTCGTTTATGGTCCTGTGACGTTATTTAGGACCCTTTGATGTGTTCTACGTCCGATGTACGTCATTTATGGGCTATTGTTGATTATGACCTATTGTTGATTATATTTATGACATGCAGGTGTAGTGTAGGAATGTGTTGACGTGTTTCAGTCTTTGATGAGTTGTTTTTGTGAGAATACAATTAGATATCAAAGGTTCTTTTTAAAAGTTGCTGAGACTTTGAGGGTGTGTTTCTATGGGAGGTAAGTGAAGGATGGAAATGTGAGACCCCTCACCCCTTTACAGCTGTGACACCCCGTAGGGGCCCTGTTGTCTGTGTGCTTTAGCTCCTCCCAGGAGCTGTGTGCTGAATTGGGAGATATCAGATGTCCTCCACAGAAAGATTTGATCCAATCAGAATTTAACGCTATGCTCCTCCTCGTTGTCAGAAAGACTCGACCTTCTCCTCATTTACTTTCAGAAGATTTCATCAATTATTCCTTAAATGTGTCACTAGTGAGTGTTAGCAGTAAAAAACAGTGTATTTTCATGCATTGAGTTTGTGAGGTAAAAAACCTCCAGTTTGTTAGTGTATGAGAACGGTCATTTGCAAAGGAGTTTTCAAAGAGCTTCTTTCCACAGCCTGTCTTTGACAATGTCGTGAGGCTCCTCCTGCCTTCCACACTGATTTGAGCTGAGAGAGGAGGAGGGTGTTGGAGGGAAATTTAAAATAGAGTTCCATGTATTCCTTTAGATGTGGGTCTCCCTATTCTGTTACTTTTAAATGCTTCACTAACAACAAGTAATAAAAAGTCAAGCAGAGTTGTCCATTTGTGTGGAGGAGAAATACCTCCACAGTCTGCCTGTGTAAGGAAGTTTGTATGCAAATGTTGCCTCCACATCCACTTTCCTGTGATAAACCACCTCCTGCTTATCATCCAGCTCGGGGGATGATGTGAAAGAGGTCTCTATTGACGGCTGATGGATAGCAAGGGGGTCAGATGCGTCCTGATCAACACCTCTGATGTCTCCAGCTGTGTTTGATTGGTGGTCAGTGAGAGAGACTTTCCATTCAAATGGTTATTTTTGTCCTCCCTGTGTATCAAAAGCAGAGCACATTTGGTCTTTCTTTTTCAGCCTTCAAACTGATGGTATGTAAACTTTATTAAATACACCTATTCTTAACAAGTTTTAAATGTGGTGCAGACCATCATCATTCAGTTAGCTGATACATGTGCTTCACATAAAAACTCCTCTTGATTGTAAAGAATGCATTGAATTAAAGTTAATGGGAACAGGGGAAGAAGGTGCAAAGACAGACCGATCATCAGTGCAGGTGTAAACCAAGCTGAAACTAAAGCCTTATAAAATATAAAGAAAAACACCTCACCAATTAACTTGTTTTCACCAACTAGTTGATGCTGTCAAGAGTTTCTGGCAGCCAAGTCCATCAGTGTTGATGCTCACCGAGGAGGTGTAAGGAGCAAGTGTGTTGATTCTAGTAGATTTTCTAAAAGGTAACTTGTAGTCATGCAGAAAACCTGTTCAAAACTACACAATATTTCTTTATCAAAGTGAAAGCACATCAACAGATCTAATTTACCAGCACAACTCACATACAGCATCAGAAGGTTTCAGGTGAAGGAATACAGCCTTCACAGATTATGTTTAAGAACAACCAGAAAGAACAAGTTAGGGGTTGATTTATGGAATAACTTGAGCTTTAAAATTGTGTGTAACAATAAATAAATAAAAACATTTGGAAATGATCAACTTCACAGGATGGAAAGGACTCATCTGTACTGTTATTGTTGGAGGAACACTTGTTTCTCTGAATTGCTTGTTATTGACTGGGTGCAAAGATTTTATATTTTTACTTCTTGCATACTGTGGTGCAGTACACTGAACATAGAACATTAATAATAAACATTAGAATAGTTATATGGAAAAAGGCCTCAAAATGTTTCTACTTTGGCCTGCTCCATTTTTGGACCATAACAGGAAAGGATGAAAGAAAATTGGACAGAAAATGATAAAAAGTCACATTGGTGGCTCAACAAGAAAAGTGTTGCAGGGTCATGAGTTGACTGAAAAAGCTTCATGTAGTTTCTACTTGTGCCGCAGCTTTTTCTCCAAAGCCCTAATTGTGTTAATCTTGTCAAACACCTTCATGACACCCCGTCCCTTTGCTTTCTGTCCTTAGGGTGGAGTTTATGCTGATTGATTTACACATCAGTCTGCTGAGCTGCAGAGGTTTCTATTGAAAGGAGGTGATAAAAACTCAATATTCTTTTTTGTGGGTTAAACAAAAAACAGTTGTGGTAAATAAAAAGTCAAACTGTAGCAAAATCTGTGGTTGTGCCAAATTTACAATACCCTACATTGAAAAAATAGTTGTTTCGAAATCATGTGTCAGTCAAAAAATAGCCCATCTTTTATCCATGAAGTGTCAAAAATCATTTACTTATTCTGAAAAAAAGTTCAACAATTAAAAAACAACAAATAGTTTAACATTAGTTACAGTTCTTTGAAATGTAAACTGTATTTCATTTTGTTTCTACAGAGACTTTTAGCTTTGATCAGCAGGTTTTGATGAAAACCAGATGCTCGGACAAAGGGGTCGCAAATCTTTTTGTTTCTACAGACACTTGGATCCCCTGGGAAAGCTTCTTAACAAAATGTAGGATTCAGACTTAGAGATGCAGATATTTTTACTGAAAGGAGGTGTTAATATTTGTAGGTTCAACCCAAAACAGCTGTGCTAAACAAGTTTAATGTAACCAAGTGCTAACTTTGAGGCATTTAACATTCAGCAGATTGAACTTTAAGGGGGCATTTACTTACAAAAACACATTGACTTTGTGGAATTTATCAAGAAGTTAATACTAAATACAGATGCTGAATGAGGCATGGAATTTCATGAGTGGTGATGAGAAAAAGACTTTCACTGAAAACCAGAGAGGTGAAAACATATATCGTATACTAAATTATTATATTCTAGCAAAAAACAAAATTAAATTAAAAAAATAGTTCCATGTTTGTGTATTTTTGAAATAAAAGATATGATTGTTTTTTCAATTGTAAAAATAAAAAGTTTGTTTTAAATTTGTATAAAATATTTTTGGGTGTTTAGTTTGAGAATATTTTTTCTGTTGCTACATTTTTTTCAACTGAAACAAAAAAAAAAGTTTGATTACCTTTAAACGTTGTGTTGACTTTTTTTTTATTAGGTGCTACATTTTTAATCTGGAACAAGAAATAGTTGGATCACTTTTTAATGATGTGTGAAATATTTTTTCTCTGGTGCTACATTTTTTTAACTGAAACAAAAAGTTTGATTACTTTTTAAATTTGTGTAGATATTTTTATTTGGTGTTACATTTTTTAACTGAAACAAAAACAGTTTGATTACTTTTTAAAGTTGTGTAGATTTTTTTTTATTTGGTGCTACATTTTTTTAACTGAAACAAAAAATAGTTTGATTACTTTTTAAAGTTGTGTAGATTTTTTTATTTGGTGTTACATTTTTTTAACTGAAACAAAAACAGTTTGATTACTTTTTAAAGTTGTGTAGATTTTTTTATTTGGTGCTACATTTTTTTAACTGAAACAAAAATAGTTTGATTACTTTTTAAAGTTGTGTAGATTTTTTTATTTGGTGCTACATTTTTTTAACTGAAACAAAAACAGTTTGATTACTTTTTAAAGTTGTGTAGATTTTTTTATTTGGTGCTACATTTTTTAAACTGAAACAAAAAATAGTTTGATTACTTTTTAAAGTTGTGTAGATTTTTTTATTTGGTGTTACATTTTTTAACTGAAACAAAAAAAGTCTGATTACTTTTTAAAGTTGTGTGGTATATTTATTTAATTTTAAAGCTACTTTTTTAACTTAGACAAAAATAGTTTGATTACTTTACAAAGTTGGGTTGAATAGTTTTGTTTTTTCTGTTTGTAGGCTACATTTTTTTTTACTACTCATTTTTATTAAATGTTTGCTTTTTATGAAAGTTCTGTATATTTTGTAGACCAAAGAAAAACAAAAGAATCGATGTGTTTTCAAGATTTCTCGAGTTTAAATAAGCTGTGTAAACCATCAACAGCATTTTCATTTCTACTAATCTATGGATTTAAAGCTGTGTAAGGAACAATTCATTATGTGTTCACTATTATGTTTAATCCTTAAAGGCTCTGTTGGTTTTGTATGTATGCATCTTCCCAAACCTCTATACAGTAAATTAAGTATGGTAAAAATGAGTGTGCAGTATAAACGACACTCTAAAAAGACTATTTTGGCTGTAGTTGAAAGACTTACTTACATCGACCTACCTTAATCAGTTTTTACTTTCACTCAGAGATTCAGTAAGTTCTTGCAGTTCTAAAAAAAAATCTCAACATATCTGGACCAAAGGCTCATGGGAAAAGCAAATTCAACAGAAATTAACCTTTTATGACAGTTATCCTATAAATTTGAGTTATGTGTTTACTGCCATTGTTATGTTCATATTTAATTTCTGCTAGATAATGGATTTAAAAAGTCTAGTTTTAAGTGGAAATTTATTGTGTGCTCTATAGTCACTATTTTCTATCATCATTCAATGTTCTATTGTTTTTGTATGTATTTTCCCAAACCTCTATGCAGTGAATTAAGTATGGTAAAAATGAATGTGCAGTATAAACTACATAAAGAATCTTTTAGATGCAGTATATTTAGCCCAGTTTAACACTGCTTTAGTGTAATTTACTGACAGTTTCCACGTCAGTTTGTCATCTAACCATTAGAACTTGAATATCTATCGTGAATATCTTTGCCCTTCAAATGTTTTGTCCTGATTTACCCCAAACCGTGACTTTTAGTTAATTCCGTCATTCTCCTTCAGAACTAAATATATCTGCTGAAGTTTCACATCTTATTTTGGGATTTTTGTTTATTCCCGTTTCTACTACACTGACATACCATTTAAAACAACCACAACCTAGGATTTGTTTTTAAATATCTATAAGAAGACAAGAAATTATTATGTGTGTCGTCTTTTTTACCTATAAAAATGCTAGTTAAATGCTGCCTGCAGTACTGGGCTACCTTGATGTTTTAGTCTAATAACTGAGTATCTTGCGTAGGAACACTGAGTGTCGGAAGCGTCTGGTCACGGTTCCTAATCCTAACCACGATTCTCGACCAACAATAATGTTATCTAACATCTACATATCCGTCTCGTAATCATGATACTGTCAAATAATCGTGGTGTGGAACTAGGATAAACACACTTCCCTTGTTCTCACAGCTGTCCTTCACCTACTTCTGCATCCAAGAAAAGTCTCAGCTGCAACTTGAGAGAGTCGCTTTCTCTGCACAAAAGCTATTTGGGCCAAATGCTGCAGGAAAAGTACGTCCACTATACTGTTTATGTTTTTCTACGATCTTCTGCTCTAAGAAGCGTTTAATTGTAAGGATAGTTTCTGTTCTGATCCTCCTTGTGGGAAAACACAGTGAATCTTTTAACATCTTGTAATGTCTTTATTGTTTATTCTTAATTACATTGTCATAACCTTAAGTGCGTCAACAAATATCGGTATTGATAAGGAGTATCAATGATGGTATCGATAAAACCATGATTTACATCTCTAATCTTGAGCTAGGATATGTTGAGCTATTTTCTTGGCACATCAGTGCTTGAGTTTTACAATAAATTTGCAAATCATATGAGACCGCTAATAATACATCATTTACATAATAATAATATGTCAAAAAAGATTCAAAGCAAATTCAGATGCATTACATCAGGCACTTTACTCAATTATACACAGCAAACAAAAAGAATAACACAGTCATTTTTTGTCAAATACAACCCGTCCGAAACATCTTTTTTATAAATAATATAAACCTGTTTTTAAATGATGATGTACCCAACAAAGTGCAAAGAATGCAAAACTTATGTGGCAACTGATTACTTAATAAATTTTAAGTTAACAAAACTATATATTTTTTAAGTTAAGTTCCACTACAATGACTTTTCTGAGTAAAACTATTTGAAAGTTCTTAAAAAAAAATTGTCATGAATACATTATAGAAGCTTTTGGCGTTGCTGTTATTTCTGAAAGGAATGTAATGTTTGATCATCTACTTTTGGACGTGGTCTTTTTAAACTTTCCTGTTTGTTAGACAGTGTTAACATCTTGTGTAACAGAGTGAAACCATTAACATGGTCTTTAAAAAATAAATAGCCTAGATTGATAAGTAATTATGTTCAACCGAATCATTTAAATGTAATGAAATACACGATCCCTGTTAACTATTATTAGAAAGTTTTGACTGTGACTTTTTATACTCAAATACGATGTGTACACTGTAAATTCTAATAAGTTGACTTTACTTAAAAAAAAATATGCAAACTCTGCCTCAGAAAAATTAAGTAATCTGTAATAGAAGTGTTTAAGTAGAATAAACTAAAATGGTTTAAGTTTGTAGAACTTTTCTGAACTTAATAAATTTGATTAAACTGTAAGTGAATGATGCTGGGTAACAAACTTTATGTGATTAATTTCACAGAAATTAGATGAGATGTTTCACACTATTTTAATTTTAATTTTTACCAACATGATGCTTTTGAGTTCATCTTACTTAAAGTAAATGATGAACTCAATACTGTTCTTACTATGTAGCAAGAACTTAGTGTTGGTGGGTTTTAGCTACAACTATTGTCAGACCACATACTTCTCTGTCGCGGTGCAGCAGCTGCTGGATAGTAGCTGTTAAATACAGGAATAAACAAACAAGTTGAGAGCAGTCACATGTAATTATGAAAATGGTACATGGTGACATTCGTGACAAAAGAACTTTCAAATAGTTTTACTCAGAAAAGTCATTGTAGTGGAACTTAACTTAAAAAATATATAGTTTTGTTAACTTAAAATTTATTAAGTAATCAGTTGCCACATAAGTTTTGCATTCTTTGCACTTTGTTGGGTACATCATCATTTAAAAACAGGTTTATATTATTTATAAAAAAGATGTTTCGGACGGGTTGTATTTGACAAAAAATGACTGTGTTATTCTTTTTGTTTGCTGTGTATAATTGAGTAAAGTGCCTGATGTAATGCATCTGAATTTGCTTTGAATCTTTTTTGACATATTATTATTATGTAAATGATGTATTATTAGCGGTCTCATATGATTTGCAAATTTATTGTAAAACTCAAGCACTGATGTGCCAAGAAAATAGCTCGACGTATCCTACAGTAGCTCAAGATTAGAGATGTAAATCATCATGGTTTTATCGATACCATCATTGATACTCCTTATCAATACCGATATTTGTTGACGCACTTAAGGTTATGACAATGTAATTAAGAATAAACAATAAAGACATTACAAGATGTTAAAAGATTCACCTGTGTTTTCCCACAAGGAGGATCAGAACAGAAACTATCCTCACAATTAAACGCTTCTTAGAGCAGAAGATCGTAGAAAAACATAAAAAACAGTATAGTGGACGTACTTTTCCTGCAGCATTTGGCCCAAATAGCTTTTGTGCAGAGAAAGCGACTCTCTCAAGTTTCAGTTGAGACTTTTCTTGGATGCAGAAGTAGGTGAAGGACAGCTGTGAGAACAAGGGAAGTGTGTTTATCCTTAGTTCCCCACCACGATTATTTGACAGTATCATGATTACGAGACGGATATGTAGATGTTAGATAACATTATTGTTGGTCGAGAATGGTGGTTAGGATTAGGAACCGTGACCAGACGCTTCCGACACTCAGTGTTCCTACGCAAGATACTCAGTTATTAGACTAAAACATCAAGGTAGCCCAGTACTGCAGGCAGCATTTAACTAGCATTTTTATAGGTAAAAAAAGACGACACACATAATAATTTCTTGTCTTCTTATAGATATTTAAAAACAAATCCTAGGTTGTGGTTGTTTTAAATGGTATGTCAGTGTAGTAGAAACGGGAATAAACAAAAATCCCAAAATAAGATGTGAAACTTCAGCAGATATATTTAGTTCTGAAGGAGAATGACGGAATTAACTAAAAGTCACGGTTTGGGGTAAATCAGGACAAAACATTTGAAGGGCAAAGATATTCACGATAGATATTCAAGTTCTAATGGTTAGATGACAAACTGACGTGGAAACTGTCAGTAAATTACACTAAAGCAGTGTTAAACTGGGCTAAATATACTGCATCTAAAAGATTCTTTATGTAGTTTATACTGCACATTCTTTTTTACCATACTTAATTCACTGCATAGAGGTTTGGGAAAATACATACAAAAACAATAGAACATTGAATGATGATAGAAAATAGTGACTATAGAGCACACAATAAATTTCCACTTAAAACTAGACTTTTTAAATCCATTATCTAGCAGAAATTAAATATGAACATAACAATGGCAGTAAACACATAACTCAAATTTATAGGATAACTGTCATAAAAGGTTAATTTCTGTTGAATTTGCTTTTCCCATGAGCCTTTGGTCCAGATATGTTGAGTTTTTTTTTAGAACTGCAAGAACTTACTGAATCTCTGAGTGAAAGTAAAAAATGATTAAGGTAGGTCGATGTAAGTAAGTCTTTCAACTACAGCCAAAATAGTCTTTTTAGAGTGTCGTTTATACTGCACACTCATTTTTACCATACTTAATTTACTGTATAGAGGTTTGGGAAGATGCATACATACAAAACCAACAGAGCCTTTAAGGATTGTACATAATAGTGAACACATAATGAATTGTTCCTTACACAGCTTTAAATCCATAGATTAGTAGAAATGAAAATGCTGTTGATGGTTTACACAGCTTATTTAAACTCGAGAAGTCTTGAAAACACAGATCGATTCTTTTGTTTTTCTTTGGTCTACAAAATATACAGAACTTTCATAAAAAGCAAACATTTAATAAAAATGAGTAGTAAAAAAAATGTAGCCTACAAACAGAAAAAACAAAACTATTCAACCCAACTTTGTAAAGTAATCAAACTATTTTTGTCTAAGTTAAAAAAGTAGCTTTAAAATTAAATAAATATACCACACAACTTTAAAAAGTAATCAGACTTTTTTTGTTTCAGTTAAAAAAATGTAACACCAAATAAAAAAATCTACACAACTTTAAAAAGTAATCAAACTATTTTTTTGTTTCAGTTTAAAAAATGTAGCACCAAATAAAAAAATCTACACAACTTTAAAAAGTAATCAAACTGTTTTTGTTTCAGTTAAAAAAATGTAGCACCAAATAAAAAAATCTACACAACTTTAAAAAGTAATCAAACTGTTTTTGTTTCAGTTAAAAAAATGTAGCACCAAATAAAAAAATCTACACAACTTTAAAAAGTAATCAATCATTTTTTTTTTTTCAGTAAAAAAATGTAGCACCAAATAAAAAATCTACACAACTTTAAAAAGTAATCAAACTATTTTTTGTTTCAGTTTAAAAAAATGTAGCACCAAATAAAAAAATCTACACAACTTTAAAAAGTGATCAAACTTTTTTTGTTTCAGTTTAAAAAATGTAGCACCAAATAAAAAAATCTACACAACTTTAAAAAGTAATCAAACTTTTTTTGTTTCAGTTTAAAAAATGTAGCACCAAATAAAAAAATCTACACAACTTTAAAAAGTAATCAAACTTTTTTTGTTTCAGTTAAAAAAAAAAAAATGTAGCACCAGAGAAAAAATATTTCACACATCATTAAAAAGTGATCCAACTATTTCTTGTTTCAGATTAAAAATGTAGCACCTAATAAAAAAAAAAAAGTCAACACAACGTTTAAAGGTAATCAAACTTTTTTTTTTGTTTCAGTTGAAAAAATGTAGCAACAGAAAAAATATTCTACAGAACTTTAAGTAATCAAGCTTGTTCTTGTTTCAGATGAAAAACTGTAGCACCAGAAATAATATTTTATACAAATTTAAAACAAACTTTTTATTTTTACAATTGAAAAAACAATCATATCTTTTATTTCAAAAATACACAAACATGGAACTATTTTTTTAATTTAATTTTGTTTTTTGCTAGAATATAATAATTTAGTATACGATATATGTTTTCACTTCTCCGGTTTTCAGTGAAAGTCTTTTACTCATCACCACTCATGAAATTCCATGCCTCATTCAGCATCTGTATTTAGTATTAACTTCTTGATAAATTCCACAAAGTCAATGTGTTTTTGTAAGTAAATGCCCCCTTAAAGTTCAATCTGCTGAATGTTAAATGCCTCAAAGTTAGCACTTGGTTACATTAAACTTGTTTAGCACAGCTGTTTTGGGTTGAACCTACAAATATTAACACCTTCTTTCAGTAAAAATATCTGCATCTCTAAGTATGAATCCTACATTTTGTTAAGAAGCTTTCCCAGGGGATCCAAGTGTCTGTAGAAACAAAAAGATTTGCGACCGCTTTGTCCGAGCATCTGCAACTCTGTGAGGAATCAGCAGATTGTCTACATTTCATCAAAACCTGCTGATCAAAGCTAAAAGTCTCTGTAGAAACAAAATGAAATACAGTTTACATTTCAAAGAACTGTAACTAATGTTAAACTATTTGTTGTTTTTTAATTGTTGAACTTTTTTTCAGAATAAGTAAATGATTTTTGACACTTAATGGATAAAAGATGGGCTATTTTTTGAGTGACACATGATTACAAAACAACTATTTTTTCATTGTAGGTATTGTAAATTTGGCACAACCACAGATTTTGCTACAGTTTGACTTTTTATTTACCACAACTGTTTTTTGTTTAACCCACAAAGAAGAATATTGAGTTTTTATCACCTCCTTTCAATAGAAACCTCTGCAGCTCAGCAGACTGATGTGTAAATCAATCAGCATAAACTCCACCTAGGACAGAAAGCAAAGGGACGGGGTGTCATGAAGGTGTTTGACAAGATTAACACAATTAGGGCTTTGGAGATAAAGCTGCGGCACAAGTAGAAATACATGAAGCTTTTGTCAACTCATGACCCTGCAACACTTTTCTTGTTGAGCCACCAATGTGACTTTTTATCATTTTCTGTCCAATTTTCTTTCATCCTTTCCTGTTATGGTCCAAAAATGGAGCAGGCCAAAGTAGAAACATTTTGAGGCCTTTTTCCATATAACTATTCTAATGCTTATTATTAATGTTCTATGTTCAGTGTACTGCACCACAGTATGCAAGAAGTAAAAATATAAAATCTTTGCACCCAGTCAATAACAAGCAATTCAGAGAAACAAGTGTTCCTCCAACAATAACAGTACAGATGAGTCCTTTCCATCCTGTGAAGTTGATCATTTCCAAATGTTTTTATTTATTTATTGTTACACACAATTTTAAAGCTCAAGTTATTCCATAAATCAACCCCTAACTTGTTCTTTCTGGTTGTTCTTAAACATAATCTGTGAAGGCTGTATTCCTTCACCTGAAACCTTCTGATACTGTATGTGAGTTGTGCTGGTAAATTAGATCGTTGATGTGCTTTCACTTTGATAAAGAAATATTGTGTAGTTTTGAACAGGTTTTCTGCATGACTACAAGTTACCTTTTAGAAAATCTACTAGAATCAACACACTTGCTCCTTACACCTCCTCGGTGAGCATCAACACTGATGGACTTGGGTGCCGGAAACTCTTGACAGCATCAACTAGTTCGTGAAAACAAGTTAATTAGTGAGGTGCTTTTCTTTATATTTTATAAGGCTTTAGTTTCAGCTTGGTTTACACCTGCACTGATGATCGGTCTGTCTTTGCACCTTCTTCCCCTGTTCCCATTAACTTTAATTCAATGCATTCTTTACAATCAAGAGGAGTTTTTATGTGAAGCACATGTATCAGCTAACTGAATGATGATGGTCTGCACCATATTTAAAACTTGTTAAGAATAGGTGTATTTAATAAAGTTTATATACCATCAGTTTGAAGGCTGGAAAAGAAAGACCAAATGTGCTCTGCTTTTGATACACAGGGAGGACAAAAATAAGCAATTGAATGGAAAGTCTCTCTCACTGACCACCAATCAAACACAGCTGGAGACATCAGAGGTGTTGATCAGGACGCATCTGACCCCCTTGCTATCCATCAGCCGTCAATAGAGACCTCTTTCACATCATCCCCCGAGCTGGATGATAAGCAGGAGGTGGTTTATCACAGGAAAGTGGATGTGGAGGCAACATTTGCATACAAACTTCCTTACACAGGCAGACTGTGGAGGTATTTCTCCTCCACACAAATGGACAACTCTGCTTGACTTTTTATTACTTGTTGTTAGTGAAGCATTTAAAAGTAACAGGATAGGGAGACCCACATCTAAAGGAATACATGGAACTCTATTTTAAATTTCCCTCCATCACCCTCCTCCTCTCTCAGCTCAAATCAGTGTGGAAGGCAGGAGGAGCCTCACGACATTGTCAAAGACAGGCTGTGGAAAGAAGCTCTTTGAAAACTCTCCTTTGCAAATGACCGTTCTCATACACTAACAAACTGGAGGTTTTTTACCTCACAAACTCAATGCATGAAAATACACTGTTTTTTACTGCTAACACTCACTAGTGATACATTTAAGGAATAATTGATGAAATCTTCTGAAAGTAAATGAGAGAAGGTCGAGTCTTTCTGACAGCGAGGAGGAGCATAGCGTTAAATTCTGATTGGATCAAATCTTTCTGAGGAGGACATCTGATATCTCCCAATTCAATACACAGCTCCTGGGAGGAGCTAAAGCACACAGACAACAGGGCCCCTACGGGGTGTCACAGCTGTAAAGGGGTGAGGGGTCTCACATTTCCAACCTTCACTTACCTCCCATAGAAACACACCCTCAAAGTCTCAGCAACTTTTAAAAAGAACCTTTGATATCTAATTGTATTCTCACAAAAACAACTCATCAAAGACTGAAACACGTCAACACATTCCTACACTACACCTGCATGTCATAAATATAATCAACAATAGGTCATAATCAACAATAGCCCATAAATGACGTACATCGGACGTAGAACACATCAAAGGGTCCTAAATAACGTCACAGGACCATAAACGAACATCTGGGTGTCATAAATCTTAATTTAAACATCAATGGTTCATAAAATGACGTCACAGGACCATAAAAGACATCTGGGGCCATAAATGACGTACAGCGGACGTACAACACATCAATAGGGTCATAAATGACGTCACAGGGTCATAAATGACACCTGGGGGTCATAAATCATACATTTTGACTAAAGGTGTCCTTGTATATCTCTCTGAGAGTGATTGATTGGTGAGAGTAATACTGTGTGCGCATTCTCGTATGATGTAACAGTCGGTAGCTAACAACCATTCTGCTAGCAGTTAGCAACATTCAGACAATGACATCTGTTTTACTTGTATTTGTGACATGATGAGAGAATCTGTACCCGCTGTCTGCAACAGGACTTGGCTCGTTGTGCCATGACTGGGGAGGGACCTGTGCATCTGGCAGGCTGATCTTGCGCAGGCGCATTATTCAAAAATTTGCTAACAGTATCTGCTTTCTGAATTGCTGAAAACATTGAGAAAAACAACAAGCTCATTTGCATGAGCCAATTCCCCCCCCCCAGCAAACTGCAAGAATATCGCTATACTATATTTAACAGAAAGTTATGGCTTGCCTGAGGTAATATGAACCTTTAGACAATAATTTTCTAGATTTTCTTCTAAAACACATCAGAGCTTACAGTCCCTGTGTCTCCTGACAAATCTCTGCCTCTACACTTCAACTCTGGCTTCGCTGAGTCCCTCATGTCACCCCTCAGAAAACACACGGATTAATTGTTCAATCAGCCATGTAATGAATCCCACCATCCTGAATCCCCAGCTCATTAACTGCACAGCAGGTTGCACCGCTAAGTTAGATAACTTGTGTCTGGCCTACGCGGTTTCCACCTCACAGCAGAGCCAATTCGCTTAATTCCCGTTTGTCATTTCAAGTTTAACTGTCTTCCTGTTTTATGTCGCGGCTGTTTTCATGCAGCAGAGGAAGTTGTGTCTCTGTGAGTGCTCTGATGTCCTGTTTAACACGCCGCTGTCACTGCATTTATCACAGAGCTCCTCACGCTGCCGGCCTGTGACAGGAAATGGGGCGAATCTTGGCCCTGCTACACTGTTCAGCACCATGTTGGCAGCGTGACAGCCGTGTCTCATTTCACTGTACGAGGCCTGAAACAGAAACGGGGTCATAAATTAGAATCAGGCCGAAGCTATATATGGCCCCACTGATGTCTAAGTTGGGGAACTGTGCGAGATATGTTCACATTTGCTAAAGTGAAATATAGTTGAATGTGCAATGAAAGTTGGACTTCCACAATATTGGTTGTAAAAGTTTCCTCTGTCCACGGTGGCTGTGCAGAAATCCCCCAAGACTCTAATGTAACAGCTGGGAGGTAAAACTTGCCAACTTCATTCAGTGCAAAAATGTTCCAGCTAAAGCTAAAATGAGAAGCTGGATTTCAAAATGGGAAAAACAGCTCCTGCCGCAGGGCTCCAGACCTCTCAGGGTGTCCCCAAAATACCTCAAACTAATTGAACACAGAAAACCTGAAGCCAGATAATCTAATTCCAACACTGGAGTGATGGCTGGCTTCAGGGTTTCAGGTCTGTAATCTTTTTTTCTTTTAGCCCATAATCTCCAACTGGGGGTTTTCCGCCTTCGTTTTCTGAATAGAAAGGGCTTGTCTGAAAGGGTTTTAGGTTTTTAAGGTGTTTTTTGGACTTTTCAAGATGGTCTTTTTGCAGAAGTTGTTTAAAGGATGATGTTTCTGTGTCACAACTGAAGCCATTTCACACAAACTCAGCAGATGTTCAGGAGAATGTGGACAAAAAAAGATGTAGAAATATTGAATTGATGTAAAAAGGGAGAAGGACGGGAAATAAAAAACACAAAAAAAAAAAAATAAAAAAAACAAGAAAAAAAATAAATAAAAGAGAATAAAAAAAAAAGGGAAAAAAAGGGAAAAAAAAAAAAAAGAAGGGGGGAAAAAAAAATAAAAGAAAAGAATAAGGAAAAACGGAGAGAGAGGAGAAAAAGGAGGAAAGCAGACGAAAAAAAAAAAAAAAAAAAAAATATATATATAAAAATTAACAAGAAAATAAAAGAAAAAAAAAAAACCCCCCAGGAAGGAAGAGGACAGAGGGAGGAAAAAAGAAAAAAATAAAAAAAAAAAAAAAGGAAATAAAATAAAATAAAAATAAGACAACATCCAGGGAAGCGGCGCCCCCGCCCGCAGGGAAAAAAAAAAAAATATAACCCACTGTGATCCTTATTTTTTTTTCCCCCACCTTTGCTGTCCACGTGAGCAGTTCTCTGTCTCATCTTTGGATGTTCTGGGGATTTCATTCAGAGACAAGGTGAAAAATCTCCGGAAGAAGTTTTTCACAAATGTTGCCACCACACTATAAAATCTTTAGAATATTTTCAGGACCAGTGCATTTTTGAAAAACGGCTTGACATCAGTGATATCTGGAAAATTTACAGTCGTCCTCAAAATTATTCATACTCTCCAATTAAAGAAGGAAGAAAATCAGCTGTCAGTGAAATAAGTTGAAATTGATAAAGGTAATAGTAAATAAAAATTCTATGAAAATCATGACTTTGATGTTAAATTGTGGTTTGAAAGAAAAATTAAAAACAAACACACTAAAAATTAAACAAGTAAACAAGCATGATGGGGCTCTGAAGCTAAAATTTTGTTAAGCAACACTTTGAGGCAATCACTGGAATCAGGTGTTTTCTCTAATGTTCAAAAAGACTTCTGCACCTGTTGACAGGTGTTTGGTCCACTGTTCATGGGAAAAGTGCTCTTAAGTGTCTGTGACAAGTTTGGTTGTTTTTTTAAATTATTATTTTCAACCACAATTCAAAAGCAATATTTATTTTACTAAACTATAATTTTGCAATTTTTTTTATTTATTTATCATTAGTTTCTTTAATTTCTTGTTATTTGAATGACTATTTTGAATGTAGCCTTTTCTTTAACTGGAGGGTATGAATAAGGGTACGACTGTACTTAGGGTCAAAATTCTTCCAGCCTCCTTTGCTTCTACTGCTTTTGGGGGAAAATCTGCTGCGTCCTGAACCAGACGGCACATAAGTGCTGCATAGACTTTAAGTTCTTTGAGTGCCACAATCAGAGCAGAATTTTTAGCATTTGACTGATGATTTAAATAACTGTTTCTACGAGGCTCACACACTCTGAACCAGCACTAAGGCTTCTAAGGCACATATTAGGCTTTTGGTCTGTTCACTATGCAATAAAGCTCAACAACTGAGAACTATGCTTCATCTTGCTTCATATTTGGCAACTATCTTCAAGCTCTGATAATGCGAGCAACAGAAACATCTCTACCAAAATCAGACTTTTCTCTGTGTGTTTCTGTCCATAATAATAAAAGATATGATAGCTTAAACATTATTTGCGCATTTGGGCCAAAAATAACCCAGACATCAAGCTCACTGGGTTTTATTGATATTCCAAAAAGGAAAAAGTCTAATCAGTTTAAGAGTGGGCAGCTGCAACAACAGATCAATGCATTTAAAGACTCGTTGGAGATTAAAACACTGCATTTTGCATAACTTGGCTTCACTGTATCAAAGGAAATGTCTTGAACAGTAAATGAAAGAAAACCATTAATATTAACATGCATGAGCACCATATAAGGGGCAGTATGTGGTTGTAATTAATCTGCTAAGCAACAGATGGCCATCATTGCTGCGCACTTGACTTAAGTTCAACGTTTATGGTCCCTATTTTACTGGAATCCTTTTTTTTAGTAATAGGGCTTCATTTAAAGAAGCACTGTGCTGCTTTCTGACCTTAAAAATGTGTTTCTGACTTGTTTTGATGGCTCAGTGAAATTCATTATGTACATTTCTGGAGCTGTCGTTACCCTGCAGCATTCCGAGGATGAGAAACCACACTTCACAACTCTGTGCTGCAGCTTGGAGGACTACTTTACAGCAGACTTTCCTTTACACACCGCATCACATTGGATATCAACACACTGGCTGTTTTGAACATACACTATGGCTGATTCGGTAAACACACTGTCAACATCAGACTGACTTTTACTGTCTGGAGAAAGCCCAGAGTAGCATGCAACATAGATGCTGAGTTAGCCATCATCATTGAGTAAATCTGCTAGATTTTAGTAGTGCTTCTTTCAAATATGTCTAAATGATTTAGCAATTTCTCTTCCCCTAGAAAGCAAATGTACTGTAAATCCAGCAACAGAATGTCAAAGCTGAGTTCAAAGTGCTTTTTTCCTGAGTATAAGAGCTTTATGACCAAACATGCCTTCTTTTTTTGTTATTCTTTTCTCTCTTTATTGAGTTTATGCTGTGACACCACAGTGCAATACGCAGCAGTTTCATAATTAAAGCATTGTTAAATTGCTAAAATCTGACAGCTCCAAAGTTGCTACTCGTCGAAATTTGCATTTAAAAAATCCTGACACATTTTACATTACACAAGACTCAACAAAATATTCATAAGATCTTCAACTACTCAACTTTACTGCTGTAAAGTTTTAGCATATGGTTAAAGTTATGGGCTCTTCTACACCGACCTGACAATCAGCTGGTGGGGACATCTGGAACGTCCATCTTTCCTGCTTCTTTGATGTGTAATGCACCATCTGTATTGTCAGACCCTGTTATGTAAATTTTTTATAATTTAACAATGCCTTCTTTGTGAAACCGCTGCATAGTGCACTCTGTTCAGTCTGTTCAGCTTGTTGAGTCTACGTTGGTCTACATTGGAGTAAAAGTAATCTGGTTGAATATTCAGTAAAGAGTCCATGATTTGTGGTTACATTTTGTACCTTCACTAGTCGTTTTTCACAACCAACAGACCAAGTGTTACAATGCCACTCCTGCAACAAAGTTTTTTCTTTTTTCAACCTGGATCTTAGGAATTTATACGCGCATTTACTCTAGGTAACATTTCTGTATCACTCCGATGCCTTCCGATGATATTTATTTTTCTTGCTGTCAGCGTACATCCATATAATGCGAGTGAAGGGGGCAGTGGGGGTAGGCCTCTGTATAAGTCATTATCTGCAGCTAAACTCCTAAATTTCCTCACAAGACAATAGTATTTATTCGTTTGTTCATTTGTCTGCAGGTATTGGTAAAATGAGGGAGTTTTGCTGCAGATAATGCCTTATAGACCGTGGAATTGCTTGTATCTTCCCCCTTAGATTGGCGAATACCAATCTTTCGTAAGTTGAAAGGATGGCCGTTTTTGTATACTGTACGTAAATGCCTCCAAAAAGTCTATAAAATGTCATGAGGCTTACGGGCTGTGTGCAAAACAGACGCAGGCAGCGATCACCGATGAGGAAAAAGAACAAGCAAAACGGATCAATGAAAACAAAAATTAACTATAAAGATGTGAACTGAAGCCTGAGTTTCTTCTTTTTAAAGTGTTAACGTGGTTATAGATAATCACATGATGAGCTTCAAATAATATAAATACAGCCTTATATACAAAAGGCAATTCCTCCTGAGCTTGGGCAGCAGCCTGTAGTCTGGTCCCATGAATGTACAGTTTCAGGATGCACATCCTCGTGGTGTCGTATAGCTAAAGGGGAAGGTAGTACATGAATGAATTATCGTTACATAGCCTACTGTGCCTTCTACAACAAATATCCACCTGCTGTGGCATCATTTTAAAATGCGGTCCGCTATCGGCACGAGCGATGCATCTGGTTATAATGAAATAAAATGAAAAATACTTTATTTATCCCAGAAAGGAAATTCAATTTTTTTTTTCAAATTTCAAATTCAAAATTCAACCACAAAATAAGTGTTATGAACCAGGCAGCTGCAACAAAACCTTGATTTCTTAATAAAATTAATCCTTATGTTAAAAAGACACCCCTGTAATGAATTCTGATTATTAAATACCACATTCAGTATTGGATCTGAGTCATAAGCGACTTGGGCATTTATGGAGTGATGAAGCTGCAAGTGAGGAAACGGATCTGGCCTGTGTGCAGTCTATTGCATCGATGGTGTGAGGAAGACGAGGAATCTGTCTCAAGTCGACTGCAACATGTTCTTAAATGAATGAAATGGGTGAAGCATAGCAACTTTTTCCCCTGATGGAAACTAAAACATTAGGACACGGTCTGCAAAATCCTTTGTAATTCATTAAAAACTGTTTTAAAAACTGACAAAAACATCACTGTAGTTTTATTATTGTATTTTAATTAACTGAACGGCAGAAAGTATCACAGATGCTAATTTTGTTGAAAAGTTTCAGCACTCAGATGTTCATAAGAGTTCTCCTGAGCGTCCATGATTTGTTCTACTGTACCAATGAACATATTGAAGTTATGACGATTTTTGGCAAATGTCACATTTTTTGTCAAATGTTTATAAGTGGGATTTAAGAACAAATTTGTTCGCTGGAACCATTGGTGAATGAGGCCCAATGTCTTTCTGGAGGGGACTTAAAAAGATTGAGTGTGATAGTAGAAAAAGAACAGGCTATACTGCATATAGGTTGCATATGTACGTATAGCCTACAGTCGTCCTCAAAATCATTCATGCCCTCCAACTAAAAAAGAAAAAAAAATCAGCTGTCAGTGAAAAAAGCTGAAATTGACAAAAGTGATAATACATAAAAATTCTATGAAAATTATTGTATTGATTTTGAATTGTGGTTCGACAAAAATATTAAAAACAAACAAAAAATAAAACAAGCAAACAAGGGGCTCTGAAGCTATGAAGCTTTTTTTTTCTTGAGCAAACCTTTGAGAAAATCCCTGCAGTCAGGTGTTTTCTGTAATGTTCAAAAAGATTTCTACACATGTTGACAGGTATGTTGGTCCACTGTTCATGGGAAAGGTGCTATAATGTGTTTGGGATATATATTTTTTTAATTATCAGTTTCAACCACAATTAGAAAGCAATATATATATATTTTTTTATTCATTATTAGTTTCTTTAGTTTCTTGTCATTTGAATTACTATTTTGAATTTAGTCTTTTCTTTGATTGGAGGGTATGAATAATTCTGAGGACAACTGCAGCAAGAATTTTTCATTCGTGAGAAATACATTGAAAAAACTTTGTAGAAAATCAAATGCTTTCATCTCACACTGAAAGAGTATTCATTGTAGGATTAATATGTTATTGTGTTGGGATACAAAGCTCTGACATCTCTGTAAACACTAAATGTGAACTGCAACTTTTGCTTTTTTGAGGAATTTAAAGTGGACGGAATGGAGGAGCGCAGCAAGCAAAGCCAATTTGAAAAGGCAGCCACATTAAATAATATCAAGAATCATGTTTGAAAGTAGTTTATATTTTAGGAGCAAAGACGGGGGCATTTGTTTTGAGTACACAAAGCAGATTTCTCTGTCAACCAGGAGAGCTAATCTGCAGCCACACCTGCAAGTTATTTTACAGGAGGTCAGCATCAGGTTCAAGATGTTCAGCATCATCTGACTGCCTGCTTTTTCAGAGCCGTCAGCAACAGCTGATCCATTGGCAGATACTTTTTGAATGTCATCACTGACAGAATAGCAATATTTGTATGTAAATTCACCACATTTTTCTGAGACTTCTGGGTGAAAGCAATAGCTTGCATCTCTAGGACATACTTTCTGTAAATCTATGTGTACACTGCAGCTTGTGCTCTCTTGGTGAATTTAAATTCAGATTTTTCTATGGTTGAGGGGTAGCAAGCGACCTGCCACAGAGTTGTGCTCAATGTTTGTCATCCATTGTTTCTCCCGTCACATACACTTTGTCCAGATGTATGAGCAATGTGGAGAATAACCAGATTATGTTTCTTCCACCCACAGGCTTAGAGCAACAACCAACACATTAACGTGAAACGTGCCTGGCTGAAATTAACTTGAATTACCCTTTAACAGGGAAAGCTTTCCGAGCTTTCCTCCTGTCAAACCGGTCAGATATGGACCTTAAAGATTAAATAAGATTCTCCCCATAAAGTAAAAACTTAAAGCTGTATTCCAGTATCACATTTGATGGATTATAAATGGGGAGAAAATAAATCATTGCTTAAGAATGTTAACTTTTACAGCCAATTTATCATTTTCTGCCATATGTGTTATTTATAAGAAATATTATGATTATAGCTTCTTCTTTTTTTTGGCTGTCAGTGCAGGTTTTGGAAAGCTGTATTTTGGTTCATTTGTAAAGTCAAATAATGAAAGACAACAGAACATAATCACAAGCAAAATAATGCCGCTACCAACCTTTATTTATTTATTTATTTTTATTCTGGTTTTTCCAACCTAGCCCTCCATCTCCCAGCAGCTTTCATCATTGCACTTCAGTATTTGGCAGGCGTAACAAACCACCCACCCACACAGCCTTGCTGCCCACCCTCCCAGCATGATGCTAGGCCACTTACCATAGCCTTCCTAACCCTGACGGGGTGAAGAGAGGGGCTGTGAAGTGAGCACTTATTGACAGGAAAAACAGCTTCAGAATAAAACTAAAAACATCCATATTCAGTACTACATGATGTCACAATATATCTAATACTCTGGTTCAGTTTCCTGCAAAAAAACACTCCCCTGATCTTGAATCAAGGTTTATTTATTTATCAACCTCAAGGTCATTTTTTCACTCTGTCTGCAATGACTCCAAAAGCTTAGAGATATACAGTAGAATAACTTGTCTCACCCAGCTGAATTGAAGACACCAATTCTTTATTCAGCGTGATTTGTAGGATGTTTTTCAGTGGAAACCTTTTTTCACATTTGTGTATTTGTGCATGAAATAGGTTGGAAGTGAAGGCCAGAGGAAATACAGAAAAGGGTAAAAAAAAAAAGGGTAACTTGCTAAATGAGTTCTCAGAGGCTGTATTTAAAAGCAAACTATGATATCCCCACCCACCCACCCACCCCCAAATGGGAAAAAAAACAAAACAGCAATATCTTGCTAGTTAAATCTAGCTACAAGCTTCTTCTTTGTCAAGATAAGGGTATGATAAAAACACAAAATAAAACATTTGTTGTGACCTTTCCTTAGGATAAATTCAACTCTGACCGAAAAAATTGTGACCTTACTTAAACTTGTAAAAACTAGAAATCTAAATATCTGATATGTATAGCATAAAAGAAAATTACATAATACATTTTTCATCCATGTCAAATATATTCAATACTTTGTTTAAACCAGCCTTATTGGATTTGACTATTTTCCTGTTGATCTGAGTCTTACAGTCACTTCATTACAGAAAAATAAAGGCTCGATGTGTTTTTATTACTCTGTTTTGAACCAGTGTCCTGACAGCAGTTCAGTCAATATGTCAACCAATTTACTGGCATGCGTGCCAGCTGCTTTGTGAACTTTTGGAGGCTATATCAAATGTGGCATCTTTTTACTGTTAAAGTCCCTGGAGGTGTTTACGTGTTGCTTCTGAGAAACGCTGCTTGACCCAGATCTGTCCTGCACAGTGGAGCAGACAGTCTGACTTAGGACAAACCACTAAATGTTCATGCATAATGTAGCATTTTCTGTGTTTCATCTTGGGCTTTCTCTTGTTTGTGGGTTGTTTTGCCAGATTTCCCTCCTCTGTAACAGGGTTGGGTGTGGTAATGCTAGCCTGGTACACCAGCCTGACTAACGCCATGTATGAGATACACGGCAAGTCAGTCTGGATTCCCTCCGCTGGAGACTGATTTCCAATGCGAGACAAGAGGCGGGACTAACAGGAAGAAAGTGAACCGGAGAGAACCAATCAGAAGTGACTGTAGCTGGCGTAGCTCGGCACTCTGTTGCTATGTTTCTATAGCGACGCCGGAAGTCAGCGTTTACACGTTGTTTTTCCCTCTCTATTTAATGTAGTTTTCTTGTGTATATTAACATAGAATGTTTGGTTTCATTATCATAAATACTCTGTTACATGTCAGCATTGTTTATTGCTGAACTACTAATATGAGAAAGCGTTTGTGTCGCACGTCATGTGACTATGACCCGGAAGCTGTTAGTTACGCACCAAAACAGAGCAAAACAGCGGTGGAGATGTCGGAGGAGTTTAACGTTCATCTGTTAATAATTCTACTGCTGCGCTGTGATTGGTCCGGTCAATTTTTTACCGGAGTGGAATCATTCTCCAATGGAGGGAACCCAGACTGACTTGCTGTGTATCTCATACATGGCGTTAGTCAGGCTGGCTATGGTAATGCGGCTCTACCTGGAGACCAAGTTGACTTCATTTTGAATGGCTACAACATCATGGGCACTTCAGACAGTGAACTACTGTATGTTTATCAGACAAGACAGCGTTTAGAAAATAAATAAACTTACGGGTAATGACAACGTTGTTGTCGCCACCCTCAGTGTTTTTGCAGAAGTTTTCTTTTAAACTTGTTCAAAAACTCTAACTTGAATTCACCCATGTTGAATGCAGTCAGATGTACATGCTAGCGCGACTCACGCAGCTGTGTCAGCTGGGGGGGGGCAGAGCGGAGGGTGGAAGGAAAGGGGAGGGCTGTTCGCTTGTGTGCTGTGAATATGAATTACATAGAACAATAACCTATGTAAAATGATAAGCCGATTCAGCCATTTCTGAACAAAGACACAAAGCTGACCGTCCATGAACAGAGACTTTGATACTCACTCTTGACATTCACATGGCCTCATCAGAGCACAACAGATCATATTATACCCCCAAAACCAAAGAAAATGGAAATTTGATGTCATGGCACTTTTAATATTTGAATAAAGGGAATCATGTTTAAAGTGTACATCCAGCATAGATGGAGAAAAATTATCCTTTTGCAGTGTTTAATCCCATATCAGGCATGAAAGACAGCCAAGGTTACTCATTTAAATCAAACCACAACCCACCTCAAAACATTTCATGAATCGGTTTAAGTCTGTCAGAATAACTTGGAATAGGATACTGTTCTAAAGGTTAGGCAATATTCCCAATATATTCTGGTTTTTATTTCCCTTTCTGTGTTCTTGAGAGCAAAATATTCACCATGACACAAAAAGACTAGCCTTCAGTACCATTCCAGAGTCTCCACAAAAGTGCCTGCTCCACAATATCAATAAATTAAAAGCTTCAGGTTCAATAAGTTATAAAAAACACTGCAAATCCATAAGATGTATTTTTGTAACTGTGAAGTCTTCCACCAAACTGAAAAGTAATACAGGAATCTGTGTTCATTGAGCAGCAACAGGTAGGGGTAGGCCGTTTAACTAAAAAAAAATCGATGCATCGCGATGTCGCATGTATTGAATCAATTTCAATTCATACTTCCTATGAGGTCCAATGAGGCACTCTGGGCCTGTGGGACTCCTGAGGCAGCTGACAAATATTGGCAGGCGAAGCAGACCGCGGCTCTGGCGGTCCCTGAGGCAAAAACTCAGACATGGGAGGAGTTCGGTGAAGCCATGGAAAACGACTTCCGGACGGCTTCGAGGAGATTCTGGTCCACCATCATGTGGCTCAGGAGGAGGAAGCAGTGCACCGTCAACACCATGTACAGTTGGGATGGTGGGTTGCTGACTGTGACTCGGGATGTTGTGGATCGGTGGAGAAAATACTTCAAAGACCTTCTCAATCCCACCAGCACGTCTTCTGATGAAGAGGCAGAGTTTGGGGACTCAGGGGTGGGCTCTTCTATTACTGGGGCTGAGGTTGCTGAGGTAGTTAAAAAGCTCCTCAGTGGCAGGGCTCCAGGGGTGCATAAGATCTGCCCGGAGTTCCTGAAGACTCTGGATGCTGTGGGGCTGTCTTGGCTGACATACCTCTGCAGCATTGCGTGGACATTGGGGACAGTGCCTCTGGATTGGCAGACTGATGTGGTGATCCCCTTCTTCGAAAAGGGGGATCGGAGAGTGTACTCCAACTTCAGGGAAATCACACTCCTCAGCCTCCCCAGTAAAGTCTATTCAGGGATCCTGGAGAGAAGGGTCTGTTAGATAGTCGAATCTCAGATTGAGGAGGAGCAGTGTGGTTTCCGTCTTGGTCATTTAACAGTGGACCAGCTCCTTACCCTCTTCCGGGTCCGAGAGGGGGCATGGGAGTTCACCCAACCAGTCTACATGTGCTTTGTGGACTTGGAGAAAGCATTAAATCGTGTCCCCCGGGGACTCCTGTGGCCGGTGCTCTGGGAGTATGGAGTACCAGACCCCTTGTGTAGGTGGTCCAGTCCCTTTATGACCAGCTCCAGAGCTTGGTCCACATTTCCAGCTGTAGGTGGATCCATTTCCGGTGAGTTTGGATTCTTAAAATTGCAGGACATCATAGCAGCGCTGCACAATTATTTGTAATTCTGTCCGACTACTGACATCTTCCACATAACTCATTCTTTCTAGAATCATTAATATTAAATATTAAGCACTTTGTCAGCCATCATCACCCTGGTTTCTGTTATTTGGACACTGTTTGTATCGTCCTGCAGTGATCAGTGCAGCGCTGAGACAGATGTGACCAGGGATGTGCTTTCTGTAGCTATTTGCAAGTAACTTGTTACACTGACCACCTTGGAGCCATTGAAGTGCTTTGAAATTAATCATCAGACTCAAGGAAATAGGATCTTAGAATTGACCTATGGCTAAGCCACGCCCCCTCCACTCACTCGGACAAACAACATTCAGTGACAGGCGCTATGTGACATCTCGGGAGATGACAGCTGTCAACACGGACAGCAGATGCGTGATCAGACAGAGAGATCATGTCGAGATAAGTTAAAAAACATAAAAACAAAACAAACAAACCAAAAAAAATTGTTCACGTCTTAAACTGGGAGTCGAAATTAAGCCTGTGAAGTCTCTGAATGTGACTCGTGTCGCTCCCTCAGTTTCTTGCACAAACTCCTGTACCGCTGCTGTTGTTGTGCCAAAAAGTGATCGTCTGACAAAAACTGATCAAACAGCCATGGAAGCGGAGCAGTCTGGCTGCAGCTTGGAAGCCAGAGGCGTGTCATTATCGACGTTACTTCACCGGCTCTCGCGCAGAACAGTGTCCGCCTTAATGCAGCTCGTGGTCGGCCTGAGTGTTGCAAGTCACACCGCGTCTCCTGCTGTGGCAAAAGCCAGCAGAGGCCCAGCTTTTTGGATGCCTGTATTAGTGTCTGAGCCCCATTCATGAATCCATGCTCATTCAAGGCACAAAGGTATGGTTTACAGGCTCCCTGTGTTGAAAATGCCCGTATAAGCGTTTCTCGCCGAGATGTTGCGATTGGGGGATTTTCGCTGCTGCGTTCCAGCGAATGCTCGGAGCTGCTTCCAACCCTCGTGGCCTTCATATTTTTGACACTAGCTACCATCTACACTTGAAATTTCACCGATCGGATGTTCAGAAATAAAGTTATGAGCTCTGCTTTTTCACCGGCTCTCGCGCAGAACAGTGTCCGCCTTAATGCTGCTCGCGGTCGGCCTGAGTGTTGCAAGTCAGTAATCGACGTGTTGTACTACACGACAGCGTCTCATGTACCATTACCACATAACAGAACTAGCACGTTTGGCTAGCATTAGCCAACTTAAACTAACGTTAGGGAAGGTAACTTCATATTTCTTTCCAGCAAAGTGACAACATGTTTCCTCAAATACGATGTTCCCTTACCTTAGAACAGATGTAGACATCCTTGTTCATTTTATCCACGTTCAGTTGATGTTGTGGTCTGCTGCATAACTTTGGCTCGACGTGACTTGGTAAAAGGCAAAAAATACACCCAGTCGCCTAGCCTCTCAGGATACCTAGTGTCAGAGTTGCATGTACCCCATGCACACCGTTTGACCATTTTAAACTAAAAAGAACACATAAAAACAAACAAAAACGGACTAACTTCAATGCATTTCAATGGACGTCAAGCTGAGAATGTCCGAGTGTATGGGATAGCTGTGCGCACTGTGATTGGCTCATCGCGTGTGGGGGCGTGGTTTAGCCATAGGTCAATTGCTGTAAATGAATCTAATAGCATATAGTATCCTACCCATGTGCAATAGTGCTGCTAATACTTGGACGATTTCCCTTTGTGGCTCCAACTGCCCACCTACTCAATTTTCTTACAGTACTGCCTGTCCACTTCCCCTACAGTACATCTACCATTTCCTTCTCTGATTATGTCACTGTCATCTATTTTCCATGCATCATTTTCTATGCCTTCATCTGGACACTTGGTCTCTGTCTTCTTTCTAGTCCTCCTCTATGTTTTTATCCCTCATTTCTTTAACCATTCATTTTCCTCCTTCTCTTCTTCCCTTTTCTCATTCAATCCCTCCTTCTGTCCTCATTTCTCTCCTTATATCTACCCTTACACCCCTCCTCCTTCTCACAGTCTTTTCATTTTTCTCTTGCCTCAGTCACCCAACTGCAAGACAAATGAACAAATGCCTCATTGGTGATATATAGCCTCCTTTCCTCCCCCTCCATCCTCTATCGCCTGAGGGGAGGAGGCAGGGAGGTCTGCAGTTATATGCACTGTACAGTATATCAAAAGTAGCCAGAGCTATTGGGTCATATTTATGCGCCTCCAGTTCCAGACATCACTTTTGAGATGTAAAGTAACAACATATTTGTATATTTTATCTCCAGATTTACTGTCCACAAACAAGATTAATTTGCTTTAAAGAATATGGCAGCCTGGCTTAGAGTTGCAAAGTCGCATCGGAACAAACCACAAGATTTCTGGAACAATGTCCTTTGGACAGACCAGGCTAAAGTGGAGATGTTAATTAACTCAAAACACAGCAGAGGGTTTAAAACAAAAGTTGCCCCAAAAAATAAAAACAAAAATCACAGAGGAGGCAGCAGGAGCCAGACATCACGACCGGAGTTAAAGACCAGAGGAAAGTGGGTGCTGAATTTTTCTCCAGAGTGAAAAGTAAATAGGGAAATTGGTTGTTGTTTGGAACAGTGGAGAAGTAAGAAGATAGACAGCCAAGACAGAGGGATGGACGTGTAAATGAATGATGCTCTGGATCATTCCGCATAGTAAAATATCAGCAGATGATTAAATGTCAACAAATGTGCAGCCTCTGTTTCTGTTCGAGGTGAACATGTTGGCAGTGTTGGAGGATCTTTTGTCTTTCTGAGTCTTTTGTCTTCAGGCTGAATGAGTTCACTCTGAAAATGTCACCCGCTGTTTGGTTCCACTCCATCACCAGATCCCTTTTCTCTGGCTTTTGTTTTGTTTTTTTGTTTGACTTTTTAGCTTCTACTTGTTTTATGGAAATGACAGTGCCAATCATACCTCTTCTTTTACCACCACATTTCTCTATTCATCTTTATTCATAATATGCCTTTTTTTCATGATCCACAGTGAGTTTGCACCATGTGTCAGCCCAGCCTGAGTGTTTGGCCTTGTTTTCCTTCATGAGAATTGGCCACTTGTCTTCTGAGAGTTCAGAGAAAGCCTTCCTTTGAAAGAACCTTTGCTGATTGGCAGCTTATATTCTTTATTTGTTAAATTCTGCAATTGAGTTGCTTTCCTGTTTTTTAGTGCATAAAGTTTAGTGCATCATTCTTTTTGTTTGCTTTAAGTTGGCATGGCTGATCCTTCTTTGGATCCACCTCACACTAACCCTTTCAGAGCCTTATGCACTGTGTCTTAGAAACAATCAATCTAGCCATAACTTCACACTATTGCTTTCTCACTGTACTCAAACAGCCTGACTTCTAGCACTTTGATTGGGGGTATTGGAATGATGAGATGGCCACTACCCCTTGATCAAGAAACAAATATCTTCCCTAAGAGTATACAATGTAGGGCTGCCATTAGAGGGACCAAGCATGGACATGTGCATGGCATACGCTAACTTAATCAGCAACTTTCAGTTGGAAACCTAACGTACAGCTATGTTTATATTACCTGAACAATGTCACCAGTATTTATATTTACCCTGATGGACCCATTTGCTGAACTCAGCTTCTTTTTTAATACAAATAGACACACAACCCCCCCCCCCCCCCCCCCAACAACAGAGCGCCGTTGGAGCTGAAGATGATAAGATTCGCTTGGTCGATTGACTAAATGAAGGCCTAAAATGTAAAAGAAAGAGGCGTTTCACCTTCTTTCTCTGCTGTACATCCTGATCTTAACAGCACAATAATCCATTGTTCTCCTAATGAGCATTATTTCAGCCCGCTGATACAAAAGCTTCAGCTGTGGCAATATTCTCTGGCAGCAGTCCATATTTTAAAACATATTTATAACGCACTGTTTCTCCACAAAAGATATGAGCTCTTTTTCATGTCAACTATGAAAAACAAAAGCAAGAGCCAGCTTCATTTCAAACTGTTGCATATTTTTAGCACTGCCTCTTTACTTATCCTTTGTGTTGTAGTCAAGACCACACCACCAAGACCAGAGGTGAAAGTAAGCCGGAACGGCCCGGAACTGCGTTCTGGTAAGAAATGTTCGGACCTCTCCTACCGGAAAGGAACCGGAACGCTACGCAAAGCAACTTTCACGACTGGCAGGCTGACCGTCGGGAGCACCGAGACGTTTCGCGGTCTGCCCGCCGAACTGGCCTGCTCAGTGATTGCACACAGTCAGGTCGCGCTTGATATTTAAATAAGCAATCCGTCATGCTGCTCATCAGGGCATCTACTGCACCCCGCTGGAGCTCACACAACATAACAACGTTGGACAGAAACAAACACACCCTACTGTCTGTGACAACGTTGGACACGCGCACCTGCCCCCCTCCTTACACCTCCCGTCCACTGCTTCCGCTCCGCCCCGCTCCGATCCGCTGCGCTGCGCTCTAGTCCGTCTTCTCCGGCGGGCTGCAAAAACCCTCGCACACATACTCCGCCTCACTCCGCCAGCACCCTCTCCGTTCAGTCACAAAGCAGGCAAAGGAGCATGCGCGAAAAGCAAAATCTTTTGGCCTTCAACTTCCAAAATGAGTGTTTACAAGTGACAGTTTTTGTAGTTTTGACAGGATCTGACGTGCGGCGACCTACTTTGTAGGGAGTATGTATACGGCACATTGAACTACACACATTGCCCAATTTGCCCATTCTCAAGTCACACAAGACGCAATATTATTTCATAAAAACGTTTTTATTGAGATGCTACAATATGCCCAATAAGTTTTATACACAGCAATCAATTTCTTCTGTGGTGGATGTAAAAAAAAACTTTATAAACCGGATGTTTCATGTTTGCAACTTCCTCCAAACGGAGCGGAGCGGACCAGAAAATAGAGTTGATCCGTATTTTTGGCGGAGGCCGACGGACCCGAGCGGACGTGTCGGAGCGGAGCGGAGCGCTGGCGGAGAAGTGGACTGCTGCTCATTGATTAAAATAGCAACGGATTTGCTGCGTCGTCCGGACCGGAGCGGGGCGGAGCGGAGCGGAGGCAGTGGACGGAGGGGGTTACCCTCCTCCCGCACCTTTGCAGATGCAGAGCGAGATCGAAAAGGCAAAAATAAAGCTGAGGAGTCTTAAAAAGAAAGAATAAAGCACAGGCCAGAGATGTTGCAAAGTTCTGGAAGATAACCGACATGTTTGTCAGTGAATGAGCAGGTGAGACAACAGATCATCCAGCACCACTAGCTTAATAAGTAGGAGCTGATGGATAAAACTAACTTGATAAAACAAAAGTTTAAAGTTGTAACAAAGGATATTACAAATTGTAGAAGATGGTTAACAACATAAAGCAATATAATTAATGATATGAATGCTGAATTCTTTAGGCTGTATGATATTTTAAAATCCCATCAAGATAAAAAAAATAGGTTGTTATATAGCATATATAGCCATTGCATAAATAGTAAATTACTGAATCTGAATAGCTGGAATTATGGGTGACTTTTGGACTTTTCTTACAAAGATGGAAAAGTGAGCAGTGTCTGCCTGTAAGCAGCTGCAAGAGGACTGCAGTCAGCAGTGGTGGACAACAGCAGTCAGGAATCAGACCAGGAACCTCCAGGTACAATTTAAGTACAAACTAAACATGCAGGTGATGCTTTAAGATTTATATTTTACTTATGATACTCAGTATGCAATTAACTTTACAGGTGTAGATTATTTAAAGTGTTACTGTCATTCTGCAGAGGAACAACATACACTGAGTGACTATGGTTGACACAGTAGTCTAATTTCTAACTTGTCTAATACCTGTTAGATTAAAAATAGGATTAGTCTCAAGTTACGGTGGACAATGGTTTAACCTATTTTATTTGATATGTGTGGTAAGTCCTTTGGCAAACAAATAAAAAATGGAAGTGAGGAAACTCAACGTGTTCTTTCTCACAACAGAGAAAAAACTTGAGTGATGTTGAAGTTATTGTTCTGATGCCTCTCTCTCCTGAATGAGTACTTAACCTGGAAAATAAATGTAGCCTATAACTTGTCATCTATTGCATGACGTGTCTGATATGTTACATTATGCTCTTATGAATGTGTACAAGACTGAAAAATCAGTCAGAAAAGAGCACGCTCTTGGTATGATGCAAGCACGCAAAGCGTGTGAGCAAAAAAAAAAAAATCTAGTTGCACAGTTCCTGCAAGAATCTTATCTTACTTGCACCACTGACCAAGACCAAGACATTACTTTGACCAAGTACCGAGACCAAGACATGATCGAGACCAGGGACAGAGACCAAGACATTTCCAAGTCTTGGTCTCGTCTTGTCTCGGCCCCTGGTCTTGGAAAAGTCTTGGTCTCGTCTTTGTTCCTCATCTTGGTAATGTCTTGGTCTTCATACTTGGTCTTAGTAGTGTCTTGGTCTTGGTGGTGTGGTCTTGACTACATCACTACTTATCCTCAATCATTCAAATTTCCAATTTAAAATGTAACAGATTTGGGGCAAGCCTAGTCGTTTAAAAAGTTTGACTTGGGCCTGGAAGATCCAGCTTTAAGTCTGTGGCAACTGAAGTGAACTATTCTGGTCCCCTGAGCAAGGCTCTCAATCCCCAATTGTTCCCTGCATCATATAGCAGCCCCCAGTATAACTAGAATGGGTCAAATAGACATGGGCTGGTTACCAGTTTCAAGGTACACCACAGTATAAAAAAGTCAAGGTTTTAAAACCTCTAAAATTTTCCATCATACTGTTCCTGCAGTATAACGTTGTTTTTTTTTTTAATGTGATATCTTGTCAGGGAGAAAGTAGAGATCTCTCACACCATGTGCAGCTGCTGCGCCCCTCTCCCTGCACCTGCATTTGTAATGAAACCGGCAGCTCTGCAGGCTATATGATGGTTGAAGAAGGAAACCCCCAGAATATTTTCTGCTGTCTAAGTGGACCAAGTTGCCTGTTTGGGATTACTTCAGCTATCCAAAAAGCGAGATGGCCACAGCTTGGAAGAAGGTTGCCCGATGTGCATAACATATTTTAGGACTTTTTCTCAAGCACGTTTTGCATGTTTCTTACTGTTTCTTTTCTTAACCTTCTCTTTCCTCTTGTCGGTTCCAGCAATATAATGTAAAATACAGTTATAAAAAAGCATTTAATTAGATAGAATTAAATAAAATGAATAATTTCAGATTATCAAGGGTAGCTCCCCTTGGAAAACAAATCTTTTCAACACAACAAAGCAGCGAGATTGTCATTCTGCTTGCTATGATGCTGAACAGCCAAAGAAAAAAAAACGTGCATGAGGACAGTGGTAGTTCGGTGAGGCAATACATCGGATATCATAGCGCATCCACCCATTGCTGCTAAATTCAAGGTAAAGTTAATGCCGTCCTGAAATAAACATGCGTATAAGCATCTGACATTGGTGAAGCCACATCTTATCTTTTCTTCATCTCTATCTTTTAGTAACTTTCTTTTTTTTCTAAACTGAGGCAGATATTGTAACTAGCATGCTTAGGATTTATCTGAGCATGCTAGTTACCAAATCTGTCAGTCATTTTCTGTACCACTTATCCAGTTCAGGGTCGCGGGGGTTGCTGGAGCCTATCCCAGGTAATATCGGGCGAGAGGTGGGGTACACCCTGGACAGGTCGGCAGTCTGTCGCAGGGCCGACACAGAGAGAAAAGACAACCATTCACAGTCACCCCTAGGGGCAATATAGAGTGACCAATTAACCTAACATGCATGTCTTTGGACGGTGAGAGGAAGCTGGAGTACCCGGAGAAAACCCACGCATACACAGGGAGAACATGCAAACTCCACACTGGAAGGCCACTGTTGGAATTGCTTGAACCCCCTCCCCAGCCGGGAATCGAACTAGCGACCTTACTGTGAGGCTGCGGTGCTAACCACCACGCCACCGTGCAGCCGAGTTACCATATCTGCCTCAGTAAAAAAAAAAATGTTATCCATGACTTTTTTCTTTCATCAATCTTTATTGCTAAGATGGATAATAGCTCGTTTCTGCAAAACCATGAAACCGTGTTTTTGCCTAAGATTATCATGCTGTCAAAAAAGCCTACCATCCCATGCCTAGGGTCAAATAAAGAGAAAAAAATCCCAATTAGGATTAAAGAAGTATAAATGAAAATTTGCTATGCGGTCTTTTCACTATTAATGTGGATTTTTTACTATTGTTGGTTTATTGTGTCTAGATCTGCAATAAAATGGGAGACAGATATTTTCATTTTCTCGTGAAACTTTGTAACTTTGTTCATCCAAGAAAAAGTCTCATGGGACTGAAATTATTTCACAAGCGCATCCTGGCCAAAATTACTTAAGTTAACTTCAAGGTTTTATTTGAATGACACAGATTAAGTTGCTCTTTAGACACATTTGATTTATAAGCTAAGAAGAGAAAGCCTAATGAATGATTTGAGACTCTGCTTTTATGCAACACTGCAGAAGAATCAAACACACACATGATTTTTCTGTCTTTTGTTTGCTATGCATGGTCATCGTGGCTCTCTGCAACCTTTACAACAACACTGCATAACAAGCCAATTGTAATAATTTTGAAGTGGCTTTTGCAGTAGATAATGTTTAGGAAAAGGTTACTGTAAGGTTACACTATCCAAATGTTGCTAACCAAGTTAAACTGATAATTATCTTTCTTATTGTATTTAGTCTTGTTATTTATCCAGGTTAAGTCTCAATATTATGACAAGGGTACAGCAGTGTGTTCTTTTCCTCTCACTCGGCCATTTTTGTTGGATTTTCGAAGAAAACATGCTTTTATATTTTCACAAGGGTTTCACAATTAATGTTTTGAGTTTTGCTGCCAGGGAAAGGAAAAAAAAAACAGGGGAGAAGGAAGAAGAGGGGGGGGGGGAGGGGGGGGGGAAGAAAGAGAAAAAAGGAAAAAAAAGGGGAAAAAAAAAAAAAAGGGGAGAGGGGGGAGAGAGAAAGAGGGAGAGGGAAAGGAAGGGAAAGGAGGAAAAAAGGGAGGGAAGGAGGCGGGGAGAGGGCCAGGCCCACCGCCCAGACGCCCGAGAGGGGGGGCAGGGGCCCCGGGCGGCCCCGCGAAGCGCCGCCGGCCGCGCGGCGCGGGGGGAGGAGGGGGGCGGGCGGAGAGCCCAGCCCCGGACGGCCGCAACCGGCCCAGAGGGCCCCCAGGACGCCCCCCCGAGGCCAGCCCCCCCCCCCCCCCACCCCCCGGCCCACCACCCACCCCCACCCCCCACCACCCCACACCACCCCAAACACCCCACACAGCAAAAAACCGCCCGCCCCAAAAGACACCCCCAAAAAAACCAAAAACACAATACGAAACCCCCCCCCCCCCCCCACAAGCCCCCCCCCCACAAAAACCCCCCCCCCACCCCCCCCCCCCCCCCCCCCCAGCCCGCCCACCACCAACACCCCCCCCCCCACCCCCCCCCCCCCCCCCCCCCCCCCCCCCCCCCCCCCCACCCCCCCCCCCCCCCCCCCCCCCCCCCCCCCCCCCCCCCCCCCCCCCCCCCCCCCCCCCCCCCCCCCCCCCCCCCCCCCCCCCCCCCCCCCCCCCCCCCCCCCCCCCCCCCCCCCCCCCCCCCCCCCCCCCCCCCCCCCCCCCCCCCCCCCCCCCCCCCCCCCCCCCCCCCCCCTCCCCTCCCCCCCCTCCTCCTCCTCCCCTTCCCCCCCTTCCCCTCTCCTCCCCTTACTTCCTCCCTCTTTTCTCTTTTTCTCCTTATTCTTCTTCTCTCTTTTTTCTTATTTTTCCTTGATGTCTGATAGTTGTTTTATTGGGATCTTCTGAGATTCCGGTTCTAGTTCACCTTTATTAACATAGTATTGTAACAAGTCATTGAGAGGCACTTTAAAGATACAGTCCAATCCAATTAAACCTAATTCACTTTAACACAATTGTTTCCTTTCAATGTTGCATTCATCTTTGAATTGATAATGGAAAAGTCTGACCACTGTGCAAAGCCTTCTCCAGCACATCCCAAAGACTTCTCAGTGGGATGCAGGTCTGGACTCAGTGGTGGCCAATCCATGTTTGAAAATTATGTTTAATGTTCCCTGAACCACTCTTTCACAGTTTGAGCCCAATAAATCCTGGCATTATCATTTTGGAATATACCTGTACCAATTTTTAGTAGTTGTTTTTGTAGTGAAACATCTTCTGATGCAAGCTATGGCACATCATCAGTGATGTATCCTGAAATGGGTCTCAAACATCAGTCACCCTCCCTCAACTCGACCAACTGGAACAACCCCACATCATAGATGACCCCCCCCCCCCCAGGCTTGTACAATAGGCATAATGGCTGCATGACTTTATCTGCCTCTCCTCTTACCCTGATGCGCCTATCACTCTGGAACAGGGTAAGTCAGGGACTCAACCTGGGTTTACCGGACCAAAGTGCAGCATTAACCACTAGGCTATCCACCACTCCCTAAATGTTAAACATACAGCTCTTTTGCTTGTAACACACATCGAATATCCTATTTAATGGCTGACAACAGCTGAAATCAGGACTCTGTGCCGTATTGATTTAGTTGTTTGTCAACTGAACTGAAGGCGGAGAGAACAATTCACACTGTATCAGCTAATTGCTCCATTACTATTCTATTTGTTTTTCTCAGTTTTGCTCGGTTAATCCAGCTTTCTGATGTCTTGAAACACCTGCACGTCTCCCTTATCATAACGCTAGCAAATCCATGCCTTTGCTGCATGTTGAAGATGTATTTTCTTAAAGTAGTGACATGAAACAAATTTAATTTTTAAATTATATTAAACTGCCAAGAGCTTCATTACCCACAGTATTGGTAGTGGTAGTGTTGTATCTACTAGGCTTGAGTATTTGCTGTTCAGTGTGGCTCATTAAAGTTGTATTTTGGAAATGCAGGACCAAGCACTTTAGTTTTCATCAGTCTGTACCCAACATAGATGTAACTTAAGTTTCAATTCATCAGCTCATCCACATTCTGTATACATTGCCACATGTTTCTACAGGATAATGTTTGTATAGCCTATGTATTGTTCCTGTTCAATAGGCCTCAGGCACTAATGAAGATCTACTTCCTGCAAAATATTTCCAGTCTTTACTCTTCTTTTTAAACTCCCATCCCACTCACAACTTTTGATTTTCTGTCGTCCACTTCACCCAATTACTCTTAGAGTTTGGAGCTAAATGAACTTGGTTACGGTTTAAAAATGATGCACATTGGGTGTAGATGTTATGAAATTTATGATTACTGTACAGAGTTGCAAAAATGCCCATGGCTTTCACTTTCAGCACAATGACATAATGATGATTCCCATCAGATTTGTAAACGCTGTCTATCAGAAACCAACATAGAGATTTAATGTTATCCTTACAACCATGATTTGGAAATTAATTGGGCAAGTGGGAATTCACGTTCAACTCGTTGATGGTTCTCAACTGTAAAAGGGTTGAAGTGCTCCCCCCAGGCTGGCAATGAGGTTTGCCTCATGGACCAACATAGTGGGACTAAATCAACAGTAACAACACCATTTCATCAATCTGTTGTGGTGCAAAGAGAGATGAGCTGAAAGGCAAAGCTCTTGATTTACTTGTCTATTTACACTCTAACCCTTACCTCTGATCACAAATGTTTGGATAGTGATTGAAGGAATGAGAACAGATACAAGTGGGCGACACGAGCTTCTTTCGAAAGGTGGTCATGCTTAGCCTGTGAGACCGGGTGGGGAGTTTGATGTGGAGCTGTTACTGTTCTGTAGTGAAAGGAGTCCACTGAGTCAGGCATCAGGCATCTGGCCATGGTTGTCTCCCCTTGGAGATTTTTCCTGCACATCCTACTGGGAGAAGAACCCGAGGGCAGAACTAAGACTCACTGGAGGATTATATTGTCTCTGGCCCAGGAACGTCTTGGAATCCCCCAGCAGGCGCTGTAGAGTGTCACGGCAGACATCTCAGTCTCCCTCCTGAACCTGCTACCCCACTTTGTACCCCCAAGTGGCAGAAAATGGATGGATGAGACTGGGCTGTAACTACACAGGAAATCAAGTTTCTCAGTCCAAAGCAGGAAAGCTGGGGTTAGTTATATACTGTACCGCATAGCAATAACAAAAGGTTAAGATAACAAATTAACGTTGTTGTAAGATAAAAATGTTGTTTTCTCGAATTTATGGTTTAAAAAAACAAACAAACAAAAAACTTGTGTCTAGCAAAGTCAATGCCAGGAAGTGAACAGAGTACTACGCATGTTCCTGAACTTATTGTCCTACCTTGTTCACAGGTACGACAATGACCAATAGAACTAGCTCACGCACAAACTGTTATTTACAAGCTCACCTTGATCATCTTGTGATCTTGAGAAGCAAAGCTCTTGTGATTGGTTACAGTAGGTTTTCTCTGGAAAGCAAGGGGCTAATTATGAGATAACAGTATCAACATAAATAATGGCAGGGACAGTTGGCCTTGGGTTCTGTATAACAGAAAACTTGGATTTTAAAGGCTCAAGGTAATTTTCTAAATAGGTGGGAAAGAATAGTGATGGATGGCAAGACAGAAGGTAAACAGATATAAAAATAAATAAATAAATGTGTTAGGAAAAAAACCCACACCAGGATGTGGGGTGAAAAACAATGTGGGCAGAGTGAAACAAAGCAGAGAAAATTAGAAGCAGATGGAGAGACTACCACAACAGTCTGCTGTGTTACATTAATCAGTTAAAAAAAATTCAACATAGTGTTTTTTTTATTCTTTCAGGAGTGAAGACTCATTCACTTACTACTAATGTACTAAATATGTAAACAAAGCAAAGCCTAAAATCAGCTCACACACAATTTAAAGGGTTTGGAATTTTTGACGTAAGGCCTTAGTTTTTGAGTTAGCCAGGGTACTACTTATCACTGGAGACAGTTTCAACATATTTCATCCCATTATTCTGGTTGTAGGAGGCCTACTGCTGCTATGGCTAGCGTACGTCAATAGGAACCACTTAGCCATTAAAAACCAGTCTTATCCACGCCACAGAACACCTGCGGCAAATCAGTTATAACACAAGACTATACAGTATATAAATGTCTGCGTTAATAGAATAATGTTAAAAATATCACAAACTTGTATTATGTTGCATTTTGATGGTAAAGTGTCTCAGTAGAGACAGCAGTAACAAAATTTAATTTCCTGTATTTGGCAGCGGAGTGATAGCTACTATCTGCTGCTACTGTACGTGCACAAAGGATTTGATTACACAAAAATACAGTCAAAAATATTGCCATGTCTGAAAAGCATGAGGATATGTTAGGTGTTGAAGATGATTTCGAATTTGTTTCATTGAACGAACTTCCACCATGAACCGTTACACACTGACAAGGGTAGTAGCGCTACCACCTGGAAGAAAAGTATAATTCCACAGCTGGTGAGGAACTAGTCCCTCAAACTGTAACGCATAGTTTGGGATGCAAGGCTGGTTTTATTTTTAACACTATTCTATTAACTATATACATTATTCTATTAAATTCCGAACTACCCCTTTAAGTGGTTATAACTGGATGAAACACAATATGACTTTATTTCATCTTCAACACAATGAAAACAGGACTGCAATTTAGTTTGATGTTAGTTTTTGATGCACAAACGAGATTTTGCAGACTTTTTTCTTGTAAGTGTGAATGTGTGAAGTGTTCAGGAGTAGTAAGGGTTTCACTTGCAGTAGATAACAGTCAGAGCTGCTTAGTCTGTAGGGGAACAAGCCAAGCTGGCAGCTACCTAAAAACTTGAATAGCTTTTTGCCCTTTGAATCTGAAATTTCCCAAATGTAATTGCTGTTTTTGCTGTCAGAGCTCTGATTGCCATCTCCCACAGTTTCAAATGCTCCATTGTAAGACATTTATCAAGTTTTCTACTTGGATTTTTTCATGTTGGACGTTTTATGTTAGGTAGAATATGATGCTATCATTTGGTACCTGTATAATTTGCCATGGTTACAGATGCCTTTCTGTCACATAGTCTAGTTGTTGGACAAGACTGTGTTTGCAGCTGACTTCTCTTCAGTCTTATTTCAAATCTGCTTATGCAAATGTAACCATCTTTGGCTTTGTGCAAGAAGTGGATGTAGTTATGGTATTTGCGAATTTGGAAGAAATAATTTTATAAGGAAACGTAAAAAAGAATGTAAAGGGTCTCAGTTTAATCTGGTCACCATCTAGAACTAAATTGCTCAGCTGAAGTCACACTCAAGATGGATCAAAAGGGCTGCTGGCATTAAATATTCAGTCAGATCCTGAGCAGAAATAGTTGTGAATCTATAATGCACTTGCACGAGGACGGAGCTAAAAAAAAATTTTTTAAAAAAGCATTATTAGAATCTTAAAGCTGAAATTAGCCAGCTCATACAGAAGCTCCTTTTAACATTTAAGGCAGGCCAACAACTTGTAAGGAGGAGAAATTAACTGAAGTCATGTATCCTTCATTTTTCCTTGCAGCCTGTGTTGAGGGAATAATTTGTTGCCACGAAGTTACATGAATAAATAATGTCATCGAGTGCTGAGGTTGGTGGCTGGCAGATCTGAGAGGGAGGCACGACGTTAGCAGTTCATCATTAATTCATCCACCAATGTCTGCAACATTTATCTTCTGACTTTGTGACGGCTGAAATCATAAATGTATTATTTGTACAGTGGGCATAAATATTTTACTCCAGAGAAACAAAATAAAGTTTTTTTTTTTCCCAGTATGTTTGCAATGCATATGTTTTTGAGACTTTATTTATGTGCACCTGAGTGGAATAGCTGTGAATGAAAATTATTATTTTCTTAGCCCGCCCCCCCCCCCGGACCAAGAATTACCAAAATCAAATTTCTTTCACTGTTGTCTTTGATTACTGAATTAATGATGTTTAATAAGTTATAAAGCAACTTGTGTCAGACAAAAACAAGAGGTTGTTTTATGAAGTTTTACATTATTATAGTGGAAAAAAAGCTTTTGTTATTGTTTATTAATTACATATCTAAAGAAATCTGGCTTATATTTAAGTGAAGTTTAAATATGATTCATGAAGATTAATATTCTGAGAATTAAAATTAAATGTAAATGTTTAAACATTCATTCTTGTGAATTTGGCATGGGCATGTGATTTTATTAGGAAAAAATCAGAGAAGTATGGGACGTAAGTAAAGTCTGACCACGTAACAGCACCATATCAAAGATGCGCAGGTCAAAGTTTATCCTTTGAAAACTTGACAATCCAGACAAAGTTTAACTGCAGTAAATCTGTAAATAAAGTTTGCAAAAACCTTTAACATAAATCACCACTAAAGCTTTTCAATTAGTGACTGAATGTCTGCTGCAAATCACACAGTGGAAGACAGAAAATTCATGGGCTGCAGATAATTTGAAGATCATGAATTTCTACAACTGAGCAGCTTCTCAATCCACCCTAATGTGGCTAAAGAAGATGCCCTGGAACATGGCATTGCATGCTCGAGACCTGCAACTCAGCTCAGGTCAGCCGACAGCTTTGTACAGCACTGCTCGCACTGACCTAAGGAGAGGCATCAGGGCTGCCAAAGCAGACTGCAAGAAGAGAATAGAGGACCATCTCAACAGCAACAACCCTAGACAGGTGTGGCAGGGTATAGAGCACCAACTACTGTAATGTGGCATCTAGAGACTCAAATGCCGCACTCCCTCCAGCCTACACCAGTTTGTATTCTGGACAAACAATTCTACTGGGGACATTTCCTCTGGACTTACTCCTCTGAGACCAGTTGAGGCCAGGGTTTGACCTGGGTCTTTCTGCAGAAAGAGCTGGGGGAGGTTGCTGAGCATCTTCCCCCGTTGCTACCGTGACTCTAAATGACAATAACCAGTGTGGATAGTCAATAAACTGTTTCATTTAAGCCATATGGAAAGCTGTTGAAAACCATGTATTGTATGGCACCTTCATGACCTCAGAGTAACAATAGGTCTTTAATTTATGAAAAATGCAGCGCAGTTGGATAAACCTGTTTGGACAGAGGACTGCGTGAGTTGAAACTCATCACCAAATAGAAAAGTGTTTTCTGGCATTCCCTTGAGTACTTTCTTCCTTGACAGATGAAGACAGAGTGCTGTGGAAGAGGCGGTGAGGATGCTGTGGGTGGGGGGATGGGGTTCCGCTGTTAGGCATCCATCTTGGGCCATTTGTCCAGCTGTCAGTATCGAGTCCCCACGGGTTGAAAGCTAGCTGGAGGCAACTGTGTGTGCGAGTTTGAGCTACATCCATCAGATGACTTTGATTTTTCTTCCATCTGTCCCTGAAACTGCTAACGGGGACAGCAGAGACTCACCTGTAATTTGTCTTCTTTAACTTAGTGTCCAGATGAGGCTTTCTCCAGGGCTTTACCTTCATTTTGATTGTTACACATACCAAGAACTAAAACTAGCTGTTACTGAAATAGAGGTGATGTGGCTTACTGCATCAACACTATTTATTGATTTGCACATCCCTTTCATACACAAGGAGACTTTAAAAATGCTTAAATTGGACACCGTCTCATTTGTGAATAAAGCCTTCAGAGTCCGTATTCAATGCACAACTGCTAGTTCTTTGGAGATTATTTTCCATCGTGGTCATGATAGAAATTTAAGAGAAGACAAATATGTTGAACAAGGGATCAGAGAAAGAGACGGGCATTTGTGTCCAGACTGTGAAAAATGAAGAAAAAGAAGAGAAAAAAATGGCTAAGAAACAAGATCTGATTTGGAGAACAGGCGTAATAGTTTTATCAGAACTTCGCTGAACTAACTTTGGTACACAAAAATAGTTTTGCTCCATGATGTCATTTTTACACCTTCAGATCATTTTGAATAAAACCTGACCACTGATTCTTTGTTCACGTGATTGAAAAGATCATTTCATTCTTCTATTATTATAAAGTCTGGTTCAAACTTTTTGGAAAAGCTAAAAAAAAAAGAAAAGTGTAATAAAAAGACTTGTCATGTAAATCAAATGCCTAATAAAGCTGAACTTGATTACACTACCTCTTGGTAAGATGATTTGATATATGTAAATATGACTTGTTTATTTGAGATATATAATCTTATTAAGTGGGTGTAGGATGGTAGTTGTTGTTTTTTAGTGGTGGGTTGTGAAAACAAATGCTTGCTTCATATTTAAAACATGTACAGTCAAATTGTCAGTTACTAAGTAATGTAAAGGATTGGTGGTGAGAAAAGTAAATGTGTCAGTTTATTTAAAAGAGTACAGCACAAGTTCCAGCTTTTTTCCAGAAGTTCGCCCCCTCTGGCGACAAGTGGAAGTGACGATCATGTCCTGCACACGCATGAGCCGCTTGGACTGCATTGGTCTTTAGTTTAACCCACGCTGCAGAGCCCAGAGTTAAAGTCATGATGTCTCCTGAAGTAATAAAGTTATAAATCTGCAAGTTGTTTATGGTTTGATCGTTGAGTAAACTATCGGACTGTAAGCTAACGGTAACAACAGGCTAACACTGGCTTGTTGATCAAATTCAGAGGCTGAGACCACGAATACCTTATAAAATTACCACATCAGCTATGTTTCTCCTCCCCAGGAACAGTCATATGCCTGTCATATTGCCACATTTACATGCTAAAAACTTATCAAACTTAGCTTAGCCAAAAACTTTGCAAAACTTACCATATTATGCATCCTTATTTCCATCATACATCACATTTACCTTGTTAGTGAGAAGAAAGCCAACTGTGAGTCCTGTTTTATTCCCAGAGTGGATCAGAGTTGATAATCCCAATAGGGGATTATCAAGCTTTCCGGAACTTTCCGGAATCTAGGCATTTCCTCTTCCGGGCCATTTCAACAATAGCTGTCCCTGCTCTATACACTTTGTAAATCGGATAAACGCCAACCATACTTAAGTTTTCATTGATTCCCAACTGAAGTGATGCTAAGGAAGAAGTAGATCAAAGCGATCGATTCGCCGCAGTGAAGGGCTGAACTTTATAATAAAACAACACAGCACTTTGTTTGTAGCCGGCAGACTACACAGTTGGTGTTAGCAGGTTAGCATTAGCCAGCTCGATGATGTGCCTAACTTTGTGTGACAAAAAACACACAAGCATCTGAAAGCCTCTCCTTTCTTGGCAGTCCCCAGTTGTTCCACTGGAAACAGACACGATTTTCAGATGCTTGTGTGTTTTAAGACGCACAAAGTTAGGCACGTCAGCTAACCCTAGCCTGCTAATGCTAGCCTGCTAACGCCAGCTGTGTAGTCTGCATCATTGAAGTGCCGGCTACAAACAAACGTGCTACGTTGTTTTATTATAAAGTTCGGCCCTTCACTCCGGCAAATCGCTTTGATCCACTTCTTCCTTAGTATCCCTTCAGTCGGGAATCCATGAAAATTTAAGTAGGGTTGGCGTTTATTCAATTTATGAAGTGGAACAGAGCAGGGACATTGAACTGGACCGGAAGAGAACCGGCTAGGTGTTTCAAGTTCCGGAAGCCAGAACACGGAAGCGTGATAATCCCCTATTAATAAAAAGAAAGAAAAAAGCTGCCCGGTTGTTTACTCCCATCTTGCTCCGGTGCCGGTGCCAAAAAACGCCCCCCTGCCGTGGGGACCAGTCAGACTCTAGTTTGGTTCTTTTCGTCTCACAAGACAAAACTTTTCTTCTTTGTCTTACTAGAGGCTGAGTTGGGATCATAGCGACTGCTCGTAATTGAAGAAATTTAGGTGGCGGATTTGAGAGGAAAGTTTGTGGAAAAAGTGATCGTGACAGACAGTGCCACGATCGATTAAAGACACGATCCATAGATTGAAATACAGCGTCGAAGTGCGGCGGCTGAAAGTCAAAGTAGGTCAAGCAGCAACGACGGGTGTTTCCCGCGGGGAGGGGGGGGCGCGCTTGCGCACCTAAGCAGAACTGGCTAACTAAAAGGAGGGAGTGACAGAAAAAAAGAGACGTTTCTGTCGAATGTTATGTTGTGAAACAGTGTTGTATTTGTTGTTTCATAGAAGTAAACAGCTGATTCCGATTCAGATGATGAGGGTGTCACTAAAGTAAAAAAATATTGGCAACAAAGACACTTTTCCATTTGAGGCGCACTGCAGCATTTAAAGCGCGTTTTCTCATCTTTTTGGTCAAAAGGAGGCATTTTTGATGCAACAAACCCATGTTCCACTGCAGATTACTAAATAATGGAAAAAGCTAGAAACAAATGTTTTTTTTCTGATAAAATAAGAGAGTCTAAGCTTTCCTTTGGTGCATTTAGTGTTTGAATAGGCTTAGTACACAATATTCTGTGACTGTCCAAAAATCAGTGAAAATGCCTAAAAATCCTGGCAATATGGAGCACTCTGCTCGGACAAGGTCTGGCAGTCAATGAGTTAACATTTAAACTTGTGCAATGCCCCTTTAAGATGTTCTTGACAAAATGTTGCATCAATAACGGCTTCCACACGATGTGTATGAATGACACTAAGTACAGCCAATTGGAGGAAAAGCAAATTTTTGAAAAGTCACAGAAGAACTGGAGCAGGGATACTTTCATGCAAAACCAAAACCCAATGAGGCATAATATGTCTAGCTAATTAAAATCGAAGCTTGTGTAATATACATTATTATGGTGGGGAGTGGTTACATCTGGTGACTAGGGCTAGGTATCGATTCAGATTTCAAGAATCGATTAGATTCCGATTCTTATGGTTTTGAATCGATTATTTTTGATCTGTCCGATCCAATCCGATTTCGATTCAATCTCGATCCGCGCGATCTCAATTTGGTTTGCTGGTATTGAAAATTTTTTTAGCCTTTACCCGAATTCCATAACTCTGTAGTTATGCAACATATTAATGCAAGTATTATATTAATATTCTAGAACGAATGAATGAAGTAATGTAGTTAATGGTGGCTGTAAGGACCAAACCAAACCAAACCCTCTCCCCAGATACAGTCATCCACAAAATTATTCACACCCTACAATTTAAAAAAGACTACATTCACAACAGTAATTCAAATAACAGGAAACAAATAATAAAAATTCACAAAATTATGATTCAGTGAAGCAAAATACACAGTAAGTCAGCATTTAAAGTTTAAAACGACTAGCGACTAACCCGCTAGCTCGATGCTAACTATTAATGGAAATGCCATTGACATGCTAACAGAATTAGCATCTACGTCGTGACTTCAAAGATAACATACAAAATAGAAAGAATCAATTTCACCTCGATCATGAACATTAACTGCCTTTATTAAAGTGCTTGCAGGCAGATGGTTCCTCTGTTTAAACTGAATTTTTAGAAACTACCTGTACCAGCCCCACTTAGTCTTCTTCTGGCACTGCACTACCTTTAGTAGTCCTATACTCTGTCCAGCTCACTATCTCCCCCTAGCGGAGCGGCCTGAGCCGCTGGCAGTACATTAAATGGTCATTTTAAAAAAAGATAAGAAAAATCGATCTTTGAACATATGAATCAATCTTTGGAAATTAATATGAGAATCGATTCAGAATTGGAAAATCAATTTTTTTTAACACAGCCCTACTGGTGACACTATAGAGCAACTTACTCAGCAAAGAAAAGGACGTACTGTACTCTGCAGTAAAAAAGAGCTTTAGATAGCGCACGTTGGAAAACCAGGGTTAATATTGGTTTGGCTTTCACACGCTTTCAAAGTTTGAGAGGCTTGGAGCGAAGAGGCTGAATGCGGCCATCAGCCCGAAGGGAGGAGCTCTCAGTTTGAATAATGTTTACAAACAGAATTGGGGAGGAACTCCAGACTCTATTTTTAACAAGAAATTGCAAACTTTTTTCTCATAAACTTTGTTAACTGAAAGCATACATCCATATTTTGCTGTCGCTGCCTCATTTTTCTGACTAAACCGTAACCAGGATGAACAAATGTGCTGGCTGCACGGGCGCACTGATCATTTATGTTGAAAATACATAGCAAATGTATAAGATATTGTACATAACTTCTCGTACGATATTCTACGAACAGGTAATGGGTATACGTTGTTACTGGGATTGGGACTAGATTTAAAAATCTAATTGATTAGAGGCTTTGTAATTAATTAATTTTGATTAATCATATTACTAGAATTGCCCTAAGAGTAACATTTTCTTTATAGAAATTTATTATAGTGGACAAATAAATCAAATAATAGACACAGACTGTAATATTGTAAACTACAGCTCTATTATTGTCTGGCCAAATGCATTTAATTGTATTTAAACTAAAAAAAAAAATAAATACAAAAAATACAAAAAGAAATACAAATTGTCCCTGGTCAAAATTAAACAGACCTAAAGTTAAATTAAAGTGAATCATTTTAAGTACTTTAACTAACTTAAACTGGCTTTTTTCCAATTAATAGCCTACAGCATGGTACAGTATTTTAACCTTTTAAAATAAAGTGAAGACTGTCCACACTTTTCTTTCAGAGGCATTCAACAGTTAAAAAAAACTTAAGAGACTACACAGCTTGGCCAGACAGATTTGTCTGAAGGTTCACTTATGCATTGTAACAATTTTAATCAACAACATCAAACAGAATTTATATGTCTGATTTAAAATCAGAAATATCTGTCTTTCATGCTTACCTATTGTGGGGAAGCATGTGATCTGTGACACAGCTTTGTCATCCACAGTAGTGGATAATATCTGTTACCCTAGCAACACAGGGTGCTAATTACATCACATGAATTCAATGGGTGAGAATTGATTGTATTTTCTGTAGGGGCAAACTGGCACTTGCAGATAAAAATGGACTTTTTAATGGAAATTTTTTATTCATTTATTTCCTCTTTGTTTTCACAGCCCAGCTGTCAAACTTCCCGCCATAGAGTTATATTTTTTATCTGATGGAAAAATAGAACAACGTGAGATCCTGCGCCGTCACAATGACCACTTGCAGAACTAGGAAGGAAAAATCATATTAACATTTCAATGTAAAACCTTAATAAAAATTCACAGTTTCAGATAAAGTCAATGATCAGCAAGAGTTTATGATTTTAATGGAAAAAGTTAGGCATGCAAATATCAAAATGGTCAAAATGACCAACCTGATTGTTCTACGGTTAAAAATGCTTCCACGTTTGTTGACTTCCTGGCTCGTAGATGGTGGTTTTGCCTTTATCTTGTCATTTTACAACCTTAGTTGAAGCCAGTTTGCTTGGAGCTAATGCAGTTTGGGTGTTTTACACTGTGGTTGGAGAGTTAGGATATTTTATTTGTTTGTTTTTTAGCTGCCAGTGTTCCTTAAAAACAGTTCCTACACAGCACCTGACCATGTAAAGAGACAACAGCAGCATTGCTCATGGGTCCACACAAGGTTGTAAAGCCAGTAATGGATCTGTCATCTGGATGGAAATCACACGTGAAGCTTGTCCTCTCCTGTTCTTATGTTTTTTCTCAAACAATCCTGCCCACCTACCATAAACATGTTGCTCTGACAGACTCATGCTCGCCTCGCCGAACCGTTCCCAACCTCCTCTCCAGCTGTGAAACTCGGAAACAACTTCCAATTAACTGGATAGGATCAGCGAGCTGTCCTGCCTGGCCCTGATAACATTATCCCAAGTCACGCGCTGCTGCCTGCACCCGGATTATGAAATTAAAAAAGAAGACGAAGAAAGGGTAGTGGAGGAAAAATGGCTGGGTGGTGGAGGAGGCTGTGATGAGGCAAGGTGGATGGGGAAGGGGGGGGTCAGCCTTGGGTGCTGTCATCAGTGACAGCATGGTATATTTGGCCCTCTTTGAAAAGGAAGGTTATGTAAGGTTCTGAAGGCCCTCCACTCTCACCAGAATGGAGAAGTTCAGTATGCTGAAGAGCTGCTTCAGCTTCTGGTCTAACGCTAACCGCCCACCGATAAGCTGTTACATAACGAGCCACTGTTGTGGTCTCTGGTGTCTGAGGAGGATGTAACTGGAGGCAGGTAGCAACGCTTCTTTGTATTACATGATAACACGGGGATGAATTATTCCTGCCATTTTCGTACAGGCTTTCCAAGATTGTGTTGTGAGAATCTAGTCAGCATTGTTTCTGTCATTCTGATCTAAATAAATGTTTTCTGTGGAAGTTGAAATGTCCCTGGTTGCAGTCCAAGAATTGTAAACTCAAATTAAAGCTGGTTTATACTAAACTAAAGTAAGGTCAGGTAATCTCAACAGCTCTTTCGGATATGGGTTTTGGTTCATTCCTTCTTGAGAAACTGACCACACTGTCCAGCTAAGTGCAGACCATCTGGAGGTTGTTTTGGTGTTTAAAGTTCTTCCATCTGCAAAATTCCTGATAGGACTTGCTGCACTGCTTCAGATTTGGTGCCGAGTACTCTTGTCATGAAGTGACATAGTCAGCTTACCAACTATTTGACAGATGGAGACTGATACAGACTGACAAGGAACTTTCATTTACTTCTTAAAGGCTTCACATTTATTTAAACTGAACAAGTTCCTCCAGCTAAACAGAAATGACCACATATCCCTATTCTATATTTATGTTATAGACATAGTTAGTCCATGTTTTTTTTTTTTCCTTCAAATGAACTGAAGATGATTAAATGAGCAACACTGCAAGACTGAGTTAAGGCTTGAAATGCGTTCAGTGAAGGTGCAGTGGTGTGCACAAGCGGAAACCTTCGGCGAAAAAAATGAAGCTACTTCCTGTTTGTAGTTCACCCCTCATCCACTAGAGGCTGGCTCCAGGTGTTTAAACATCTCGTAGATACCCACCATCTACCTCCCAATAAAGCAAATCAGAAAACTTTAAAGGGTGATGACATAACAGTTAAAAACTAGTTTATGTTGTTGGCATTACTTTATATGTAAATACTCCAAAGAAAAAAACGGCATTTTTTACAGCGGAGTATTGTTTTGAAACGCCAGACCTTACTTCCTCAGTAATACAGTTGGGTCCGGTGATGATATGGAGCTTTACCCGGAGACCACGTTGACTTCATTTTGATTGGCTCACCTTTTTTGGCTATGACCTTATTTGGAGAATCTAGGTCAAGCTGCGGTCGGAGTTTGCTAAAGGCTAACTGCTAGCAACATGGGCAGTTCAGATAGTGAGCTATGTTTATCAGACAAGACAGCATTTAGAAAATAAATAAACTTACAGGTAATGACAAGGTTGTGGTCGCCTCCCTCAGTGTTACTGCAGAAGTTTGCTTTTAAATCCATTTGTTTGAAAATCCAGACCTGACTGCACAGAAGTTACTACTAGCTCCATACACGAAGCTGAATCAGACAGGGAGGGCAGGGGGGAGCGGACGGTGCATAAACCGTTAGGAGAGAGAGAGGGGGGGGGGGGGGGGGGGGGGCGCTGCTTACTTGGACAGTGTGCTCTTATTGGAGCAATTAAATTACGGAGAATGATAGAACTACGTAGAATGATAGCCTGCTGTCTGATTCAACTGTTTCTGAGCAGAGAGACAAAGCTGACAGACCATAAACAGGAACTTTGAATCTCACTCTGGACATTCACATGGCCTCATCAGTGCACAATAGATCATATTATACACCAAAAACCCCAGAAAAGTGAAATTTGATGTCATGGCACCTTTAAACCAATACTAAAACCATTTTTCCAACACCTAAAACCCCCCAAAACTACATATTCCACCCCCAATCACATCTATCTAGTGGCCTCTCCCGGGACCTTTAAATGGCATCCATGCCTCTAGGAAAGCATTTGCCCAAACACCCAAGAGAGGGCACCAGATAACCCCTTCACAATTAACCCCCATATGAAACCATGAACTTTACTAACGATACTCTTTCACAGGATCTGAAAGACAAAAGACGTGTATTGTTAAATGGTTCAATTATCAATAAAGAAATCTGCATTGTATGTTGAAAGTGCAAAATGTAAATTAAAGTTTGAACATGCAGTTTAAAGTGCTGTACATTTTTTTATTTCCACAATTCCTGTGACAAAATGCTGCTTCGTCACAGAGCCTGAGGAGTATAAATACTTGCTAAATACAGCAGCAAATACTTGGGTGTACAGTATGTGCAGTCAAACAGTATCTGCACCACTGCATTTTTACTTCCAAAGACGCACACTCACGATATTTCAAACCCTGTTTAGCTGATATTAAATCCCTGTTTAATGTCAGTGTACAATTACCTGGACAGTTGGAGAAATCTAACTGCAATAAACCAGTGCACTAACTTTTATTTTAGCATTTATGAAAAACAGGCTACGTAGTAAAAACTTACAGTCGTATAATGAGTCAAACTGCTTGGAGGGATTGAAAGAGCAGGAGTGAGGTGAAGACGGCTGGTTGACCAAAAACTCATCTTATCCCCACATGTTTGTAAAAAAAAGTGTATATTGCAAACATGCATATTTGCTGGAAGGTAGTTTTCCTTTTCTCATGAACCGATTGTGCTCCTGTCAGACTCTGAATTATTCTAACACTGTAGCTAGTCTCCAGATCATCCAGTCTGAATCTGAATATGAAAAACTAAACTTGACTTAAACCAGAAGGGTTTAGACCAGGTTTAATTTTTAGTAGAGTTTTGAGATATTTGTAATCCACACACTGATGACATTGTTTGTTTGTTGTTGTTTTTTTACTGTATAAAATGGCAATTTTAACAGCAGCATCAGTCTTCACACAAAACTTCATGAGCCTCAAGAAAGTGTTGTTTGGCCATCACAAACACTGAATGAATACAATGAGTTTTACTATTTAGGATGTAAATGATATCTTTATAATGATGCGCTGTTTTATTGATGTCACAGATTCTGCCAAGACATTCTGGGATCCCGTGATGGATGTGAGCGGATGATTGAAAGCAGTCACATCCATAAATATCAAATCACAGAAAGAGCAAAAACCTCTCAGTCTGATTTTCTTCTTGAGCTCAATCAGATACTGGCTTGAAAAATTAGAAAATCTGCTCTTTTAACAACAGTCTGCACCACATTCTGGATGTTGAGCTTTGAAATTTTCACATAATGGAAAGAGAACTAAAATAATAACTTTGTTTGTATGGGTAAACATTAGGATATAGTATAAATCAGAGCTATTCATCTTTGTACTGTAGGTTTTAGATGTTTCCCTGTTTCAAATGAATGGGTCATTGTGTAGAGACTTACAACAAGTTATTGATTCCACTTCATATGAATCAGTGATGAGAGAATTTCATAATACAGTTGTTGTTTTTTTTCCTGGAGTAGGAACAAGGTAGATTTTCTTATGTAAAATTCAATTCAATATTAAAGACACACAACAGAACTTTTAGCAGTTTTCTCAGTGACTCGCCCCTTATCGATGGCTAAACTAGCATCCACCTTGAATCCCACCTGTACTGTGAGCTCACTCCAGCCAGTAAAAGACAGTCTTATCTTGACTCTTGTTCTGTCCCTTCCTCTTTTTTGTCCTCTCTTCCTTCAGTAATGTTTCCTCGCATTTCTTTGCCGACATGAGGCGCATTCAAAACACCTGCTGTGTTCATATCTGGTTCATATCCGTTTGCTAGTAAGTGACTCAGTGCGCAGCCAATAGTCAGTTGCAACGTCACAGCCCCGTCCCGGATACAAAAGTTACATAGTGAAGTTTCTGAGCCTTGATGCGCCTCTGGGCAGTGACGGCTCTAAAATGCACATAATGAATGTTGTGCCATCAAAACGAGGCAGAAACATGTCTTTAAGGTCCAAAAGTTACATCGGGGGTCTTTTACTATGGGCTGAAAGAGCAAAGTATTTCCGTCATTTTCAGAACTGTAACTGTAACATTGAGGACCTGTAACTCTGAACTCCCTGTGCTTTCACCAAAGGGTGGAGAAGGGATGCGTTTGCACACTAGGTTTTCATGTTGGTCAATTATCAAGTTATTTAAGGGACTAGAGGCAAGATTAAGAAATGAGACTCACGAGTGCCGCAACTGGCGCTGCGGGTAACTGCAGCCACCAGCCAAGCCGACACATACACGTGCGCACAAATGGGTACTACGGTGTTGCTTACTACGCTGATAAAGTCTTTTTGTTCATAGTTTCACTTTTTAGTGTCTTCCAGTAGATCTGGATCGTTTGCTGACGACAGAAGAATCCATAAACCCCTTGCAGTGTTTGAATTTACCGCGACCATCTCCTTCCTGGATCAAAACTGTCGGGGACATGTACGCAGCGTCAATTTCCATCACAGACGCAGGACAGTGCGGGAAATTCAGCCACTGAACTTTCTCTCAATGAGAAACCATTGCATCTCACGTAGTTGCAGGATAGGTCTGTTGTGATGGTCGGGGGAAATGATGAGGTCCAGGCCCAGGCAAGCGGACATCTGTATACTTTCTGCTGAAGTCCAGTGTAGATCATCCACTTCTACTGCAACAGATTCACTGCAATATTTTTTGGGTTGATATTCCTAGGGTCTAGCAAAACAGCCTTGCTTCTTGCTTGACTTTGTACTGTACAAATGTCTTTTCATGTAGCATTTATTCAACATTAGTCACATTACAAAAACGAGCAGTGCCGATCATTCATAAAGTTGGATTTCTTGAATATGCTCATAATCTGTTTATTCATTCAATGATATAGTTAAACATAATATATTAATAATCATATACAAAGCATTCAACAACTTATTACTAATCAACCTACAGCAGCTCTTCAAAATAAAAGACAGAGCTCATAATTTTAAAAGATATGGAATTTTACTAAAGTTCAAATTACTCATAAAAGTTTTAGTGTATCTGTATGTGGGACTAAACTTTGGAACAAACTAGAAATACAACACAAGTAATGTCAAAATATTCATAGATATCAACTGTCTGGTCACAATATATAGGGGGTGGGTCTTGAATCTACATCAATACTCGTGTTAATGTGCTTTTTTTGTTTCCTTACCATTGTTGGTGTATTGTCCATTACCATTGTTGAAGAACTGAATGTCTTATTTTCAATCATTGTTTATATTCACCAGTACTTACCATTGTTGGCATGGAATTTTTGTTGCAATGTTATGGTTATTTGTTGCATATTGTAATGTCATTACGATCCTAGTAGTTTGAGTCATTTAGGACAAATTCCTGTTCTTCTATGATTTATTGCTCTAATTTTGGTCAATATTTTGTATTTTCCTATTAATTTTGAAGGAAGCATGATGTTTGTGATTCATATGGAGAAATGGGGTGGGATTTAGTAAGTTCTCTTCTTCCCACTCCCTTTCAATCATGATGAATCAATTTTGTTTTTTATGAATAAATAAATTAAATAGAATAAAAATAAACTTTCAGTTTATGCATTTGAATGGAAAAATAAAAGAAAAAGCTAGGGAACATATCAAGCATGGTTGCTTAGCATGCAGATAGTATAGTATGTAAATAATTGTGCTGCAAAAAATAACCATTGATCAGTTCTCATGACAACCACTTTCATGAGAGCATGAGGTGATTTTTGAATAAATTTTCTGGAAACATTTTCTGGCCTGAGTTCATGTAATGATGGGTCAGCTGTGATGACTTTAGGGAATTTGCATAATGACAAATCTTTGGATTGCGTACTACATAAATTCAAATGTTTACTTGAATAGTTTAGATGTTTTCTTTTAAAAGAGTATTTAGATTGCTCATGAAGGCCTGAATTAGAGCTGGCGATACAGGAAAAAAAAGCAAATTGATATTAAAAAACACATTGAACAATATTGATATTGATAAGTATAAAAATATTTTAAATAGAGATGGGACTCTATTAACAAAATTGATCAAATTCATTAGAGGTTTTTTAGTTAATTAATCTTGATTAATTTAATTTTAATTTCAGAAAAATCAGAAAAATTGCCCAAAAAGTAATATTTTCTTCATTTGAATGGATTCTAGTGGATGACAACAGACACAGACATTAATATTGTAAACTCCAGCTCTATTATTGCGTGAACAAATGTATTTAATTGTATTTAAACCGAAAATTAAAGTTTACCATTTTAATTACTTTATCTAACTATTAAACTGTCTGTTTTCTAATTCTAACGGTGGGCATTTTGAAGGCATGAGGCTAACAATGCAACCGTGATGGCCACCACGAAAGAGTCAAAGTAGGGGAACCTACATGTGCTCTGTAGTTTGAGGCAAGTATACCCAGCTGCAGCCGCAGACCCAGAGGCATGATGTGAAAATGTGCGTAGCTTGTAGTGACGTAGGCGGATGGTCGTTAGGGTTAGGGGAGGGGTTAGGGTTAGGTTCCGCTCATACGGTGGGCGTGGTTTGTAGTGGCTCCGGCTGCAGCTTGGTGCTACTCATTTGAGGTGGTTTGAGAGGGGCGGGGCTTGGACACAGAGCTTGGGTCTGCGGTTGTGATTGGTTGGGAGGAAGTAATGATTGTAGTATTAAGCTACATGATAGGCTGTAATGAAAAATAAAACTTTCTTATTCTATCAATTCCTCTTTTTTTTCTATCCTAGACACGTCTTGATCAATAAATTGTAATCTAATTATCGCCCGACCCTACCCTGAATACAGTGAATATGGTATATTTGCATGTTGTTTCCGCTCTCAATCGGATTGGTTATTGATCCATTGAGCCATGAAAAGGTGGATGCAGGGATGAACTGTTTCAGCACTGCCAAACATTTTCATGAAACCAGCCATAAAAAGAGACAAGCGGGAGAAAATGAAGTTCACAGCACAGAATAAAAAGCTGGAAGGAGCATTTTCTGTCAGTAGAAGCTAATCCTAAGGATTGTTAAATTAGATTGTTAAACTTAGTTTTGCATACAAAACAAATTTAACAGAAAATGTTTTATGTCAGCTGTTTTGGAGCAGGAATATGGAGATTACAGATTATCAAGCATTTGCTGTCACATATGGTGAATATGAAGGTTAGGAACTGAACTGTCCTCAACGCATGGTATGTGTGTGTGTCCTTTCCTTGCAGATGTCCTTGTCAAACAGAAGAATCTTTCCTTTATTCCATTAGTGGTCCTTGAGTGCTTTTTTGAAAAGATAAGAGAAATGCTCTCCTGCCAGCCCCCCCCCCACACCCACACACACACACACACACAGATACATATAAATCCTACTTCCAGTATATGTGAAGCATCTCTGAAGCTGTCCAAGCTGCAGTAGATCAAATACAACAAAAATTCGACATCTGCTCTGCTTAACCAAACAGAAGAAAACGTTTCATATACAACACCTCATCTCATATTTTTTTCTGAACATGTTTGAATATGAAATGTCTAACACCAAATGAACGATAAAGCCTTGATCACTGAGAAATTAGAATCCATCAAGTAAAGACATGAAAACCTGAATATTTTTTATCTGATCAGTTAAATCTTCTGTTAGAAATGAACATCATAAGGAATTGCATTGTGTATCTCAGATTTTGGGGAACAAATGTCTAATTTAACTTTCCAGTTCATTTATAATCTGCCATCTTACGAAACGAAATTAAGGGAACTTTACAGAAAGTAAACATGCTCAGTTCAAGTCCAAATAAATGCAGGTCAGCTTCGTCTATTACAGTCAATCCTATTCATTCATTTAATTATTAAAATTATTTTTGTAGCAATTTTTATTACTATTGTGTTGTCATTGTTTTAGTAATTTATTTAAGCATTATTCCACTTTAGTCCAGTTCAGTGTAATGTTTCTGTTTAATCAAAAATGATACAAATAAAAATAGATTAACGTAAATAGAATACTATCATTTTCATATACCAGATTCTACTTTTGAAGTTTTAAATTTACTGCATATTGTGACCAAATACACCTGTGATTCAGACACATTTTTCTAGTCTATTTCCTTATAGCACACATACATATGAATACAGACATCTTTCTCTCTTGTTACAAGGTTGAGTGTCTGTTATTTGTCTCACTGTGCTCTGGTTTACATTTGCAGCCGTTTTAATCTAATCTGCAATGCGTGCTTCTGTATGTATGGAAATGAAGCGCCTATCCTCCCGAAAGCTCTCAGTCACAGTTAAAAATGGATTGTAGTCCCGCTCGGCCTCGTCTCCCCCGTTACCTCCCAGAATAAGCTGTGCGGCTCAATCTGCCATCCCATCCTATTTCACCCCGGCTCCATTCAGCTCTGGCAAATATTGGCGTAGCAAAATGACACCGGGCGCTCTGTGAGCGGAGCAGGGGGAATCTGCTTCAAATAGAAATGCTGTTCTGGTTCGCCAGGGCCAATAAATGCGGAGGATTTCATCTTGGTTCATGCAGGGCAGTTAATCAAATAGATGGAAGGGCAACTGTGACAAAATAGGAAGACAATATTCAGGTTGTGGTTCTTGTTGTGATCACTGTCAGATTAAATCTAGATTTTAAAAACTAACTTAAAATTTAAAATTACATTTTTTCCCTTAATTTCATTCTGCTGCAGACCGTTTCTCTTCCTTTGTTTTCATTTTCCTTATTGGTACTAAATAACTCAAATGTTGATCAGTTTTTGGAAACTGTAAAAGTTTGGACAAAAAGAAAAATATAATTCATTTGGATCACATCATGTACTTATGAAGAAAAAAAGAGTTAAATATTAACAAAAAAAAACTCCATTATGGCAGTTCTAAAGATGCAATAACAGTCATGAGAAAAAGTGAAAATGTATTTGTATTGCACTTTTTTCATAAATGCCATAAAGTTATTTACATACCAGCTAAAAGGAAAACAAACAAACAAAAAACACACAAAAAACCCAACATAAAACTAAATTTAAGTGCAGCTTTTCTATCAGTAATGGCAAATAATAATTAGCAAGAATCATAACAGTCATGTAAAATGGAGAACAGCTCTCTGAGAAGCATGGCTTATACATTATAAGTTATTTAAAAAATAAAATAATTATATACTACTACTACTACTACTACTACTACTACTAATAATAATAATAAAAATAAGAATAAAAATAACGTTGAAGATAGTAGTAGTCGTAAACTACTTAATTCTAGTCTTCCTCGCTGATTAAAAAATACTTCAATTTCAAATTACATCAAATGGAATTGAATTAAATTAAATTAGCAAAATTTTTGCAAAAAGCAAAACCCAGTAATAAACATGTAATTCGTGCATTACCAAAGGCCCACCCAGAAAAGGAAGTTTCAAGGTGGGATTAAATCATGACTGCCACGTGCCTGAGTTTAATAGACAAGGAGTTTCATATCAGTGAGGTTTTAAAAGTCTAATCTCCAGTTTTCACAAACATAGAAGGGGAGCTTCCTTTGGTAGTTGTTAAAAAGACCCAAACACTTCAAGTTTTAGTTCCTGCTGCATCCTGTTAACATCCTGCTGATCTGCATCAGTTCTTCGGGAAAGCATCAATACTTTCACGTTTTAAACACCTTGTTAGACATTACCTCTTTCTTTGTCTTCTTTTCTTGGTATCAACACAACACTGTGCAGCACAATCAATGAGTTAACATCCTTCAAATATTACTTTATACCTACCCTACTCCTGTAACGGTGTTGTCGACCTGTGATGATTGTTCACACCAAATGAACAGCAATTAAACAGAATAACATACAGAACATCTGGATTACATGTATTAGGAGAGCTGGCAGGAGCTTCTAAAAGTGAAACCAGATTCTCATAGTATATGAAATATGAATGAACCAATGTGGATTTTTTTTTTCTCCTGGTTGTAGAGAGGATTTCCATATTTTTCCATCTTTAATGGGTTTGTGTTTTTGTGCAGCATTTCCAGTGGATACCAGCTTACTTTCTCTTGCATGTTGAGTGTTTTGGGAAACAGAAACATCTTTTTCTAAACATTTTTGAATCAAATATTTACAAAATTATATAATTTAGAGGTGAGTGATCTGCTTGTAGTAAGTTATAGAAGTTACTCAGTAAAAAGCCTCAGTATTGATCACTATTGATGCTGATGATCTCAGACGGAGATTCCTCTCACAGGCAAGACGGTAGAGAAGATCTCATCATCTGTTGATTTCAAGTCGGTGCTGTTTAAAGCTGCTTGATGCTGGTTTTGATCTGAGATCTGCTTTTGCGTTTAATGTGCTGCAGTGTAGATAATTCTCAATGTTTTTTTTTTTTATTTCTATCCAACAGGGTCACTAAAGACACCCAACATCACATCAGAGGAAGACGGGAGAGAGAGGCGGATCGAGACATCTTCAGGCTCGGTGGCTACATGCTTAGCGATCTTTGACTTTAAAGGGGAACATCTGAACTAGACAGCAGGAATCATGGATTTTGTAATGAAGCAAGCTTTAGGTGGTAAGTACTCAGTTCCTCCAAAGAATGCTTTTCACTCCTGAAATATATCTGAGCTGGAGATGATTTTCACATACATGTGATCCGCAGAAGGAGCGTTCATTTTCTTGTGTACGCTCCCACATCTTGACTGCCGGACAGATGAACATCAGGATCCATGTGACCACATAGATGTGGAAACTGGAAATGTGCCTTTCTGAGGCTGCCTGTTGTGTTGAGACTAATCTGTTTGTTCCTGTCTGCATGACTGGACATGTCTTTGGTTCTTTCCTTATTAAATGGTTGAGGACATGGTTTTGTGACGTTTTCCTGTTCAGTCAAACACACAAAAAAAATTTTATTAGGAATTTTCCCATCATGTTTTCTTGTGAAATGTGTAGAACATGAATATGAAATAGAGGATTCTGACACCTCCAGGTAGAGTCCCCAGTAATCACCAACAGTGTTGTATTCTGCTGTTTTGTCAGGAATCTTGGATTTATATCAGGAACAAAAAAAAGAAGGAAAAAAAAAAAAAAGAAAAAAGAAAGAAAAAAGAAAAAAGCCAAAAGAAAAGGAGAAAAAAAAAAAAAAAAAAAAAAAAAAAAAAAAAAAAAAAAAAAAAAAAAAAAAAAAAAAGGGAAAAAAAAAAAAAAAAAAAGAAAGGGAAAGAAAAAAAAAAAAAAAAGGGGGGAGAAAGGGGGAGAGAAGGGAAAAAGAAAAAAGGCTTAGAGGGTAGCTTAACAATAGTTTTCAATGCATCAGTTTTTCCATGAAAATCCAGTCTTGTGTGGAGTTTGTAACTTTCCTCCACTTCCCCTTCAGCCACTTTAGACATTGTTACTGGAGCATTTGTAAAGACTCCATAATTTGCTGTATCGCTGTCAGTGTTAAAGTTCATCATCATAATAATAATCATGTATTTTATTTAAAAGCACCTTTCAGAAAACTCGAGGACTCTGTACAAGAAAAAAACAATGACAAACAGACAACAAAGGAATAAAACAAAAATAGATCAAATCAGCATGAAAAGATGCAGGGGACAGTGTAGTTGACGCAGGGTGATAGGGTGTGCACACTCATCTCTCAAACTTGACTGGAAACCAAAGGCCCAAAACGTAATTTTTTTACCTTTTTAATATTCGTGTCTGCCTGGTTTTGATGGCACACCAACATTCATTTAGCACATTTCTTTAGCCATCGCTGCCCAGCGGCGTCCTGAGGCTGAGAATTGCCACTGAGAATTGCAGAAGTTCTGTTAGGGTTGTCAGAAATACTGATACTCCGAAAAGTATTGACGCTCAAACGCTGTTTCCGGATACAATACTAATCTGCCATGGTATCAAGTAGGGCTGTGCAATATACTGATATGATATCTCAATATGATATTTACATGAGAGAGATATTATATTTACACATATCGTTATATCGTGGTATTACTTGTGCAAACTTTTTTGCTTTATTTTTTTGTAATGACCCGGCTGCGCCTCGACTGACTACAAAGGGGTCACCTGATTATTTAATAAGGGTAGGATAAAATATCAATACACTGAAATTTCGCAATATTTTCATATGCAGATACCATATCTATATTTAGAAACATGGTATAGATCTATTTTACTAACGAATCTCATGAGATTTCATGAAATATTGTGAGATTTTGTAACAGAATGATGAAATCTTGTGGTATTTCGTGAAATCTCATGAGATTTCGTAACAAAATGATGATATCTCGCAAGATTTCATTAGTAAAATAGATTGATACCACGTTTTTAAATATAAATATGGTATCGGCGTATGAAAATATTGCAATGATTCAGTGTATCGGTATTTTTTCCCACCCCTGTTATTTAAACTGTCTGGAAGACAATCCTCCCCAAGACTTTTACAAAGAAATCATAAAAAACAGCCAACTATCTTTAGTTACTTTGATTTAAAAAACATTTCTAACCAGTGTTTTATCAGTTCCATCACTGCAGTGGAGCAATACCTTTAAGCTAAACATGTTTCAGTACTAAAAAACAGCTGTTTGACATGAAACTTTCAGACAAATTAGGGTAAAATTACCAGTATATATTGTATACCGTCTTCTAAAATAAATATATTGTGATATGATATTTGGTCCATATCGCCCAGCCCTAGTATCAAGCGCCCATCGGCACGCAGTTAACAGACAGAAAGACAGCGTCCGACCGGCAGACAGGCAGACAGAGCCCTCAGCTTCTTGTTGTGCAGGCACTATAATCTAAACTAAAATATCTAGTTAAACATTAATTAACCAAGGTGTCTATACTTAAACACCTTAACTAGCGCTGCTAATAATCTTGGCTTGCCAGATCATCACTTTTTAAAAAGTCACTGTTTGGATTGGACCCTGCAAGCAGCCACATCACGGAAAATTCTTGCAACCACTTCTTTGTTCTCAAAGCTCCACCTAGAGTTTAATTAGGTCTCATTCAAAATATTGATGGTTGCGTTATGCAGCAGTGGCCTAAATTACACAAACTGACACCTTCATTCCTCAATCTACACAGAGCTAACCATATTTTATTTGCAAAAATAAACAAATAGAATCATATTTAAAGTAAGCACCAAGATGCAGTATGCAGTGCACAATTTGATATCCAGCTGCAAAGATACAATCTTAAATGGTGAGTCACAAACCTCCAAAAACAGATATTCTGCAACACTCTGTTGGGGTTCAGATTCAGTGTTCTGTGGATGGGGCATTCAGTGACCAAACACGGACTATAACAAGAGGCCAAATGCAAAGAAAAGCTGTGTTTTAAAAGTCTGCATTGTGGATCTGCTTCAGTCTTTGGCTACTTGTACCAGAGTGCACTGTCTAATGTCCGAGATGGAGGATGTGAAACTACTAATTAGCCTAGAGTCAGTGGGAAAGAGGCGAGTAGTTTTCTTTGTTTTTCAGGTCCACCACAAATTCAACACAAATAAAGGACAGCAAGACAAAACAAAGCAACTATTGAAATACAGATTTACACAATACATGAATAATGATATGATCATTTTAAGTATCTGTTTGTGGCTCTCTGCAACATCATGAATCAGCATTTAATCCCAAAACGGATTCAATTTTGCATCTGTAAAATGAACCATGTTACAATTGACTTTATCTAAGTTTGTTAGATGTCAATATAATCAAATAAAAATTGAAAAGAAACATCAATGCACAGAAGAGCTCAATCAGCCTCTGAAATGAAGCACAGTTCTACTGAAATGTATCTCATGACTGTTGCTGTGCTCCCTGATGCAAAGATAACTCATTTTGATGTTTGCCCAGCCTTCGGAGCGAAAAGTACTTTAGTGTTTTTCTGGTTTGTAGTGCTTTGTTTTAAACCAGTATGACTTGAGGCACTCTCAGGACAAAATGATCACATCTTCTATTAGTCCTCTTTATGTGTGGAATATTTGATGGAATAATCCCCCATATGACACCACTATGAGGATAACCCGCAGATTTTAGTTTTATTTACTTTCTGTTTCTTCCCTTGCTTCCCACTCACACCCTGTGGCCTCCAGGTTGGACTCATTCACTAAAATGGCTGAGTGAATGTGCGTGTGAGGGGCCTCAGGGGTCCAGAGGTCACGCCTCTTTAAATCAACCCTCTCATCTAATTTCATCAGCTCAGTGACCACCAACCAGAATGAAATGAGATGTATTCTTTTACAGCCTGCCCTTCGTTGTCCTCTTTCCTCCCAACACTTGTTAAGATATCCTCCTTCCTGCCTATCGTCCTCCATCATCGCTCTGTTCTTCATTTCTTCTTCTCAGTTCTCATCCAATCACTTCTTCTTCATTCCCATACTCTCTCGTCTCAATTTTCTTCTTCTTAAACCTTTGTAAATTTACTCCTCTGTTTCCCTCTGCCCATCTTTTTATGGAGCAAATAAATGAAGCTGCTTTCATGAGTTTTGGTTCATGGAAGTCAATATTACACCAGCTTTGTGTGTTTCAGAGCAAATTTCAGTTGTTTGAAGAAAATATAGATGAAAAGAGTGGAGAGGATGAAGTGATGCTGTGGACATGAAATCATTCTAAGAAGGTTGGTCTTTTTTTTTTTTTTTTAATTATGATAAAATGATAAAAATGGCAAAACCCCCAGATGCATTAATTAGGTTTTGGGGCTTTCAAATATTTGTCATTGTATTCATTGTAGGGGGAGTGGGTATCCTAGTGGTAATGTCACGGGCTTTGGCATGGCAGACCTGGGTTTGAGTCCCCAACACAACACCCAGGTGAACCACTATGGACCCCTGAGGAAGGTTCTTACAGATGCGGGCATGAAAAAGTTCCACCTTTTTCTGCCAGAAGTGGTGATAGTGATAGTTCAGCCAGTGATAGTGCAGTAATTGTGCACTATTACCGCACTATCACTAGCTGAACGATTTGTCCCGCGAATACGTCATCACGCACGGTGTCCAAACTTGGCGTGTGGAAACGTCCTTGTTCCGGGTATTCATTTATGCTCTGAAATCGTTTCCCCTGGGCACACAGGCGTTTCTCTGTGCAATTGAATCAGCAGACAAGTTGCTGGTAAGTGGTTGGCAGTCGGCAGAAAGGGGAACTTTTTCATGCCCGCATCTGTAATCACCACCAACTGCTCCTCAGGCACTTTAATTAGCAGCCCCCTGCTCTCAGGTTCAACCTGAGATGGGTTAAATGCAGAGAATGAATTTCCTAATTGGCACTCTAAAGCCCCTTTCAGACTTTCACTGGAAAGCTGTAATATTGCGGACTCTGTCCTTTATAGCGTTTGCATTCAGACATGCGTTCCAGTCTTCTACATCGGAGATGTAGCAAACATGTACTGGCTGGTCTCCATGTCACAAGAACGGAAATGTTGCGGCACATTGTTTTGGCTGAGCTGCCAAACAATGTTATGGACAGAGTTGAAAACTAACTTTTCCGCAACATTTCCTGATGTCTGAAAGCATCTGGGACGCAATAAGTCCGCAAGGAAGCTGGAGGTTTGAAAAGACAAAAAGACAAGATCGTTTAAAGAGCAGATGGACTTTACCGCTCATGTTCCGCAATGCAGGTCTAAAAGTGGCTTAAGATGTCATTACATTGACATTGGGGTGGGGGGGGGGGTTGTTAACCATGCATATGGTGAAAAAACACACTGCTGTCCAACTTGAGCAACTTGATACATCAGTTATCTGTTTCTCTTGAAAAATACAGTTCAACAGCGACTTGTATTAAAGACGATGTGGCTTATATGTGTCTGAGACAAACAACTTTCGAGTTGCCCGGTTGTGAGTCGACTCAGGTTAATAACGTCGACAAGCTGACTTTTTGGTGAATGCCTTAGTGTATACTTGCTTATGTGAAGTCTTTGTCAAAGGAGGAAACTATGCAGTTTATCTTTGTTAGAAACATTCTCGGTGAACGACGCATACTTCAGATTAGTGAGGTTCTACATGGGCCAAGGAGCCAACCTGCCAAATCAGTATATAGTATCACTACCTCTTCCATCCTCTTAGGTCATAAACCCTCCTCTTAGAGACAATTGTTATCCCAGCCCTCAACAGAACTCTCTTGAGAAGGTTTTACGATTCCCGGATCCATGAGAAACTCTGATATTGTTGGTCACACATTTCATGTATGGTGAAACTTAAGCAAACAACGTTCTGGTCAATTGTATCTTCAATCTATCAGTCCCCATTAAGTACAATCACAATATCATAATACAAATGAAAGGGATTTTAATTCTATAAAAAGGATGAAGAGCAGATTAATACAATGTGCAAATGTTATCAGATCTGCAGTTTTCTGTGACTTTGGGCATGTGAGAAACATAAAAACTAGCCTGGTACACCAGCCTGACTAACGTCATCTATCAGAGATACACGGCAAGTCAGTCTGGGTTCCCTCCATTGGAAAGTGATTTCCACTCCGGTAAAAAATTGACAGCCGCAGAGGAGTAACGATTTAATTATGCCCTTTCTGATGTCTTCAGTGAGCTCCACATGTCCTTAAAACTGCAACAACTTGATTCTGTGAGGGATTTTCTCTTACAAAAAGACATTTGCGTCACTTCCGTGTTTCTGTTATTGGTTCTCTCCAGTTTAATTGTTCCTGTTAGTCCTGCCTCTTGTCTCAAGTTTGAAATCAGTCTCCAACAGAGGGAACCCAGACTGACTTGCCATGAATCTCATACATGGCATTAACCAGGCTGGTGTACCAGGCAATGTAAAAACTAAACGTTGCCTCTTCAGGTTTAGTTCTGACTCTGGGAACAGAAACTTGGTCCTAAACCTTAAGTGCTTTTAAACTACCAGCTGGATTTAAAAGTCTGTTCTTTGTCAAACAGGAAGCCAGTGTAAAGATCTGAGGACTGGAGTTCTGTGATCCAGGTTTCTGGTCTTTGTGAGGACTGGATCAGCATTCTGGATTAACTGCTGTCTGATGGACTTTATAGGGAGACCTGACAGGGTTCCAGTAGTTTAGTCTACTAGAGACAAATGCAGAAATCCTGCTGAGACACCTTTAATCCTCCATATGTTTATTAATGATAACAGACTGACTTCACAACCGTCTGAATGTGGAACTGAAATTCAGGTCTAAGTCCAGCACTGGTCCCAGATATCTGACTTGGTTTTAGGCCTTTAACTTGTAAAACAAAAGTTAATGTATTTTCTTCATATAGCAGTATTTTTAAAGAATAAATAAAATCTTGTGCATGACAATGCAATTAATCACGATTAATCCAAACATTTCAATTTTCACTGTTGCCCAGCACTAATGAAAAGCATTTAAAACAGACTGCAAAAGCAGTTTCATGTTTTACAAGAAAAAGCATGTCGCTCCTCACATCATTCACTGTCTACTTTTGAAATTGACAGCATTAATCAACTTTAAACCCTGATCAAGGTCAAGAGAGATGACTATAGGAAATAATATTGTGACATTTTTTTTAGCTCTTCAGATTCTACTTCATTAAGTTTCCATTGATTTATTTTTCCACCTTTCTATTCACAAAAATGTATTAAAATGAACAGCATTTACACACTGAAGGCTTCTAAAAGAAAAAAAAATCTTTCTATCAAATTTACCATAAGTTTTTCCCATTGGTTGTATACCTTTTTTTTTTAATCAAAGGGCTTCCCTTTCATTTGTCCTTCCTGTTATTGGTCAAAACTAAATTCCTCGCCATAATTGACCTTCTATCGCTCTACTCCCCTCTCCCCCCTCCTTTCACACAGAGGAGCACTCCCACCTTCACTCTGTGCATTTTAATACACTACTTATTGTATATTAGCATCAGCCCTGTCAGGCCCATCCATCCATCCATCCGTCCGTCCGTCCGTCCGTCCGTCCGTCCGTCCATCCATCCATCCATCCATCCATCCATCCATCCAGTTAAAAGCTGCAATTCACCTCCCATGGAGGTACTGTCAAACATAGTTGACCTTTTCTCTTTGAACAAACTGGCACTTATCCCGCCAGGACGCAGCTGGATGTTTACAGATATGAATAAACAGCCAGGCAAACTCAAAAAAGAAAAAAAAAATCCAACATAAATGGAGGAAGGGAGTGTATATACACAAATCACTACTGGGTGGACTGAGACACATTCTTTCACAGAACTCTAGTATTAGCTACAGAAGATTGGTCCTAACTTCAGTATAAAGCAGGACTGGTCAGCTGGGTGAATAAAACCAAGTCATCCCTATAAATCTATGTGACGCAGGCTAGCCAAGCTAAGCTTCTATAAACCATCTGCTATGGCTTGGATTAGGTCATTATCCCATTACCTTATTCGATTAAAACATAATTTAATGAAATGCGATGAATAAATACTATAAACACTTTATTCTGGCAAGCCTGAATGAAAGAAATACTCATATCAAATTATTAATTCTAATTATTTTCATTAAGTCAGAATGTAATAGGACATTGATCATTGCTGAGTCCCTCAGAACACAAACCTTTTTTACCCTCAGAAGAATATGCAAAGCTTTAGCAAGCTCTGTGAATGTGAGTTCAGTTTTGTTATTTCTGATCAAAAGAAGATCAGCTTTTCTTTTATAAATTTATTTTATAAGCAGGATATTGTTTTTAAATTGTCCTTTAATGCAGCTCAAATGGAGTACAGTCAAAGAATTTCAAACCTACAGTATTTATACAACGGTGGAAAAACAGTCAATATATAATGAACAAAAAAGAAATCCTAACATTTATGTCCATATATGAAGTTATGTGTAATATAGTGAAAGGAAACAGGGAATAAGTATTGAACACGCGAATGAATCGAGGGACGAAAATATCTGGAAAGCCAAGAAAGCAGCTGGAGTTTGTCAGTATTTAGAAGGTAATCCTGTCCCATATCAGTGCAAAGTAATATCAGCTGGTTTAGTCCTGGTTGATGCCTCTGAAAAGGTTTCTCATCACCAAAGTGCAGCCAAGAAGCATTCCATGATGGGTAAAAGCAAAGAACTGTCCAAAGACCTATGTAACCTCATTATTGCAAACAAACTGAAGGCTTTGGTTCCAGGTATACAGTATGTACAGCTTATTATTATCATGGGAGGATGATGGAAGACAGAGCCTTTCAGGCTGCGGCTCCACAGTTGTGGAATGCCCTCCCAGCCTACCTGGGAGCTCTCCAGTCTGTGGAATCTTTTAAAAAACTTAAAAAAAAAATGTTTTTATTCATAAAAGTCTATAAACAATGTTTCATTGGGTTCTTAAAGGTGCCATGACATCAAAGTTCACTTTTCTGGGGTTTTTGGGGGTATGATCTGATGTGCACTGATGAGGCCATGTGAATGTCCAGAGTGAGAATCAAAGTTCCTGTTTATGGTCTGTCAGCTTTGTCTCTCTGCTCAGAAACGGTTGATTCAGACAGCAGCCTATCATTCTACGTAATTCATTTGCTCCTATTAGAGCACACTGTCAAGTAAACAGCCGCCCCCTCCTCTCTCCTAACGGTCCATGCACCGACTGCTTGCCCCCCTCCCCCTCTGATTCAACTGCGAGTGTGAGAGAGACTGCTAAGCAGTCAGGTCTGGGTTTTAAAACAAATAGATTTAAAAGAAAACTTCTGCAGCAACACTGAGAGACAACAACCTTATTACATGTAAGTCTATTTATTTTCTGAATGCTGTCTTGTCTAATAAACATAGTTCACTGTCTGAAGTGCCCATGTTGCTAGCAGTTAGCCTTTAGCAAACTCCGACCGCTAGGGCAGCTTGACCTACTTTCTCTAAATAAGGTTATAGGCAAATAAGGTGTAGCCAATCAAAATGAAGTCAACTTGGTCTCCGGGTAAAGCTCCATATCATTACCGGACACAACTGTTTTAATGAGGAAGGGAGGTCTGGCATTTCAAAACAATACTCCTGCTGTAAAAAATTCCGTTTTTTGTCTTTGGAGATTTGACATATGCAGCAATGCCAACAACATTAACTAGTTTTTACTGCTATCTCATCACTCCTTTAAAGCTAGGGTTGGCAATGTTGTAAAAACAGTTCAAGCAAGGGACATTTTAAAACAATACACCACCCGAAACCACGCCTTCAGAGCACAGGGACGTGTGCACCAATGTTTTACGAGCAAGCGAACAATAATAGCCGAGTGGATAGCCCATTTGCTTGCTAAAAAACAGCTGACAAACCATGTTTCCAAAAGCTTTAATCCACTCACCTCCGACTCCTTCTGCGGTGTAAAAAGTCCACACTGCAAACATCAACGCCTCCAAGACTTAATTCTTATCTGTTGTTTTGTTTTTTTGGCGCAGCAGCAGTTAGCAGTCTGTTAGCTATATTTGTTTACAATTATCGGCACACAGAATGGGTCACGTGGGGGACGGTGAGAGGGGAGGGACAGAGACGAGACATAAAGGCATCGATTTGTTCTTTCCATATGTTGCGAATATCAAATTCTTGCCTTTCGGTGTGAATGGCAGGGGTTGGGAAAAGTTTTTACAGACCTGCAGCTCTCCCAGAGGTCTGACTTTTTTCATTCCTTTTTATGAATACATGATGTATTGACTTCTGTCAGGATGGAAGGACCATTTCACCCAACAAAAAGTGTTTCTGAGCAGGATTACTAACTCTAGCTTTAATGTGTTTGACCGTGTTACTTTTACATTGTTTTTATTTTACCCCTGTGTGTGCTTTTATGTGTTTTAACTTTTCCTTTGTAGCATTTTGAGATCTGTTTTTACAAAAGAAGAGTTTATTTGGAAAAGCAGTTAACTCTTTCTTTCTATATGGTGTTTGTCTGTTTTTGCAAATTAACTCTTCAAATTTAAAGTGCTTTATAAATAAAATGCATTATTATTACTATATTATTATTATTATTATTGCATCTTGTTTAAACCCTTTAGGATATTTGGCTTTAGAGAGGAAAATGATTTGTTGTGCTAAACACAGCTATTTAGTTTATGAGAAACATAAGTTGAATAGCAGATTTGTTAAAGCTCTTCCTCAGCTGAAGTTTTATTTCCATGAGTCAGATTCAGTAACGGCTTAAGCCTTTGTACTTCATCATGATTCATTAGAGTCGATGCATGCAGGGAAAGATTAAAACACAGGGTCAAATGCATCACTTTTGCATGTAATTTGATGAAAAATATATTGTTGATGTGGATATGATTGCATGTAATGAGTTGGAACTATAGCCATGTCTCTGCTACCTGTTGTTCCATCACTTTTGTTTCCAACATCAACATCCTGCTATTTATGCCTTTTTTTTTTTTTTTTTTAAGGATGTCAAACCTGTGAAGTCTCGCCTTTTTCTCATAAAGAATCTCAAATGAAAGATTTCATGATAATCTCGCAAAGATCAGCATGGCCTGGTCCTGACCAGGCGAGTCGAGCTTACCGTTTCATTTCCTGTGCAGGCGGAGTGAGGATGAGCAGGCGAGAATGCTGCACAAACAGGAAGCTGGGTGGCAGGTTGATTGGTTGATCAGAGACTGTATATACACATCCAGATAGTTTCAGAAGAACCTGGGATTTCTAAAGAAAACAGGCCTCAGCAAACCTACCACAATGCAGAGCTGTCCTGCATGTTGCCCAGACAACTGATGGATGCTGCAGGTTTTAGCAATTCCCGGCGCCTATGTGACTTATGGAGGGCGTATTTTGGCAATAGAAGTGATCCATTATTTAAATTAGCTCAATTTTTCAAACTCCTTCATCCAAGCAGCACTGCCATCCATCTGGCTGGCTGGAGGAGGAGTCAGTGGTGCGTGGCTCATCTCACTGATTTAAACTCTCTTGTTCCCCTCTTTCCATTCTCATTTTCTATGCAATTTTTCAGCTCAGACTTTCTGTCTCCTCGTGTTTTCTTTTTCTTTAAACTTGTTTGTCTGGGATACGTTTCCAACCACTTCTCAGGACAGCCCAGTCATACATCAGAATATTTACCAGCTACATACTGTAGGCCACCAACATACAAACATTTAACAAGTTGAGAATTTGTTAAATATCTGTGCTTCTTGGTGTGGTCCAACTTGTAATTTTGTAAAGTGGGGCATACTTGCCAATTGCTCTCATTTACAGTGAGTTACATACTGTTTCAGTGTATCCTATGGACAGGGTGCATCAACCACAGTGGTGTTAGTCATTGACATGAAATACTGTAGACATCATTCTTGACTTTGAGGAACATGCCACAGTTTCCTCACATAAGTTATTGGAGGGGAAGTGGAAAAAAGTACAATTCCATCTGGAACATACACTATATTGCCAAAAGTATTAGCTCACCTGCCTTGACTCACATGAGTTTAAGAGACATCCCATTCCTGATTCATAGGGTTCAGTATGACGTTTGTCCACCCTTTGCAGCGAGAACAGCTTCAACTCTTCTGGGAAGGCTGTCCAGAAGGTTTAGCAGTGTGTTTATCACAATTTTTGACCATTCTTCCTGAAGCGCATTTGTGAGGACACACACTGATGTTGGACATGAAGGCCTGGCTCTCAGTCTTCGCTCTAAATCATCCCAAAGGTATTCTATGGAGTTGAGGTCAGGACTTTGTGCAGGCCAGTCCAGTTCCTCCACACCAGACTCTGCCATCCATGTCTTTATGGACCTGCTTTGTGCACTGGTGCACAGTCATGTTGAAAGAGGAAGGGGCCAGCTCCAAACTGTTGGGAGCATGGAATTGTCCAAAATATCTTTGTATGCTGAAACATTCAGTTCCTTTCGCTGAAACTAAGGGGCCAAGCCCAGCTCCCAGAAAACACCCCCACAGCATAATTCCCCCCTCCACCAAACTTTACACTTGGCACAATGCAGTCAGACAAGTACCCAAACTCGTCCATCAGATTGCCAGATGTAGAAGCCTGATTCATCACTCCAGAGAATGGCTCCACCTCCTAGAGTCCAGTGGTGGTGTGCTTTACACCACTGCATCCCACGCTTTGCATTGCACTTGGTGATGTATGGACGGATGCAGCTGCTCGACCATGGAAACCCATTCCATGAAGCTCTCTGCACACTGTTCTTGAGCTGATCTGAAGGCCACATGAAGTTTGGAGGTCTGTAGTGATTGACTGCAGAAAGTTGGCCACCTCCTTGCACTATGCGCTTCAGCGTCCACTGATCCTGCTCCGTCAGTTTTTCGCGGCTGAATTGCTGTCATTCCCAAACACTTCCATTTTCTTATAATACAGTCGACTGTGGAATATTTAGGAGCAAAGACATTTCATGACTGGATATGTTGCACAGGTGGCATCCTATCACAGTTCCACGCTGGAATTCATTGAGCTCCTGAGAGCGACCCATTCTTTCGCTAATGTTTGTAAAAAACAGTCTGCATGCCTAGGTGCTTAATTTTATACACCTGTGGCCATGGAAGTGATTGGAACGCCTGATTTCCATAATTTAGATGGGTGAGCAAATATTTTATACACAGTAGTGTATATATTAGCTGAGAAGAAGAGTCTAAATTGTTTTTGTATTTCAGAATGTCAGTTTTCATTTTGTATTGTGAACGAATCAGAGATTACAGTAATAGTGAGAATGGTTAGAATAATTACAGCCTATTTTAATAGAATTAACATTGAATAAGCTTCATTACATTTTAGTGGACTTAGAAGATTAATCCTCTTTAAACCTCTAAGCTGGTGTCTCAATTTTAGCTGAGCTTTCTTCCAAATCAGAGATTTATTTACAACACCAACCTGAAATAACCTTTCGATAAATCTTCCAGTGATGAGTGGGAAGATTTTAGTGCTCATACTGGATAATGGTTTGACATACATCAGCTGGGGAAATGAATAACTTTCTACCGACGCTGTAGCAGTAGTAGTAATAGTAATAATTTATTCAGTCAAGCACATAAGGAAATAACATTTGCAATCAACTGAATTGTCCATTAAACATCATCAATCCTTACAACTGGTAACCGAAAGGGTTTAGGCTGAAGTTAAACTTATTTATCCTAACCCAATACAAAGTTAACCAACATAGAGCTTCTGCATTAGGTTGATTAATGATCACAAAATAACAAATGATAATAATGATTAAAGAAGATGAAAAATGTAGAAGTAAAACAAAAGAACTGAGATCAGTTTCGTAAATCACATTTTGAGAATACAGGAGACTAGTAGTTTGAGCTTAACCATCTTTCAGGGATCATGCATAACTTACTAATTCATTCCTGAGCTTGATAACATCTAAAAATTTCAGATTTAATCCGCCTTTTGAATATATGCAATATTTTAATTTCCTTTAAATTATCGTCCAGGTTATTCCATAATGTCACCCCACTAACGGAGACACATCTATTTTTTCTATTTGTTCTAGCTTATTCTTTTTAAGATCCCTGTTCCCCTGAGGCTGTAGTGGCTCTCTCTATATTCAAACTTCTTCTCTATACAAGGTGGGAAAATGCTGTTATATACCTCATATATATGTCAGAGTGTGTAAATCAACAATATCATGAAATTTTAGTATGCTTAAGGAAATGAACATTGGAGTAGTTGGTGCATCAAAATCTGCATGATTTACTATTCTAATGGCCTTCTTTTGAGCAAAAAAGAGGGTTTAACATTCGCCTTATAATTATTTTCCCATATCTACACACCATAACTCAAGTATGGGAAAACAAGGGAATTAGAGTAGACTAAGTGAGTCATGGCCTAATACGGACCTCATTTTCCCTAAAATACCCATATTTTTTGCCAGTTTACACTTACATACATTAATATGGGGCTTCCAACTGAGTTTTTCATCAACAGTGATTCCTAGAAATGTGTTAGCTTGCACACGTTCAGTTACTGCATTATTTATTTGGATGTTTATTTGATGGTCTATTTTTCTATTTCCAAAAATAATATATTTAGTTTTAGATAAATTCATAGAAAGTTTATTTAAATCAAACCACCCTTTTAAAACTGTAAGTTCATTTTCTATTGCATCAATAAGCTTTTCCAGGTCATTACCAAAACAATAAAGACTTGTGTCATCAGCATACAAAAAACAATTTTGGGAAAAAATGGAAATGGGCCTATAATTTGTGAATAAATGCCTGTTTCCACTTTTGTAAATAGAAATGACTTTTGCTATTTTCATGTTACTTGGAAAAATTTCAGTAAGAAATGACTGGTGGCAAAGGTATGTAAAAGGTTTCACTATCAGCTCAATAATATCTTTTACCAGTATCATATCTATATTAAAACAATCTGTTGATCTTTTGTTTTTTAATTTATTGACGATACCAATAATTTCGGATTCCTCCGTTTCCTTTAGTAAAAAGGAGTTAGAATTCTAATGAAAAGATCTTGAAGTTAAATCTGGTGCATTCCAAAGCACGTGATTTTTTTTTTTTAGTGAAAGAAGGTCCGACCTTAGCAAAAAATCATTGAAAGCATCAGCTATTTCATAAGTGTTTGTTATTATTAAAAAAATGATCAGGGAATGCATTTGCTTTCTTTCCATTCTTGATTGTACCATTTAAAATCTTTCATGTTTCCTGGGTACGTTTATGATGCTGTTGCAATAATCTATGATAGTATTCTTTTTTATTTTCTTTCAATATATTGGTCAACTTTTTTGTATATATTTTATATCTCTTTTCAGCTGCTTTAGTTCTAGATTTCATATACAGTCGGTAAAGATGTTTTTACTTTTTACAAGCATTTGCTATGCCATGCGTAACCCATGGCTTGTTAAATCGAGTTTTATTTTAATGCTAATATTTTTTAAAGGGCAGTGCTTATCATACAATTTGATAACCGTAAACAGAAAGGCATCATAGGCCTGATCAGGGTCTAAAGTGGTATAAACCTCACCTCTGTCTACACTGAAAGGTGAAGCTATTTTATACAAACTGTTTAAAATGTTAACAAGAAATTAAACTGTTTGATTTTAGACATTATTCACACGAAGAAAATGTGTTTGGCATTTCTAAGAAGCACAAACTATTGTTCAGCATCAAATTGTCATCATTTAAAACATTTGCAACTTATGTTCTTCAGAGGTTGCAGACAGCAGACTTCCAAATATCACCTTGGCATCAATGACTGCATCCATATGTTTGTAAATCTTTGTTTTTCCAGAAATATTGTTTTATTTTTCTACATAATCAGTTAAAATTTACATCCCACATTATCCCCATGCTTACCAAACAGCCAACATTATTAAGAGGCAACAAAACCCCCCAGATATATTCATTAAAAGACATAAAAATAAAACAAGAAGATATACTTCTGTTTGTTCTCAACTTCTTATTATCAGTTTGAGGTATGCTTCCTCAAAACTTTCCCTATATTGATATTTGATACTCCACATCTTGTACTTTAATATGTGCATATGAAAAACTAAAACTGTAGACATTAGATCAAACACAGGGATAAAGATTTCTCAAGGTTTTGTGTTCAGCAGATAAAATATTACATTTCTTCCTACTACTTCATTAACAACTACTATAATATTCACATAGTAATACAGTGGAAAGAAATCTTAAGATTAATTTGTGGGGTTTTATTGGTTAACAATTATATAGAACATTTTCTTGCATGTTAAATAGTTTTGTGGTTTTTCTTTTTTCATCTTTGTAGTGAATCATGTCCCGAGTCATGGATGGGAGACACGGAGAAACCCAAATGTAGGACTGCAAAGCAGGAGGCAGGTGGACATAGAAATTAGGACTGTTTGATTATAGAAGAAATCATTATCAAAGCTCTCTATTGAGGAAACAGCATCAAAACCAGGACGTGTTCTATATTAAATGCATGACCTTATACTAGTTGAACTAATCACTAAGATAAATGCACAAAGAACGGCACAAAACTCTTCTTAAAATTAGTTGAAATTTGACATGGCAACTGTATCATAAATCTCTGAAAGTCAGCTTCTTATCATGATGATTCTGCCTAATGTTATATTTCAAATACAGCCAGGAAATTAATACTAGATGCCTTAACCAACTCCAGCCAGCTACTGTATGGTAAATGAGCCAGATCTCAACCACATGAGTTCTCTCTGCTCATGTTGCGCTGTAATCATCACTGCTGCGCATCTTCACCTTTTCAAAACCAGAGCTTTTGTGTGTTAAAACCTTTGCGGCCAAAAGCCATGACACAGAGAAAGACTGAATGGAATAATGAGTGACTGAAGGGACTGGGGCCGTTTGAGCACTTAGCCTTGAATTGTCTACCTTTGTCCACAGAGTTGAGTCTGCGAGCTGACTCTAAATGGACTGATGGGGGGCGGAGACAGACAGAAAGGAAAGGCATCACGTCAAAGCTAGATATAGATTTGTGCCATCAAATATCAGAAATGAATGAAATTCTGAAATGGAGCAAAGGGAGCAGTTAAAAGAAGATGAAGAGCACTTAGGGATGTGTCCAGAAAATCTAATTAGGCTTGAAATATTTAATAGAGAAAAAAGACAAATGAAAATAGTGGACGTGAAGCAGAATACCAGAGGACAAACAGAAGGACAGAGGGAATGAATAATGAGTGTAACATGTAACTGACTGGTCAAAGGACAACGCTTTAACTCTCTGGAGAGTCAAGTTATGATGATGACCCCTTTGAAATCTAACGTGAAACCTTTTGTCCTCTTCTAGAATATTAGGATTACTTTGACCTTGAAACCTTGTATTTACTTTGCAAGAAGCTGATGTTTGTCAGTGAGTCGTTAGCTTTGTTGGTTCTGAGTGAAGTAAAATCTTCAAATGGATTTAATAAAAATTTTGTAGTTTGATGGTCCTAATTACTTCATACATTTTAACCATTTTATAGTAGTAAACATCTTTTTTTTACTTTTTTTTTCACATAAATTGTCGATGGAGATGGTGTTGATCAAATCATACAAATTAAAGTCCAAGTCAAAATCCATGTAAACTTATATGGCTTCACTAGATACAATGAGTGACCTCCAGCTTTCTGAGTTTTAATGACAAGAAGATGAAGGTCCCAGTGGTCCCTCAACTGCTCTCCGTGTATGTCTGGAGTCTTTGTCACCTTTTGTGAAGCCTTTTGTTATAACTCTGGGCGTAAAAGCTGACTCTGAATTGAACCTAAAACAGATTAATAATATGGTCAATCAGTTTCTTTCAGCTGAGCCAGCCAGTGAAAATTAAGCAGGTTTTAATTAAAAAAGGATTTTGAAATACTCCTTCACACTTTTATAACAACAAGGTGGAACTACTGCAACGCTGAGTGTGTCTGGATTAGCTAAGTGTCTTTCTACGGCTTGCAGATGGTCCAACATGCAGCTTCTTACTTGCTGACAAGCACCTTCAATCAAAGCACATCTCACCTGCACTGTGTAAATTACAGTTGCTTCATCAATATACCATCATGTCTTTTACATTTTTACGGTGAAAAAGTTGCAGCTGCGGTTGCCAGTTTTTCACTATAAAAATTACTGTAAAAAGGTGTCAATGACAGCTGCCAATTTTTCAGTATTTAACTATTACTTTTGCAGCAAATACCATGAATAAATAACAGTTGTGTACTGTTGAAGTTACGCTTACCAAAATGGCATACCATAATAATTTAAAAGCTGGCAGTTTTTCACAGTAAATCATACAGATTTTTTACAGTGTGTTCTGGCTTTCTGTTGGTGTAAGAGCCCATTTTAACATTCTTCTTCTTTTAACATATAAATCCCTAAATGGACTTGCACCACCCTATTTTCTGGCCCGCTTTAGCCCTACCCCCTCCAGCTGTCACTGCCCAGTGGCGTCCCAAGCCTGAGAAACCTATGCAACTATGCAACTTTTTCCAACCGGGATGCGATGCAACATTGCAGCTGACTATTGGTAGCACACCGCATCACATGCTTGCAAGTGGATATAAACACACCTGGTGTTTTGAACATGCACCATGGTGAATTTGGCAAAGAAACTATTGGAGGCAGAGAGGGGAAGAGAGGAAGAGATAGAACAAGAGACAAGCCAAGAGTCATGATTAGACTGTCTTTTACTGGCTAGAGTGAGCTCACAGTACAGGTAGGATGCAAGATCTATGCCAGTTTAGCTGTCGACGAGGGGTGCGTCACTGAGAAAATTGCTAACAGTTTTGTAATGCCTAGTTCTGTAGTGCAAGTGTTTTAAAGGAATAGTACACCCACAGAATGATGTGCCTTCATTTTCTACTCACCCTCACGCTGAGCAAGACTCTGGAGCACTTTTTTAATGTCTCAAATGCAGCCGGAGATCGGACAGGTTTTAGTTTTCCCCCAACTTTAATATAATGGACATCACTGGCACCTGATTTAAAAAAGTCCATAAAAGTCCACAAAAACTTGGCAGTATTCCTCCATACTGCTCATCCAATATAATCCAATTGCCGTGAGTGGGTAGCATCCATAATTAACTCCAGACAATGTCATTTAGTATATTTTAATAGCTTAAACAGTACTACATGTACCTGCCGCAAAGCGCATCCATGAGAGTTCATAACACTATGTAAGTTGCAGTGTTCAGCGCCTACTCTGCGGATAATGCAAGCGTAGAAGAAGAAATTTGCTGTTTACATTGTGCTAAGAGCGAACAAGCTGCGGACAAACAAGTACAAACAAGAGGGGTTGGCTATTGATTTAAAACAAAGGCAGAAAGAAAAAGAGAACGTGTGATCTCGTCTGCCGCGGCTTCCGTAGTGTCATGAACTTTCAGGGACGCGCTTCGCGGCAGCTACATGTAGTACTGGTTAAGCTATAAGAATATACACAATGATGTCTTTTGGAGTAAATTATGGACGCTACCCACCCAGGACACTTGGATTACATTGGATGAGCAGTATAGAGGAATATTGACAAGTTTTTGTGGACTTTTATGGACCTTTCTGAATCGGGCTCCGGTGAACTCCATTATATGAAAGTTGGGGGAAAACGAAAACCTGTACAATCTCCAGCTGCATTTGAGATATTAAAAAAGTGCTCCAGAGTCTTGCTCAGCACGAGGGTGAGTAGAAAATAAACGCACATCATTCTGTGGGTGTACTATTCCTTTAATGTGTCAATGGTTTATATGTGTTTCAAGCGCATAATAAACTAAGGTTTTACAAGGAGGTTTTGCTAGTGATCATTCATCATTTCAGACTGAAAGAAAGCTTCAGATCAGAATGAAATTTGTGGAGCCTCCCTAATGACATCAACAGAATAATATTTTTTTTTTTTTAAAAACTGGCCACACATTATTAATCCATCAAGAATTTGTACAATACTGCATATGAATGCCTCTTGCTTTTAAGGTTTAAGGTTATTTTCAGATTTTTCATAATGGTTTGTTAAACCTTTCCTAATCACTTTGGCTACGTTCACACCGCAGGTAAATGCAACCTGAATCCGCCCCCAACTGATCAGTGCAATCTATGAGTTTATTTCTACTGCGGCTGAAGTGCTTGGTGACATCATATCTGTGGAGAGATCTGATTCTCTCAGAACATCTGATCAGAAACATCCTCATCCACCATCCTGCTCCGACGCTGCATCCAGAACAGTGGCAGAACATTATTTTTTGTTTTACGTAAGCAACATGGTGTTGTCCAACTTGCTGGGGGCGAAGAATGATTAAATAATTTTCAGCAATTTCAAATGAAAGTTTTGCCAAAGAAGTCCCCATCCAAAGCATGAATATAAATTGCAAGTGTATGAAGGGGACCATTTCTTATAGAGGGTTTTGATTACCATCTATTTTCTTTTGTTAACTATTGGGATTGCATTTTACTGATAACTGCCATTTTCTCCTATAAAATCTAAAAATTATTGTGCTTAACATTTTCCATAAACAAGCATCCATTTAATTTCAGTCCTGTACTCACATAGGTGTTTGCATTCATACGTTCACATAGTTCCAGTACATATGTTGTGTGTTTTACCACATTGAAGAACCCACATCAGACAGTGTGACCTTAACTCGACTCCCCAGCGAGTCCTAGAGAACATTTCACCGCCTGCACTTTCCGCCAACTGAGTGGCAATTTGTCATCCTCAGGTTTGCTGCCACCACACTGCACTGCGGGGCCATTAGGGTCTCTGCGTGAGGTTGCTGCAAAGTGACAGGACCTGCCACCCCTGGGTTCACAAACCCAAGAGGGAGTCCTTCAAGCCATATTTCTTCTGAGTAATTTACTCAGAATTGTTCTTATTTGGCTTCTTAGGGCTTTTTACACAATACATGCTTTTACAACCACATACTGTAACCACAAATTACTCCAATACAGTATATCTGTGGAAAATAAAATGTTTGGAAATTAATAAATGACCAACATAGTTTCCAAAATTTACCCATTCCAGTCTTTTTACTGTTACAGCTTAATTTTCACAAATTAAAAGAAACTTTATCCTTTTCAAAGTTTTATTAAGTAAAATTGTAACATGTCAAAATTGGTTTATTATCTATTTTTGGAAGCAAGTAAGACCGTGCACCAAAGCTCAGATTAATACTGTTTGACTACTTGTCTGTGTTGGGACTTGGTTACACTTAAAACAAGCTACTTTATATTCTGTCAGTCTGTCTTGAATGTAACCAAGTAGTACAGTAGCTGTTTTTAGTAGCCACAGTGAGATGAATGGCCGTTGTCACGAAAGAGAGAAGAGGCAAAGGCTTAAATCGGTAACAGGAGGCCAGAGAAGCCTTTCAGAGTTCCTCTCCTTGAAGGCATTCACTTTGTTGCACTCGTTTGAACATTAAGTGACAGATGACTTTATATGAAAGGAAAAAAGAGCACCTGAGGACATAGTCATTGGCTTTGTAATGTGTCTGCAAGTCTCTACGAGGTTTAAAAAGCTCAATAAATGTAATCTTCATAAAAAGGTCAGCTTTGATTTTAAGGCAAAAAATGTCAAACATAAACACTTGCATTTCCAAGCATTTTCAGATTTTCCTGCATTACGGCCCCCACACTCATTTTCCCTCCCTCTGCCATAGTTAATTGCCTTACCCACTGCCTATTGTTTTACAAAATGGGTAATCTGCATGTTGCAGCGTCCTTCTACTTGCTGCCGCCCCTTCTGAATGTTACTGGCCCACCTCAATTTCACCTGTTCATTACTCCATTCATTATGTTCATCCCTTTCACACAGAAGCTTTATTTCCTTATAAGCATTCAAGATAAACAGCGTATATACAGTATAAAGTATACAGTATGTGCTGAATTACAGTATGTAAAAATTCAGATTTTTGCAGTTTTGACTTTTTTGGCAGCTGATGATGAAAATTAAAAGAAAAGGATGTACCTGACTTTGCCTCCCGTTCAAATCTGTAGTGGTGATTGGAGCTAAATCTTTATTCTGTTTACATTGCTTACATTTTATTATCATATTACCATTTTTTCCACTGTAGCTATATAGAATTTAAGACTCAAAATACTTTTTTTCTTCTTAAATAACATTTTAAGTATCACTGTCAAGCATTGGGGTCCATTTAAAGAATCAGTTTACAGTAACAATGTTGGATCTGGGCAGCATTTTACCCTTGGCATTAGGAAATTCATCTCTCCCCTGCCTACATCCTTGCCTTTCCCCCAACAATCAATTCCAGCGAAAAATATTCGGCCTGTTTTTGTTCTGGCTTAATAAATTTGTTAGCTGGAAAACCAGGCCACCAGCCAGGATCTTCCTCTCAGCGCTACGTGAGAGGAAGATCAATACTCAGATGAAGTTTGTTCTTTTTTTTCTCTCTCTGCTGGACAATCCATAATTCATACACTCTCAGGTGGTCATGTATTTACTATCGATCAGACGAAGGTAACAACAACTGTATTGATATCTTGGAAAGCTGCTCCTGCCACAGATGAAGATGCGAGTTTACTTGAGAAGGAGATGGAGAAGAAAGTGGAATGTGAAACACTACAGAAGTGCTTCATATTCCAAATCCTTCTTTCAACTGATTTGTTATACATATGAATAAGATGATTGTAGTCATGATGCACCTGGACAATAGACCCATATTAACAAAAACAGATGCAATATCTGATCATTTTCCATTTTGTTAGAGACGTCATTTTGACTTTTTTTCAAACTTCCTGTTGTATTTTGACATGTTTGTTTGTTGTTTGCTTTAAAATATATTTTAACTGTTTGATCTCTAATTAACTGATTACTTTACTGTTATGTTAAAAATGTCTTTTCAATGAGTTTTTTTAAAATATTGGCCACATACTGTTAGCGGAAGCTTAAATTTATAGCTCAGTGCGACTATATTAACTGAAGGTGGAGGTAGACGTAGGGCTGACAGATGGCTGACACCGGATGGAAAAATGAGTCTTCCTTTGTCTCCGTTGTTCTTTGAAGCTTTTCCAGCTGGCTGTTCTTTCTTCTTGTTTTCAAGACACCTTCAGAGTCTTCATTAAACCCAGTCAGCACCTCATCTTCTACAAAAGTGGAGTTTTAAAGACAGATGTGGGTGTCAAAGTGCACGTCAATAGCAATCCTAATTAAATTCTTTTCAGTTAATTTTTTTCTTTTTTTAGATTTTAACAAGTCTTAAATGAAAAATACTTTAATATTTGTGTATTTTTGCTGTTGTTGTTTTTTTTTTGTTTGTTTGTCTTTTTTAGCTCAGCAGTATTAAAAAAGAACGAGTTAATGAACCCTATTAACCATAAGTACTGGTTTGATTCCTGTCCAGGGGCCACCAAAGACATGGGTAAGATGCTAGGTGGGGAGGAGGAGAAGGACCCGGACGCAGCCAAGAAGGAGGAAGAGCGACAGGAGGCACTGAGGCAGCAGGAGGAGGAGAGGAAGGCCAAACATGCCCGCATGGAAGCAGAAAGGGAAAAAGTACGGCAGACCATCAGGGACAAGGTGAGGAAGCACTTCATAATTGTAGGGATGGGAAATCAATCAATTTCCCCATGTTGGAAAACCACTACAATCTGTTCTCTATTAGGCTGTTATTCGCTACATATAATGATGTGTTTTGGGAATTAAAATCTGAGCAATATGTTCAGAGGTTGGAAAGAACTGTATCTGTGACTTTTTAAATAACACAAACTAGGGAATGCTAATAAAAAGTTTTGACATCAGGGGTGGTGAGATTACCATTCGAATTTTCCTCTTGGGAACTTGAAAATCCTGACTCTGGAGTTTAAATGAGACTCGTTTGATGTATGCTTTTTGCTGGGTCAAGCCTAAACTTAGACTCATCAAATTGTGGATTCAAGAGTTTCGAATGCTGCCAGAAAACAGAAATTACTGGACATTGTTGGTATTTAGGGAGTAAAAGTATCATTCAAAGGATAACTTTCTTCTTTTTTCTTTTTTTTCAACCTGGAACTTGTTTCTAGGAATTTATAACATGCATCACTCTGACTCCTTCGGACAAAATTTAGATTAGTCATAGATCTGCGTGTATACAGGTACTACCCAAAAAATTTGAATATCCTGAAAAAATTCACGTATTTCCGTAATTCAACTTAAAAGGTGCAATTTACATATTGTATAGACAAATAATATGTGAATCAATATATTTCAAGCTTTCATTTGTTTGGATGTTGCTGATTAGGACTTGCAGCTTAAGAAAACCTCTAAGCCAAAAACTCAAAAAATTACAATACTGTGGAAAGCTCCAGTATTGTAGTGTCACAGTCTAATCAGATAAGTAATCCAAAACATCTGCAAAAGTGCCCTGAGCCTTTAAAAAAGTCCCTGTCTTGGTTTAGAGGAATTCACAATCATGGGGAAGACTGCTGATCTGACAGTTGTACAGAAAACAATCATTTACTCCCTGCACAAGGTGGGAAAGACATAAAAAGTGCTGTCTCAAAGCACATCAATGAACAGTTAAGTGGAAGGAAGAAGTGTGGGAAAAAAACGGTTTACAAGCCAGGGGGGCTGACAGCAGCCTGGAGAAGATGGTCAGGAAAGGGCCTTTCAAAAGTGTGGAGGACTTCATAAGGAATGGACTGAGGGTGGAGTTACTGCTTCAAGAGAAACAGCACGCAGGCGGATGCTGGACATGGGCTTCAAATGTCGAATTCCTGTTGTCAAGCCACTCCTCAACAGCAAGTAATGCCAGAAGCGCCTTAGCTGGGCTAGAGAAAAGAAGGACTGGTCTGTTGCCCAGTGGTCAAAAGTCCTCTTTTCTGATGAGAGCAAGTTTTGCATCTCATTTGGAAACAAAGGTCTCAGAGTCTGGAGAAAGACCGGAGAGGCGCTAGATAGAAGATGCATGAAGTCCAGTGTTAAGTTTTCCCAGTCAGTGATGACCTGGGGATCCATGACAGCTGCTGGTGTTGGTCCTCTGTGCTTCATTAAGTCCAGCATAAATGCAGCCGTCTACCAGGACATTTTGGAGCACTTCATGCTTGCTTCAGTGGACCAGCTGTATGGGGATGCAGACTTCATCTTCCAGCAGGACTGGGCACCTGCCCACACTGCCAAAACTACAAAATCCTGGTTCAACAACCATGGGATTACCTTGCTTGATTGGCAAACTCACCGAATCTGAACCCTATTGAAACGCCTTCATTTTACCAAGACTTTAAGACGAATGAAAGGACAAATGAGTACGATTGTCCTGTGTTATCAGATTTAGCTTTCCGTGAGTTATTAGGGGCATTCTCCACACTCTAGCGTGCATGTCCCCAGCACAGCTGACAAGAGCAAAATAGCTTGCCAGACAACAACAAACAGCAATGCGCAAAACTCAGAACTCACAGGACAATAGTATTCATTCGTTTATTCATTTGTCTTAAAGAATTGATAAAATTGAGTTTTGCTACACTGTAAAAATTGTTACTATGGATCAAATTTAAAAAATTGTGCCAACTTCTCACATCTCATTTTGTTAGTTTTTCTCAAACAAAATTTATGATTTGGTTGAAACAGTGAATTTTGATTTTCTGGAAATCTTTTTTTTTTTTTTTTTACATTAAAACGAAGAAAGACATTGCTCTGATACAAAGTAAAAATATAATTCATAACAAAGAAACAATTTCTTTGTTATAAATTATATTTTACAACTCTACATCTGTTTGTATGAGGGATAACTCATCTTGTTTCTTTCCTTAACTCATTAGGAGTGAATTCATCTTGTACAGATGTGATCTTTGTGTGTCCTTGCCCTTTAAATCTGATGTAGCACAAGAATACTTATCAATTTAGTCAAAAAATACATCAATAGATTACTTTAAAGAAATGGTGATGAACACTGAGGGCCGGATTTATCAAGATCCAAATTGCATGTAGTAATTTGCCCACGCTATCTGGAATTTTGCGCGAAGGGCAGAACCACGGTTTGCGAGTGATTTACCAAGAATGAAGGTGCCAATGACAGCGAGTGCAAATGTGTTGGAAACACCCCTACATTAATAAGGGTTTTTCGGAGGACGGAATCAACGCAAAAAAAATTTTAAAATAAGTATGATAGACATAAAAAATAATACAACAGGTATCTGTGCAAAGCCTACGTGTCCAGTTTATGAGGACATGGATCAAGAGTTGCTGAATAAATGAAAGTGTCTGCAGCTCCGACATGGTCTCCATTACGCAGAAGGTGCGCACTTTGACACAATGCCAACGGCTTCAGAGCTTGCGCTGCCAGGTGATCCTGTGATCCTGTCCAGGTGCTAAAATCCAAGTTAAAACGTGACATTGGCAAAAAGGGGAAATAAAAAGAAGCAACCAATGCAGCTTTAGGCTACGTTCACACGGCGACGATCAGAAGAGAAGACGCAAAAGTGGCGTTTCATCTTCATCTTTTTATCCGCGTTCATACGAGTATCGTCATGAAGAAATCTGCGTGCATACGAGGACACAAGTGTGTATGGAATTTGATTGAATATGCACGCCAGGCCTTTAGGTGGTGCTGTGACAGAACTCCACCATGTCCGCACGCATGCGTACAATCGTTCATCTCTGTTAGCTTCAAAATCAAAACAACTATGGCAGCGATGAGGAGGAACTTTGTGTGGACAGATGAGGAGGTAGAATGACTTCTCCAAACGACACTCAGTTACAAGCTCGCAACGTGGAGATTCACTGGGCTCACGTAGTCCGTCATTGTTGTTTTTCCTGTATTGTGTGATGTCACGTGCATGCCACGTGAGGACGGCGTCAGCAGGTCTGTGGGTCCACCATTATTTCTGCGTTTTGAACCGTGCAGACGAGGGCACAACAGCGTTGCGTCCTCAGGAATTCCACTTTGGAATGAGTCTTCAGATTTTTGCGTCTTCAACCCAGAATAACGCCGTTGCCGTGTAAAAGAAAGGCACTTCTGATGAAATAGTTCGCCGTTTTTACCCGCAATCGTCCTCGTGTGAACGGCCCCTCACAATGTCCCTTTAAAGATGCAGTGCAATCCATTTATAATCCAGTTTAATCAAATATATAATTCACATTCGTCCAATTTATAATAATAGTGTTCAAACGAGCCAATTTATAGAAATAATTTGCCTTGTTTTGGAACCTAATTTACATGTTGTAGCAACACTGAAGATGAAGAACTCTCTTTTAACAGGAAGGAAAACTTCCTGCAGAAGCAAGCTTCATATACAGTATTATAGTGTATTACTGTCTACATTTTTCACACAAACATTAGATTCAAACCAAATTTTATATATACACACTTTGAGCAGATCAGTCACAGCTGTTGCAATTTATGTCACCACAGCTTCTTTTGCTTTTTTTTTTTGTGAGGACCTTAACGGTCCATCAGGAATCAACAACTTTGCATCAATCTGACAGTGAGGCAAGAATGAAGCTCTTGACAGAACAATTTCAATTTGGACACAGATGCAGGAAGTATCAGTAGTCTCATTACAGAGCACAAAAGTGCTGAAAACCACAGAGTTGCTTTCACATCTGCTGAGACTGCAACCGCTGGGTTCAAATACAGTGCCAACCTTCCCCATCATTAAAATGTTCATAAATGTGATCCAATTTTCTGATCAGCTGTTGTCAATTTACAACTTTTGTGTCAAAACTGTGAGCTTCTAGTTTATAAAAGGGGCCAAACATGAATATGTCAGCCAGATGTGACAGAGATGGTTTTATCTGGATCCCATTTGAAAGAGGCTGAATGAAACAAAAAATAAAAAAAAATTTAAAAATCACACAGAGAGAACAAACATTTGCATTTTATCCTTTTAAAACAGGGGTGCCCAAGTCCGGTCCTCGAGAGCTACTATCCTGCACATCTTGGTTGCATCCCTTCTCAAACAAACCTGAATCAAATGAATGGCTCGTTACCAGGCCTCTGCAGAGCTGAACGACATGTTCATGAGGGAATGAGCCATTTGATTCAGGTGTGTTGGAGACTAGGGTATGTTCTAAAAATTGCAGAATAGTAGTTCTCGAGGACCGGACTCGAGCACCCCTGTTTTAAAACGTGAGGTCCCTTCGATTCAGGGGCTGAGAACAGATAGTGGCAAACTGTCAGAAAATGACCATTTTGGGGACCTCTTCTGAACTGTCCTTAAACCTCTTTGATTTTGATCGGCTTCATTTTTTTTTAGAGCTAAGCCTTCCAGAGATAATGTTCACATATTGTACTTTGATGTGAGTGGTTTCAAGCTGCAGCTGTATCACTCCGAAGAGATATTCATTTTCAATCGGAAAGTGCTTGGTATATTTAGGCAAGCTTGGAACTTGTATTATTTGTCCTATGTGCCAACTTCATTTATTCTTTACCAAAAACACAAATACTGATATTTACACAGCTTAATAGATCTCCTATGTTTTGATTTTAATTAGACTCCAAAAGTATTATAACGGACTGTGGTTGCAGAGATCTCATCATTTCATATAAGTACGCAGTATTCAAGCAAAGGTCTAAAAAATAGGCACAGGGCTTAAGGGGTTAAGATTTGTTCAAGCAAACCAATTCTGACAGACGTCAAACTTTTAAGACTGTTAAAGGCGTCTTATTTTTAGAAAGGTTCCAATTAAGGTTTATTTCTGTTGACAAGCTCCAGTCAGTAGTTGTATGATCTGAAACTAAAGCCTTATGCGTGCCTTTTCTGAATATTGGGGGCTGAATCAAAAATAGCTCAGTCTAATCTGCTCTGCCTTTTACAGCCTAAAATAGAAATACAAAATGCATTAGGATGATGAAATGCCTTCAGTATGCTTCAGTTCTCCCATAACTCATCTTGTTTCTTTCCTTTACTCATTAGGAGTGAATTCATCTTGTACAGATGTGATCTTTGTGTGTCCTTGCCCTTTAAGTCTGATGTAGCACAAGAATTTTTTATCAATTTAGTCAAAAAATACATCAATAGATTACTTTAAAGAAATGGTGATGAACACTGAGGGCCGGATTTATCAAGATCCAAATTTGCGTGTAGTAATATGCCCACGCTATCTGGAATTTTGCCCAAAGGGCAGAACCACCGTTTGCGAGTGATTTACCAAGAATGAAGGCGCAAATGACAGCGAGTGCAAATGTGTTGGAAACACCCCTACATTAATTAAGTTTTTCGAGGTTTGCAGCGTGGCAAATTGCGAGAGACGACAGCGCAAAGGAAATATGATGCCAGATAAGGATGGAAATATTAATAGGACTGAATCATTGAAAAAATTCAAAAATAAGTATGATAGACATAAAAAATAATACAACAGGTATCTGTGCAAAGCCTAAGAAGTGGCCAGTTTATGAGGACATGGATCAGGAGTTGCTGAATAAATGAAAGTGTTTGCAGCTCCGACATGGTCTCTATCACGCAGAGGGTGCGCACTTTGACACAATGCCAACGACTTCAGAGCTTGCGCTGCCAGGTGATCCTATGATCCTGTCCAGGTGCTAAAATCCAAGTTAAAACGTGACATTGGCAAAAAGGGAAATAAAAAGACATAATTAATGCAGCTTTAGTTCTCATTAAGCTCCACAGTGTCTGCAAACTTTCATTTATCCAGAATATTTTACACCTGTGTTAAATAGTGGTTTCCTGTACTGATTTTTATTGAATAACAATAAGAACTAAATACGTTGCCCCCCCTGCCCATGAAAAAGGATTTTTAATCAGATGGGTGCGTGATCAGGTTGTCCCTCTCAAGAGGTGGCGCCTTTTGTGCACTAAACTTCAAGTTTGGTCCTTCTTTTTTAGATCTAAAAAATATAAAAAAAAACCACCAAACAATTGGTTCCTCTCGTTGTTAATTGCTCTTCTGAGTGGTAAATTATTATTATTTCAATTTCTTCTCTCTTCCCATATACATACCTTTTTGCATATACACTCCATATTTTTTATTTACTGAAAAAAAGGAATTAATAGGGACAAGTTGTGTTATTTACACTTTTAACACCCTATTCATTCTTCGCATTGTTCATTTTTTACATTTTGCATTTTGCATGTGCAGTGAGATAGCTCAAAGTGTGTATACACAAACCTTTGATAGATCTGGCCCCAAGGGAAGAGATTCATACTTAAGTGTTTCTTTTACATTTTTAAGTGAACGCTGACAATCTGCCATCCATGTCCCTCAGAAAAGTTTTCAGGTTTGAGGAGGATGCTTTCAGACACCAGTTTCATCTTAAAATCCTGTTTTAAAGGGTGTTTTATTACTTAAAGTGTTGAATTATTACTAATGCTGGGCTCACACTAAATGATTTTCACCGTCGCACACTTAAGACTGGAAATCTTTAGTAAATCTCAGGAGTTTTGCTGGAGTCACAGTGCACCCTTGCGGCTTCGATTGTTAAGATTGAGATGGTAATGAGCGCTGTTTTATATGTCTTCCTCGTCGTGGGCTTGCGATAATATCAAACGTGTTTAATATTTTTGCAGGTCAATCAAAAACTAATAACTGAGTGATCTCTGACAGCAGCGGAAACAGGTGCCGACCTCCAGAAATACAAACAAACAAATGTACATATTTATAAATATTAATAAATATGTAAGCAAATTAATAAACTTGAATTAGTTTGGTTCTCATGTACATATGAGCAAATATTACTTTGTGTCCGTGAAAAACACAGTGATGAGTTTTTCCATTAGTTGCACATACACGACTATTGATTAGCATGAAAGCTAACTTCACATTGAAAAACCCATGCACTGGCTAACGCAATTAGCATTGCTACCGATTTAAAAATGTTTAACACAAACAACATTCCTTCAAATGCTTATCACTTAACACTGACATCAAATAAACTTCACAAATCACTTAAATACATATGTACAGAAAACGTGCAAAAGATGCAGAAAAACACTTGATGCAGTGCAGGAGTGTTATACCGCATAGACTACGGCAAGTCTGAGAGAGCAAAAATGTCCTGTGCGCCAATTCTACCGGCTTGCTTGAAGAGGCTGCAGTACCGAATCTACCGACATGGGCAAAATGACATCAGTTATTGCTGTAAATTACAGTGTCAGTAAATTGTTGGTTCATCGCCCAGCCCTACCACTGTCATATCTTACTGCAGAACACAAAGCAGCAATCAGATTACTGACAGTAAACACTAATGAAAAAATAGGTGCTGCACAGACATGCTGGTCACTGAATGTTCTCGGGTTAGAGAGAGCATATTATGATTTGCATTTTTAGTGTTTTAGCTTACTGTCTTTAATGTTTTATCTGTTTTTATACAGTATCTTTGTGCGCTTTGATAAGGTACTTTCAAATAAAATGTGTTATGATGATGATGATGATAATGGGAAAAAATGCTGAAAGAATCTAGTTGTAGTCTTGTAAATAGTGAACCTGCAAGATGCCCAGTCATTGTAAAATCTCAGTTTGAGACTAAAAGCTGTCTTTAGATGTGAGCTAGTGTGAGATGGTTGTCTTCCTAAAGTCTTTTCCAAATCTTTAAAAAAGTCCTCTAATGTGAGGGAGGCATACGATGTTCTTAACAGAAGCAGTATAGATCAGACAATCGATCAACAGCTGGTGATTCAGCCCGTAAGTCAGTCACAGTGCTGATATTCCAACCACTATTTTGCTGCTGCTGGTGGACAAATGGCCAAGTTGTATTTAACAGGTGCATTAGATCAGCAATTAACGCAGGTAGTCCATAAAATACCCCGTGGGAACTTAATGGCACACATACAAATGGCGGAATCAATTAACACAAAAACAGAGCAAGCGTGCACCACCCCAAGAAGATGTCCATCCTCATCAAGGAAGTCTCTGAAGATAAAGACGCTAATATAGAATAAAAAAGTTGTGAAGCTGAAGAGAACGATGTGTTGCCAAGTGTCTCACGTGCTCGTCTTGAATCCCCTAGATAGGGAGTTTGATTCCTAGATCTTCTGAACTGAATCTGGGAAATGTGGCCATTATTGGTTATAATGAGAAAAGTGGTACAGTATTGTAAGTTATGACATATTTGATCTTAATATGGGGTGGGGTGTCCTTTTTTGTATTTTTCTAATTTCATTTTCATTTTATTCTAATTATTGATAGATATTCTGCCCTGCAATTGTTATATATACTGCATCGTTGTCTTTGTGTAGTTTTATTCAATTTTAATTTCTATCTACTGCCATGCACTTTTAACTCTGTCATTTAATATGTTGTCCTCCCTTCATCCAGTATGGGCTGAAAAAGAAGGAGGAGAAAGAGGCAGAGGAGAAAGCGGCTATGGAGCAGGCCTGCGAAGGGTCACTGACACGCCCGAAGAAAGCGATCCCCCGGGGCTGCGGAGACGACGACGAAGAGGATGAAGAGAGCATCCTCGACACTGTCCTCAAGTTTCTGCCTGGACCCCTACAGGACATGTTCAAGAAGTAAATGGAAAAGTAAATGGGATGAATCGAACCCTAAATTCTGGCCTGGGCCAGGCTGCAGGGCAAAGGGAGGAGGGAATCTTAGTGTCGGGGACTGTAGGTTGAGTGAGGAAAGACTGAGGGAATTATTGTGGGTATTTTTACGTAGGAAAACATCTGATTGTAGATTGTAAAAATTATTGGGGGGAAAATGAAAAAGGGAAGGGGGGTGTCTTTTCAAACTGTTAGAGGCTGCACACTGCCTTCGTAAAGATCCTTTAATTTGTCCTTTTCTAATCCTTGACGGTTGCGTCATTTCTTTCCCCTTTTCTTTGCTACAATATCTTTCAACTGCCAGTTAGCACATTTCTTACAGTTGGTGTCTTCTTTGTCCTTTAAGGATTCCTTTTACACTTGTCAGATCAGACTTGTTGACTGGTGACTTAAGCATTCCAGTGGAGGACAACGGACTTGTACCTCTGTGGTTCTTCAAACCGCACTGCCACCATGTTTTCCAGTAGATGGAGCATGTTTTTTCATTGTGATGAGTGTTTTATACTTTTATGAGTCTGGCAGAGGTGTTTCTAATTGAAAAAAAAGATCATTTGAGTTTTTAGGACATGTGCCTTCATACCATCTCCTCTAGCAGAGGAATTGTAAGTGAGGGTTTAATTTTACGTAGCATGCGTAAATCTCAAGATAAAATAGAAGACACTTTTGGAATAATGTATTTTAGGATGGTTAATTATCTGTTTTCCAAGAGCTTTTTCTTTCTTTCTTTCTTTCTTTTTTTTCCCACCAGCTTCTGGAAATCCCTAAGTCAACAATGACATTTTTAAAATATATAATTAAGTTGCGGCGTCATAAGTTTAAGAATACAGTAGCTGTTAATTCTTTGTCAGCTCGTTGGACTGCCATCATGTGAATAACGTGAAACTCTTCATTTTAAACATGTTAAGAGCTCATGTGAATAAATATACACGACCTGAGTGGAAAAGATTTGGAAATAGATTTTACTTTGTTCCATGTATCTTTCTTTGTAGGCAAACCGATTTCTTTCTGTCATGTTGAGTCATATTTAGAAATTTAAGTAAAGGTCAAATTTTACTTATTTATGTCACCTGATCCCCATAGACAATCAACATGCATAGGTACTCATGTACTCATGTTGTCTTCCCCTGTCAAATTCATTAAGCTCTTGAGTAAATGCTTACAACCCCCAACCCCCTCCCCCTTACACCTCAATGCAAATACAAGGCAATGCCTGGGTGTTTGCTTTTGTTTTTTTTACTTTATTTCAAACATGTTGCCAATTTTTTTTCATGCAACCGAAAATCTGAGCTGAGCTAACCTTTCCCAACATCTTTCTATGAATGCTTTTATCACAACTAAAGCTCATTGACATCAAGACCAAAGACATACTGGTGAGACCTTACTATTTCCTTTGTCAGCATCAGTTTGCATGCCACAATCTGCTTTCATTTTGTACATGAGGCCTGCAGGGGAAATCGTACATTCAGCGCATGCATGCATTCCAAAGACCACCGCTAAACTGAAACCGAGACCTGTACATCATAAAAGTATTCCACGGCTTCATAGATACTGGAAATGTAGACTGAGGAAACTGGTCTGTGAGCTGTTGCATCTCACTGCCTAAAGAGCTGAATATACTCTGCATCCTGCATCTCTTAATCCAACAAAAATATCAGTGATTTGTTACATAGTATTTAAATAGATGTACTGTAAATTTTAAAAAAAATCTCTTTAGTGGAAGTAAATTAATATATGGACTTTTAATGATAAAATAAAGCATGTTGGTTATTCCTAAAAGATCTGGTGGCTATTCAGTGGTTAGTTATGCAACAGTGTTTGATTAATACATTGTTCCATGAGTTTGTAACTAAGAATAACTTTAGGGACTAATAAGATGAAGGATGAAATTGTCAGACACACTACAGAACGCATTCTTCTCTCTCATTTTCTAGCTCAGATAGGACTTTTCACTAGACAAAGCCATATTGTTTAGATTGCAATAATAACTTAAAACTATAAAAAAAAGAGAATAGTTCAGCGTTCAAAGTTAATTGTCTATTTGTTTTCTGTAAAGAATAGAAAAAAGATATCTGTTTGTTATCCTCACCATTCTATCTTAGACATGTATACTGATGTATACACAAAGAAAATGTATGTGGAAAAAAAGAAGCCATTGTTATGACTGTCTCAGTGTACTCTGTGTGTACTGTAAGTGTATGTTTATATGTGCGTGTCTTTCTACGTGTCTGTGATGTGAGACCACATTGTTGAATCATATAGTCCTGGTTTATACGATGTAATTGTGTCTTTGAACTATTATGTGCACAGGCAGAAGCTGAGGCGGCCTCCTAGTTGTGCCATGTTTTTAAAAAAACAAACTTAATACATTCCTTTACAATGTTGAGCATGCAAATGTTTGTAAGAGACAAGGACACTCCAACTGTTAAAAAAAAAAAAAACCCACAAAACAAAAGATTTGATGACTTCCTGTTTCTGTGTGAGACTCCGGGCAACAGAACCTGTGCAATGGATCCAGAGAGATGAAACTTTTGATGGGCCTGAAGTGTTCGATGTCCTTTGCAGTGAGTGGAGTGTGTAGAGCGAGTTTTTGGGCGTGTTGAAGCATGAGGTCAAGATCACTATCTATTTTTCTTCTGCTGACTATTGCAAGCAAACTTTTCTTTTCTTTTCCTTTCTTTCTTTCTTTCTTTCTTTCTTTCTTTCTTTTTTTTTTTTTTTTTTTTTTTTTTACAAACTGACAGTTCCCTGATATTCTAATGAAATGTCTTGGATATTCTTCACACCAGCTCCCCTTGTTTTAGGATCAGGGCAAACTACTCAGTTCCACTCCTGCTTTCTCTCATATCAGGTGTGACTTGTTTATGTGACCATAAAAACCCCTAAGCACTTTATTACCATTAGAAAGCATGCTATACCTTGCAGGAGAGTTCACACTAGCACACACCAGGCATGCTCACATAAACAGGGGTATATAGTCAAATAGTCGATTATTGATCCTTTTTTGCCTTCCATCTGCAAATGCAGCTTTGGAACTCTGATAAACAAAGTTTTAGGAAAGTGCCCTCTGGGATAAAGATTTCAGATAATTGGATGGTTATAGCTTGCAGTGTCAGACATGTGTGGCAATATGCACCATTAACACCTTAGTTTACATGGGAACAGCAGACGTAGCTGAGATGTTCTGGACTTTATGTTTGCATATAAAAATTAAGTTACTTAGATTATTTCTTTCATCAGAGTTTCCAGTGATTTGCTACGAATACTACATTCACAGCAAGAGAATTCACATATTCTAACATCTAACTAGGGAGGAATTACATAAATTGAAGAAAATTTCAACAAAAGTCAGATATTTGGTAGTTAGTTGGAATATAAAACATTAGACAAAGTACTTGTTGAACACTGTTCTCTCATTTCTCGCAAAAGTAAACTGTATTTGTAAAAAAAAAAAAAAAAGAGTTCCGACTTCCCACTTATAAGGAGCAGTGAAAGAAGCATCAGTTGAATTTGTGCGTGGAGATCCAACTGGACAGGCTGGATAATTGACATGATTTCATGTCAATGTATATGAATAAGGCAGTTTACTTGCATTATTTATTCACATACTTTTTATTGGTCATTTTATGTTTTTAACGTAACACACCAAACTGCTTAGATCTTGGGCAGAAGTGGAGGGCTGGTTGCATGTTGTTACTTACATAGTGTCAAATGCCATGGTAAAGTATAGAACCATGTGCTAATAATAAGCAGCGTGACTTCATAACAGTGTATTATGAGAGCAGTCAGGAATTACTGTACTCTGAGCTGTTGACTTGAGTTTTTAAGTTGATCGTCACTTCAAACAGCCAAATATATGTTTTCAAATACAGAAAAAAGTTATTATTCACAACATGCCCCCTTTAAAACTTTGATGATTTATGGTTATTCTCTGTTGCTGCTAAAATCATGCTGACACATTTTGTTGATCTACTACCAAATTTATATAAGTTCCAGCTACAAAAATATTGTAAACTTACCGTAACAGCATCAAAATATTTGGTGAAACTGCAACAAGGCTTACAAGCCTTGTTCTTCTTTTCGACATGAATAATAAATTTAGTTTTTGGAGAGCATCACTCTTAAAATTCCTGCAAAACCAGTATCCTGATGATTTTCATAATGCACAACTTAGATATGTATAAAGTGGATTAATTTAAGATACAAAGAATTTTACCTTACTTTTATTTCAATACAGTCCTGTACAAACATATGCAAAGGGGATAAAATAGGACCATCAATGACGACATGAATCTGAAGCTTCCCTGCTATAGCATTTACACAAAAAGTTGAAAAACAAGAGTGTGTTGTCTTCTGTGTGATCTCTCAACGCATGCTAGAATTCAACAGTGTCCTTTTAGCTTCATGTCAACATTACAGTGAAAAGTTATTTTGGTTCCCTGAACTGACACACTCAGACACCATAGCTTGTCTAAATGGCTGTTGCCTTTGCAGAGCCTTTGCTTTGGGTCTGAAGTCCAGCCAGTATGTGCTGTAAATGTCTGTCAAACTATTTTACCAGATAAGAAAACATTTGAATCAGTCAGTCATATAAGAAACCATCAAACAAACTCATCCCAGCAGAAAAGGAAGCCGTTTGCTGTGATCTTGACCTCATTACATCAACTCTGTGAAGTTTTTTGAGAGTTTGAATCAACTATTAACACAAAAATGAGAATATGGGGGGCATATAGATTTTATATATATATATATATATATATATATATATATATATATATATTTGTAGTGCTAGGTTATACTCAATAATTCAGTGTAAAATATGTCATGCATAGTCTCATGTCTCTATTGAGGGGACAAACCTGCAGAGAGATTTATTTTATTGCAATTTCATTGCTCAATACCATATGTGAAACAAATTGTAGGAGTGTATACAGCATGTGCAGAAATCTGGTAAGCTTTTAATCCCCTTAATTAATTAAATCCTCACAGGGATCCTCACAATTTCATGCTCCCAAGGCCAGGCCACCTTTACCTACCGCATGAAATGAGCTTAAGAATAAAAATGCAACTCCTTTCCTCCCCTGGAGGTTTGTAAAAAAGGGGGACGTTGATCCTGGATAGGCTTATCTCATGGGCCCTTTGTGGAAACTACAGCCATACATCCTCTGTATGTAAAATAGTCTCTAAGCGGGACTCATCTCAAGGCGTCACAGCTTGTGAACTGCCTTTGAAAAGGGCTACTACCATCTCATCTGTGTGTGAGGTTAGTGGTACTGTGTCTCATTTGTCACATCTGTGCTCATCCTGGAGTGATGTGGTGTTGTTTTACTTCATCCATGCTTGCATGAGATACTTCAGTGTGAAAAAAAACTGTCTGTGGAGCGATTATGTTAAAGAGCCCTTGTGGCTTCAAAGTTTAGATAAATACTCAGTTTGATAGTCGTGTACAAGCAAGTTTTTCTTATGAGTAGGTGCTTAGAAATAAATAGGAGATCACATGGAAGGTATCAACTGTATATTTAATAACACAGGAGCAGATGAGGGTGATTGAAAGATGAAAACTGCAATTGTAGATGTTGAAATGAAAGGCCTCAAAGACATTAAAGAGTTACATCAAATCCTTGCAGATTTTCCTCTGAAACATCTGAGATTATGAATCAGTCTCAATGGGATGATATCAGGGGAAACTAAAACCAGAAAAACTGGACTATCAAAGCATCTTCTGTTGTCAGGAGCCCAGAAACTGTCATTGAAAACCACAGTTCATCATCCTCTGCCCAGTAGCAAAGATTTTACTTTAAATTTATTCACAATTGAACTCTGAATGAAGATAAACCCTAATGAAAGATGTCATAACATTTGTCTTGTCTAACATTTTTCCCATACTGCCCTGCTGCATCCTGCCATTGAATCTTTAAGTGATAATTATTGTCTTGGTAATCAGCACATTTACTGACCCTGTGGTGGGAGTTACAATTTATGGTGACCTCTTGTTTACTGAAGAACTATGAATACATTCCAGTCTTATCGGCATTTGCACTAGAACATGTTAAAATGTTACACCGACAGCTGTTATGACATCTGTGACTTTGTTTTACTTTTTACTGTCCACCAGTTTAAAAAAAAAAAAGAAAGTAAGAGGTGAAACATAAAAATATTGTCCCACCAACACAACTGGCAATGTTCAAAAGTTTAAAAGTGGGCTTCACATGAAAGGGCAGGATTATAACATTTTGAAAGGAAATGGAGAAATAGTTCATGATTACTAAGAAAAGAAATTAAATGAAATGATTTTTAGGGTGCATTCACACCAGGATAGTCCGGGGACTCGGTTGGACTGGGCGGGGATTTCTGAAAAATTTCACACCTTTCTTTGCTTCGGTTCGCTTTCAAACAGCAGTAACCGAAGCGGACCAAACCGCCTGCTTAAACACCATAGTTAACATCTGCTCACTAAGGGGCAACGCTCCCCAATACAACCACTGATCAATGATGAAAACGCAGGAAGAAGAAGAAAACCAGACGCTATTAAAGTGGAAATCTTTCTGCTTCTTATCATCAGGCTACTCCATCTCTGTCTACACATTTTCCAGTTGTTTTTCGTTGTTGTTTTGACCTCGGCTTCTTAGAACATGCGCTGTTTTCTTTGTTCTCCCTTTTACTGAAACGATAATCTACCCCACTTCCTTCTTCTTCTCCTTAAAACTTTATTGCGGTTGACAAACGTCACTTCCATTAGGTGCACTGGATGACTATGTGCTGGATAGTCCGATAGTCCATTTGCAAGTGAACCGAGGCCCCCGGCTTTCAGGTGGACCAGAGTCCGCTTCTTTGGTGCACACCAGGAAACGGTTGGTTGGTGTTCACACTGCACCAAATGAAGTGGACAATCCATGGAAGTGGACCAAACAGCCAGAGTGTGAACGCACCCTTATTGACTTTGCTTTTATTGATTCAAGAGGGTCTTTTTTTCTAATTCAGGGTGAAAATAATTTCAGGGTTCAGAGGTTAAGAATGTAAAATATGAGTTTTTATTCTCTATTTTTTCTTTTCTCAAATGCATGTCATATACTCTATGTGGAGCCCAGTCACTGTAAACTGTATCATCAATGGAACTGAATCATTCTTTTTGGAAATTAAATGCATTACACTAATAAAAGAAAAAAAGTGAAAAGGTTTATAAAAATCTACCTGTTGTCTGTTCTGTTCTTCTCACTTGTATTTCTGTGGTCTAAGTGTTGTTTATTGGAGCAACCACCCCATGATCAGAGGCTACAGGTTAATTCCCAGCCCTCCACTCTCTCTGACCCCCTTTCATGTCTGTCTACTGCAATATAAAGGCCACTACAAAACCCCAAAATAAAAGTTTTAATTTGAATGGGTCTTTAATGCATTTGTGGGTTTTCAATGCAACAAAGTGTGGAAATGGCTCTTCAGCTGTCAAGCACTGGTTTCACTTGGGTGTTGTTTTGGAAAAGTTTGTGCCTCTTTTATTTTGAAAAAATCAATTTTGCTTCCTCACAGTTATTTCATATAGAAAAGAAAACAGTTTATTATTTTAACTTTAAAGAGATGAAATAATGGTAGCTACTAAACACAACTGATATAAACAGTTTATCAAGCTCTCAGTGTCTCATTCATTTGATGCAGGTGTGTTGAAACAGGGAAACATCTAAAACTTGCAGGACTGGACACGTAAGGACTGGGGTTGCCTACCTTTGTACTGGGAATATTTTTTTAGTACACTTTGGGCCCTTTATCAGCTGAGCCTCACCACAGCCTGAGTTTTATTTCTGACCATGTCCATCCCCAAAAGACCAGTGTACCCATCTTCTCATGACTACCCCCCAGAATAACGCACCATGTCTAGCCCAGTTTGAGCACGGTGCACCTGTTAAAATAAGCAGTTATAAATATGCATACAGTACTACATCAACCAGTACCAATCAAACTGAAACATGCCTGATTGCTTCTATAAAGCTGGCCTGAATCACAGAATGATGATTCTTCTGACTGATCAGTGTTGTATTATTTAAACTCTTGTTTTACTGAACTGTTAACAGTTCAGTGAAATATACTGTGCTGAGTTAATTTAGATGTTGAAAGTACTTTAATCTACCATAAAGCTGTTAGGATTGATTTGTTCAGGTGCAGTTTTGTCCACGCTCTACGTTTTCCTATATTCATGCTGTCCAGTTTAGTCAGTCAACTACTGCCATACAGTAATTCCCTCCTGCTTCTTCTCAGCGCTGCTGCTGCCAGGTTTTTGTAACGCGCGAGTTACCAGCGGTGATTTGCTCTTTCACAGTCTCGTTAATCCTGAATGAAAGACTCGCTGACAGATTTGTGTGTTTGGGCTGTTTGTAATTTCCAAAGGCCAAAAGAGTTTTCTTGTTTAAGAGCTTAGAATGACAGAAGGCATTGAAGTGGTGGAGAGAGAAGGAGAGAAAGGGAGAATTAGCGGCTAAATTCTGCTGCTAACACTGAAACTAAAAACTGTAACATTACATTATAGTCTACTGTACTGTGTTTTCTCTGAGTATTTTTCAAAACTAGAGGCATCAGCTCTATCTTTAATGTAATTATATTCTCACAGTTTTTGCCTAAAATTTCAATTCAAACTGATTTATACTTTGTTTCTGAAACTGTTGAAGAATGATGGAAAAATCACAACCTATTGCAAAAGGAGTTTCCAGAATAAATGCACATTTTTTGTTTCAGTCTGGTTAAATTAATATGTGGAGGCATATTGTATTTCCTGTTTCAGGAGATTTTGATAACAGATTATGAAGTTGGTTTGTGAAGTTGTGGAGTCCATCTGCGGTAAAAGCACGTAAAAATCTGAATGATGGGGAGGGGTTAGGCTTTTAAAGGAATTGTTGAAATGGTGGAATGTTGTCTATTTCTTTTTAAATTCATTCCAACCATAGAATGAAAAATTGTCAGAATGATGAGACATTTGGCAGAACTTGTTGTCATTTCAACAATTGGGTTATTGAGTGGAGGAATGTTGGGATGGCGATTGTCTCCCGTAAAGGTGCAGACACACTCTTACTCTCTACCTCCACTTATAAATTTCATTTTGGTTTCATATCAGAAATGTCCTCACTCATAGCAGATTGACTTTTAGAGTTCATTATAACTGACTTCATTTTAAAAGTAATAATGGGCGTGTGTGTCTTTGAGGGAGACCTGCCTATGAAATGACTGAAACCCATCCAGACTGGGGACCGTCAGTGCATCTCGGACACATGGAGGTGAAAGCTGCAGATGATGCCAGATTTTAATGGAGATAAAAGAGACGGAAGAGTGATACAGCAGTCATCAGTGAAACTGCAACATTCTCTCTGATTCCATGCATTTTTCCATGAGATTGAGTCTGTGTCTCACAGCACAGTGCTATATAAACCAAAACTCTTTCCCATGAAGCCCATAATGCATTGCGAAATGTCACATGCCCTTTCGAGCCCTGTTGTTTTTGCTTCTATACTGCTGAGTACCCAAATGTCCTTTGGGGAAATTATCTATCTATCTATCTATCTATCTATCTATCTATCTATCTATCTATCTATCTATCTATCTATCTTGTTGGTATTAGGAAAAGCCTCAGCTTAAGTCTTTATGTTAGCAGGGTAAAGCTAGGGATGTAGCATCAGGTGGATATTTGTTTAACTACTGATTCATTTACAGTATGTGTACTTTTCACAAATTATATCTAAATTTATCCAATCCAATCCAAATGTATTGCTTTGACACTTGCTTTGAGAAAAAATAAGATTTATCTGGACTTAAACAAAATCCCAAATTTAGACAAGCCTGAATTATCAAATGCTGAAACTGTCAAAATAATTCTGAACCACAACATGGCAGTGTTAAAGCAAGTGTCCTGACAGCATATTATTTTTGTTATTGGGGGGGGACTAGGACAAACAGTCATTAATGCAGATGTCTTTACAAACATCCAAGTTTAATACCAGATCTAGGAGGAACAGAGATGTTGCACTGATAATAAAAAAATAGTTGAAAAAAAAGAAGAAAAAAAACAGTTAAAATGTGAGTCAATAACAGAAAGGTGAATACAGATTAAATGGTTAATGTTTTCATTACAAGCTTTAGGGCGCATTCACAAAGCACTGCTAGTCTCGGTCTGATTGGGAACTCGGCTAGGCTGGGGGCGGGGGTGGTCTTCCAAACCGAGATCGCATTCTTGTTGCACCATAGCGAAACAAGCAAAACCTTTTGAAAAATGTTCCCAATCTCTTGAGAGGTGGCCGGCATTTGGATTCACCATAGGTGAGGACAAGACGTGCAACAAACAAGAAGGTTCTCACAACTTCCTTTTCTTGTGCGTACTTATGAGGAGCTGGGATATGCTTTCGTCAGTCCAAATATCGATCAAAGTTTTTACTTCTTTGTCACTCCACGTCTGATTACGTTTGTAATCCACTTCCTGTATTTGGTACAGACCTGCATTATTAGGTGGATTGAGTCCGCTCGTTTGTTCTGGATCAGAGTCAATTTGCACATTCACAACTCCCCCGAATGAAGTGGACTTTCCGAGGAAACAGACTCTGATTCAAATCAAAAAAGCTTTGTGAATGCACCCTTAGATGCTGTCCATCTTTGTACCATACCATTTTATTTCTATAGCACTTTAAAAACAACATAACAGCTGACCAAAGTGCTGCACAATACATACAACTCAAAACAATAAAATAAAAATCTAAAAACAAGTAAAAAAGAAAAAAAAAGATTAAAGCAGAACTAACTTCAGCTCTGGCTCCCCCTAATAGCATCAGCTCGCTAGCTAGATGGCTAAATGCTATCAGACTAGCTGAAAGTTTTCACAAACACATTTGATGAATTAGCAGACCCACCAATCTCTAAAAGTAATAATTATGCACGCCAATAGATATAATCACATACAGCTAACTACTTACTTGTCCAAAAGGTCCAAGAAAACATAGAATCACCCCATAAACACTTTGTTAAAAGCATTTGTTGAGGTTAAAACGTTACTTTTTTTTTGCTTTAAAACAGATGACAACTTGATTGAAAGCTAGGGAGAAAAGTGTGTTTTTAACCTGGTTTTAAAAACAGGAGGAGCCTGTTTAACCTGCAGCGGGAGCTCATTCCATATTTTAGGAGCTAAAACTGAAAAGGCTCTGTCCTCTCTGGATTTGTATTTGAATTAATATAAAACATGTTCCAGGTGACCCCCTACTGTGGAGAACTTTGGGAAACACTATAGTGAGCTTTTTCATTTGTAATGTCCTAGTGCTCCCTGTGTGAAATGGGTTAGTCACACTTCTGGTTCTGTACAGAGAAACTTTCCAGGCAGCAAGAGGTGCTCACACACACAGAAGAACCAGACCAACCAGACCAGAAGCCAAACCCAGGAAGAAGAGGTTCAGTGAATGTGCCGTTGAAGGTGTGGAGGTGGATCAGTGTGTCAGAAGAGCATCTGTAGAAGGACAGAATTCCAGCAGGGTAGTCGACATACACAGCTACTCTGTTAGAGACAGAGGAGGAAGAGATGGGTGTTGTGCTACCATTGTGCCAGGCAAAGTAACCATCACCGGAGCAGATCAGACTCCAGGACTGATCATTCCAGCCAAACAAACAGTCCTTCATGTTGCCCCTCCGTTTTATTCCACCATAACTAACTGAAATATGAACCCTTCCACACCACTCAACCTCCCAGTATCCACGACCAGTCACAGGATCGCTACACAACAGCTGAGGACACCAGAACTCAAATCTGTCTGCGTGATCGGGATATGCCTGAACCTCCGACACATATCCTGCCATCTTCTTGTCTCCAGACAGTTTGATCCATCTGTTTACTGTGTTGCTGTCGAACGTGAGTTTGCAGGAATCTTGTGGAGAGAACACAGCACAATACAGCTGTTGTTATTAGTCAGTCATACAATATGTTCATGTAAGCTCTAGTTAGATCTGCAATTTTTTAAGTTAATCTGACACTCTATTACACTGCAGTCTACACTACTATTTCTGAATGTGCAGCGCTGTTTTTCAGTCAAAATGTCACAAAAGAGGTTTTACTGCTTCAACACTTGTCAGTTTGAATATGGCAAAACTCTTAATATAACTTTACATATAAGACAGTACTTAATGATATTGTTTTATTACAGAAACGTGCCATACGCCTGATAAATAACGAGACAAATCTCGTGAGATCTTGTTCCATTTGCACCGGTCCAGCATGTAGAAAAGTCCCTGTTATTCTAGAAGAACGTCATATCCCAGCATTCTTTTTAGAATCATGAGACTACAGTGCAGCTGCTGCTACAGACTGACCTGCTTTGTAGCTGCTCATAATGTGTCTGGTTTTAAGTTGTTGGTTAAGTTACCAAGTTGTCAGCCACATGTTGGCTAATACCTGCTTGTATCTGATATATGGCATCTAGATACCCAAAATGGAATCCTCTGGCTGAAATAAGGCTATTTTGGGATCTTTGCGCTCAGAGCAGAATATCAGTAGTTTTATTTCTCAAAATATAAGAGATAGAACCTAACAGTTATCTACTTATATCGGTATCGGTTAATATCGGATATTGGAAATTAAGAGTTGGACATTATCGGATATTGGTTTTAAAAAAGCCAATTTCAAACATCCCTAGTTAAGATGGCTGAAAGTGTGCTCCTGTTGTATGCTCTTTGCTCATTTTCAGATTTCTCTTAGAGTGAAGAGAATAGCTTCACCTTCTCAGGAGCTCAGCTCAATTGTGGTGTACCACGGCATTATCATTGGTCCCCTACTTTTGTCTATTTACATGCTACCGCTCATCCAGCTGACAAATAGCTTAAAGTTGTTTTACTTAATTTAAATTGCAGTTAAATAAAGTTTTATCACCTTCTGCCTTTCTTTATTCTTCACATTATTATCATTATTAAATAAAAGCCACTTACACTTCCTTAGACCTGGTCTCAACCACCGGACTCCACCATGTTCCACCCTGAAAAGAGGAAGTGCAATCAGACTAGCAGAGTCACTCTTAGCATGAAGAAATGGATAATAAAAATGTGTTTTTTGATGATGTTTTTTATGGGTGAGGTTTATATAAGCTCTTTTGGGTTTTATACCTCTCCCTTGCACATTTTAACTGCAATCATTTTTTGATATCTGTAAAAAAAAAAAAAAAAAAAAAAAAGTCCCCGCTTTTTGTAATTGGCTTGTTACAGGCATCCATTTCAAAATGAGCAAATATTTTTGCAAACACAATTAATCAGTTTAATTATTAAAAATGTTGTCTTTGTAGTGCATTCAGTTGAATACAAGTTGAAGAGGATTTGGAAGTCATTGTATTTGTTTTTAATTGCATTTTACACAACATCCCAACTTCACTGGAATTGGGGTTTGTACAAGTACAATTACAAGTTTATAACCATAGTTATAAGATTATAACTGTACCATATGACAGAGATCTCTGCCAGAGGTAGCAGCCAGAATGGGATGAATAATGCAAAGAAGTTTAAAAGTAGTCACATTGACCAAGGGAGTTTTCCTCTGAAGCCCTTAAAATCAACTTAAAATCCACCGGATAAATCTATTTTAAATCAGTTTAAGATATTCCAAGGGAATGAAACAGATATTTAAAGCACTTTCGGTAGACCACAAGAGCAAAGACCATACTGAGTTTGGTTTCTAGAAATGTATGTAGATAGATATAGAGGAAGTAGGCCAAGAACAGTTTTATATATGAAAAGCAGCCAGCGTGAAAGCCTGTATAGAGGGACAACCATTTAGGAGTTGCATAGTGCAGTGATGTGTATGATTTCCACAGCCAGAAATGCAATGCAGAGCACAAAGGTACACATAATCTAGTTTCTTACTGACCAGCGGCATTCAAAAACAACAGCTCACCATAACCCAACAGAGAAAGTAGCTCATATCAAATATTCTCTTTAAGGAGAAATTGGATTGTATCTAAAGAAGAAACTTAATTTGACTTTTAGCTAAGACTTTCAGTGTGTGTCTTAAAAGACAGAGTCTGGTTATGCCTAAGTACTTGTAGGATTAAATTCATTCAAGTTCAAACCCGTTGAGCTGTTGAAATCTTAGGAAGGTCAGATGAATGTTGCTTTCATTTGAAAACAACATATATTTGGATTTTGCTGCATGCAAGGAGAAAACATACAAACTCCAAACTGAAAAACCCCACTTAAGGTTTGAACCCCTTTTGCCAGGAGGTAATACTGTCAACCACTGCACCACTGTACAACCACAAGACTCATTACTCTTTTTGCTTCTGCTTTTTCTCATCCAAGCCACAATGTTTATGTCTGCAATGGCCCCTCCTCATCCAAAGAGTTTCTAGCTTACAGTTTGGATTCTTCAGTCCAGAAAACAGAGGCTGTAATGTGGACTCTCCTGGATGGTTGTATCTGACAATGTGTATGTGTGGCTGCATCACATCTGTCCACACCTGAGTGTCTCCAGTTTGCAGCAGGGATCCTCCAGTTTATCAGAGAGACACTTCACTCCAGACTCTCCTGGGTTGTTGTAGCGCAGGTCCAGCTCTTTCAGATTGGTTGGGTTGGAGCTCAGTGCTGAAGCCAGGTCAGTGCAGCCTTCCTCTGCGACCATACATCCTGACAAGCTATAGACATATAACTTTAGGCCAGTTACAGAATTGGGTCAGTGTGTCCAACGTGTCGATTGCACACACTGTATGTACACAAAGTTAATTACAACCTCATGCCACAATGACAAGAATCTGAGAAGTAAAACTGAACTGAAATGAAAACCAGCTGTTCAGTTCTTACCTGAGAGTCTCCAGTTTGCAATTAGGATTCTTAAGTCCTCCAGATAACAGCTTTACACCTGAATCCTTCAGATCGTTGTTACTCAGATCCAATTCCCTCATTTTAGAGAACTGTGACCTGAGAACTGAAGACAGAGATTCACAGGTTCTTCCAGAGAGGTTACAGGTGCCAAGTCTGAAGAGATAATAAGGAAAAAGAAGTAAACATGTGACCCCAGCTTGACAAGAGGATGTGGGATAAGTGCCAGAATATCTGTACAGCATTTGTAAAAGATGGCTTGGAAGGTTTGAGGATCGAAGCTGTGAATGGGAGGAGCTAAAACAGAAATATCAGAGTTAAAAGGGAACAATCAGGTCATACAAAGATAACTCATAAAAACAATATTCTACATATCAAACTCTACATGTGTTTGCAAATCAGGCATGTACTTTCAACTAGTGCAGCCAACTTCTCTCCACTCCAGACCGTCAAGGCAGATGGCAGCCGTCCCTGAACCAGGTTCGGCCAGAGGTTTTTTCTCCCTGTTAAAGCAGAACTCAGTAACTTCAGCTCGGGGCTCCCCCTAGTGGCGTCCTTTCACTGTCTTAAAGTTCAACCCCCCTACACCCCCACAGCACACAGACGGCTTCTCTACCTGTCTTTCCTCTATTTTGATCCCTGGATATATTTCTAAGCGTTTACTAGCTTTTTGATGCTACTTTGCTGTGTTGGTAGCAGCATCTTGTCTCCCTCTGCTCAAAGCAGAGTCCTGTCTCTTCCGAAACGGGACGTTTAACCCGCGATTTGCGGGTAAATATGCCGTGGATTATATTTTTCTCTGTTGTTGTCGGGTAGCAGGTAAGAATACAAACTTTTATTTACTTTTTGCGGACATGACAAGTGATTATTGAGCCTGAAGCAGTGATGCGCCCAGGCAGCGCAAGCTACGTGAGTCACTCTGGTCCAGCAAAGAGTTGGTTATGAGAGCCAGGAACCGGTGTTTAGGTGGTGTGAAGTGTTTTCTTCGAATTAGCGCTGGTAGTCTGGTTCAAATCAGAGCTGGAAGCAGCTCGGTAGATAGGGGACCTGAGTACCGTACAGCAGTTTCTGTTGTTGCAAGTTCTGCTCGGGTCGGCGCAGGCAAAGTTGCATAGAGCTGCTCGCAGGCCAGAGGCACCGGCGGGAGGGGGGGGGGGAGACATTGAATCACTCCGTAAACACTTTGTTTAGCCCCACGGGGATTCCGAAAAGCATTTAAGTTACTGAGTTTCCCCTTTAAAAGGGTTTTGTTCTTTCCACTGTTGCCCACCATTACATGCTTGTTTAGGATGGGGGATTGAACCAGGTCAAATCAAGATTCAATCCAATCTGCTGGTTTCCTTAGCTAGGCTTTTATGAAGTGGTTTTAACTGACCCTCTACTAACTCCCACCATAGAACTGCTACTGACCAATCATACATTAACAATAGTAAGAGAGCCTCTGGCAAATTTCCACTTCCTTAGTAAAATACTGAAGCTGTGCATACACAGCATTTTCAAATCTGATGACAGATATCCAGAACATCTGGGTGATTTATTTTTTGCCCTCTCAAAACAAAACAAACAAAAAAAAAAAAACAAAAGTGGAGAGATATGGAATATGGATTAAACAGTGTGAAAGACCTCACTAGCAACTGAATCCCAGCTGAACTCTCAGCTAAACATACTATGTTTGTTCCAAGGTAATATGCTCAAACCAACTAGCACAGTTGTTAGCTTCAAGTCAGTCGTAGAATATTAGTTAAAAGTTCCTGTTTTAACAAGGTAATTATGCATCGCTAGAGGGTAAAGAAATATACCAGATAAACACTAGTAAGTCACAATGGTTGCCAAAAAGACACACATCTATAACATGGTCCTCTCTTAGCATTTTGTGAAGATACAGACAGAAGAGTTTTCCAGTCCAGTAGCCGCTATCCCGATCAGATCCAATGTGTTGATCAAACCCACAATGCAGAAACAATATTTCTGTCCGCAATAACCCCAAGGGAATACATCTAGCAACAGGCTAAAACACATCCGATACTGAAAATGATCTGGAGTCATACATGACATCCCAAAATAAAACAAAATGTCGACTTACATTGTGAAGCAAGAACATTGTTCCTTTATATGTTTGTTCTGGATATGAATCATTGCTGAGTCTTTCTGTATGAATGCTGACGCTTCACCTCGATTTCAATATCGTCTTTGTCAACATTACGCTGCCAACAAATGAAGACATATTTCCCAAATGCATATTGCAGTCCTTTCAGTCTAGTTCCCTCTGATATTTCCGAACTATTCCTCCAGAAATTTAATACAATTTCCTTCCGTATATGTTCACTGAAAGTGCTGAGCAATCCATGTTTATGCAGGCAGAAATTAACTTGAAAAGGAAGCTTGTCAGACTTAGCAAAGGGTCCATTGATTTGTCTGTAAAGTGCCCTGAGACGACATTGTTGTGAATTGGTGTTATACAAATACAGCTAAATTGAAACAGAATTGTACTTGTTCTGGTAAGAGAGAATTTGTGTTTGCACAGAGGAATACATGCATCACTCTCACTTTTTTACTGTAAACAGACAATGTGCAACCATATGCTCATAATCTTCCCATTACAAGACTGCCCTCAGTGCAATGGTTGACAATGAGTGGTGCATCATCAGTGAAGAAACTTAATAATGACATTGACCTTTTGAGATAAATTTTCTCACCTCAGTGTTTCAAGTGCACAACTTTGCAGTCCAGGGAACAATTGTGCTACTCCTGAATCCTGGAGATTGGTGCTGGTCAGGTCCAGCTCAATGAGGTGGGAGGACTGGGAGCTTAGAACTGAAGACAGAGCTTCAAGACTTCTTTCTGAGAGATTACAGAAATTCAGTCTGAAACAAGAAAAAGTAGTGTATAAATCTCAAAGGAGAGCAGTGTATAAATGTATCTTCAATAAATTCAACCGCCTTAGTACTTACAGAGCTTTGCGGGAGGCTTTGACCACTGGCAGCAGCCTCAGAAGAGCTTCCTCTAAAGCAGAGTATTCCTTCAGGTCAAACACATCCAAATCTTCCTCAGAGGACAGTAAGATGAAGACCAGAGCTGACCACTGAGCCGGAGACAGCTTATCTGTGCAGAGATGTCCTCTGACTAGTAACTGTTGGATCTCCTCCACCAGAGAGCGATCATTCAGTTCATTTAGACAGTGGAACAGGTTGAGGCTTTTCTCCACAGACGAGCTGTTATTGATCTTCTCTTTGATGTACAGGATTGTTTCCTTGTTGGTTTGTGGGCTACTTTCTGTCTTTGTCAGGAGACCATGTAGGAGACTCTGATTCTTCTGCAGTGAAAGACCCAGGAGGAAGCGGAGGAACTGGTCCAAGTATCCATTATGACTCTCTAAAGCCTTGCTCACAGCACTCTTGTAGAAATGTGTCTGCAGCACTTTGTCTTCTTGACGGCTACAGGGTTTTTCAGGTTTCACCAACAGATTGACTCCAGACTTGATGAATGTCAGATGGACATGAAGAGCAGCCAGAAACTCTTGAATACTCAGATGGATGAAGCTGAACACCTTCTCCTGGTACAGTCCTGTCTCCTCTTTAAAGATCCGTGTAAACACACCTGAGTACTGTGATGCTGCTGTGATATTGATGCCACACTCTGTCAGGTCTGATTCATAGAAGATCAGGTTTCCTTTCTGCAGCTGCTCAAAAGCCAGTTTTCCCAGAGATTCAACCATCTCCCTGTTCTCAAGACTCCAGAGAGGATTTGTCTCAGCTCCTCCATCAAACTTGAGAATCTTCCTTTTGGTCTGAACCACAAGAAAGTGGATGTACATCTCAGTCAGGGTCTTGGGCAGCTCTCCCCCCTCACTGGTTTTTAAAACTTTATCCAGAACTGTAGCAGTTATCCAGCAGAAGACTGGGATGTGGCACATGATGTGGAGACTGCGTGATGTCTTGATGTGGGTGATGATCCTGCTGGCCTGCTCCTCATCTGTGATTTTCTTTCTAAAGTACTCCTCTTTCTGTGGGTCAGCAAAACCTCTGACTTCTGTCACCATGTCAACATATTCAGGAGGGATCTGATTGGCTGCTGCAGGTCGTGTGGTTATCCAGAGGCGAGCATGGGGAAGCAGGTTCCCCCTGATGAGGTTTATTAGCAGCACATCTAATGATGTGGACTTCCTAGAGTCAGTTAGGACCTCAGTTTTATTCAAGTCCAGGGGAAGTCGGCATTCATCCAGACCATCAAAGATGAAAACAACCTGAAACTCTTCAAACCTGCAGATTCCTGCTTCTTTGGTTTCAGTAAAGAAGTGATGAACAAGTTCCACTAAGCTGAACTTTTTGTCTTTCAGCACATTGAGCTCTCTGAAAGCGAATGGAAATATGAACTGGATGTCCTGGTTGGCTTTGTCTTCAGCCCAGTCCAAAGTGAACTTCTGAGTTAGGATTGTTTTCCCAATGCCAGCCACTCCCTTTGTCATCACTGTTCTGACTGGTTCATTTTTGTCACGTGAAACTTTGAAGATGTCTTTATGGCTGATTTTCACCTCTGGTCCACTGGATTTCCTGGATGCTGTTTCAATTTGTGTCACTTCACTCAACTGTCCGGCCTCTTCAGTCTGTCTGTCTGTGATGCAGAGCTCAGTAAAGATCTGATTTAGAAGCGTTGGATTTCCTGCTTTAGTGATCCCCTCGAACACATACTGAAACTTTTTCTTCAGTTTAGATTTGAGTTTATGTTTGCACACTACAGAAAAAAGCCCTAAATGAACACAATAAATATGAAATATGATTATTCATTTAATACCTCAAAGCTGTAAATAACCCATTTGTCCAACAAGTTAAATATTCATAGGAATGTGCTTACTGTTCTGTAGACAGTCAGCCAACTCATTCTCCTTCATTTTTCTCAGGAAGTGGACAATGATCTTCATAAAAGCCTCCCTGTTGCTCTTCCTCTGCTCTTCATCCTCCAACACATTCTCACCATCTTGACACTCAAAGCTTTCTAGGTTTTCTGAGCTGAGAACATTCTGGATTCTTTTCAGCTCATTCCTCACAAATGTGACAACCGTATCTTCCAGATTCTGGAATAGAAAACCAAATGAGCAACACAGTCTTACTGAGACACTGATAGCATCTATGCCAGATAGATTGGCGATAGGGATGCACCGATTGTGAAAGTCTGGGCCGATACCGATACCGATGTTTAACGTGACAACTTGGCCGATGGCCGATGTTTTCTATTTTTATTTATTACTTCCTTTGTCTTTCAGCTCCTCATCAGTTTATCCTTGAATGAGCACAAATTCAATCAGACCAATTTGTGAAACAGAAACAACCTTGTCACTTTGTGGTTGACATTAGTTATAACAAGCTCTTTTCTGAAAACATTTCAAAAACCTGGGACTGATAATCACTAAAAAGAATGCTTCAGTATATTGCCAAACAAAAGTGAGTGGTTTTAGCCTAATAAACAAAAACATACTCAGTGAGAAGATTATTTTCATGGCCCAATAAAAAATATTCGTGGAGCATGTACTGCAAACTGCGCAATGCTGATCTTTTTCTGAAACGGTAAAATATTGCCACACGACCGCCGCCATCTTCGTGGATGCCTTCTACCAGTATCTCCCCCCAGCCGCCCAAAAAAAGAGGGGGAAAAAGAGTTTTTCTTAAGCACAGTGTTGATGACACATGTAAATCATATATATATATATATATATATATATATATATATATATATATATATATATATATATATATATACATAGGCTATATAATAATCGGCCACTGCCATCGGCAAATGTCATTTTTATTGGCCGATGGCAGTTAACAAGGCAAACATCGGCCGATACCGATGTCCAGCCGATGCATCGGTGCATCCCTAATTGGCGAGCCAATACGTGCAACGCAGAAATGACTGGCCGCAGTAAAAAAAATAAAAGTACATGTACAGACCACAAAAATGGAGTCCAAATGTTGTGGATTCTCATGGATGCTTTCCTGGTTGGCTCTGTGAATGAACAAATCATTTATAGACAAACACACTTAACAATCTGCTTGGGGTTTCTGTACGTCATATAGGGGCTACATAATTGTGTTTTCATCAACCAGGAAGGTCACAAAGAAGTTATTGGTGATTTTTGCTTCTGCTCTAGACTTTAACACAACACAGTGTAGCAGGTGGTTATGAGAATGCAGTGATTCCTGTTCCTCCGGAGGGAAATGTCATGAAATTTACTCTCTCTGTTCTATTTCTCATGTTTCCCACCCAGTATAAGTGGATCTGCTTGGGGTTTCTACAGTATCTCGAACATAGAGGCTACTGCCTAACTGTTGTCATTAAGAATGTCCCGATACCATTTTTTTTGCCAACCAAGTACAAGTACGAGTACTAACATTTGAGTACTCGCCAATACCGAGTACTAATGCAAGTAATTAATCGGGAAAAGTGAGAGGCATGTTTTGTTTTGTTTTTTTATAAAGAGAGTTTGCTCAGGTGTGATGCGGTCATTAGAGCTTGAATGTGATGTCACAATTGTCACAATGTGGTTTTTGCAGACAACTAATAAATATGGTAACAAAGGGTTTCTGGTGATCTTCTTTTGGATATATTTTTCAACTATGGTAAAAACTAGTATTTTAAACTACCACAACTGTTCTCATGACTGACATGGCACACCACTGTGACATGGTTTTAGTTCCCTTTTTTAAAATAAAAGTTTTCCAACCCTACATCTGCAATGTCTCCAGAAGATGCCTATTTAACATTTCAAGGAGTGGCCTTTGCTTATTTGTATGAGGCACTAAAACTTTAGTTTTAGTTTTTTAGTTTGTTTGTTTTTTTGCAACTACACTTTGTCTGTTTTACATTGGCACAGTTTGCGTCTGACTAATCATCTGCTATCTGTGAGTCCAGTTTCTAGCTTTTCTGTAGTAAACTAGAAAAAGTGTTTTAGATAACGCTGATTATTAAACAAATACTAGGTTAAAATCAGTTAGTACCAAATTTATTTATTTATTCAATGGCTTTTGCAACAACCTTGTCTTTTTCTTTTTTGTTAAATTTTATTCTTCTCTCACCTTCCTTGAGAATCACTGAAATCAGGAGGATCACCCAATGAGTCTTTCTTCATGGACTCTAAGCTGCACTCAGTTTTAGGACAAGGTTCAGAAGAGCGTGGTTTGTGCAGCTGCTCTGAACTACACACACTGGCCACTTTAATAGGTACAGCTGTCTAACTGTTCATTAACGCAAATTTCTAATCAGCCAATCACATGGCAGCAACTCAATGCATTTAGGCATGTAGACATGGTCAAGACGATCTGCTGCAGTTCAAACCGAGCACCAGAATGGCGAAGAAAGGTGATTTAAGTGACTTTGAACGTGGCATGGTTGTTGGTGCCAGACGGGCTGGTCTGAGTATTTCAGAAACTGCTGATCTACTGGGATGTTCATGCACAACCATCTCTAGGGTTTACGGAGAATGGTTCAAAAAAGAGAAAATATCCAGGGAGCAGCAGTTCTGTGGGCACAAATGCCTTGTTGATGCCAGAGGTCAGAGGAGAATGGCCAGACTGGTTCGAGCTGATAGAAAGGCAACAGTAATTCAAATAACCACTTGTTACAACCGAAGTATGCAGAAGAGCATCTCTGAATGCACAACACATCCAGCCTGGAAGCAGATGGGCTACAGCAGCAGAGACCACACCAGGTGCCACCCCTATCAGCTAAGGACATGAAACTGAGGCTATAATTCGCACAGACTCACCAACACTGGACAGTAGAAGATGGAGAAATGTTGCCTTGTCTGATGAGTCTCGATTTCTTCTACAAAATTCGGATGGTAGGCTCAGAATTTGGTGTCAACAACATGAAAGCATGGCTCCATCCTGCCTTTATCAACGGTTCAGGTCGGTGGTGGTTGTGTAATGGTGTGGGAGAAATTTTCTTGGCACACTTTGGGCCCTTTAGTACCAACGTGGCATGGTTTAACCACCACAGCCTACCTGAGTATTGTTGCTGACCATGTCCATCTCTTTATGACCACAGTGTAGCATCCTCTGATTGCTACTTCCAGCAGGATAGCGTGCCATGTCATAAAGCGGGAATCATCAGGCTGGTTTTCTGTACATGACAATGAGTTCATTGTACTCAATTGGCCTCCACAGTCACCAAATCTCAATCCAACAGAGCAGCTTTGGGATGAGGTGGAACGGGAGGTTCTCATCACGGATGTGCGGCCGACAAATCTGCAGCAACTGCGTGATGCTGTCATGTCAATATGGAGCAAAATCTCTGAGGAATGTTTCCAGTACCTTGTTGAATCTATGCCACAAAGGATTAAGACAGATCTGAAAGCAAAAGGGGTACAACCTGGTTCTAGCAAGGTGAACCTAATAAAGTGGCCGGTGAGTGTATAATAGAACACACACAGCATATAGTGTTATTGATTGAGCAGTTTCTTTCTTTCTTTCTTTCTTTCTTTCTTTCTTTCTTTCTCTCTCAACAATTTAAGAAACTTGCATATTGATAGAATTACAAAAGCAGAAAACCGGGAATGATTCGAGGTTGATGTAGTTCTTCCAAAGTTCACAGATCTAAATGAATGTGTAAAAATGTGTATTTGATGCAATGGATGTATAAAATGAATTGTGCTGGACAATCACCAACTGCCTGGCTTAAAAAAAATAAGTAAAATAGAATAATAAAAGCAAAAGCTTACTTCTCAGGTGTTTCTTTCTTAAACTCAACATATATATTTATTGATTGTTGACTCTTTAGGGACACACAGCTGGGTGAAAGACACTCTGGTTTTGAGGGAGACCTGGCAGGAAAACAACAGTGATGCATGTAAATGTGAATTCAAGTTCTGGTTTTTTTTTGTTTGTTTTGTTTTTTTTTAATGACAAAAAATTGATAAAACATCTGTAAAACATTTTAGCTCATGCAGCACCCTGTTCTTTTATTATTAAATTCTAAAGACTTCTTCTCTCTCCTTACTTCAGGATTACTGAAATCAGGAGGATCATCCAATGAGACTTTCCTTGCAGACTCTAAGCTGCGCTCAGTTTTAGGTAAAGGTTCAGAAGATCGTGGTTTGTGCAGCTGCTCTGAACTTTAACACAACGCAGACAGAATATACTGTTATTGATTGGGCAGATTTGAAAAGAGAGCTTTTTCATGGAACAATTATAAAGAGCTGTTCATCTCACCTGTGAGCTTTTTTCTGTCTCTCATCTTCCCCAGGTAAAGTGGCTTTAGCGGGATGGACTCTGTCTTTTCTCTCCTCAGACTGACTCATTGCAGCTCCTACTGTATGTCTTCACCTGAACAAGACATCCTGTTGGGAGACATCGCTGATTATTCTCCTTATTGGACTCGCATGACAAGCACACTGAGCTCCAACTGGAGGACAACTGTTGCTTTGCACTCTTTACTCAGCTCAAACACTTTTCCTGAATGAGCTGTTACCTCAAAAAATTACGCTGAATTCATTTTCTATTCCCAGAGGTTTTTCTTCCTTCATCTGTAGAAAAAGCACAGAGAAACTTCAGAGGTTACTTGAGGTTATCTGTTCTCTTAATGATAGTTTTTTTATGACTAAAAGTGACATACTAATGTTGGTAATAATAAAGACATGTCTGCAAATTTATTTATTTATTTATAATAATAATAACAATAATAATAATAATAATGCTTTATTGCAGGTCCAAGAGGAAGGTCCATATTCGAAATGTACTAAAAGAAAAGAAAAAATACATAAATACATAAGACATAGTACGTAAAAATACATAGTACATAAAAACAGAAATGTAAAACATGGTGTGCTGCATTAAAAAGAAACAAGTTCATGTTCCAGTGTCTGCACATGCAAGATTTGTATCTTGTGTGACTTTTCTCTGGTTTTGTTAAGGCCACTATGACGTTATATTTAGACATGACTAGTTGACACTTACAGTAAATATTATGTACATAAGATTTCTTACAAGTGCTTTAATCGTAGGCAATCTAAGATTGACATGCAGTTGGCTGGCACTATGCCATCACAGCACATGCAAAAGCAGCCTAAGAGCATCATTATATGCGGCATTAAAGTGCTGATGACACATTATTGACATGTTTTGCCTTTTATAGACCAATACGTTCTTACAGGATTTCTTCAGCTATCAGATCTCTTCCATCTCCTTCCAAAGATGCATCCTTCCCTCCATCCTCATCTTTATAAAAGGGAACTATTTAAAACTCGACTGGAACCATATAAGTTGTTATCTTCTCTTTTTTAAAGGCTTATTATTTGCCGTGGCTAACCGCTAGCCACGAGCTACATCGTTAGCCGGTTAGCCCCAAGCTAACGCAGGGAAGAAGTTTCTTCCTCTGTCAAGCCTGACTCTATGTGAAACCGGTACATCTCCTTGGGTCCGCTTGTGCTGTTCTGGGTCTGCTCCTGACAGTTCTGAGTCCGTTCGGTGTGCCAAGGCTTGCAGGCTTCTAGCTGAACCGAGTGGACTTGAAGCTGGGAGACAGATTGTAGGCAGCTGACTACAGTTCTAGTCCGGTTCTAGCTTGTAAAATGTGATGCCCCCAAATTCCTCAGCATCATCACACTATTCTGAACTGGCTGATGATCCCACCACACAAACCAGTTCCAATCTAGCTGTTGTGGAGCCATCTACCAGGTTTTCCACGGCTTTGATTAAACATGTATTTATCAAAAAACATTTATCTGCAACAAACTTGGGGAAAACCAATACAGAATCCTTCACAGACTACAGCTTACTCCAGAGTTTATGCATAAACTTCACCCTCAACATTCACCTATTTGTATAAAATGCAATACAAGTGTGGGTGACTATTATCATTGTATTTGGGGGTGTGCATTGATCAACAAGTTTTGGAAGAACGTTGCCTCAGAACTCTGCTGTATTTTTCATGAAAGAATTCCTATGGACCCTAAGCTGTTTCTTTTTGGTTTATCTGTGCATGGGCTGTCCCTGATACCTGAGCAGATGATGTTACTACGCAAACTTTTACAACTGGCAAGATGTTGTATTCTGTTACAATGGATCCAGGGACAGCCCCCTTCTGTTACACAATGCTACAGAGAGGCGTTTAGGGTCCTTCCAATGGAGCGCCTCAGTGCCCTAATTAAGGGCAATATCGATACCTTTTATAAAATATGGCAACCCCTTTTGGACTTTTTACCTCAAAACTTAAGTGACATACTTAACAAAGGAGGGTCACATTTTATTTTCAGATATCACCAATGCTAAGTCTGTTGTATCTCTGTATGCTCTGTGCTGACCTGTTCTGTTGTTGTTTTGTTTTTCATTTTGTTATTTTGTGTAATAAGTAAATATTCAATAAAATATTATTGAAAAAAAAACATGTATCTATTAATGAGCTGACTCCTTATCTCACTGTCATCACGTCATGAAGGCTAGGTTCACTAGCGAAAAAGCTATTTGCTCTTAGCCGCACCTCTTAAACATTTAGGTTGTGTCATCAGTACTTTAAGTCTAGTCATAGATTTCACACGGTAACTGCCCCACAGTTGAGCAGTGTACAGTGGCGTGCAATATGCTCTAAACAGTGAGGCTTTGACAGCTGGGGAACACATAAAATGTATAAATAAAATCTATTTATTCATTTATTTGTTTGTCTTTTAGGTCTATTGACTTCCATTGTAATCTTACTGGAAAAATTGAGTACTAATAAAATCTTTTAGGCTTTTTCGTGGTATTTGAAGGGATACTGTGTAACCTTTGGCCACTAGGGGGCACTAAACCTGTAACCTTTCATGGCAAAATTAATTAGCCTCCATCCGTGTTTTGGAATCGTGTTTGTGGACCACTCTGAACAGCAGAGAACAAGACATCCTGGGATTTTACCGAAAATAAAGGCACAAGCCTATACTGCAACATTCTGCAGCTCATCGGGCGATTATTGCCATTGTTTTGAAAAAATGCTAAAAAAAAAAATAAATAAAAAAATGTTGCATTTGCATAACAGGCAAAGATCCAACTTATCAATCTAAAACGAAGGCAAACAGAGGGAGGGTTTTGCGTCCAGTGCTCTTTCATCAGACTCCGACAAGTGAATACCTTCCAAGGTCTACATGTGTCTTTCCTCTGCATCAATCCCTTCCCTGCCTTCACTTTCTGGCCTCCTCAGACACCATTTTCATCATCTTGCTTTGTTCAGCCTTGACAAAATTTCGAGAAAAAGGAGCTCATAGTAGTCTAATATGTAGGTCAAAAGTTACACAGTATCCCTTTAAATTC